>NW_026844367.1:20142548-20586436 GCF_025583915.1 Anolis sagrei ordinatus | reverse complement strand
CTCCAAACCCTACTGACAATGGATCTGAACCAAATGTGGCATTTTCCATTGTCAGTAGGGTTCATCGTGCTCTCTGGATGTGGCTGAACTATAACTCCAAGGTGAATTATCTTCAAATGCCTCTGGTACTTAAAGTGGATCATGATGGGTCTGTGTGCCAAGTTGGGTCCAGATCCATCATCAGTGGGTTCACAGTTTGGGTGAACTATAACTCCCATGCCCAATGACATTTACTTCCAAATGTCTCTAGTACTTAAAGTGGGTCATGTTGCATCTGTGTGCCAAGTAGGGTCCAGATTCATTATCTGTAGGGATCACAGGACTGTCTGGATGTGGGTGAACTATAACTCCCAGTATTCAAGGTCAGTTATATCCAAATCCCACCAGTATTTAAAGTAGGTCATATCGTATTGGTGTGCCAAGTTGGGCCCACACTGGAATTCATTGTTCTTTCTTGAAGTGGCTGAACTATAACTCCCAGCGTTTAAAGACAATTATATCCAAATCCCACCAGTATTTAAAATGGGTGATGTTGGATCTGTGTGTCAAGTTGGGTCCAGGTCCATCATTAGTAGTGTTCACAGTGCTCTCTGGATGGGGTTGAACTATAACTCCCAGCATCCAGGGTCAATTCCCTCCAAATGTCTCTAGAACTTAAAGTGGGTTGTGTTGGGTCTGTGTGTCAAGTTGGGCTCAGATCCATCGTCAGTGCAGTTCACGGTGCTCTCTGAAAGTGGCTGAACTATAACTCCCAGCATCCAAGGTCAATTACCTTCAAATGTCTCTAGTACTTAAAGTTGGTCATGCTGGTTGTGTTTGCCAACTTTGGTCCAGATCAGTTGCTTATAGGAGTCTCGGGGCTCTCTGGATGCGGGAGCCATCCTGGAAAATACATAAATATTTGATACATACATACATACATATTTCCACTTATATATCTATAGATATTTTTAGAAGCGGTTTGTTTGGACAAGTTTTGCATAAGCCTCCACATTTCTGGGCGATTATCCGCACACTGCTAAATCCCGCAGAAGGGAAAGATGCTCCAATTGCCAGCGTGTAAATCTCCTTCTAATCTCCAGCTGAGCGAGTCGCCGCTTCTATTCCTCATCTGACGAGAGGAGCTTGCCATCGAAATCTGAGCATCTACACAAAATAAATTCATTTTTTTCACAGGACCCGAGTGGCAAAGGCAGATTGGGGGTGGGGGGCATTATTTCTCCATTTATTATTTACTGTGCTATTTGGACTTAGCAGCACCCAGGCCGTTCAAAAGTTCCCGGAAAAATACAAGCCCAAGAAACAGAAACAGAAGCTGGCCTCTATTGCAGAAAATAGCAGTTAGATTGTCAAATGTGAGCTTGGGAGGCTTGGGTTCACATCCCTATCCATCCCTAAAACATCTCAAATCCTGTGTTCAGTTCTGGATTACACTGTATGTATCAGCTATCTAGTTATATGCTTATATTACATTACTAGCCGTCCCCTGTCACGCATTGCTGTGGCCCAGTCTGGTGATCTCAAAAATAAAGTAATGAAAAAGTGGTCGTTTCTAATATATGTAATTTCTTTATGCCTGTGAGTAAACAGTATTTTTTGTTGTTTCTTTGTCAGTGCTGATGTAGCGATTGTCTGCCTACTCTGGAACATGCAACATATAATTGTCCTTCTTTAGGGGTCCCTTTCAAATCTATGATACTATATTTCTCTGTGTGTGAATCATATCTATCTATCCATATCTATGGCTGGATGGCTCTTTGTCAGGAAGGCTTTGATTACGTTTTCTTGTCCTGGTGAAGAGAGTTGGACTGGATAGCCTTAAGTATTTTCTGTGTGGGAAGTTTGCCCCAATTCTGTCATTGGTGTGGTTCAGAATGCTCTTTGATTGTAGGTGAACTATAAATCCCAGTAACTACAATTCCCAAAAATCAAGGTCTATTTTCCCCAAACTCCATCTGAATTCATATTTGGGCATATGGAGTATTCGTGCCAAGTTTGGTCCAGATCCATCATTGTTTGAGCCCACAGTGCTCTCTGGATGTAGGTGAACTACAACTCCCAAACTCAAGGTCAGTGCCCACCAAACCCTTCTAGTATTTTCTGTTGTTTATGGAGGTCCTGTGTGCCACATTCAGTTCAATTCCATCATTGGTGGAGTTTAGAATTCTCTTTGATTGTAGGTGAACTATAAATCCCAGCATCTACAACTCCCAAATGACAAAATCAATTTTTTGAGTGATGGTCACTCTATGAGTTAGTAGGTGTCTTGTGGCCAAATTTGGGAGCAATTTGTCTAGTGGTTTTTGAGTTATGTTAATCCCACAAACGAACATTACATTATATAATTACATTACATTATTGCCCAGGGGACGCCCGGATGTTTTTCAATCCTGCAAGGAGATTCTTTCATCTTAAGAACAGACAAGCATCTCGAGCTCTGAGGATGACCTGGGAAGGAATTCCACTGGAGCATTGCAGCACACCCAAATACCTGGGAGTTACCCTGGACCGTGTTCTGACTTGCATGAAGCACTGCCTGAATTTCAAGCAAAAAGTGGGCGCTAGAAACAATATCATACGAAAGCTCACTGGCACAACCTGAGGATCACAACCAGATAAAGTGAAGACATCTACCCTTGCACTTTGCTACTCTGCTGCTGAGTATGCATGCCCAGTGTGGAACACATCTTGCCATGCTAAAACAGTGGATGTGGCTCTTAATGAGACATGCCGCATTATCACGGGGTGTCTGCACCCTACGCCACTGGAGAAATTACACAGTTTAGCTGGTATTGCAACACCTGACATCCGTCGAGAAGTAGCAACCAATAGTGAAAGGACCAAGGCAGTGACATCTCTGGCCCACTTTTGGACTCTAACTTGCTGAGGTGTTCCATCCCCTGTTCGGATATCAGCCAGCATGCCAACAACTTAAATCAAGAAATAGTTTTCTAAGATCTACGAGACACTTGCTGGAACACGTCAGCATTTGGCTGATACCAAATGAGAGACTCCCTCCTGAGCATACAGAAAACTGGGCAACTTGGAAGGCGCTGAACAGACTGTGCTCTGGCACCATGAGTTGCAGAGACAACCTTAAGAAATGGGGCTACAAAGTGGAATCCACGACATACAAGTGCGGAGAAGAGTGAACTACAGACCACCTATTACAATGCAACCTGAGCCCTGCCACATGCACAATAGAGGACCTTCTTGTAGCAACAGCAGAGGCACTCCAAGTGGCCAGCTACTGGTCAAAGGACATTTAATAGAATGCCAAGTTTGCAAACTGGGGGGGGGGGGTTAATACATTACAACTGTTTGGTTCACTCATGATATGATAAATAAATAAATACATACATAAATACATAAAATGACATTATATATTACATATTGCATTCGTTAATGCTCATATATGTAATAGGGATGAAGGGTAATGATTGATGCTGCTTAATAGAAAGTTTTTGCTTGGTACAGCCAAAACCTCATCCGCTAGGAATGCAAGCTTATCTTATTTAGGCTGATTTATGAGTCTTGTTATGGAATCAAAGCAGCTAAATGTTTTTCTCTTGTGAAAATCAAGAGAGGGGAGGAGAACTAAAGATGTTTGAATTTCCAATGAGGGAAAAGACTGCAAAAACTACATTCACATACTGCATTTTGACTAATGGGGAAATTCCATATAATGCAGTGTACATCCAGCCTCATGTTTCTTCTTTGCTGCCCAAGAGGGTTAGACCATTCGAATGGTTTGAAGTTACAACGGGGTAGATTTCAGTTGACTGCTAGTTAGAAGGGCCTTCTTGATAGTATGAGTGGTTCAGCAATAGACCCAATGGCCCATCGATTGCTGTGTTGAGTGATTTCAGCTACTGCAAGATCAGTAGGTTCAGAAGCCCGGTGTGTCTAGCTAATCCAGAAGGCCAAACCAGAGATTTATTCTCAATGACCAAGGAGGATGTCAACTGAGAAAGCACTCCAAAGTACTGACATATAGCAACTGTGAATACAGGGCATTTTTGTTGTGTATATATATTTATTAGACATTTCTATTTTTTGCACACACATACAAGGGGGAATAATAATAATAATAATAATTTATTTATTTATAGGCTGTCCTATCTCCCCAGGTTAACTCAGGGCGGCTTCCAAGCAAAAAGGCAAACATTCAATGCCTTGGGTTGCTGTGAGTTTTGCGGGCTCTCTGGCCATGTTCCAGAAGCATTCTCTCCTGACTTTTTCACCACATCTATGCCAGGCATCCTCAGGGGTTGTGAGATCTGTTGGAAATTAGGCAAGTATGGTTTATATATCTGTGGAATGTCCAGGGTGGGAGAAAGAACTCTTTTCTTATTGAGGCAAGTGTGAATGTTCAATTGGCCACCTTGATTAGCATTGGATAGCCTGGCAGCTTCAAAGCCTGGCTCTTGGGAGCTAACACCTCCAAACAAAGGATTCCCTCAGGCAGGAAGCAGCCAGGAATTGAGGCTGCAAGGCTATTCAGTGCTAATCACAGTGGCCAGTTGCAACATTCACAAAAGTATGCACTATAAAAGATTCGCAGACTCTGGGTGCTGTGAGTTTTCCGGGCTGTATGGCCATGTTCCAGAAGCATTTCCTCTTGACATTTTGCACATGTGAATGTTGCAATTGGCCATCTTGATTAGCATTGAATGGCCTTACAGTTTCAAAACTTGGCTGCTTCCTTCCAGGGGGAATCATTTGTTGGGAGGTGTTAACTGGCCCTGATGTTTCATGTCAGGAATTTCCCTGTTTTCTGAGTGCTGCTCTTTATTTACTGTCCTGAGGATGCCTGCGATAGATGTGGGAGAAACATCAGGAGAGAGTGCTTCTGGAACATGGCCATACTGAAATGGCAGGGAGAAGGTTTGAGGAAAAGAGACAAAAGAGAGTTCCTGAGGTCTGTAAAAGCACCGTTTATTCTCGATTGGCGCCAACCGGATATGCACCCTGCTGGTAGTCCAGGAAACAGGGTGCTGAACAAAAGAATTGCCTTGGTTTATATACCCTTTAAAATAATATGCATGCATCATACAAGCATCGCAATATGCGTCACAAAATTCCACTTTTACATTGACTTCAATAGCATATTTTAACTTCAACACCTTGAATCTTCCATTAAGCACCTTTATCTAAAGAGCTGCTCATTAAGAGGACCATCCTATACCCCATAGTGCCAGAATGTCTACCAGGCTACTGATAGCAAGAGCTTCCAGTCATCTTGAGATAAGTCCTGAAGAAACCTCTTGATAGCAAAGCTTCATTGATATTACGATAAGCTCTGCTTGGTACCAGTCATATTTGCCACATGCCTTAGACATTCATTTCCTAGACCCTGGCCTTTCTAAGGCATCTAATTTGCAGCTTTTAAAAGGAGAATATTTTCCCAAGTGAAGTGAAGTTCATGCATACATACATCCTATATATTTTCTAATTCCTATTTCTAATATGATTACATCAAATATATATTTTCCAATAAATGTATTATGGATTTCCATCATGCCTTCATCAAATCAGCTCGAAAAACTCACAACAACCCAGTGATTCTGGCCATGAAAGCCTTCAACAACACATTCAATGCCTTAGTGGTAAACAAACACAAAACTCTCCAAGATATTTGATAATTGAGAAACTAGAGCAAAACCTGCTATAGCAGGTGTCCAGAGGAGATTGAGTAAAATGACCAAAGGCCTGGAGATCATGAATCCCTCTGAGAAGCAGCTAAAAGAGCTGGGTCTGTTCAGCCCCCAGAAGAGAAAGTGTTCAAATATTTAAAAGGCTGTCATAAGAAAGAGGGAGTAAGGCTTGTTTTCTGCTGCTGTGGAAACTACAATTCAATCAAGCAATGGAGTCAAATTACAGGGAATGGAATTCCACCTGAACATTAGGAAGAACATCCTGGCCATAAGAGATGTTCAACAGAGGGACTCTCTGCCTTGGAGTCCAGTGGAAGTTTCTTCTTTAGAATCTGGTTGGCCATCTGTCAGAGGTGCTTTGGTTGTGCTTTTCCTGTATAGCAGGAGATTGGACTAGATGGCCCATGTGGTCTCTTTCAACTATATGATTCTGTATCATCTGGATGTCTTCAGAAAGTGGATCCTGGGGATTCTTTTAATGTAGATCCTGCATTGAATGGGTGGGAGTTTGGTTTCAATGGTCAGTGTGATCAGAGGCGGCCCTAGGTAATTTTCAATGGTAAGCAAACAGTATTTTGGCACCCCCCCCCCCAACCAATCATTGATATATATTTTCTGTTCGTCGTGGGAGTTCTGTGTGCCATATTTGGTTCAATTCCATCATTGGTGGAGTTCAGAATGCTCTTTGATTGTAGGTGAACTATACATCCCAGTAACTACACTTGCCGCACTTGCTCCCTTGTCTGGCCCGCTTTGGGTCCAGAGGCGTGTCTGAGATGCCCACCTTTCCTGAAGGTAGGCGCAAAAACAAAGGAGGGAGCGGAGGTGGGAGATACCTCCAGCCGGAGGGGCTCTCTCTCTCTCTCTCTTGGTCCCAATGGCTGAAGAGAAAGTCAGGAGAAGAGGCGACTTTTGGTGCGCACGCTGGGGTCTTCAGACACGCCTCCAGACCCGAAGCGGGCCAGGCGCGGCGGCTCCGCCCCTTGGCCCACCCGCGGATTGGGGAGAGGAGAGGAGGAAAGGGAGCCGGTCATGGGGAAGGGATCGAACGCGGTGAATGATTGAGCGCCGGCTCTGCTCGCGCACCCGGTGGCCGGGTGGAGCAGGAATGAGAGGGGCTAGGCGAGGCTCAAGGGCCCAGCCCCTTTGGGAAGAGGATCACCCGGCAGCAAGGCAAGAAAGCCAAGGCTCCCCCCGGACTGCTAGGGCTGTTGTGAGCTGAGGGGGCGCTCCTCAAGTGGTGGTCGAGGGGCATTTACAGAGGCGCCTCTGCGCCCCTGGCAAAAAAAAAGTGTTCTGCGACCGCTTACTTCGCGTAATGGACGAGCCGCCCCTGAGTGTGATCCATTCCGATGCCCTTGGACCTGGCATTATTTCTTCGCCTATCCAACCTCACAGGGCCTTTTCAAACCCCTTGGATGAAAGGTAGGGGGCAGGGGGAAGCAAATCTTCCCAGGGAAAAAATGCATTTATTCCCTTTCTGTATTCATTCAAAACATGGCCTCTCCTTCAGTTTATCAACACGAGCATAATCTCAACGCAATGTGAAAATCAAATACAACAAAACAAGAAAAGCAATAGGATAAAAGATTAATTTCAGGTTTGAGGAAGCGAGCTCTAGTTTGCACGAAAAGCTTATTCCAAAAATAAATGTGCAGGATAGCTAAGGTCTTTAAGCCTGGTTTAAGAGAAAAGGAAGGTAAAACTGTACATGGCAAAATCATAAATGCCTCATATATATGCATTTTGTTGTTCTTCTCATTTCTAAAACATTTTCCCTAACCTATGCATTGTTTCTTTGGGAACAGGGCAGGAGCCAAAATCTCAAGCTGTAGTTAATAAACAGCTTAATGGTCTTCTACTCAATTTAATAATGGCTCACGTTGCTGAAATTTAATCATTCTAAACCTAATTTAGTAGAGCCATACTTCTTGTTGTCCGTTGGCTGCCGTCTCGGGGCTGTTAAAAAGCAAAGTATACACTTGCAAATAAGTGCAAATGATAGCTTTTGGCAGTGTGTTACATTGCCTTTTGTCGCACCGGGACTCGTGTGGCCCTGAAGATGCAGCTGAATTGCAAGTCCCATCATCCCTGGACAGCACTGCCAATGGTAAATTGTGCTGGGAGTTGGCGTCCAAGAACTCTTTCAGAGTCGAAACGTTCCTCTTTCATTCCGAGAGGAAAATTTATTTATTTATTTATTATTTACGTCATTTTTATCCCACCCATTTATTTAATTATTTAATTATTTGTTTAAAACTTTTATATCCCGATCTTCTCTACCTCTGTAGAGGGACTCAGACCGGCTGACTCAATGCTAACAGTAAAAAGATTCAATGCTAACAGTAAAAATCTAAAACATCATATATCGACAGTAAATTAACAAATACATATAAGATAAATTACATAAAAGACGTTCGCCAAGATAAAAACATGTCCAACTCAGTCCGGATATTCAGTCCATATATTGTGATCAATAACTTTGGTCGATTACCGGTCTCAACCATCATTCTGCAAAGGCCTCATTCCACAGCCAGGTTTTCACTAGCTTCCTAAAGGTCAGGAGGGAGGGGGCAGATCTAATTTCATTCAGGAGGGAATTCCATAGCCGGGGGGCCACCACAGAAAAGGCCCTATCTCTCGTTCCCACCAGACATGACTGCGAAGGCAGCTCAGGGTGGCGTACAGACCAGCAACAATTAGATGCCTTATATATAAACATACCTATGTCGGTTAAAACAATTAAATCACATCCTAATACATATAAAAACCATAAAAACTATAAAAGCTATAAAAATCTCTAAAAAAGTATTTTCCAATCCAATATGGAGCTGAGAGGGCTGAAGCTATTGGATGCACCTACACTGTAGTATTAGTGCAGATTGACACCACTTTTGCTGTCATGGCCAATGCTATAGAATCATGGGAGTTATAGTTTGCCAAGTTATATAGCCTTCTCTATCAAAAACCCTAACCCTAACCCTCACCAAACTAAAACCCTCCCTCCCCCACTTCTGGCACCATAGCAGTTAAAGTGGTATCAAACTGCATTAATTCTACAGTGTAGATGTGCCCTTCAAGTTGGAAGGGCTTCAAACCCCCTCTCATGCAGGAGCGCACAATTAAATCACTCCCAAAAGGTACCCAATTGTCCCTCTGCTTAAAGACCTCCAAAGATGGCATTAGTCTTGAATGCTGTGCATTGGGTGAAAATGTCATCTGCTTCCAATATATTTCAAAGCTTACGAACTTGGAATTTTCGCAGGCAGTTTGGTAGGTTTCTCTCTCATATACATTTTCCCCGCGGTTCTATTTTAGTATCAGCGATTACCCAGTGTACTGACAGGGCTAGAGATGAAAATAAGTATGAGATGTCATAGAAAGATTAATGAAAAGTCGGAGTGCAGAAGCAATCGCAACTCATGCTAATCCCATTCTCTTTTTTTCCCCTCCGGGCCCATATCCAAACAGATATGGGGCGCTGCGTAGCGTTCCATACAGCAAGGCATTCCTTTAAAATATATTCAAGCTTCGGAAGCAAACACGGCGTGTATGTGTGTTCCCATGTAGCAAGAGCACTACTTGCCAGTCTGATTGTTGTGGTCTTACACCGCATTAAGATCACTTCTGACAAAAAGATCATGAGTTCAAAGCCAGCCCGGGTCAGAGTGAGCTTCCGACCAATTGTGTAGCTTGTTGTCGACCTTTGCAACCCGAAAGACTGTTGCATCTGTCAAGTAGGAAAATTAGGTACCACCTATGTGTGGGGAGGCTAATTTAAAAGACTCCAGAAAAGCACTCCAACAAAGCAAGCGGGGAATGAGAAAGTACTTCATCAGTGTCGCAGATGGACAATGAAAGTGACAGCTCCCCTGGCGGCCAGAAAAAGTTAAATAGCCTCTGACTGTCTGTCTATATCTGTTGTGTGTCTTTGGCATTGGATGTCTGCCATATATGTGTACATTGTAATCCGCCTTGAGTCCTCTGCGGGGTGAGAAGGGCGGAATATAAATACTGTATATATATATATATATATATGCGCGCAGGTGTCCTCATAGAAACAGCTGGGCATCTTTGCCTGCATGTCTGCATCCAGTTCCAGATGGCAGAATCGGAGTGGGCACGTTTTCTGCCATTGTGCACGAAATGGCACATGGCACATGGAAATACATAGGCTATGCATTTGGGTGCCTTTCCTTCAGCATTGTTGCCAGCCATAACAATATACCTGTGTATGACAATGAATGCAGAATCCCACCTATAGAGATGAAGGCTGTTGATGAGATTTTTGCTAAATGTGGTTGGAACCTCGATGGAGGATCTCAACAAAGCTGTATAATTCTTAGCCATTGTATTTTCCCCCTTTAGAGTGCTCCCTGGAAGTGGGAGGACAGCAATTCCCATCATCCTGAGTCAATTTTCCCCAACTTGCAAGTAGTTAAAGTTGATCATGATGGGTGTTTCTACCAAGGTTTGGTTCCAATCCATCTTCAATGGGATTCACAGTGCTCTCTGGATTTGGGGTGAACTATAATTCCCACCATGATTATATTCTTTGTTGTGTATTTTGGCATTGAATGTTTGTGACTTCCTTGTTGGAAACTGCTCTGAGTCACTTTGGGGAGATAGAGCAGTATATAAATTATCATCATCATCATCATCATCCTGGGTCAATTCACTCTAAACCCATCCAATATTTTAAGTTAGTCTTGGTGGTTATGTGTACCAAGTTTGGCCCAGATCCATTGAGAGTCACAGGGCTATCTAGATATAGGAGCTATCTTGGAAAATATATGCAAACATAGATAGTAATGTTGTTGTTTATTCATTCAGTCACTTCCAACTCTCCGTGGCCTCATTCATTACTATAACAAGAAAATGAAATTTTGTAACTGTTTCATTATAGGAATTGTGCAAGTGGGGAACATTCAAGGGCTCCTTTACCTCATTTTTTATAAACAAGATATTTAAAAGAAAACTACAAGAGTGATCTCCTTGAATTTTCTATACAATGGCACAAGATAGCAGGCGATCGCTACCCACAACTTTCAGAAATATCCATACATCTACTGATTTTAAGGATTTTTAAAAAGTTTTGGCAAAGTCGAAGCAAAATCTCAACCCGTCCTCCTCTTTGCAGATTCAACCATTTATTGGCACTCTGGCTGTTGCTGCGATAGAGGGACACATCTCTCCCCTCTCCTGATTGGGGCTTCCTGATGCTGAGCAGAATTCTGGGAAATGTAGTTGAGAGTAGGCTCTTTTGCATTCTCTGCCATAGGACTTCTCAGCTTCCCAAACTACATTTCCCAGAATACTGTGCTTTCTCGGTCTCTTTCCCAGCAAACTGTACTTTCTCCCTGCTGCTTCTCTTTCCTCATGACAAGAGGCCATTAATGTAAAGAGGAAAGGCAGCCCTTTTTTAGCTTTGCTTTGCTTCCCTGCACAGGACATGAAACTGACATTGGGATGTGTAATGAACTCATACCTTTTCTTCGTAGGCTGCAGCCTGGAAGTCAGTGAGCTGGCCTCCATGTTGGGAAGGCAGCTCAGGATGGCAGACATGATGGTATAGGCAGAGAGGCAAGGGGAGGAGTCAGCTAACTCCTGATTGATTCAGACCTCAAGGGGAGGAGTTGAAGGAGAGTGTAAATAGGCTGTCATTTCTGACAGAAGGGAGAGAGAAGGATTTGATCTAGCAGAGAAAAGATTAGGATTTCAGATAGGGAGAAGAGAGTTTCTTAGTGAGCTAGGAATTAGACTGTTAGGGAATAATTAAGAGCAAGTGCTTCTGTATAGCTTGACTAGGGCAGTCAAAGTGAAGGCTTGTTTATTTGTATTAGGACAGAATACAAGTGGGTTTATTTCCCTAAAGTTCAGAGTAGTCCAGGGGAAACCTCGATACTCTGGAAGGCAGCCAGGGGCGGCTGGTCGAAGAATTGCACTGTTACATATTACAGGATAGAGTGAGGAAAGTAGCTCATGTTAAGGAAAAGTTACTCCTTCTACAGAAACCATTTGCTTAATAAGTCTGTGCTTCAGAAACAAATTACATGTATGTACCTCTCAGTAGTCAGTTGTTTGCTTCAAATATTTCAATAAACCTGTTCTCTAGTTTCCTGTTAATCTGCCTCAGCCTTGTTTCATCATATAAGGTTAGATCCAGTAAGCCTCCACATCTCTACAGTTCAGTCACCAGAAAGGGAGTCAAAAGGAAGAGCCGGTGTATAGGGACATTTGACCTCAAGTACAACAACAAGACAATTCCTCAAACTTTAATTTTGGGGTGGTGGCAGCAAACCTACCATTACACACTCACGTTATAATAACAACACTCATGTCAAAGCGCTTTGGGTCTGACAGGAGGGATTAGAGACGGTGTGTTGTCTCTCATGCCTGTAAGAATACTCCCTGTCTTCTTTACAGTGGTGGCAGCGGTGGGATTGAAAAGAAAGGTTCCCCCCTGTCACATAAGACCCTTATCTCCGTTACAGGATGCTTCTGAGGTTTACAAATTTTTTTAAAAAAGGTATTGGGTGAGTTTCGATAGTTAAGTTTTTGGTGCAGGCCATGCTTGTGCATTGTAAGTACAAATTTAACAAATTTGATAGACTTACGGTGACTAATGATAATTTTGCACAGCCCTAATAGATACACACAAGTGATCAAATTGGATATATTCTACAATTACTTAGAAATCCCTGTTTATAAAATATTATGATTATTACTTAAATGGCAGAGATCATTGGCCAAAGGTACCGTTGTACCTTTATCAAGAGTACCCATGATTTCAGGTGCAATCTGGAAATGATAGGTTCATTGTTTTCCAAAATTTTCCAAATTAAGGCAGAGAAAGAGGTTCCAAGGGAGCTAAATGTGGGGAAAGAGGCAGCAGATGACAAAACAGCTAACAGCTGTTCCATCATTAGATCCCTATTAACTATCTGGGATAATGAAGAGGGAATTCAAAGCATGTCGCCGTGGGCACGGCAGTCATCAAAACACTCGAGTGCCCCCTTAGTGCCATTGGAAAGAGGGCAAGGGAGGTCAATGGCAGAGGGTGGAAAAAGCAAGCAAACTGCTCAAAATTGGGTGACAGATGGACTGGAGAATAGGAATGGGGCATGGAAGCAGAGCTGGAGAGAGCAGCCAAGGAAAGAAGTAAAGTGTGAAATGTGGATGGGTGGGAACGGGGCATAGGCCCCCTATATGTAAATGTTGCCCCCATGAAAATTTCCCCCATTTCCCAATTTTCCCAAATTAGATAGATAGATAAACAGATATAGATAGTATCCAAAGAAAGGTGGCAAGAATAAGAATTCTGCCCCCATGAGATTTCCTCCAATCCCCAAATTTCCCCAAATATGATACATAGATAGATAGATAGATAGATAGATAGATAGATAGATAGATAGATAGATAGATAGATAGATATAGATAGATTCAAGTATCCAAAGAAAGGGGGCAGGAATTAGGATTCTACCCCTAAGACATTTTCTTCCAGTCCCCCAATTTTCCCAAATATGATAGATAGATGTCAGATATAGATAACTATGAACATTCCATCTGAACATGAGGAAGAACTTCCTGACTGTGAGAGCCATTCAGCAGTGGAACTCTCTGCCCCGGAGTGTGGTGGAGGCTCCTTCTTTGGAAGCTTTTAAACAGAGGCTGGATGGCCATCTGTCAGGGGTGCTTTGAATGCAATTTTCCTGCTTCTTGGCAGGGGGTTGGACTGGATGGCCCATGAGGTCTCTTCCAACTCTATGATTCTATGAGAGACAGTGTATGTATGTGTGGGAGAGGGAATTTAGGAATCCAAAGAAAGGACGGCAGGAACTGGAATTCTGCCCCCTTGAAATTTTCCACTGTTGGACTATATTTATTTATTTACATTATTTCTATCCTGCCCATATCAGCCCAGAGGTGACTCAGTGACACAGTCTCAGGGCGGTATACAAACTCTGAAGACCAAAGTTTGAATCAACACTTGGCTACAAAACCACACTGGCTGACCTCAGACAAATCATATTCTCTCAGGACATCATCACACACAATAAAATCAGCGTTTCTGCATATTTAAGAAATAGCTACCTACAGAGTCCATCACATGATAAAAGCTTGTGCCGTGAGTTCCAGGTATTTTGCCCTTTCTAAAGTGTGTTTTTTTCCCTACACTTCCTAAGTTGATTGGCAATCAACTTCTTTTTAAAATTTCCCACATAGAGATGCGCAAAAATGTCAAATTTAACATGTCATAGGAATTCCCTATGGTCCGCTTGTAAAGATAATGGTGACTCATTCAGGAGGGAGAAGCTGAGATGGGTAGTATAGAATCCTTTCTCCTGCCATAATCTTTAGAACCGAGAAGCAGTTACTTTTGGAATTGAGAAGTATCTGTACTTATAAACTGCAATATAGAATAATATAGAATAGAAGAAATGATCTCGCGATAAAAAGTAATTTTGAGAGAACAAACACAGAGAATTTCTTCAACTCAAAGAAAACAGGGGAGGAGATAGTAGGAAAAGAGTGTTGAAGGAAAACATGTGATGGGAGTAAGAAAATCATTTGCTCAAGATCCTGCAAGGAAGACTCCAGCAATACATGGAGTGAGAGTTGCCAGATGGACAAGCTGGGTTTAGAAAAGGCAGAGGAATGAGAGACCAGATTGTCAATATCCACTGGATAATGGAGAAAGGCATCCTTGAAGTGACTGGACTAACCTTGAAGGAGCTGGGGGTGGTGATGGCCGACAGGCAGCTCTGGCATGGGCTGGTCCATGAGGCCACGAAGAGTTGGAGACGACTGAACGAATGAACAACAAAATGGAGAAAGGCAGGGAGTTTCAGAAAAAGTCTGTTGATTATTCTAAAGCCTTTGACTGTGTGGATCATAGTAAATTGTGGCAAGTTCTTGGTGGTATGGAGATACCAAGCCACCTTGTCTCTCTCCTGAGGAATTTCTATAAGGACCAAGTAGCAACAGTCAGAACTGACCACGGAACAACAGACTGGTTCAAGATTGGGAAAGACATACGGCAGGGTTGTCTACTCTCCCCCAACCTATTCAACTTGTATGCAGAACACATCATGCGATGTGTGGGACTTGACAAATGCAAGGCTGGGGTTAAAATTGCTGGAAGAAACATCAACAATCTTAGATATGCAGATGATACCACTTTGATGGCCAAAAGCGAGGAGGAACTGAGGAGCCTTCTAATCAAGATGAAAGAAGAAAGTGTAAAAGCTGTGTTGCAGTTAAACATTAAAAAAAAAACCAAGATTATGGCAACAAGASWGATTGATAACGGGCAAATAGAGGGAGAAAARGTGGAGGCAATGACAGACTTTGTATTTCTATGTGCAAAGATTACTGCAGATGCAGACTGCAGCCAGGAAATCAGAAGAGATCTACTTCTTGGGAGGAGAGCAATGACCAATCTCGATAAAACAGTGAAGAGTAGAGACATCACACTGGCAACCAAGATCCGTATAGCTAAATCAATGGTATTCCCTATAGTCACCTACYGATGTGGGAGATGGACCATAGGGAAGGCTGAGCGAAGGAAGAGAGATGCTTTTGAACTGTGGTGTTGGAGGAAAATTCTGAGAGTGCCTTGGACCGTGAGAAGATCCAACCAGTCCATGCTTCAGGAAATAAAGCCTAACTGCTCATTGGAGGGAATGATAGTAGAGACAGAGTTGAAGTACTTTGGCCACATAATGAGGAGACAGGAAAGCTTGGAGAAGATAATGATGCTGGGGGAAATGGAAGGAAAAAGGAAGAGAGGCCGACTAAGGGCAAGATGGATGGATGGCATCCTTGAAGTGACTGACTTGACTCTGAAGGAGCTGAGGGTGGTGATGGCTGACAGGGAGCTCTGGCGTGGGCTGGTCCATGAGGTCACGAAGAATCGGAAGCGACTGAACGAATAAACAACAACCAATTTCCAAACGGGGCATTGCAAAGCTTAAGGGAAAAACAGAGATTCCCAACTCTTTATTTATTCCATGGGATGAAGTCCTCAGTCTCAGAAGAAGGCAATGGAAAATTTCCTCTGAATATAGCTTGCGAAAAAAACCCATGACAAGTTCACCTTGGTATCGCTATTGGTCAGAAAGGATTTAAAGGCACACATCAAGCACAACGAATGGACCAAATAGAAATATCTCTAGATATAAATGGTTTCCAAAGTTTCACTCTCTCTGCAACACTATAAATATAGAAAATTCAATTTGTGGCAGGCTGAATATTTGTTAGAGGGCAATACCCCTATTGCTTACAGAATCCGTGGATACAGAGGGACGATTGCATTATTTATTAGCTTATGTTAAAAAACATTGCTTTTGTAACTTTCCCTCATTGAGTTTTTCCTGAATGGCCCTAAGATAAAAATGGAGGAGTGGGGGTGGGAAACTCTCACATTGATGAATGGCTTCTGAGCACATGGTGCGCAGTGTACATGATTAAATATACTAATGCAATTAGAGTAAGAAAAATGAGACAACAACCTAATTGATTTATTGAAAAACAGAGTTTATGCATTATCTCCTGAAACAACAGAGCCCAATGCACTGCACAGCTGCATCCATCATTAGGAGTATTATAGAATATTATGAAGAATATTTGTGGTTTCTTTGTTAAGTTTATTCTTCCTGCTGGGGTTTC
Organism: Anolis sagrei ordinatus; assembly: GCF_025583915.1. Classification (NCBI taxonomy): domain Eukaryota; kingdom Metazoa; phylum Chordata; class Lepidosauria; order Squamata; family Anolidae; genus Anolis; species Anolis sagrei. The sequence goes on along the minus strand of NW_026844367.1, from coordinate 20,570,108 downwards.
ACACATGTGTAAGCTTCACGTGGAAGTGGTTGGGCATTTTTATATTACAATATGATTCCCATATCCACAGTTTCATTTATTCATGTCCAACAATATATGTCCACTCTAATAATAAATAATAATAATTTATTTATATCCTGCCTATCTCTCTATAGGCCCTCAAGGTATTTTCTAGATCCCCAAGTGCAACTCTTGGTCAAGAAGTCCTTTATTTTGATAGGGTTCACTATATCCACAGTTTTACAGAATTGATCCCCCACAAATACAGGGTTTGTGAGTGATTCCCTTTTGAAATGTGTCGTTTCCTGGCTACTGGAAATGAAGCCAAATGCAGGGAGAGGGAATGCTATTCTTTCAATATTGCAAAACCTTATAAAATGTAAAAATAAAATAAAATTCATTTATTCTTTATGTTGAGTCCATCTTTTTTTTTGGGGGGGTGTCAATTTTTCGATAACAAAGTCTACATGATAAAACTCCAGTGTAGGATTCTACCTGTCTTTTCGTGCATCTTGCCTTTTCAGTCTATCCATAGCTCACCTTCTTGTCTATGTGTGCCTTCAAGTTGCGTGTTGACATGTGAAAAGGCTGTTTCAATAAGAGAACTATGTGTATCAATAGAACACCACCAACCATGAAGTTTGCTTGGCAGAAGAGGAATGGGCAAAAATCACTTTCCAGGAGATAATCTTTTCATGGCTGCATCTACTTTGCAAATGTGAAAGTGAAGGTGAATGCTGAAAGAACATTTGAAGATTTCTCACAGAATGAGGAAGGGAGATTTGTTCGCAGTGCTAATGCGTTCCTATCGGAAAGGGATTGCTGTCAATTCTCTCCAGATCTTCTTAGTACGGCAGATCTACAACTCCGAAGGAGCACCGTCTCCTTGTGCCAGAAGATTATTCATGCTTTGATGGGGAAAACTGTGATTCACTCCGCGGTGGAGCAAGGAGACCTGTTATAATGGGCTGCTATTATACAAATGGCCCATATTATAGCGAGACGGTACCGCAGATGCACAGGGCTCAGATGCACAGGCAGAAAAGACAGCCGTTGATGCTATATGAGCCTTCACTTGAGATTTGGACGACAGAAGAAGCAAAAGAGAAATTTGGAGCGAAGCAGAAGGCAAGATAATATGAACGTGATCAAATGCAGGCACATGGTTTCGGGCTATAAACCAAAGCGTGCTTAAATAAGATCCAAAGAACGCAGCGAGGACAGCCATGCTCAGTGCAAAACCAATGTATTGCCTGCGAGCCTTAAAGATGAAGGACACGGAAGACACATTTGTGAACGCACGGTTGGCTTGTCACACGTCAACACAGACATCAGAGCCACCAAAGGTCACTTGAGGTTCTAGTGTGAACTCCACCAACTTGCAAGAAGTTTTCCACATTGTCATATATTTCCAACAGAATTGCCCAGCATTTATGTGGTGTCGTTGTCATTGTTGTATGCCATCAAGTTGCCTCTGATTTATAGCAGCCCTAAGTGAACCTAACACTTTGTAAGATTATTTGCCTTTTGCTTCTTTGGAGGTTGAGAGAGTGTGACTTATCCAAGGTCACCAATGATGTTTCCATGGCCAAGTGGAGATTCAAAAAGAGACCTTGGGTGCATCTACACTGTAGAATTACTGCAGTTTAACACCACTTTAATTTCCATGGTTCAATATTTCGGAAGTATGGGAGATGTAGTTTTACAAGATGTTTAGCCTTCTCTCGCAAAGAGCACTGGTGCCTCAACATATTTCATATCCCAGGGATTCCATAGCCTTGAGCTGTGGTAGTCACAAACTGCATTCATTCTTCAATGTAGACATACCCTTTATGTGGTGTAGTGGTTGTGTGCTGAGCTAAAACTGGGAAAATATGGGTTTCAAAACTTGTTCAGCAATGGAAATGCATTGGGTAGCCTTGCCCAAGTTATACTCTCTCGGCCTCAAAGACAGGCAAAGGCAAATCTTACCAAGGAAACTGTAGGTCAGGTTCTGATAGGGCTGCCATAAGTCAGAAATAATAATAACTTTTATTATTATTTTATTTCTTACTAGCTGTCTCCTACCATGTGTTGCTGTGGCCCAATCTGTGTATATGTATTTTGTGTGTGTATATGTGTGTGTATATATTTGTGTATATGTATGGTTGCCTGCCTATATATATATATATATATATATATATATATATATATATATCAGGCCAACAAGTAACCATCACTCATAAAAACACTGAAAAACACAACAGAAGGGACTTAAAAATAGCCTCTGGCTGTCTGTCAATATGTGTTGTGTGTCTATYGCATTGAATGTTTACCATGTATYTGTACATTGTAATCCGCCCTGAGTCCCCTGCGGGGTGAGAAGGGCGGAATATAAATACTGTAAATAAATWAAATAAATAAATTAGAAAGCCAAAATCCCAAAATTACATTAKTACGCATGCGCAAACCCACAGAACCCATGGGTTTTGTGGGTTTACACATGCYTTGTAATGTAATTTTGGTTTTTTGGCTTTCTAATTTATCTGCCCCAAGTCCCCTGCGGGGTGAGAAGGGGGGAATATAAATACTGTAAATAAATAAAATAAAATAAATTATATATGGGTTTTGTGGGTTTGCGCATGCGCACATAAACATTGTAAACATTCTATAAATACATATATTAAATGTATTTATTTATTTATTTACTTTATTTGTATACCGCTATTCTCAGCCCTTAGGCAACTCACAGCAGTTAACAACAGTAGTAGCAACAATTCAAAGCTGACATCAAACAGGGTATTCAATAAACACTCATAGGTGTCTCGTAACTAGAATCATGATCCAAACTCGTCATCCGTTGTTCCGTTCCTATAATTCATTGCACTGCCTATTCAAACGCCTGTTGAAATAACCAGGTTTTCACTTTTCTCTGAAATACCATTAGTGAGGGAGCCGATCTAATGTCCGTGGGAAGGGCGTTCCACAGCCGAGGGGCCACCACCGAGAAGGCCCTGTCTCTCGTCCACGCCAACCGTGCCTGTGTTGCAGGCGGGATCGAGAGCAGGGCCTCCCCGGAAGATCTCAAAGTCCTAGTGGGTTCGTAGGCAGAGATGCGATATATTAAAACATATTATAATGCACTCAAGGGTGCACAAATGGTGCCCGTTTTTTCACTGATTCCATTGTTTGTGGGCTTAAACCTACTATACATGCCTCCAATGTTAAATGTGGCCAGCAGCAACTTTAAGGGAACAATCATAGAATCATAGAGCTGGGAAAGACCCCAAGGGTCATCCAGTCCAACCCCTTTGCCATGCAGCATCACACAACCAAGGCATCCCTAACAGAGGGCCATTCAGATTCTGCTTCTAAGTCTCTACTGGGCTCCTAGGCATCACAGTCCACTGTAAACAGCTCTTAACATCAGGAAGTTCTTCCTAATGTTTTGATGGAATCGTTTGTCTGAGCTTTCCTTTTACGAGAAATATTTTTTGTATGTGATTCAACTTGAATGGTTCTTAGAAACACTTCCTAATTTCTAAGTGTGTGCCTGTCTCCATCATCCCTAGACGAATGAACCATGTTTGAGTCTAGGGCAGTCTAGAGCAATTGTTACGATTTGTTCTTCTGCTAACAGTCAAATGCCACGGTTAATCGTTCCCGAATTTTAATCAGCAGGGAGAGGAAGACTTAATTAAAGAATCCTTTTGTGCAATTTTATAGCAACAGCCATCTGTGAGCCTTTCAAGTCGGTGCCTTATCTCTATCTCGCAGCTTTGCCTTTGTAGGCTAAGGAGGAGGAGAGAGGCGGCAAAGCACACGTTCTCTTTCTCTCTCTCTCTTTCTCCCAATCTGTCCTTCTCTCTCTCTCCATCCTTCCCTCCTTCCTTCTCAAATTGGAACTTTTGAAGAAAGGAGACACCCACAATATATCCCAGGTGGGAACTTCACTTGTATTTGTATCATCCAGTGTTTGGCTCTTCTGCTCGTGGATCGTAGTCAGCAGAGCAGCTCTGTTGGCAGATCTGTGTATTTTAATACAGGCATTTTATGATATTGTGTTTTATTTGGGTGATGTACCCCACCTCGTATTCGGAGAAGAGGAATGTAATATCATCATCATCGTTATCATCATCATCTGGAGAGACTTATTTTGCATAGAATTATGGAAAAAATAGACCCATGTCTGATTCCACAGCAAGCTGGCTTCAAGAAAGGCAAAAGCTGCACATCGCACGTGCTGAACCTGACTCAGCACATAGAAGATGGCTTTGAAAGGCAGCAGATCTCAGGAGCTGTCTTCATAGACCTGTCAGCAGCTTATAATACTGTAAACCACCATCTCCTCATGAGAAAAATGTATAATATCACAAAGGACTACCATCTCACCCGCCTCATAGGAAACCTGCTACAAAACAGGAGCTTTTTTGTTGAGTTCCAGGGCCAGAGAAGCAGATGGCGGAAACAGAAGAACTGCCTGCCTCAGGGGAGCGGGCTTGCTCCATCCATGTTCAACATCTACACAAATGACCAGCTACTGCCAAAAGGGACAGAGAGTTTCATCAATGCTGATGATCATGCCATCACCGCTCAACCAGAAAGCTTTGAGATGGTTGAACAGAAGCTCTCCGAAGTTCTAGATGCTCTTACCGCCTACTACAGGGAAAATTGAAGCGAGATATTGACAAGCTGGAATGTGTCCAGAGGACGGCGACTAAAACAATCAAGGGTCTGGAGAACAAGCCCTATGAGGAGCAGCTTAAAGAGCTGGGCATGTTTAGCCTGAAGAAGAGAAGGTTGAGAGGAGATATGATAGCCATGTATAAATACATAAGAGGAAGTTATAGGGAGGAGGGAGCAAGCTTGTTTCTGCTGCCCTGGATTGGGCTTGATCCTTACATTTACTTACACTTTCTTATTGCTACTTAAGAAATGACATACTGAAAAACTCTGACACCAACAATACACAACTAAAGCCCTCCTGGAAGGTGTCAATTCAAGACCTCCAAATCACCTTCCAAGATAATATAGTCCCTCCCCACTAAGCTGGAAGCTTTGCATTTCTGTTGTCTGAATGACAACTCCCATCCATCTTTACCTGAAGAACCAGAAGTGAGTGATTTGGGCATTGCAACCAAACTCCTTTGTTTTAAGGCAGTGTTTCTCAACCTGGAGGTTGGGACACAGTATTTTCTGGTGGTCATGGGGGTTCTGTGTGGCAAGTTTGATCCAATTATATGGTTGGTGGGGTTCAGAATGCTCTTTGATTGTAGGTGAACTATAAATCCCAGCTAGTAAAACTCCCAAATGTCAAGGTCTATTTTCCCCAAACTCCACCAGTGTTCACAATTGGGCATATTGGGTACCAAATTTGGTCCAGATCCATCATTGTTTGAGTCCACAGTGCTCTCTGACTGTAAGTAAACTACAACCCCAAAACTCAAGGTCAATGCCCGCCAAAGCCTTCCAGAATTTTCTGCTGGTCATGGGAGTTCTGTGTGCCAAGTTTGTTTCAATTCCATCATTGGTGGAGTTCAGAATGCTCTTTGATTGTAGGTGAACTATAAATCCCAGCAAGTAAAACTCCCAAATGTCAAGGTGTATTTTCCCCAAACTCCACCAGTGTTCACAATTGGGCATACTGGGTACCAAATTTGGTCCAGATCCATCATTGTTTGAGTCCACAATGCTCTCTGATTGTAAGTAAACTACAACTCCAAAACTCAAGGTCAATGTCCACCAAAGCCTTCCAGAATTTTCTGCTGGTCATGGGAGTTCTGTGTGCCAAGTTTGTTTCAATTCCATCACTGGTGGAGTTCAGAATGCTCTTTGATTGTAGGTGAACTATAAATCCCAGCAACTACAATTCCCAAATGACAACATTAATCCCCCCTCCAACCCCACCAGTATTCAAATTTGGCCATATCAAGTATTTGTGCCATATTTGCTCCAGTGAATGAAAATAAATCTTGCATATCCGATATTTACATTACGATTCATAACAGTGGCAAAATTACAGTTATGAAGTAGCAACGAAAATAATGTTATGGTTGGGGATCACCACCACATGAAGAACTGCCTTAAGGTGTCACGGCATTAGGAAGGCTGAGAACCATTGTTTTATGGGGTCAATGAAAGTGGGGGAAGTTTGGAAACGACAGCAGTCCTTTGAACGTTGCTGCAAAGTCAACCCAATTTTGCAGGCTTCTGGTGCACATCTCTGCCCAGTTTTGCAATTAGGAAACGAGTCTGCTGCTCTGTCAACCTGAGAGCGGCCGTTCTAGGGCCGTTGCCAGAACTTGCTTCTGTTTGTTTTGTTTTTAAAAAAATAAGTTCTAGGAAACATAAAATGGCAATGACTCACCATATAAAGGTTGACCAGATGGGCGGCTAATTCAATAAACTGCCTGTATCTGTTGATTTTAATCTTAATCAAGGCAGGCCTGCCTGCGTTGAGCAGCATCTGAAGGTACACAGCCCAGGACCTTTTGAAAAATTCATAAGATTCTGGTCCTTTCACCTTCCGAGCAGGGGCTTGGGGTCATTTCAGTTCATCAGCAAGCCAACTAAGTAATAGGCATTAACTTCTCAAATGTATTCAAGCCATTGGAGATCTTTTGATCTTTTGTATCCTTTGGATCACCCCTTTTTGCAAATGCCTGCTCTTAGTCATGGCTTGGACACAACCATCTTAGGCTCCATCTACACTGCCATTATAATGCAGTTTGAACTGCATTATATGGTCGTTGTAGAATCATATCATCAAATTCTTATATGATATTGAGTCGACACTGACCATATGATGCAGTTCTTAAACTGAATAATATGAGTCTACACTGACCATATAATCCAGTTCTTAAACTGGATGATATAAATCTACACCAACCATATAATCCAGTTCTTAAACTGAGTCATTTGACCCTACCCTGACCATATCATCTAGTTCTTAAACTGGATTATATGAGTCTACACTGACCATATAATCCAGTTCTTATATTGGATAATAAGAGTCTACTCTAACCATACAATCCAATTCTTCAACTCAATGATATGAGTCCACACTGACCATATAATCCAGTTCTTCAACTGAGTTATGAGTTTACATAGACCATATAATCTAGCTCTTAAATCCAGTTATATGAGTATCTATTGACATATAATCCAGTTCTTATACTGCTTTATATGAGTCTACACTGACCATATAATCCAGTTCTTAAATTTAGTTATATGAGTATATAATGACATAATATAATTATATATTTATATTACATGTAATATTACTAATATTACTAATAATATTACTATTAGTAATAATTACATGTAATATTACTAATAATATTACAGTATAATTGATATAGTGCAATATAGCAATATTTAAAACTGATATTGTACTATGTTAATAATATATTGTATGTATATATACCTTGTAAGCCGCTCTGAATCCCCTTCGGGGTGAGAAGGGCGGCATATAAATGTCGTAAATAAATAAATAAATAAATAAATAATATCCAGTCCTTAAACTGGGTTATATGAGTCTACTCTAATCATATGATGCAGTTCTTAAATTCAGTTATATGAATATATATTGACATATAATCCAGTTCTTAAGTTCAGTTATATGAGTAAATAAGGGTGTAATATCCAGTCCTTAAACTGGGTTATATGAATCTACACTGATCATATGATGCTACAAAACAGAAGCTTTTTTGTCGAGTTCCGTGGCCAGAGAAGCAGATGGCGAAAACAGAAGAACGGCCTGCCTCAACATTTACATAAATGACCAGCCACTGCCAGAAGGAACAGAGAGTTTCATCTATGCCGATGATCGTGCCATTACTGCTCAAGCAGATCGCTTTGAGATGGTTGAACAGAAGCTCTCAGAAGCTCTAGGTGCTCTTTCTGCCTATTACAGGGAAAACGAGCTGACCCCTAATCCATCTAAAACACAGACATATTAAGAACAGACAAACATCCCAAGCTCTGAGGATTACCTGGGAAGGAATCCCACTAGAGCATTGCAGCACACGCAAATACCTGTTAACTTTTAACTGTTGTTTCAATGGAAGGAAATGAACATTTTTTTTTTCTAGAATTGTATTTTAAAGAGAATTTAAATACACCCTGGACCATGCTCTGACCTACAAGAAGCACTGCCTGAATATCAAGCAAAAAGTGGGTGCTAGAAACAATATCATACGAAAGCTGACTGGCACAACCTGGGGATTACAACCAGATACAGTGAAGACATCTGCCCTTGCGCTATGCTACTCTGCTGCTGAGTATGCATGCCCAGTGTGGAACACATCTCACCATATTAAAACAGTGGGTGTGGCTCTTAATGAGACATGCTGCATTATCACGGGGTGTCTGAGCCCTACACCACTGGAGAAATTACACTGTTTAGCTGGTATTGCACCACCTGACATCCGCCAGGAAGTAGCAGCTAATAGTGAAAGGACCAAGGCAATGACATCTCCGGCCCACCCCCTGTTTGGGTATCAGCCAGCACATCAATGACTTAAATCAAGAAATAGTTTTCTAAGATCTACAGAGACACTCGCTGGAACACCACAGCAAGTGAGAGTCCAAAAGTGGCAGGCTCAAACCCAGAACCTCAATCAATTGCTGATACCAAATGAGAGACTCCCCCTGGGCACATGGAAGACTGGGCGACTTGGAAGGCACTGAACAGGCTGTGCTCTTGCACCACGGGATGCAGAGCCAACCTTAAGAAATGGGGCCATAAAGTGGTCCACAACATGTGATTGTGGAGAAGACCAAACCACAGACTACCTATTACAATGCAACCTGAGCCCTGCCACATGCACCATTGGAAGAAGAGGTATATTTTTCTCTCAATGGGTCTGTTAACTGCCAAGTCCTCATGCACAACAAAACACTAACAAAGGAAGAGGAGAGAGAAAGAGTCCTTGAATGACCTTGAGTATTCCTTAAAACTAAGACTCTGAATCTTAGAATAATCTAACATTAGAATATTAAATAAAGAATCTTGGAATATTCATAAATGAATGAAATGGGGGGGGGGGGATCTAACATATTATGATATACAGACATCAGAGGTGCCAAGAAGCATCACGTTTATTCTGCATTCCACTTGTAAAAACATTTTTGATGACACACACCAAAAAAATAAAACATGTTTGAAAATCTTTTTTTTAAAGATCTTTAATATGAAGCCACACATGCCAGCTTGGTATTTCTGCCCAGGAAAGGAAGCTTTTATCACAAATTGTTCTTTGGCTGCGAAAACGTGACAGATTCCTGGGAGAAAATGGGGGTGTGGGCATGCGCATGGCAGGGTGACAGCAAACGCAACACTAATCCATGGCTGGCGTCGGGGAACAGATGAATTTCCTGGGGGTAGGAGCTGTTCAGGTGGCCATCTGTTGAGAGGGCTTAAATTGTGCCTTCCTGACTGGAAGAAGGGGGTGGACTGGATGGCCCATGAGGGGTCCCTTCCCAAATCTGTATTTCTATTATTCCTAGCCTAATGTCAACTCGTCCTTTGCTTCACAATCCATTCTCTGTACCTTGCAAAGATGCAAAGAGTGCCTAGACTGAGCAGATGGAGCAACTATTGGGAAAAACATCCATACTGTAGCAAATAATCTGAAGATAGCCATTGACGTTTTCCTTTTCCCCCCTGTAATTGATATATTTAGGCTTGACTATCAAGGTGCCTGGAGGAACTAGGAAATTCCTAAGGAGGATACGGATGGGTCAAACACCAAGGATTGGTCTCATGGATACTATACACAATGTTCTCCCTTTAGATTGAAAGACATTAAGAAACCATTTGGGGGTGGGGGTCATGAGGCTTGATCCCAGGACTTTGCACAACAGAATGTTGAACTTGACAGTTATGGCTTCCCTGTCAGTGGATTTTCATTCAGGGTGTTAATGGAGCTATCCAAGGTCCTGAACCCTAACCTCTGAACAGGCGGAGAACCTTGGGGCCCTTCCACACAGCCCTATATCCCGGAATATCAAGGCATAAAAACCCACAATATCAGCTTTGAACTGGGTTATCTGAGTCTGCACTCAGATAATGTGGGATTTTCTGCCTTGATATTCTGGGATATAGGGCTGTGTGGAAGGGCCCTCGGATAGCTCGTTTAAATCCCAGAGCAACTCCTAACATGGAAACATTCAATTTTTCAACCTGGGGGTCGGAACCCCTGAGGGGCTGTCAGGGGGGTCGCCAAAGAACATCAGAAAACACAGTATTTTTTGTTGGTCATGGGGGTTCTGTGTGGGAAGTCTGACCCAATTCTAACATGGGGGGGGGAGGGGAAGGGTTCAATATGTTCTTTGATTGTAGGTGAGCTACAAATCCCAGCAACTACAACTCCCAAATGTCAAGGTCTATTTTCCCCAAACTCCATCAGGTTTCACATTTGGGCATACTGAGTATTTGTGCTAAATTCAGTCCAGATCTATCATTGTTTGAATTCACAGTGCTCTCTGGATGTAGGTGAACTACAACTCCAGAAGTCAAACTCAATGCTCACCAAACCCTGTTGGTCATGGGAGTTCTGTGTGCCAAGTTTGGTTAAAATCCATCATTGATGGAGTTCAGAATGCTCTTTGATTGTAGGTGAACTATGAATCCCAGCAACTACAACTCCCAAATGACAAAACCCCACCCAACCCCACCAGTATTCAAATTTGGGCATATTGGGTATTTGTGCCAAATTTGGTCGAGTGACTGAAAATACATCCTGCATATCAGATATTTACATTATGATTCATAACAGTAGCAAAATTACAGTTGCAAAGTAGCAAGAAAAATAATTTTATGGTTGGGGATCACCACCACATGAGGAACTATATTAAGAGGTCACAGCATTAGGAAGGTTGGGAACCACTGATCTACCACTGGCTGAATCCACATTCATTCCATTCAGGACTCTAATTCCCAGCCTTTGCAAAAAGATTACAGATATTCTGGTAACAGGTTAGTCTACCCATACCCAAGTCACAAGCTAATCTACCCATGTTGGAGCTATCCAAGGTTTCAAATTGTGTCAGCTCCTTTAAAACCCAGAGTAGATTGAGTAGATTGAGTACAGCTACCCAGAGTAGATTGAGTACAGCTACTAACACAAAGGCACCCATCCATCACTAGATGGACCCACACCCAGCTCCATTTGGGATTCTAACGCCCAGCATTTGCAAATGATCTCACCGAACAACAACTCCCAGTCCAAGTGGTGGCAAACCACATTCATTCAATTGTGTAGATACAGCCCTTGATGTGCATACAAGTCACTTTATCTCCCAGACAAGGCAAAGATTGTATCAATAGTTTGAGGAACTATTCATCGAGACCTTTAATCCATAGAAGATACCAAGGAGAACCATATTCAAACCTTCTTTCCTTGGCTTCCAGGTCTCTTTGCTCCCTTGCCTTCACAAGGCCCAATTTCTAGGCTAGTTTCCAATACACTAACCTGTAACCAGAGTCCTTTTGGTTACAGGTTAGTCTATCCATAATTGAGTTTTAATGGAGCTATCCAATGTCTTGAGTCCTGAATGTCAGAACCTTGGACAGCTCCTTTAAACTCCAGAGCAGTTTGACTACTACTGCTAATATGCTAACATCCATCCAGCTCCATTTGGGACCCCAACTCCCAGCTTTCACAAGCAACGTCAAGGACTCTCTCCAGATCAGATTTCAAATCCAGCAATGTACAGACAGGACATGAATCCAGAAGGAGGATATTATACGACTCCTATATTACTTCTTTTTCAGCTATCTGCTGAGCAATATTTTTTTTTCCAGGCACAGTTGCCATGTTTCTAGCCCATTACTGACAATTGCTTCTTACTTTCCTGTAAACCCTCTGGGGACAAGGAATAAATGGTGCATGGAGCAACACCTGCCTATGGCTCATCACTTTGAGTTGCGTTACTCCAGGGATCACCCCACTTTTTCGTCTATTGAGAATGAGTCGAGGAGGGACTTGCCTGATCTCGCCGTGAGCAACCCAATATTTATTTCCCAGTTTCTTCCCCAATAAAGCACATATTTTGTTGGATGCATCGTTTGGGGAGCACAAAATGGCTCCATTTTCCTCAGCGTTTGTGTAATTCAAAGCTCTGCCAAGCTTTGCAGCAGGTGGCCTTTGCATGCAAGGTGTGAGCTCCGTAGGTTAATGGCATGCCGTTGGGTTTCTCCCCATTTCCCAAGCACTGCATTCAATCTTCTTGCTCACAGAAGCTGGACTGAAATAGAAAAATTGAGCCTTAGAAATGGGGTCCCTGGGAAGGCAAGGAAGCAAAGAAGCCTGGAAGCAAAGGAAATAAGTTCTGAATATTGTTATCCTGACATTTTCCATGGATTAAAGGTCTCAATGAGCAGTTCATCAGGCTGTTTGTACAACCTCTGTCTGGGAAGCAAAAAGACTTGTATGTATAGCAAGTGTTGAATGAATGCAGTTCGATGTTGCTTGAACTGCGATGGAATCTTCAGTGTTATCATTTGGTGAGGCACCGCCTCTTTTTGGTAAAGAAGACTAAGAACTACAATTCCCATGATTCCATCGTATAGAGCCATGACAATCAAAGTGGTATCGAAATGCATTCATTCGACAGTGCAGATGCACCTAAGGTTTCTTGAAGGGGGTATAAACAAAGGACTTCTCAGGTGCCAAACTGTTGGGTTAGTTCCTGAACTAGTCAAATTAAGAGTCATCTTAAATAAGCAAATATTACAATTTCATTGCACATTGTCCTACAGTATCTTGAGATTTGCTGTTTGGGGATGGGAGACTGGATGCATCTACACTGTAGGAGCAATGCAGTTTGGCACCACTTTATTTGCCAGGGCTCAATTCTATGGAACCCTGGGAGTGGTAGTTTCACAAGACCTTTCACCTTCCCTCCCAAATTGTGTTGGTGTTGCACCAAACTACAACACATGTGATTCAATGGCAGGAAGAAGGAAGAAGACTTGAAGCAGTGGAATGTCCTATCAACACGCAACACGTGTCTGTTGGATTTATCCGGAATTCAAAGATAGTAGTCCAAGATTTAATTTAATCCCCTCCTAACAACATCAATGAGCGCAATGTTGGATTGCAAGTGTTATCATCCTTCAATGTTGCAAGCCAAGCAGATGGTTGGAAAGGCCACAAGTCCCCTGATTCTTGTTTTGGAGAGGCCTGAGCAGAGTGTTTGCGCTGGAAATATTTTCCCCCTTCAAAGAGCGATGCAGAGCAAATGAGATAACCGAGCGGCAGCAGAAGGAAGAACGTAAGCGGAGCATTTAACACATTCCGCATCAATGGAAAGGTCAATCGCTGGCCCCGAGCAAAAGCCTTGGCCGCCTAGAAATTGCAAGCAAAGCGTGAAAGAGGGGAGCTTCGTGACAAGGGAGGGAGGCAGGCGATCGCATGGCCTTCTGTTGCTGCTGCTGCACAAAAAGGAGATTGGCAGGAATTCTGCTAGTGCATGACGTTTCATTACTGATGTGGCTATATGTTAGGGTCCATGGCAAAATGCATATACTAGTTAACAATTGCAAAAGGGGAGTTCAACAAGTGTATACAAGAGTTGAATGAAAAGTAATGCCTCTACCTTCGTAACTCCTCAACAGATGGCAGTACTGGTATGCGGCAGGTACTGGCTTGTTCAGTAGACTCTCCTCTACACTTCCATTTTGGCAGGAAGCCTTAGCATTGAATGGTTGTGTTGTTAAAGTGCAAAGTATAGAATGCTGCGCAGATGGTCAGTCAATGCAACTTTATCAATGTCAGCAGAAGGTGTCACCCCAAAGGAGATTCATCAGATAATGCAAGCTGTTTATGGTGATTGTATTGATGTGAGTACTGTGCATCGTTGGGCGAGTAAGTTTAAAGATGTTGAGGTGGGAACATCTGACTTGCGTGACAAAGAGTTGGCCATCCTGTGACAGCACCACCAAGTTTCACAAGCAAAAGGTTGACAGATTGATTCAGGACGATCATATCACTCAAAGAGAAATTTCAAGCATAATTGGCATTTCACAAGAACGTGTGGGTCATATTATTGCTTTGCTTAGCTATCGGAAGATCGGTGCACTATGGGTACCCAGGATGCTGACACCTAAAATGAAAGCGCACAGACTTGAAACTTCAGAAACTGGATATCACCACCATACAGTCCAGATTTAGCACGGTCTGACTTCTATCTGTTCCTGATAATGAAAGAAGATCTGCAGGGACATCATTATGCTTCTGATGAAGATGTTGAGAGAATTGTAAGACGCTGGTTCAGAAAAAGTGCGTTGACTTCTTCCATGACGGCTTCAGAAGACTTGTTCATCGTTGGCAGAAACGTATCCAATTTTCTGGTGATTATGTGGAAAATTGAATAGTGGTAGTTAAAGAGCACTTTCTAAAGATTATTTCTGCGTTTGATTTATTAAAATATTCCCATCCAAACCCAAGTAACGAAGGTGGAGGCATTACTTTTCATTCAACCCTCATATGCCGCAGACAGACTTGTGAATTATTGGGAGGTACCTATATCATCGAAATGAGAGGAATGCCAAGGGTCACCTAGTCCAACCCCTTGCTCCACAAGGACTATGCAAGAAAAGACCTACTGGAAGATGTCCATCCAAACTTTGCTCAAAGATCTCCAAAGATGGAGAGTCAGTCACCCACTAAAGCAGTCTAGTTCAGTCTCAATTAAGTCAAAAATCTTCCAAACTTTTAGGTGGAATGTCTTTTCTTACAATTTCAATCCACAGTTTCATATTCTAGTCTATGGAGTAGGCAAAAGCAATTTCATTTTATCTTCTATTGCGTCCTTTCCTATATTTAAATATGGCTATGACTTCCCCTCAAAGCCAGGATGGCATAGTGAATTGAGCATTGGACAATGATTTTGGAGACCTGTGTTTAAATTCCTGCTCAGCCATGGAAACCTACTGGGTGACATTGGGCAAGTTGCACTTTCTCAGCCAAATCCACAAAAGAAACCTTACCAAGAAAACCCTGTAATGGATTTGCCTTTGGGTCACCATGAGTTGGGAACGAATTGAAAGCCCACAACAACAACAATACATTTAGTGTTGAAATAAAACTTGAGTCAAACTCCACAGTCATGATTCATGGTGCCAACCCATCACTTTTGACCGCATCCCTTTTTAATAAACCCAGTTTGGGATGCTAAGTGAGATGAATCAGGAGGCTCAGCAAAAAAAATGCCCTGACTTTGGAGCTTGCGATCTCACTCTCTGCCAATCGCAGTGGCGATAAATTAGAGCTTTAAACGTATTAGCCTTTCAGCAGCCATTAGAGTAAACCATCCATTGCTCCTTTATTGCTCTTTGGCTTGGAGCTTTGCCTCTGCAGAGTCTTTGCTTCTATCCGATTTCTTAATTGTTTGTTTCCGTAGCTCAGCAAAACTAAATATGGACAGGGCATATGGAATTGTCCCAGAATTATACATAAGAGCGCCTTTGGGAGAGAGGCAGAAGGAAGGAAGGAAGGAAGGAAGGAAGGAAGGAAGGAAGGAAGGAAGGAAGGAAGGAAGGAAGGAAGGAAGGAAGGAAGGAAGGAAGGAGAAAAAGGCAAGGAAGCTGGAGTGGGCTGTTTCCATTTCTCTTGACCTCTCCAGACTCCTTGAATTGTTTTTCTTCCAGCCAACAAAAAACAAAAAAGGGACTATTTCTACTGGAAATAGTCCAACCTTTTAGATACTTGGGCTGAGCAACTACAATCCTGGGAGTTATAGTTTGCTGAGGTGCCAGCACTCTTCTGTAAAGGTGTTGTCTAACTATAATCCCTGTACAGAGGTGGCCCTAGGAAATTTTCAATGGTAAGCAAACAGTATTTTGCCCCCCCCCCCCCAACCAATCACTGATATATATTTTCTGTTAATCATGGGAGTTCTGTGTGCCATATTTGGTTCAATTCCATCATTGGTGGAGTTCAGAATGCTCTTTGATTTTAGGTGAACTATACATCCCAGTAACTACAACTCGCATATGTCAAGGTCTATTTTCCCCCAAGAGCACCTCAAGAGCACCCCTGGGCAAAATCAACTATACTGCGAATGCTTACTTTGCGTAATGGGTTGAGTCGCCCCTGTCCCTGAGCTATGGAAGTTAAAGTAGCATCATATTATGGTCCCTTCTACACTGCCATATAATTCAGATCATCAAAACAGAAATCTGCTTTGAACTGGATTATCATAGTCTACACTGTCATATAATCCAGTTCAAAGCAGATAATCTGGATTTTATATGGCAGTGTAGAAGAGGCCTATGTTAACACTAGCAAAACTTTCCAAAACTCTAAATAGGCAGTCTTTCACAAAGCATGTGATTGTAATCCAAACAATAACTAAATCCTGTGTCATCATGGCCAAGACAGATGACCAAAGGAATGGGCAAAGTTCATGTCTAGTTTTCATATTGTATATATCTGACAGCTTTCCCTTCATCTATCTTTTCTCTAAGATGAACCCAGTCTTTTATCTTATGACTTACTCTTACACTCCCCTTGAAGGCACAGGTTTGCAGCTTGGGAGTCCTCCTGGACTCATTGCTGAGCCTGGAATCTCAGGTTGCAGAGGTGGCTAGAGCGGCTTTTGCACAATTAAAACTTGTGTGCTAGTTGCGTCCGTACCTTGGGAAGTCAGGCTTGGCCACGGTGGTCCATGCTGTCGTCACATCTAGGTTAGATTACTGCAACACCCTCTACGTGGGCTTGCCTTTGAAGACTGCTCGGAAGCTTCAAATAGTCCAGTGAGAGGCAGCCAGGTTAATAACTGGAGCGGCGTACAGGGAGCACACAACTCCCATGTTACGCCAGCTCCACTGGCTGCCAGTTTGCTACCAGGCACAATTCAAAGTGCTGGCTTTGGCCTACATAGCCCTAAACAGCCCTGGTCATTTTATCTGTCCGAATGCATCTTCCCCTATGAACCATTGCGGAGATTAAGATGTTCTGGGGAGGCTCTGCTCTCAGTCCCACCACCATCACAGGTGTGTTTGGCGGGGACAAAAGACAGGGCCTTCTCAGTAATTGCCCCATGGCTATGGAACTCCCTTCCTAATGAGATCAGGTCAGTCCCCCTCCCTCTTGCCCTTAGGAAGGATGATAAAAATGTGGCTGTGGGACCGAGCCATTGGGACTGTGCAATGAGGCAGTGATAGGAACCCTTAGTATGCCAACCAAATTCGATATAGTTGTTGAGACAGTTTTAACTAGTGGATTTTAACGTCAAGATAAGTGATTTTAATGCTTTTGTATGTGTATGGTCTAGTATGTTTCGGCATTGAATGTTTGCTGTTTATATGTTATGCTCCGCCCTGAGTCCCCTTCGGGGTGAGAAGGGCGGAATATAAATGCTTTAAATAAATAAATGAGTTACTCTTCTGTCAAGGGATTTCAGCTAAAACTTCAGGTTCAGGTCATGGTGTATCTAACTTTCCAGAAGGCCGAATGAGATGAGGATAGGCAGAAGACAAAATCAGAGATTTATTCTCAATGGCCAAAAAGGATGTCAGCGATAATAAGAGTGGTTCAGCAATGAATCCAATGATCCATCCAACTCTGTATTAAGTGATTTCAGCAAGATCCATGTGTTCAGTGGCCTGGTGTGCCTAACTAATCCAGAAGGCCAAATCTGACAGCTAGAAAACAAAACCAGAGGATTATTCTCAATGGCCAAAGAGGATGTCAGTGGAGAAAGCACTCCAAAGTACTGACATACTGCAATTGTGAACACAGAGTATTTTTGTTTCATTTGACAGCCATTCAAGAAACCCACACAGCTTCTGATTGGCTTAGAAACTGTCCAGCTAGTATCTGCTTCCTGGTTGGCCAGGGATTCCCTTTGATGTCATCACTGGTTGCCTCTTCCTTGGTGACGGGAAATTAAATAAACTGTCATTGGAGCATTTGAAGTTTTAGTTGGGTCTATTACACAGCGATGTTTTGTCCAGCATCCCAGTGCCCAAAGTCCAAATTCAAAAGACGCACAGACTGGATTAAAGTGAACAGAAAAATCCTTACTCAGCAGAGATGAAACATAAACTGGCAATGTAGCATACAAAAATCAAGCAGTGCAACAATCTTACACAGTCTTTGCAAGAAACAGAAAATAAGGCATCTTCATCTTACAGCAAATGAGAGATCAAAATAAACCTAGATTAAATGGCTATTTCACCATAGCCTCCTTTAGAGTAGCTTCTCCAAACTGCTCCCCAGAGCAAAGCCTTGTAGCATTGTTCTCCTCACAGAAAAATCTCTCCAGAAGCTCTCCAGGATCTCTCCTTCAGCATCTCCTGCTGGAACTCCAGTGCTGGTACTCCGGAATGTATTCAAGAAAAATCAAACAGATCTAGCTCCTTGGGCCACACCCAGGCTTGTTGGTTGACCTACATTTCCAGCTGTACATGATAATTAAACACAATAAGGTTTTAATGTATTGTCAAAGGCTTTCATAGCCAGAATCACTGGGTTGTTGTAGGTTTTTGGGGGGCTATATGGCCATGTTCTAGAGCAGTGTTTCTCAACCTGGGGGTCGGGACCCCTGTGGGGGTCGCGAGGGGGTGTCAGAGGGGTCACCAAAGACCATCAGAAAACATAGTATTTTCTGTTGGTCATGGGGGTTCTGTGTGGAAAGTTTGGTCCAATTCTATTGTTGGTGGGGTTCAGAATGCTATATCATTGTGCGTGAACTATAAATCCTAACAACTACAACTCCCAAATGGCAAGGTCTATTGTCTCCAAACACTACCAGTGTTCACATTTGTGCATATTGAGTATTTTTGCCAAATTCAGTCCAGATCTATCATTGATCAAGTTTGATCCAGATCCATCATTGCTTGTTGTCCACAGTGTTCTCTGGATGTAGGTGTTTTCTGTTGGTCATTGAGGTTCTGTGTGGGAAGTTTGGCCCAATTCTATCATTGGTGAGGTTCAGAATGCACTTTGATTGTAGGTGAATTATAAATCCCAGCAACTATAATCCCCAAATGTCAAGGTAGATTTTCCCCAAACTTCACTAACATTCACATTTGGGCATATTGAGTATTTGTGCCAAGTTTGGTCCAGATCCATCATTCTTTGAGTCCACAGTGCTCTCTGGATGTAGGTGAACTACAACTCCAAAAACTCAAGGTCAATGTCCACCAGACCCATCCAGTATTTTCTCTTGGTCATGGGAATTCTGTGTGCCAAGTTTGATTCAATTCCATCATTGGTGGAGTTCAGAAGGCTTTGATTTTAAATCCCAGCAACTCCAGCATTACCAAATGACAAAATCAATCACTCTCAACCCCACCAGTATTCAAATTTGGGTGTATCGGGTATTTGTGTCAAATTTGGTCCAGTGACTAAAAATACATCCTGCATATCAGATATTTACATTACGATTCATAACAGTAGCAAAATTACATTTATGAAGTGGCAGGGAAAATAACGTTATGATTGGAGGTCACCACAACATGAGGACCTATACTAAGGGGTCGCGGCATTAGGAAGGTTGAGAACCACTATTCTAGAGGCATTCTCTCCTGACGTTCCCCTTGCATCTATGGCAAGCATCTTCAGAGGTAGTGAGGTACCTCATCAACCAATGGCGGTAAGCTACTAAACACATGGCCAGGCAATAGAGGCAGGTGAAACGTCAGGAGAGAATGCCTCTAGAACATGGCCATATAACCCAAAAAAACCTACAACCCACAATAAGGCTTTTCTTCACACACACATACTTGATCCTGCAAGGACTTAGCGTAACAGGTTCAATGGTCCGCACCTGAGAGGGGCACGATTGAAAAGAAATACGGTGTGGCATTGGGCAATGGGCTCATATTGAGCTGAATGGGTTGGCTCCAGTGAACACAATGGTCAAAGGTACACAATGCTGCTTGAGAAAGATGAGCATTTCAATGGGTGAGGCTGGCTTGGAGATTGGTAGAGGGATTGTTCCCACAGATTGTTCAGATCATATCTATATCTATTAGGGCTGGGCGGTTTTGTTCGTTAATTTCGTAATTCGTTATTAATTCGTTATTTTTTTTATAACGATGCGATATTGAACCATTCAGGAGCAACTAAAAATCGAAACGAATTTTTAAAATTTATTTCGTAATTGTTTCGTAATTGTTTCATAATTGTTTCGTTATTATTTCGTTATTATTTCCGTATGTCTGGTGCAAGTTTTATAGTTGTTTGTTTATCAGTGATAAAAAAATAAATTATCACACCAACAGTCAACAACAGAGGGAGAGGGAAGCTTCAGAAGTTCCCCCTGTCCCATTTGGAGGGTTTTTTAGCGTATTGCGCAATCGCGTCCGCCATTAACGAATCGATTTGTTATTGTTTCGAATTGTTTCGTAATTTCCGAAATTTTGTAAATATCGAACTTTTTAAAAGAAAAATTTCGGAATTTCTTTTAAAAAACGAAACGCAAAAACCCCCTAAAAACGAATCGAGTTTAGAAACAAATTTTTCCGTGGTTGCCCAGCCCTAATATCTATATCTATATAATAAAAGAGAGTGTTTGTTTGTATGTATGTATATATGCGGAGGGCGGAAGTGTATGTGCCAGCTTTCTGATTGGCTGCCACTGTGGTGCTATTTGTATATGGTCTCTGATTGGCCAACCTCAACAGGTGGAGAAGAGGGTTAATGAGAAAAGCAGGGACATGAGAGAAGGAAATTTGCATTTGGTCTCTGATTGGCCAGCCTGGCAGTTCCAAGATTCTGAGGTGAGAAGAGAGGAGAGAAAAAGACCAGAGGCTGTGTCAGAAAATTACCAATACAGACCAAACTTGGCACACAGAGCCCCCATGACCCACTCGACATCCTACTGCAGTTTGGAGGAGGATGGACCATGGATGATGGGACTAGCACTACCATCATTCACTTTCTGAGACCTCTGTGAACCTCATCCAATGACTGATCAAGACCAAACTTGGCACACAGAGCCCGCAAGACCCACTCTACATCCTGGTGCTGTTTGGAGGAGGATGGACCATGGATGATGGGACTTGCAGTACCATCACTCAGTTCCTGAGATCACAGCAACATTCATCCAATTACCTAAACTCACTTTCTGAGACCACTGTGACCCTCATCCAGTGATTGATCAAGAACAAAACTTGGCATGCA
Source organism: Anolis sagrei ordinatus (assembly GCF_025583915.1). NCBI lineage: Eukaryota > Metazoa > Chordata > Lepidosauria > Squamata > Anolidae > Anolis > Anolis sagrei. The sequence continues at coordinate 20,548,986 of NW_026844367.1, read as the reverse complement.
GAGCCCCCACAACTCACTCTCCATTCTGGTGCAATTTGGAGGAGGATGGATCACAGATGATGGGACTTGCAGTACCTTCACTAACTTCCTGAGACCACTGTGAGCCATATAAATAACTGATAAAGACCAACCTTGATACACAATTCCTTTCTCAAATAACCCGGGCAGCGGCGGGTCCCCAGCTAGTTAGGAATAAAACAGGAAATGTATCCCAGAGCTCTGGCTCAAAAACATTGTGTTCTCCCTTCTAGTCTCCCAGTTCATTGCGAGGGGATTATGGAAATGTGTTTCCTGAGCTCTGGCTGTTTTGAGCACCATTCCAAAGGAGTTACTATAAGGCGAGATTTCTTGCTTAGTATTAGTCCCAATGAAGCCGTGTCTTGTAATTCATATATTTTCTACATTTCATAATTTGGAGGTCCAGTTTCTTGATAACACTTCCCTGCTGTCTTTTTTTCCCCCACCTCCAAAAAAGGACTGCAATTTACATCAACTCATCTCCTTTTGCAACCAAATAGATGTTCTAGGAGCTTGGCCGGCCCTCATCAATTTAATGCCACTTTGTCAACAGGGTTTTTCTGGAATTGGAGTGACTTTTGCAAGATGCTTTAGCAAATCCATCTTGTTAGTCAAGCCAATCTATTCATCATCCCTATTTTTATGGGTTTTGAAAGGGAGGGAAGGATTAACTGGCGATGCATTGCCAGCAAATAAGAGAGCGAGGCAAACAGGGAAAGGCATGCAAGAGAGTTTGTCCCAGCATGACTTTTAGGTAGTACCCAACTCCAGATTTTAGGGAAGTTCAAGCTGATCCCCAATGTCAATGTGACCAACACAAAGCCCTGACACAAAATAGACAACCTGAAGAACTCACTGCTCTCTTCCTTTTGGAACACAATCCTGGGATATGTAGTTTTCAGATCCTGGTCCAAGCCCAGCACTTACAAAGCTTCATCGTTTGTTTATTGCCTGGCCATGTGTTTCGTAGCATACCGCCATTGGTTGATGAGCACTGTTTTTAATTGAATGCTAGTTGATGTTTTACATGTCCATGTGTTGTATTTAATTGTATTTTTAATTTGTTTTCATTTTATGTTTTGTTTTTAGGCACCTTGTGCCACCTGTAAGCTGCCCCGAGTACCTCCAGGAAGGTGGAGGCAGGATACAAGAACAATTTTATCATCATCATCATCATCATCATCATCATCATCATCATCATCCTCAATTCTATGAAACCCAACAGCTGAAGCAAAAGAGCCAAAAAGGGTGCATTTATGGAAACGTTAATGCAGTTTGATACCACTTTAACGGCCGTGAGTCAATGGCATTGAAAACTAGAATTTGTAGTTTGGTAATGCAGCAGGTCTTTTGGGTGAAGTAGGTTAAAGATCTTGCAAATCTACGAGGGTTGAATGAAAAGTAATGCCTCCACCTTCGTAACTCCTCAACAGATGGCAGTATTGGTATGCAGCAGGTACTGGCTTGTTCAGTAGACTCTCCTCTAATGTTCCATTTTGGCATGAAGCCTTAGCATTGAATGGTTGTGTTGTTAAAGTGCAAAGTATGGAACTCTGCGCAGACGGTCGGTCAATGCGACTTAAGAAATGTGCAGTCATTGAATTCTTGCCAGCAGAAGGTGTCACCCCAAAGGAGATTCATCAGAGAATGCAAGCTGTTTATGGTGATTGTGGTGATGTGTGTACTGTGTGTCATTGGGTGAGTAAGTTTAAAGATGTTGAGGTGGGAACATCTGACTTGTCTGACGAACAAAGAGTTGGACGCTCTGTGACAGCAACTACCGAGTTTCACAAGCAAAAGGTTGACAGATTGAGTCAGGATGATCATCGTATCACTCAGAGAGAAATTTCAAGCATAATTGGCATTTCACAAGAATGTGTGGGTCACATTATTACTTTGCTTGGCTATCGGAAAATCTGTGCACGATGGGTTGCGGAAACAGAGTGTTGACTTCTTCCGTGACGGCGTCATAAAACTTGTTCATCGTTGGCAGAAATGTATCCAATTGTGATTATGTCAAAAAATGAATAGTTGTTATAGAGCACATTCTATGGATTATTTCTGCATTTGATTTATTAAAATATTCCCAGCCAAACCCAAGTAATGAAGGTGGAGGCATTACTTTTCATTCAACCCTTGTACAATCCTCACGATTCTATAGGATTGAGCCATGGTAGACAAAGTGGTATCAAACTGCATTCATTCTACAATATAAATGCAACAGCTTTTGACTCTGGGTTGTTATAGGTTTTTTCGGGCTATATGACCATGGTCTAGAGGCATTCTCTCCTGACGTTTCGCCTGCATCTATAGCGAGCATCCTCAGAGGTAGTGAGGTCTGTTGGGACTAGGAAAAAGGGTTTATATATCTGTGGAATGACCAGGATGGGACAAAGGACTCTTGTCTGCTGGAGCTAGGTGTGAATGTTTCAACTGACCATCTTGATTAGCATTTGATGGCCTGACAGTGCCTGGAACAATCTTTTGTTGAGGGGTGATTAGATGTCCTTGTTTGTTTCCTCTCTGTTGTTGTGCTGTTCCAATTTTAGAGTTTTTTAAAATGCTGGTAGCCAGATTTTGTTCATTTTCATGGTTTCCTCCTTCCTGTTGAAATTGTCCACATGCTTGTGTATTCCAATGGCTTCGACAATACATAGCTTTTGACTCATTCAGATATCAGATATTTTGGGTTATGTTTGGACTTTTGCTGTAAAAGGAAGGCAGAAAGAATGCATTTCCATAGTAACAATCCATCACTCTTCTATTTGTCAATAATTTGGAGGTGGTCTTGTCTTGGGTGGGCGATTAAGCCCCATTCGTTTTAGAAAGGCCCTGCTCCTTACAATTATGGGTACTACGGAACTGATTTGTTGAGACACATCAATCCAACTGGGTGAAGTTTTCCTTCATTCTGCCCTTGGGGAAGACTTACTATCGGGATGAGTACCTTGCATTTCAAAAATGTGCTGCTATACCATTCAGTGCCAAGACCTTGGAGGCCATTGGCGGTTGTTGTTCTTTTGCCTCTTGTGCAGCGATCAATTATGAAGCTTGACAAGGGGAAAATGGGATTTCAGAGCCCAAGCACCCCGTACTTAGCAGAGCAATCCGGGCCTGTCTTGCGATCGGCTGAAATGATGAGGCTGCTCCAGCCAGGGAGCTGAGCCAGGACATTATGAATCTCTTTCTCTCTTCCTCTTTCTGCTTTTTCTCGCTGGGCTTGCAATTTAAATTAAAGCTTGCTGTGTTTGAAGATATTTTCCAACACTCCCCGATTTGGAGATGCTTCTACTTTTCTTAAGAACTGGAGAACTATTGCAGCATGAAGCTGGATATAAAAACAGTAACACAGTGGCAGGTGCTAGCCCTTTATTACAATAGGGAATTTAACATCTTTGTATCTACTCAGTGTATTTTACTGCAATGACCCTGGGCTGCAATGGAGCTTTGCTTCATTTGATTCTTCCTTGACTTGGCCTTCATCTTTACTCTGGACTAGCCGTCCCCTGCCACGCATTGCTGTGGCCCACATGGAGGTTCTGTGTGGGAGGTTTGGTCCGATTCTATCCTTGGTGGGATTCAAAATGCTCCGTGATTGTAGGTGAACTATAAATCCCAGCAACTACAACTCCCAAATGTCAAGATTCTATTTTCCCCAAACTCTACCAGTGTTCACATTTGGGCATATTGAGTATTCATGTAGAGTTTGGTCCAGATCCATCATTGTTTGAGTCCACAGTGCGCTCTGGATGTAGGTGAACTACAACTCCAAAACCAAAGGACACTGCCCACCAAACCCTTCCAGTATTTTCTGTTTGTCATGGGAGAACTGTGTGCCAAGTTTGGTTCAATTCCATCCCATTGTTGGTGGGCTTCAGGATGCTCTTTGATTGTAGGTGAATGATAAATCCCAGCACTACAACTCCCAAATGACAAAATCAAATTTTTGAGTGAGGGACATACATTGGGTTGTTAGGTGTCTTGTGTCCAAATTTGGTGTCAATTCATCCAGTGGTTTTTGAGTTATGTTAATTCCACAGATGAACATTACATTTTTATTTATATGATTGTCACTGCCAGCATTCTTCAACCTCTCAGATGGATTGTATTATAATTCCCATCATCCTCCATCAATGAAACCCAAGGACACAGCCATGGACAAAGGATGCAACAGGCACACTATAGACCAGACATTAGCCAGCTTGGGCTTTCCAGGTGTTTTGGACTTCAACTCCCACAATTCCAAACAGTCACAGGCCCCTTCTTTTTCCTTTTTCCTTTCCCTTTCCACTTAAGTGGCCAAGGGGGGGGAAGGAAAGGGCCTGAGGCTGTTAGGAATTGTGGGAGTTGAAGTCCAAAACACCTAGAGCAGTGTTTCTCAACCTGGGGTTGGGACCTCTGAGGGAGTCACGAGGGGGCATCATAGAGGTCACCTAGACCATCAGAAAACAATATTGGGACTTTGCCGCAGCTGGTTGGGTGTCAGCTGCAGTAAGATCACTACTGACCAAAACATCATGAGTTCGAAGCCAGCCTGGGTCGGAGTGAGCTTCCAACCAAATTTGTGTAGCTTGCTGTCGACCTTTGCAGCCCGAAAGACAATTCGGGCTGCAAAGGAAAATTAGGTACCACTTTGTGGGGAGGGTAATTTAACTAATTTACGAGGCCAAAAAGATCAGCGAGCATGCGGGGAATGTGGAAGTACTTCATCAGTGTCTCAGATGGACGGTGAAGCGACAGCTCCCCTGGTGGCCGGAAAAAATGGAATGTTAAATAGCCTCTGACTGTCTGTCTATATGTGTTGTGTGTCTAAGGCATTGAATGTTTGCCTGTATGTATACATTGTAATCCGCCCTGAGTCCCCTGCAGGGTGAGAAGGGCAGAATATAAATACTGTAAATAAATAAATAAATAATATTTTCTATTGGTCATTGAGGTTCTGTGTGGAAAGTTTGGCACAATTTTATTATTGGTGGGGTTCAGAACACACTTCAATTGTAGGTGAACTATACATCCCAGCAACTACAATTCCCAAATGTCAAAGTATATGTTCCGCAAATTTTACCAACATTCATATTTGGGCATATTGAGTATTTGTGCCAAGTTTGATCCACAACCATCATTCTTTGAGTCTACAGTGCTCCCTGATTGTAGGTGAACTACAACTCCAAAACTCAGGGTCAATGCCCACCAAACACTTCCAATATTTTCTGTTGGTCATGGGAGTTCTGTGTGCCAAATTTGGTTCAATTCCATCATTGGTGAAGTTCAGAATGCTCTTTGATTGTAGGTTAACTATAAATCCCAGCAACTACAATGCCCAAATAAAATAATCCTCCCCAACCCCACCAGTATTGAAATGTGGGCATATTGGGTATTTGTGCCAGATTTGGTCCGGTGAATGAACATACATTTTGCATATCAGATATTTACATTATGATTCATAACAGTAGCAAAATTACTGTTATGAAGTAGCAATGAAAATAATTTTATGGTTCGGGTCACCACAACATAAGGAACATGAGGAATATTAAGGGGTTGCAGCATTAGGAAGGTTGAGAACCACTGACCTAGAGGGTCCAAATTGGCCCATGTCTGCTATAGAATGAATGCAATCGGAGCTGACTTTAGCTGTCAAGGCTCAACACTAGGGAATAATGGGAGTTGAAATTTGACCATATAAGTATTTACCTTTTCCTGCCAAGCTACAACTCCTGTGATTCCTTAGCACTGAAGCATGGCAGCAGAAGTGTTGTCAAACCACATTCATTCTCCAGTGTAGATGCACCCAAAGACAACTGATGTCTTCTTAGCAGTGGATCTACTCTGGGTTTTGGTCTGAACTTTTAATGTGATATCAAGGTATAAACATCTATTTGAGAGATGGGCTTTGATACCTTGAGAGTTCGCTTTACATTGTATCCTAAGATCGAGGTTAGATTCACATGGGAGCTACGAACGATCATTGGTTAACCTATTCATTGACTTTCCAGTTTAGGGCTTGAGAAAATTACCTTTTTTCAAGGTAAAGATAAAGGCTTTCCCTTGACATTAAGACTCTGGGGGTTGGTGATCATCTCCATTTCTAAGCCAAAGAGCTGGCATTGTCCATAGACACCTCCAAGGTCATGTGGTTGGCATGACTGCATGGAGCACCATTACTTTCCCGCCAGAGCAATACCTATTGATCTATGCACATTTGCATGTTTTCATACTGCATACAGAAGCTGGGGCTAACAGCGAGAGTTCACCCCGCTCCCTGGATTTGAACCGACAACCTTTTGGTCAGCAAATTCAGCAGCTCAGGGGCTCCAACACCTTTCTCAAACTTGGCCAAAAAGATCTAAATCAGTAACTTTTTCCAAAGTTTGGTCCCACTTGTTGGCTCTCCAGGATTATCTGGATCAATTGCAAGAAAGAGGAGTCTGGTTTAAGGGAGCCCTTGAGAAATATTATTTTTTTCATTCTTTTCTCAATGCAGGGATGGTCAACCATCAACAGTTCTTTCTTGATGCTTCTCAAATTGTAGAGCACTCATTTAGACAACTAAGGGAGAAGAGGCCCAACTCAACATACGGAAATGCATAGAAATGGCTTCATATTTAGTATTCCTTATAGGACAGTAGTTTCCAACCTTTTTATGACCAGGGACTATTTTGACCAGGGACCACTCTCCAACATTAGTACCAAAGGGTTACAAATTCATTTTTGGTCAACTTTAGATTCAGTTTGGTTATTTGGAGTGCTGATTTGGAAAATTGCACTGGATAGACCACATCAGCTCTAGTTTCTGATAAAGAACATATGCTAGTAGTCACCATCTGCTCGCCCACAGAAAACCATATTTAATAAGCCTTGGCACTATAGGAGAATTTCACAAGACCAGTCACTCTCGTTGCAATGGTGTAGTAATAGTGAGGCCACCGATCATATATTAGTTCTTGCGGACCACTGGTGGCCCACGGCCCACAGGTTGGGAACCACTGATATAGGAGAAAATATGTTATTTTCCACCCACAATCTATCAACATGACACTTGGAAAAACTAGATGCCACAATTCAAGAGGGATATTGACTCTAAGCTGGAATGTACACAAAGGCAAACAACTGAAATTATCAAAGGTCTGGAAAGTATGGATCTCGCTGAGGAGCGGCTTAAAAAGCTGGCTCTAGCCTCAGAAGAGAAGGTTGAGAGGAGACATGAGAGCCATGTTTACATATTTGAAAGGCAGTCATAAGGAAGGCTCATTCTTTTAAACAAAGGCTGGATGGCCACCTGCTGGGGGTGCTTTGATTGTGCTTTTCCTGCTTGGCAGAAAGAATGGGGTTGGAATGTATGGGCCTTGGGATCTCCTCATTATTCTATTATTCTAACTCTCCGCAGTGGAAACACAAGCAGAGCCAATTATGTTTGGTTCTCACATCACAAGTTCTGTGTGCGCCGTGTGCCCTCTTGTGGTTTACATGGCACTACATTGGTGCAATGAAAATATTCCATGCAGAGATGGGACAAAACAGCAGTCTGGGTGAAAGGAAAGCTTTCACAACTTCTCCCATTTGTCATGTGGGCAAATGCATGCACCATAACTTGAGCACGTCCGCATTCGCAAACTCGTAGGCTGCTTGATCATGCCGCCCTTGCATCACTAAATAACACAATTTCTGGCCCTGGGTTACAAATGTTATTTCCTAATTGGTTCTATCCTAAAAACATGGACAAAGTTTACTAAACTGCCAAAACTTTGTTTTTGCAGGAAGGACATCCTGCTATAGCACCTTTTGCTCTAATTTTTCAATGACTAGTTCACAGAGTTACAACCAATTTAACCTATTTTGTGCCACAAAAACAAAGTTTCTGGAGTAGAACAACTACTTTCAAAGTAAGGGGTGAAGAATCAAACAGGAATAACACTTTCAAACCAGGTATAGATTTCTTTCCCCCCAAATGTGTTATATAGTGTTGTTTAGCAGATAAGAACCAAATGTGGTCGAGTGGTCTGAGCATTGGAGCGTCATACAGGGAGCATACCACCTCTCTGTTATGTCAGCTCCACTGGCTGCTGATCCAGTTCTGAGCACAATTCAAAGTGCTGGTTTTGACCTACAAAGCCCTATACGGCTCCGGCCCAGTGTACCTGTCTGAACGCATCTCCTTCTACGTCCCGCCTCGGAGTTGAAGATCTGGGGAGGCCCTGCTCTCGGCACCACCTCTATCACAAGTGAGATTGGTGGGGACGAGGAGCAGGGCCTTCTCGGTGGTGGCCCCTCACCTGTGGAGTTCACTCCCCGGGGAAATTAGATCATCGACATCCCTCCTCTCTTTTAGAAGGAAACTAAACACATGGATATGGGACCAGGCCTTTGGGTAATCTGGCAGACAGACAAAGGACAATGACGACTAGAATTGGATAGGATTTGACAATGCGGAATGAACTTACAGATTCTGAGCTTGGCAAACGTTGATCATTAGATAGGTTTTTATTAATTGTGATGTATAACTGGATTGTTTTAATTGTTTTATAATTGTTGTTGATATATGTTTTATCTTATAACTGTTTTGCTGGCATTGAATTGTGCCTTTTGTAAGCCGCCCTGAGTCCCCCCTCAGGGGTTGAGAAGGGCGAGGTAGAAATGTGCGAAATAAATAAATAAATAAATAAATTGGGTTATGGCTTTGGAGAACAGGGCATCAATAATAATAATAATAATAATAATAATAATAATAATAAGAAGAAGAAGAAGAAGAAGAAGAAGAAGAAGAATGAAATACACTGGCTGATACTGATCATGGCACATTCTCTCAAACCCCATCAATACCGCCATATTATGTCATTTTATAATATACTTTAACTGCATTGAACTGGATTATATGGCAGTATAGAGTCATACAATGCAGTTCAGTGCAGTTAAAACTGCATTATGAAACCTCATTACATAGCAGTGTAGATCTGCTTCAAAGGAAGGCAAAAGCAAACCCTCTCAGTGGTTGCACAGCTCAGGACTACTTCTACATAAAACCCATACTTAGCTGTTTTGAGCAACAAAAAAAACCATATAGAAAACTGCATTTTACTGTCCATAAATAAATTGCATTTTCTGGACAGAAAAAAATACATCCACCAAATTTCTAGGGCTGTCCAACCACGGAAAAATTTGTTTCTAAACTCGATTCGTGTTTAGGGGTTTTTTGCGTTTCGTTATTTAAAAGAATTCTGAAATTTTTCTTTTAAAAAGTTCGATATTTACGAAATTAAACAATTTCGAAACAATAACGAATCGATTCGTTAATGGCGGACGCGATTGCGCAATACGCTAAAAAACCCTCCAAATGGGACAGGGGGAACTTCTGAAGCTTCCCTCTCCCTCTGTTGTTGACTGTTGGTGTGATAATTTATTTTTTTATCACTGATAAAACAAACAACAACTATAAAACTTGCACCAGACATACGGAAATAATAATGAAATAATAACGAAACAATTACGAAACAATTACGAAACAATTACGAAACGAATTGGAAAAATTCGTTTCGATTTTTAGTTGCTCCTGAATGGTTCAATATCGCTTCGTTATCAAAAAAATAACGAATCAATAACGAATTACGAAATTAACGAACGAAACCGCCCAGTCCTACAAATTTCATTTGGAACAAGCCTCAAACTGGGAATCATCTTTGGAAACTATAGCTATAGAAATAAGAAGAGAATTTCTGTATCTACCCCTTCCTTTCCCTAAGATTAGAGAATAATTCCATCCTTATTTAGATAGAGGACTATCAAAGCTATGGTAGGACACATGGCTGTTATATTTCACACCAGGCTTTATCTATAGCCTGCAGGCTTTTTACATGCAATGACACTAGGATGGGTCTCGCAGCCATATTAAACTAGCCATGAAGAGGGGAAATATATGGCATCGACATAGAGTGCATCTATATTATAGACTAGACTCGTGTGTGGAATTAGTTTCTTCCATTTCCTCACATTCCTTCAGTACCTTCAGTATTTCGGGAGTCCGTAACAGTAAGCACCCTCCCGGTACAAAAACCCACCTGCACTGAAAACAAGCAGGAGCCAATCTTGGCTCCTCTTCTGCTTTTCGGCATCACAAATTAATCGTTTTTATTAATCTCCCATCCATAAAAAAACCCTAATCCCCTGAAAACTGCTACCAGTTACCTCTCCTCTTGAGTAGAAAGTAGAAACAATAGAACAAAGCAGTCTAACCCCACTTGAACTGTCATGGCTCAATGCTATGGAACCAGGGGGCTTTTAGGTGACACACCAGGAATCTTTGTCAAAGAGGGCTAAATACCTTGTAAAACTATAATTCCCAGGTTTCCATAGCATTGAGCCATTAGTACCATTATATTTTATACTGGGACTTTGGCACAGCTGGCTGGGAGTCAGCTGCATTAAGATCACTACTGACCGAAAGGCCATGAGTTTGAAGCCAGCCCAGGTTGGAGTGAGCATCCGACCAATTTTGTGTAGCTTGTTGTCAACCTTTGCAACCAGAAAGACAGTTGCATCTGTAAAGTAGGAAATTTAGGTACTGCATATGTGGGGAGGCAAATTTAACTAATTTATGAGGCCATAAAAATCTCCAGCAAGCATGCAAAGAATGAGGAAGTACTTCATGAGTGTCACAAATGTTCGGTGAAGGGACAGCTCCCCTGGTGTCCAGAATATGTGTGGGGAGGCTAATTTAACAAATTTACGAAGCCATAAAAAATCTCCAGCAAAGCATGCAGGGAATGCAGAAAGTACTTCATAGTGTCGCAGATGGATGGTGAAGTGACAGCTCCCCTGGTGGCCAGGAAAGTTGGAATATTAAATAGCCTCTGACTGTCTGTCTATATGTGTTGTGTGTCTATGGCACTGAATGTTTGCCATGTATGTGTACATTGTAATCCACCCTGAGTCCCCTGTGGGGTGAGAAGGGCGAAATATAAATAAATAAATAAATAAATAAATAAATATTTGACTCCCTAGAAAGTGGTATTCAGATGTATCCTGACTCCAACACTAGAGTTAATACCCAGCCATCGTGACTAGTAACCAGGGACTACCTGACCAACTGATTAGGCTTCAACCCAAGAATCAACTCCATAAAACATACCAGTGACACATTTGGTTTGAGTTTATTGCAACTTCATTGCTTGACATGAATTTCAAAGTTGACGGTGTGTTCAGTGGGGAAAGACATGGGATTACGAAGCAACTCCTTTAAGACGACTGACCAAAAAGGGAGAGAAAAAAGAAAAGGAGGGAGAAGGGAAATGCAGGTGTCCAGATAGAATTAAACATCTATTGAATAATAAATTTCTTCTGTACAGTTAATGCTACAGCGACAGATCCAACAGCAAATGGGGGAAGTCTTCACACACAGGTTACAGATTAGGGACGGAGGTGTCCATATAGGCATCTGAAAGGGGATCAGAGGTGGAAAACAGCAAGATCCCAGTTTGGATTGAAATCAATCCCTGCCCATCGTTTCCCTCAAAAACTGAACCAAACAATATGGCTTTTTGACATAGTTAAAGAGAATCAGAAGAAAGAAGCAGCTAGGGCATTAAAGCGGACAGAGCCGAAGGAAGGGAATACAAGTTCATGCAACTGGAGGAGACGCACAAGTCAGCATTGTCTGTATGCCCTGTGAAATATTATTATGGTACGAGAGGCAGTTTTTCATATGAGATGTCTCTGAGGATGGCTCATATATATTTTTTCCTGATTTTAAGAGATCTTTGCCAGCAGCATCGATCCTCGACCAGCCTGGAATATATCAAACTGGAAGTGAAGAACTCAGAGGAAGTCTTTGGGTCTGGGTTGGAACAGACCTTTCTTCAGAGCAACAGGGCATCTCCTCCAGATTCTGGTCTTCTTCAGATTCCTCATGGCTATGTTGACACAAGGTCAAAGTAGAGCTTTGTTCTTCCATTAGAGGTCCAACTTTCCTTGAGGCCACCTCTACGGCCATGTCAATAAAACCATTCAAAATGGTTTGTTCCATCATTGCCTCTTGATGCTGGTTGGCTTGAGTCTGAGACTACTTCATCTCTATCAAGAGGCGCCCAAGAAATCCCCAAAGTTGGAGGTTTTCTTAAATTAGTATGTGAAGAACATTTCCTCCTTGGCTGAAGATCGGAGACTCAGTCTGTGCAATACAGTGATTTCTGCGGAGTGCAGTTCCTCTAGAGAAGAAACTGCTTATATGGCTGCTCCCCTAACTGTACTTTACAGTGTTCCAGTCAGACTGAAATCTCTACATCATCTAGACATTTTTCATTTTGTAAATATGGCTATAATACTGGTCAAAAAATTCTGCAATTCCCATAGTTGGAAGCGTATCAAATAATATCCTCACAGGAACCCCTATTTACACTGCAGGATATGTACATATTTGGTTTTAGGAATCATTTAATGTTTGGTGAAGAAAACAGGGATGAAACTAGACCAACCACAACGATAGCAACAATGACAGTAACATATATCCCTCTCGTATTAAGTATGTCCATTCCAACCCCCCCCGCCCCCCCCCCCCAAACCAAAGCATCCGAAATACTGCCAGGTGGATTAAACTAAACATTGACCACTCTTTTCTTTTTTTACTATTTCATGCTCCAAATGAATGTAATTGAAATATTGGTGGGTAACTAGCATATTTATTTTGTCTTCATGGAAATGAAATGGGAAGTTTGTCCGAATAATATTTTGCAAAGCAAATATAGTCTGGAATATAAGAGACTTAGGCCAAGGACTGGACTAAATGCACAAATGCATATTCAAAATCTGTAATTCGCTCTGTGTGAGAGAGAAAGGTTTTAAAAATAATGTTTTGGAAGCCAGTTGAAAGTCCAGCTACCAAGGGCAAGCTCAGTATATATCTTGGTAAAGACACAAAGACTGGGAGTCTCGTTTTAGGTGAGCAAAAGTAAAGCTCAACCACCATCAAACGTCAAGCAATGGCTGATGGCTTTCCCAAAAGGTTACTCTAAGAACACCTTGGGTTGCCATTGCTGAATGAGCTTCAATTCCCCACCCCCACCCCCACCCCCACCCACAATTAATTGCCTGGAAAGGTATAGAAATGCAGACAACAAGCCGTTGGGTTGAGCCCTTAGAGCTTCACTTGGGTGGTGGAGTGGCTTGCTTCGCTCCCTACAATGCACAATACCTACCACGACATGCACAATCACAATGCGGCTGCGGATATTATCGACTAGTGTTGGGGATAGATGCTCACACATGTTCAGCAGGAAAACGGGGCTCCGATTGCCCCCTAAAATGGGTTAGCTTTCAAGCGGTGAGCAAAGCTCTGGGTGTGTACCTGGGTGTATCTTTGTGTGTGTAGCCCGGCTGCATGGGCCCCATCACCATTTCACACTGGTCCTAGAACTAAGGTTATCTCAAAGGGGTGCTTCCTCCTCTCCCCCAGATTCCCCCCCAAATCTGAGGTATCAGTGGAGAAATACTGGCGGACGTTTGGATCTGAAGCCCGACTTTCCATGGTCCATTGGAAGTGCCTTCCTCCCTTTCACGGGTTCACATCAGGACTTGGTCACGCGTTTCTGGCAACCGCAGGGCGAGGAGGCCTCCACCGACCAGAGCGGAGGAAGCCAGAAGGATGGGCACCACTTTGGTGATGCCAACAAAGGAGGCAAAGATAGAGTTCCCCAAGATGGCTCCGATTTTGCATATCCCGTTGAGGATGCCAAAGGCCGTGGCTCTACGGAAAATGAAAAGGATGAAATAAGACCTCTCAACTTCATTATGCTGAACCAGAACTTGGAAATATTATTTTGTGGGACTTCACTTCCCAGAATATTTTGGCCCATGCTAGCTGGAGTATTCTGGGAGTTGTAGCTCAAGGTCGAGATCATATAGACCAGGGGTCCTCAAACTTTTTAAACAGAGGACCAGGTCACAGTCCCTCAAACTGTTGGAGCGCCAGATTATAATTTGAAAAAAAAACCATGAATGAATTCCTATGCACACTGCACATATCTTATGTGTAGTGCAAAAACACAAACAAACAACCAATACAATAATTAAAATGAAGAACAATTTTAACAAATATAAACTTATGAGTATTTCAATGGGAAGTGTGGGCCTGCTTTTGGCTGATGAGATAGGGTTGTTGTTGTTGTGTGCTTTCAAATCAGTTCAGAGTTAGGTTGACCCTGAGCGAGGGCTGGGTAAATGAACTTGGAGGGCCGTATCCTGCCACTGGGCCTTAGTTTGAGGACTCCTGGTATAGAAGACTCTATGCACCATATTGCAAGGAATGAATTTCTATCTATTAGGGCTGTGTGATCGATGAAAAAATGTTTCAAAGCTCATTACAAAGTTAGGGGTGCCAACATTTCATTTTTAAAGTGTTTCTAAAGTATCGTTAGTGAAAATTCAGTCACTATAATGAGAATAATGAAATTTCGTTACTTTTTTTTTATAGGAATTACGCAAGTGGGGAAACTTTAGAGGCTCCTTTCTCCCTCATTTTCACAGCTATTGGGATCGAACTTGTTACAGTGGGAAAAGACATTTACCACTGTTAGCCCATCACTTTTAGAATGTTTCACTAATCCACAGATTTTTGGATATTTCCAAAGTTTTTAAAACAAGATCTTTTTTAAAAAAAACTACAAGAGCAATCTCTTTGAATTTTCTATACAATGACACAAGGTAACAGGGAATCGTTTTCCCCAACTTTCAGAAATATTCATGTCTGATTTTATGGAATTTTATAAAGCTTTGACAAAAACGTGTGTGTGTATATATATATATATATAAAACTCTGGCTAGCTGCTGCGACAAAGGGTCACATCTCTCCCTCTCCTGATTGGGGCCCCCTGATGCTGAGCAGAATTCTGGGATATGTAGTTTAGGGCATGGCCTTTTGCATTCTCTAGCATAGGGCTCCTCGCCTTCCCAAACTACATTTTCCACAATTCTATACTTTCTCAGTTCTTTTTCCAGTAAATTCTGATTTCTCCCTGCTGCTTCTCTCTCCTCATGGCAGGAAGCCATTCATTTGAAGAGGAAAGGCAATCTTTCTGGCTTTGCTCCAAGGGTTACAAAATGCAACTGAGAAATTATTGGGTAAGTTTCTATTCTTAATTTTTGGTGCAGGCCACACCCGTGCATCACATATCACATTGTAAGTACGAATGTAATGAATTTGATACAACTTACAAGGACTAACAATAATTTTGCAAAGTCCTACTATGTATATATAAACAATAACTACACAGCTATTACTGATTTTGGAAAATGTTAATGGGGTTAATATACTGTGAAGAGACATAGTAGAAGGCTTTTGTTTCTCAGTTTTAGAATGCACTATCCAAATGGCATTACTAAAGCCATTGAGGTCTCTGTGATTTTTCCAAAAAGAAATCTATATATCTATCATGGTTTGAAATTTTTTCTGCCATTTTAACTGTCTTGTTTTCATGTATTAGATTATTTCTTATATCTTGAGTTTGTTTAAATTGTTTCCTACTGCTGCTGTAGAACAATGCTCTAAGACTGTGTGATCCTTAGATACAAACCAACTAACTTGTATTACTGCCAATTGTGTGAGTAGAGGTTATGGGCTTGTGTAAGGATGTATCCAGTGTCGCCATACGCAAGTAGTTCCTCAAGAGTGAAAAAGAGAGTTTCCACTCTGGTCTGGCCCCAACCCAACCTTCCTTCTTTCTCTCAAATGAATGTGCTGGAAGAACTTTTCTTTAAAAGTATTGGATTTAAGCTCTGCCTTGAACTTCCCAAGATCTAAGCTACTAAAACTTCTACATATGGTCCTCCATTCCACTTAAAAGAGATCAGGAGGAAAGGTCACCTTTTATGTGTGGGATACAGCTCCACGGTGATGACATCCAGGGCGTTCCAGGCAGCAATGCTAGTGCCACAAAAGAGGCATTGCCAGCCGATCATGGCCGACTCGCTGTTGCCAAAGAACAAGAAGAAGCAGCAGACAGCAGAAATCAGCATAGAGCCCCCTGCAAGACAGAGAAAAGGGTGGAAAGGTAAAACGTGAGTTTTGGAGGTGAGTCAAATGCACAGAAATAGCATTTACTTGTATCCTGAAGCACAGGCCCAAAGAGTTTCTTTTTTGGACTCTCTGAGAAACCCTCACAGCAAGTATGGCACAATAATAATAATAATAATAATAATAATAATAATAATAATAATAATAATATCACAAAGTCCTAGACACTTGGGAAGTGTTCAACTTGTGATTTTGTGATATGAAATCCAGCATAATATAATAATAATAATAAAATAATAAAACTTTACTTGTACCCTGCTACCATCTCACCAAGGGACTCGGTGCAGCTTACATGAGGCCGAACCCAAACACAACAATACAAGCAATAATAACAACAATACAAGCAATTAAAATAAAACATGGACAATAAAATAACGTAAACCTTAACAGTAAGACAACACATGATTAAAACTATGGGAAGGCCAAATGTAAAATTAAAATTGAAAATAATGTATGGACTACTGTGGCCAAGTCAGACTTCCCAAGGTACGGGCGCAGCTGGCACACAAATTTTAACTGTACAAATGCTCCCCTGGTCACCACAGAAACCTGGGGTTCCAGGCTCAGCGATGAATCCAGGATCACTCCCAAGCTGCGAACCTGCGTCTTCAGGTTCAACGCAGGCTGTAACCCTATGCCCTGTTTGACCTTGCAACTGACCAGGAGTACCTCTGTCTTGTCTGGATTCAATTTCAAATTGTTCACTCTCATCCAGACCATCATAGTGGCCAAGCACCATCTCAGGACGTGGACAGACTCCTTAGTAGCAGGATATTTGTGATCGAGCTACATCAAAATGGTGTCGCAGGTGATAGAAGACCAAAAGTTGTTGATGTGTAAGGACACACAAAACTTGGATTTATGTGCTGAACCTAGAATCCACAAGAGTTCTCCTTCTCTCCTTCTACCTTGAATGTAAAGTACATACATCCTTGGAATGAATTTAGCGTGTGTCTCCACTGTAGAAGGAATGCGGCTCAGCATTGTTTTAACTGCTATGGCTCATGGGAGTTGCAGTTTGGTGAGGCACCAGTACTTTTTGGTAGAGAAGACTGAACATCCTATAAAACTACCACTCCCACGATTCCGTAACATTGAGCCATTGCATGGTGTCAAACTGCATTCATCCTACAGTGGAGATGCACCTTTGGTTTGCAGCCATTGAAGTAACGCAGAGATGGAGGGGGAAATTGGGAGGATGAAGGAGAACTAAGAAAGCAGGGCAATTGTGACTTCACCAAGGCTGCTCCTCCTCAACTAGGATGACTGATGGATATGCAGTCAGATCTAGAACTCACCTATCATCTTGATTCTTCCAACTTTGTCCATCAGAAGTGCTGAGATGATATTGCCAGGTAGCACCGAGAGGCTCCCTAAGAAGCTGACTAAGTAAATGAGAAAATCGTTGTCTCGCTCGAAATCCAGGTGACACCCTTTCTTCTGCTCCAAGAAGGTGGAGTTCACAAATGTGCACTCTTTGAATTTGTGTTCATAGAGATCTGTTGGAGGAAGAGACAGTGGAAGGCTATAAACACCATGTTTTGGGCCAGGTTTGAGAATTTTGGGGGCATTTTTGGACAATCACTCAGGGAGTCCAGCCTGGTGTATCGGCTTCAGAGTTGGACTACGCTTCTGGAGACCAGGAATCGAATCCCTGCTAGACAATGAAACCCATTGAGTGGCCTTAGGAAAGTCATACTTTCTATTTCAATGGAAGGTAAAGGCAAATTCCCTCTGATCAGATCTTGCCAAGAAAACCCTAGACAGACTCACTATAGGTCAGAAATGACTTGAAGGCACCCAACAGCAACAGCAAAACCACCAAAATATATGCCAATTTTTTTTAGTGGGGTATTTGTAAGGTTAGGAAGCCATATCCAACTCAAACATAGTCCTTTGCCCATCCTTTAAGGCAAATGTAGGTTGGTTTTATCCTTGCGCACCCACCAACAAACACACCCTTCCACCTTACCTGTGTTAAAAAAGACAGTTCTGATAATGATGCAGTTTCTGAAGAAGGTCTCACTGGAGGTGACGTCCTCGAAGTAGCACTCCTCAAACACCGAATCCTCAAAGGTTACATCCCGGAATTTCATTTTCATGAACCTAGAGGGTTGGAAAGAATAGCTATTGAACCATGGCAGTTAAAGTGGTGTCAAGCTGCATCAATTCCACAGTGTAGATGGCTACTAAGGTTCTATGACATTCTAAATATTAGGCTTGTGCATTTCAGGTGAATCGCTACCCATTTCTGCTTGCCAGATACCAGAAGATCCCCCAGAAGGAAGAGTGATGACCTGTGGAGCTATCATCCTTGGACAACCTTAAAAATCCCTTCTCTCTACTGCCTGCAATCTCCTTTCTGCTTGGAATTTTGCTTCCCCAAACCTTATACTCTAGAGGAGAGGTAGGCTTCCATTGGCGAGTGAACATATATTCCATATTTTGTCTGTTCCAACTACAGTTCCGTCCTCATGATGCTCTTTCCCCCTGCCCTCAAAACAGGTCTAACTTCACTGTTTGCCCCTTTTGAGCTCCTCCCTCGGAAACACATTTTCCCTCCACTATCACATCCAAGGTTTTATCAATTTTATTCTGTGCATTTGGCCCGTCCATTGTGTTTTATCTCTCTATTATTATTTAATAGATTTTTATTCCTAAAAATTCCAAAATCCTAAATCACAACTACAACAATATAACTAATAAAGAGAAAAAAACACAAGCAAAAAGAAAAGAAAAGAAAATTCAAACATTTGGAAATAATAATGATGTACACAGTTATTTTTTTGTGTTGGTATCTTTAATTTTACCCTTCTCTCTCCTTCTTTGCTACCACATTCATTTTATTTCTCTATTATGTTATTTTGTAACTGTTTATTTTATTTTGCTATTTCATGTATATTATTTTGATGTTATTTTTGCTTCTTTGTATTTTATTTTGCTATACTGTAAATTTGGGCTTGGCCTCATGTTAGCCGCCCCGAGTCCCCTTTGAGGAGATGGTGGCGGGGTACAAATACAGTTGCTTATTATTATTATTATTATTATTATTATTATTATTATTATTATTCTCTTTTTTGTGTGCTGGGATTATTATTATAATTTTTATTATCTTTTAGAAATATTTTCTGAAGGAGAGGAAAGGAAGGAGAAAAAGAAGCAAAAAGGGTGACTCTCCAAGCCCCCAAAAGCGCGTGCGCACCCCACCCATCGTCCCTCAGCTTCCCAACTCTCAGTTAGTCCCACTAAATAAAAAGAATCAGGAAAATAAAGGAAAATTAAAAAAAAAGTTTGAACTAGGTTCTTGTGGGTTTTTTTCGGGCTATAGAGCCATGTTCTAGAGGCATTTCTCCTGACGTTTCGCCTGCATCTATGGCAAGCATCCTCAGAGGTAGTGAGGTCTGTTGGAATAGGACAAAATGGGTTTATATATCTGTGGAATGGCTGGGGTGGGGCAAGGAGCTCGTCCCTGCTGCAGTTAGGTGTGAATGTTTAGCTGATCACCTTCATTAGCATTTGAAGGCCTGGCTGAGCCTGGGAAAATCTCTTGCTGAGAGGTGTTAAGATGTGCCTGGTTGTTTCCTCTCTGTTATTTTGCTGTTGTAATTTTAAAGTTTTTTTAATACTGGTAGCCAGATTTTGTTCATTTTCATGGTCTCTTCCTTTCTGTTGAAATTGTCCACATGCTTGTGGATTTCAATGGCTTCTCTGTGTAGTCTGACATGGTGGTTGTTGGTGTGGTCCAGCATTTCTGTGTTCTCAAATAATATTGCTGTGTCCAGGCTGGTTCATCAGGTGCTCTGCTATGGCTGACTTCTCTGGTTGAAGTAGTCTGCAGTGCCTTTCATGTTCCTTGATTCGTGTCTGGGCGCTGCGTTTGGTGGTCCCTATGTAGACTTGTCCACAGCTGCATGGTATACGGTAGACTCCTGCAGAGGTGAGAGGATCCCTCTTGTCCTTTGCTGAACGTAGCATTTGTTGGATTTTCTTGGTGGGTTTGTAGATTGTTTGTATGTTGTGTTTCCTCATCAGCTTCCCTATGCGATCAGTGGTTCCCTTGATGTATGGCAGGAACACTTTTCCTCTGGGTGGATCTTCATCTTTACTCTCGTGGCTTGTTCTTGGTCTTGCAGCTCTTCTGATGTCTGAGGTGGAGTATCCATTGGCCTGGAGAGCCCAGTTGCGGTGGTTCAGTTCATCTTGGAGGAGGTGGGGTTCGCAGATTCTTTTTGCAGAGTCTACCATATACCATGCAGCTGTGGACAAGTCTACATAGGGACCACCAAACGCAGCACCCAAACACAAATCAAGGAACATGAAAGGCACTGCAGACTAATTCAACCAGAGAAGTCAGCCATAGCAGAGCACCTGATGAACCAGCCTGGACACAGCATATTATTGAGAACACAGAAATGCTGGACCACTCTAACAACCACCATGTCAGACTACACAGAGAAGCCATTGAAATCCAGGGAGATGGAATTGAGAAACGGAACTAGAAACCTATCAATAAGAAAGAAAGGTTTGTAGGAGAGCTCTCATTCTCATCCATCATCTGACACTATGTAACACAATTTTTGTTCCTGGGTTACAAATGTCATTTCCTAATTGGTTCTGCCATTTAAAAAAAAACACGGAAAAGGTTTATTAAACTGCAAAAACTTTGTCTTTGTAGGAGGGACATCCTGCAGCACATTTTGTGATAGTTTTTCAATTATTACAAGATAGTTTTTCAACCATAATCTAGTCTCAACCAATTCAACATAGTTTGTGCCACAAAAATGAAGATTCTGGAGTAGAGCAACTACTTTCAAAGTATGGTCTGTAGACTTAACCAGGACCATGAAGCCAACAGGAAATTGAAAGTCACTTGGGAAGGTCAAGAACTTGAACATTGTTTCCATCCTAAATATCTCAGTGTCACCTTAGATCGAACACTAGCACACCAAGCACAAAGTAGCTGCACGCAATAACATCCTACAGAAATTTACTGGCAGCACATGGGGTACAGACCCAAAATTAGTAAGAACATCAGCCGTAGCCTTGTCTTACTCAACTGCTGAGTATGCCTGCCCTGTTTGTCATAGGTCTGCCCATGCAAAGCAGGTGAACATAGCATTGAATGAAACATGCAGAATAATCACAGGGTGTCTTAAACCTACACCTGTTGATAAACTCTACAAGCTAGCTAGCATTGCCCCTCCTGATGTGCAATGGGAAGTTGCTGCTAAATGTGAGAGAAATAAGGTTGAACACTGTGAAAGCCACCCACTACATGGGTACTAGCCTCCTCCCAGCAGACTCAAATCAAGGGAAAGCTTTATGAGAACTAGAATCATAGAATCAAAGAGTTGGAAGAGACCTCATGGGCCATCCAGTCCAACTCCCTGCCAAGAAGCAGGAATATTGCATTTAAATCACCCATGACAGATGGCCATCCAGCCTCTGTTTAAAAGCTTCCAAAGAAGGAGCCTCCACCACACTCCAGGGGCAGAGAGTTCCACTGCTGAATGGCTCTCACAGTCAGGAAGTTCTTCCGTTCACATGGAATCTCATTTCTTGTAGTTTGAAGCCATTGTTCTGCGTCCTGGTCTCCAGGACAGCAGAAAACAAGCTTGCTCCCTCCTCCCTATGACTTCCTCTCACATATTTATACATGGCTATCATATCTCCTCTCAGCCTTCTCTTCTTCAGGCTAAACATGCCCAGCTCCTTAAGCCACTCCTCATAGGGCTTGTTCTCCAGACCCTTGATCATTTTAGTCGCCCTCCTCTGGACACATTCCAGCTTGTCAATATCTCCACTCCTCTTGGCATCCCTCCAGCAACAGCAGGGGTATCCCTCTGGGCAGCTAAACCAGGAAATCCCAACTGGATGGCTCCCCACAAGGATCTTCCTCCAGGGGCAAACCAGGAATGGGCAACTTGGAAGTCCCTAAATACACTCAGAAGTGGAGTGGGCAGATCGAAAGACAACCTGGCAAAATGGTACTACCTAAAAGAATCCCACACCTTGTGTAACTGTGGAGCAAAACAGACAACTCTGCATCTGTATGCTTGTCCACTATGCCCTGCCTCATGTACAGAGGAGGAATTGTTGGAGGCTACAGACAATGTCATTGCTGTTGCCTGGTTTTGGTCAAAAGATACTTAGCCACCTGTGCTCCTCTATTTTTATCAGTTTTATACTAATTTATGCAATGCTTTTGATACGAAATAAAAATAAACCAGGAAATAATACTTTGGAACAGAACATTTTTGTTACATTGTGTTGTTTCACCTCTGCTTTGCATCTTAAAAGGATACCTGGGGAAAATATTACAGGGAGCCAGATCATGCTGGAATGTGTCCAGACAAGCTGGACAAGCTGGAATGTGTCCAGAGGAGGGCGACTAAAATGATCAAGGGTCTGGAGAACAAGCCCTATGAGGAGCGGCTTAAGGAGCTGAGCATGTTTAGCTTGAAGAAGAGAAGGCTGAGAGGAGATATGATACCCATGTATAAATATGTGAGAGGAAGCCACAGGGAGGAGGGAGCAAGCTTGTTTTCTGCTTCCCTGGAGACTAGGACGCGAAACAATGGCTTCAAACTACAAGAAAGGAGATTCCATCTGAACATGAGGAAGAACTTCCTGACTGTGAGAGCCGTTCAGCAGTGGAACTCTCTGCCCCGGAGTGTGGTGGAGGCTCCTTCTTTGGAAGCTTTTAAACAGAGGCTGGATGGCCATCTCTCAGGGGTGATTTGAATGCAATATTCCTGCTTCTTGGCAGAATGGGGTTGGACTGGATGGCCCATGAGGTCTCTTCCTACTCTTTGTTTCTATGATTCTATTCTATGATTCCATGCCTTGCTTTATTTCACAGAGACGCTAGATGTCAGCATTTCCAAAGATGAAAAGAAACATCATGCTTAGCATCCGTTTGTTAGTCCTGACTAGAATAGACACATTGATGCAAAGGGATTTATCTACATGTTTTGTGCCACAATTCAGCAATTCATTAGTTGGGAATCCTACCAATGGGATTCACATCTACCGCTCTTTGGAGGCCAATGCAGAACAAAAATGGATCAACTTGTTTGATTATCCTCATTTAGAACTCAGTGGGGTTCTACATGAACGAGGCATCTATAATCATGTTTAATCTGTTTTTGTCCTAGTTAAGCTAGTTTATTGTTTTGATATGGCATTTGTGTTACATTGTTTATTATTTTATCTGTATGACATCCTGAAAGTCTGCAATAAAAGACAGAATAAAAATAATGACCATTATTTTCACTTGTACATTAAAATACGTTGCAGATCTCTCAGTCTTTGAGATGTTTTCCTCCAAACCTTTAGATATGTGTAAGCCAGGGCTGGCTTACACATATCTAAAGAACTGTGATATTCTGGGAGCAGAGTTTCAAAAGGTATCTTTCCCAGGCTCTTATATATGTGCCCATCCATTTATACCCAAGTATTATTTAGCGCCTCTGACAAAGTGGGCATTATTGTATAGTGGGCCCTTGGTTTCCACTGGGCTTTTGTTCCAGGACCCCACTGTGGATACCAAAACCTATGGATGCTTAAGTCCTATTATATAAGAAGGTGTATTAAAATGGTGTCCCTTATGTACAATCACAAAATCAAGGTTTGTTTTTTCCATTTTTAAAAAATATCTTCAAGCCATGGATGGTTGAACCTATGGGGAGGCAATTCATGGAGAGCCAACAATCCTCAGCTTTTCAAATATACATTTCCCTTGTAGGAATCCTACACTGTCTATGTGCTTAGGATATCCAACTACAGATTTTTCATTTTCAAAGTGCCTTCATGGACCTTTAATAAACATTTGGAGCATCCAAAAACATACCAACCTCTCTAGAACTGATCCTAAGAAAGTCTCTCGTTCCAAAAGTAGCCAAAGCTATTTGCTTGGAAACCTGAAAAGTACGTTACTTCCCAGAAAGCACCATCAAAGTTTTCTCAAGCCTTTCTCCCTGAAGTTTTTTCAAGATTGTATGGATCCAGGATAGGACAGTCCATATAGAGGGCAGAGTGGTCTGTAAAACTGAGAACAGATTCACCATCCCATGGTCAAGGTCCACAGGCCTCCATGAACAATGCATGAGCCAAGGATGAATTGATCTCCAACCAGGAAGGACTTCTCTCATCCACCAAAAGACATATGGGTCAAGCACAACTATAAGGGGCCAGTTGAAAAATGGAAGAAGTGTTCTCATAAAAGACAGAACAGTTTGTTAAATTGAGAATGGGTCACCATCTCAGGATCACAGGTCTACAGGGCACCTCAGACCAAACATGATTGATATCTGACCAGGAAGACCTTCTGTGGTCCTCCAACAAACCTATGGGTCAAACACACCTGTTGAAGAAGGCAGGTCCAACTGAATACATGCCAGCACTCATAACAGACTCGTGTCCACAGTTAGTCCATATGACCCATACTATCCATACTGGTATTACTGATATTCACCCACTCACTTGTCATTGATATATGTCCCATTCTTGTGGACCTGGTTTTCTAGGGTGAAGTTGAAGGTGATGTCCTTCACTGATTCCTGGTAAAAGATTTTCTCACGGGATTTATATGCTTCCTCTTGGTAATACCGTATCATGTCCGGGAACCAGACAACAAGGCCATAGTAACTGGAAGAGAAGCAGAATTAAAGATGTCATTTTCCAAGATATTACTTCCTCTTGTTTCCCCCATCTTGTTTTGAAATAGCTAGTTTACTTAAACAAGTACTCTTACCATGGGTCAACAGGTTTATGTGTCATTGTCATGTTTTGGAAAGAACTAGATCAATTGAATGACTTATGAGTTCTTTCAATTCTTTCACAAATAAAATTGATTCTTGGAATGCAACAAATGTGAGATTTTATCTCGGTGTCTACAACAGATAGTGATCTAAAGTGGAGGAACATAGTGCAGTGTAAATGTTTGTGTCTAAAATTTTAGAAAAGTTTTTCTGGTGGATACCCTAGATTATCAAAAAGGTAAATGTGAACAGGATTGTAGAGCAAACCAAGCACTTTGAGCTCTCCCTAGAAGCCAATGCTACCCTGGAGCAGTATCTACGGTGTTATGTCAACTATCAACATGACAATTGGTCGTCCTTGCTCTCCCTGGCAGAATTCTCGTTCAACAACTTGACACAGAGTTCTACCAAGGAAGCTCCTTTCTTTGCAAACTATGGATACCATCCCCGTTTCTACCCACCGATGGTGGAATCGGGAAATGTTCCCACAGCAGAAGATTGGCTACAAGAATTAACATGAAGTTCTCAAGGCTCAGTTGGAGAAAGCCAAGTTGGATTACAATTGTATAGCTGACCAACATCAGCAAGAGGGGCCGGAGATTCAGGAGGGTGACCGGGTTTGGTTGTCCACTAAACATCTCCCCCTCCAGAGACCTTGCCGAAAGTTGGATGTGCGGTTTGTGGGACCTTATCATATGGTGGCTCAGATCAACCCAGTGACGTTCAAGTTACAACTCCCCAGGGACATATGTATTCATCCCGTGTTTCACCGGTCTTTGCTATGTCCGGCGAAAGGGGTACGGCCAGATGCAGGTAGGGGACTGCCACCTCCTCCTGTACTGCGGGATGGGGAGGAAGAGTTTGAAGTTGAAGACATTTTGGTTTCTTGCTTTCGTCGTCAAAGATTGCTATATCTGGTGGACTGGACTGGGTTTGGGCCAGAGGAGCGTTCCTGGGTAGATGCTCGCGATTTGCATGCCCATGATCTGGTAGCTCGGTTCCACCGGGCTTACCCTGCTATGCCCCAGCCTTGGGGGGGGGGGCTTGGGGGGGACAGTGTTGGGGCTCAGCCTGTGATTGAACCTGAACCTGTGATGGTGTTTCAGTCTCCTGAACCTGCAATTGTGTTACTGTCTCCTGATGTGGGTAATGAGGAAGGAAATCAGTCTCCTGTTGCTTCTGATGTGGGGGATGCTGGGGCTGACTCTGAGGTGCAAGATGGAGACACTTTGGTCAATAGGTTTCATGCAGACACTGACAGAGAGGCTTTGGTGCCAGGTTCTCATGAGAATGTTTCGTTCAGGCCTTGGGAGGAAGTTTTACTCCCTCCGCCTCTGAGCTCTTCAGATTCTAGTTTGCAAAACAGTCTGGCACCTGGGAAAGTTAATGAGGAGTCAGATAAGTAGAGTTGGCGGCTGGAGATTAGCCAGAATTGACAAGAGGCCCAATGTTTACGTAGGTCTGAAAGAATTCATCAATTGAAGTCAAAGCCTGCTGGAAAGCGAAACCAGTTTTTGGAATTTAACGATTGTCAGATCAGGCATCGTTTGGAAAACTTGCATAAGCCTCAAGGAATTTCTGCTCAAGTGGTCTTGTCTTCATGGATTTTTCTAGCCTTTCCAGGTGACTACCAGCATCTGGTCTGTTCTTGGTTCTTGTTTGACTCCTGTCTGGATATCATTGCCTTGGATTATATTCTCATGCTTTTTGGACATTGCTTCTAATTGCTACGTTTTGGACACTGTTTTATCTGGCTGCCTATGAATGCCTTATTGCATTTTGGAATCTTATCTATTGTTACAAGCATTTATTTCTACTGGCTTTTTTTACTAAGCTTTAATAAAAAGGATTGTTCCTTCACTCAACATGTGGTGTGTTTTAGTCAGAGGGGCTATTTCCAGTTCTGGAGTGCAACAGCCAAAGTGAGGCTGTTTTACTTTGAACATAATTCATTGGAAAAGAACATAAACTGAGATGCAATAGGAAAAAACAGAGATCAGACCACAAGTTTGCAAGACTGAAGCAGGACAGTCGATGACCTGAGATACTTTTGAAGGTACCTCATTCATAGGGTCAACCTAAGGACTGAATCACACACAATAAAATAAATCAAAGTTGACTTGTTGGCAATAATAACAACTCGCCTCATGTAAGCATGCCTTGGCTAACCACTGTTAAAAAGATACATGAGCAGTCAGGACACATACCTTAAGGCCATAGAAAACCACACAATTGCCAGAAAGAGCGTATTCATTCTATACTGGGCTGTCAAACAATAAAGCACATTGTCCAAAACCTAGAGTGGAAAATAGAAAGAGTTTTTAAAAAATCCAAAGTTGGACAATACTTTTATTGGAACCAACTTAAATAATACAAAATTTTACAAACAATTTGCTCATAGAACTGGTTTAAGACAGACTTCTGGTGTAGATTTTGGTATGCTTTAGCAAAAAGAGAAATAATATTCATTTATGTTATCAATTTCATATCCCTGTGTCATACAAAAGCCAAATATGTTTAAGATAGACCAGTGTTTCCCAACCTTTGGTCTCCAGGTGTTTGGGACTTCAACTCCCAGAAATCCTAACTAGATTACCAGCTGTTAGGAATTGTGGGAGTTGCAGTCAAAACACCTGGAGGACCAAAGGTTGGGAAATACTGAGATAGACAGATGATGGATGAATGGATAGACTGATCCTGTTTCATTGCACTAATTTCAAAGTAGTGAATTACATTCTGCTAAAAATCATAGATATACAAATAACAATGTTATTTTTCTTCAGCTCAGTCTATATATTAATTATTTTAATTAGAGGAAAACTACTAGCAGTGTAGTGGTTTCAGTATTGGATTCAAGGATCCCGTGTTTGTGGGATGTTCCAAGTTTTCATCTAGGCTTCATTGGAGCTCTCGCAGGTCCTGAAACCTAAGTTGTGGCAGATATATATTTGTATCCCATAGCCACATCATGCCATCCCATACCTGTTTGAGCGTAGTTGTGGCTCTGACCAAAAAACGCTGATACCACGTCCCTGTTGAGCTCTGGATTTCAATGAATTCATCAATCTGCTTTGGAGTTTTGATGTTGGCCACCTAAAAAGGCAAGAAGAAGTTACAGCTGCCAATTTGACAGTTCTAAATACATCTTGAAAGTGAAATCTAGTTCTCAAAAGAAATGTCTTTTTGAATCCTTAATCAAAATCTCCAATGAGAGAAACAGAGTAATTCCAGGTGGGAATTGTGACATGCACATAAGCTTGGAAAAATCCTCATTGTCCACCTAAATTCATTGTTAGATATTTTAGATATTTTGTATTAGATATTTTGCCCACCCAAAATACCAAAGACTAACAACTAGTTCTTCACATTTGCTGGGGTTAGGGGCTCAGAACTCCTACAAAAATGGGGAAATTGTGACTTAAAAGCCTGCTTTTATTATATCTGAGTGAACATCTCCTAGGAATCTCCACTTGAGATTAGAGATCCAACTGGAAACTGGGAAGCTTCATTGTGCTTCCCAATCTCCAGTTGACTATAGAGTTGTGCTGGAGGGCTTATAGATATCTAGAGGTGTATTTTCTTTAGGGATCTCAAGGTCTTGTGGCATAACTCTATGGACAACATCTAGCAGAAGATGATCCAAGGATCTAGATCAGGGGTCCTCAAACTTTTTAAACAGAGGGCCAGGTCACAGTCCCTCAAACTGTTGGAGGGCCGGATTATAATTTTTAAAAAACATGAATGAATTCCTATGCACACTGCACATATCTTATCTGTAGTTCAAAAAACACTTAAAAACAATACAATAATTAAAATGAAGAACCATTTTAACAAATATAAACTTAGTATTTCAATGGGAAGTGTGAGCCTGCTTTTGGCTGATGAGATAGGATTGTTGTTGTTGTGTGCTTTCAGACTTAGGTTGACCCTGAGCGAGGGCCGGGTAAATGACCTTGGAGGGCCGTATCCGGCCCCCGGGCCATAGTTTGAGGACTCCTGATCTAGAGATTCCTAAAGAGAACATTTTCATCCAATTGTAAATAATTAAATCCATGCAGATCAACCAGCAAATGAGGAAGGTTGACTGTAATCAGACCCCTAGAAATATGCAAAACGTAGGTATGTGCTTTCATTTAACATATAGTGAAGGTTAAACTGAAGGAGCAAAGAGGTAAAAAGTGATTTTTACAAGAAAAAGAATGGGTTAAAGAGAAGGGATGAAGGGGTGAGAAGAGCATGAAGAGTGAAGTAATTTGGGAGAGAAAGCAGTTGCCAAGCACCAGGAGAAAAGAAATGGGTGAAAGGTGAAGAAGAGATCAAAATGACCTGAAAGAGATGGTTTTGAGAAAGATTGTTTTCATAAAAACAGGCTGTTTAAGAATAAAAGGGACACAGAGACACTGAACTGGAGGATAGATTTAAGAAGGGGGAAAAGTGCAGATGGGAAAGAAGGAAAAGGTTTGATTGCGCATGTGCGTGTTTACTTTAATGAATTTGGTTAACTATAAAACCCATGATGCAAGAACAATTGTGCGGTACCTGACTATTATACATCCACCCCTTAGTATTTTCTGCAAATTACATTATATATATATATATATATAGAGAGAGAGAGAGAGAGAGAGAGGTAAAGGTAAAGGTTTTCCCCTGACATTAACTCCAGTCGTGCCTGAATGGGGTGTGGTGCTCATCTCCAATTCTAAGCCGAAGAGCCAGCCTTGTCCATAGATACCTCCAAGGTCATGTGGCCAGCATGACTACATGGAGCACTGTTACCTTCCCGCTGGAGCGGTACCTATTGATCTACTCACATTTGCATGTTTTTGAACTGCTAGGTTGGCAGAAGCTGTGGCTGACAGCGGAAACTCACACTGCTCCCCGGATTCGAACCTGGGACCTTTCGGTCAACAAGCTCAGCAGCTCAGCATTTTAACCCACTGCGCTACTGGGGGCTCCATTATATATATATACACACACACACACACACAGTATTTATTATGATCTATAGACCCATCAGTGAACAAACCAATTAAACTATTGTATTTTAATCTCCTCCTTTGGGCACTGTGCCTCAACAAGACTTGGATATGTGTTTTTCAAAATATCAGTAAAGAATGGAATAGGAGAAAACCATCCTTGCATTTTCAATCCCTGGACTATAAGGAGCTTCTGCTCACCGTAAACACCCTTTCTGGCTCGCCTTTCGCTCTCATATTGGTGTCATGGATTTGCTTGAGGATCATCCAGGCTT
Organism: Anolis sagrei ordinatus; assembly: GCF_025583915.1. Taxonomy (NCBI): domain Eukaryota; kingdom Metazoa; phylum Chordata; class Lepidosauria; order Squamata; family Anolidae; genus Anolis; species Anolis sagrei. The sequence goes on along the minus strand of NW_026844367.1, from coordinate 20,518,901 downwards.
CATCATGCTTTCCGATCTAGAAAGACCAAAGTGAGTCATGTTTGAAATGCTTCTAAGAGCAGGAAGAGTACACTTCCCCATGACGTCTACTATACTCAAGAAAGCCCTTTGCATGTTCCGTATCAGAAGCACTTACGTTGCCATTTCCCGATCGCATTCCTTACCTCTAGCAAAAACCGTGGACTTTCTGGCATGAACTTGAGGGCTATGAGAGATGCTATGCAGGGGAGGGAGCAGACCACCACAAAGACCCTCCAGCTGTGGAAGTGGTAATTGGTCCCCATACTGAATCCCCATCCTAGAAGGGGGGGGGGGAACACATCTCAGTGTTAGAGGGCATGCTTGATATGCAAACACAAAAATTCTTGGCATAATTTATTTATTATTTATTTATGACATTTATATGCCGCTCTTCTCACCCCGAAGGGGACTCAGAGTGGCTTACAAGATATATATACATACAATATATTATATTATTAGCATAGCCCTGAACGCTGGGACCCTCCTACCTGCGTGATCGCATTTCTGTGTACGAACCCACACGACCCCTTCGATCATCTGGAGAGGCCCTGCTCGCGCTCCCAACTCCATCGCATGCGCGATTGGTGGGGACAAGGGAGAGGGCCTTCTCGGTGGTGGCCCCTCGACTATGGAACTCACTCCCCAAGGACATCAGGCATGCCCCAACTCTGGCAGTCTTTAGGAGGAGCCTAAAAACGTGGTTGTTCCCAGAATAAGGAAACTCCCAGCATTATGTCCTCTAAATGCACTTTACAATGGATCTAGGAATGTCTGCCTGCCCTATCCCTCTCTGAAAACTCTATCCTAGTTCATATTCATCTATTCATGCTCAGCATTATCTTTAAATTTTAATTATTGCATCTGGCCCAGCCATAGGTTTTAACTGTTGCTGTGTTATTGTTAATGTTTATTGCTTTTTTGTTATGAGTTTTATTTTATTGCTTTGTATTATTTGTTGTTATTGCTTTGTGACTGATGTGTTGTGGGCTCGGCCTCATGTAAGCCGCACTGAGTCCCTTGGGAGATGGTAGCGGGATATAAATAAAGTATTATTATTATTATTATTATTATAGTACAATATCAGTGTTAAATATTACTATATTGTACTATACCATTATATTGTAATATTATTAATAATATTACATGCAATATAAATATATAATTATAATATCATATTATTAGTAGTATTATATTGCATTACATTATAATATTATAAATATTATATGTATATACAATATATTATATTATATTATTATAATTATTATTATTATTTATTTATTTATTTATTTATTTCGAGGTTTTATATACCGACCCTCTCACCTTCAAAGAGGGATTCGGACCGGTTCACAACATGTGTTAACATACAAAAATATACAATAACAACACAATGCCACTTCATTACACGATTAAAATATCAGCACCATACACATTAAAACATTATCATCACAGTTAAAAGAGCCAAATCGTCCAACACCATCACAATCCCATTCATCATCCTCCTTTCATGTGGGCAAAGAATTAAATCAGTTGTCAAATGTCGCATTCCACAACCAGGTCTTTGTTAGTTTCCTGAACGTCATGAGGGAGGGGGCAGTTCTGATCTCTAATGGCAGGGAGTTCCAAAGTCGAGGGGCCACCATCGAGAAGGCCCTGTCCCTCGTCCCCACCAGCCGTGCTTGTGCAGGCGGTGGGACCGAGAGCAGGGCCCCTCCAGACGATCTTAGTGGTCTTGATGGTTCGTAGGGGAGAATACGTTCGGAGAGGTAAACAGGGCCGGGCACAGGAGACAAGGTATATTATTATTATTATTATTATTATTATTATTATTATTATTATTATTATATGAGGTGTTTGGCATGGAGACTGAATAATAATAACAACAACAATGACAATAATAATAATAATAATAATAATAATAATAATAATAGTCTTTCACTTTCCATAGAGTATGGCGACCGACAAAAGCCAGGAGTGGTTTGCAAAGTGCAACATCCCTAAACCTTCCGCCTAAAAGGAATAGCAATGTATCGCTGCTTGAAAATACATTCCAATTGATGCCTTCCGTATCAAATGCAAGTGCCATCCATTCAGCCATTCTCATCAATGTCTCCCTGTTTGCAATGCTAGAAATTGGGGGATACAAAAAAAATACCTTATTTACTCAAATCTAATGCTCACTTTTTTGACTAAATGAACTTGCCAAAATCAGGGCGCTCATTAGATCTGTGTGATAGATCCTAGTGCTGAGCCAAAGCAAAAGGGGAAAATGCTTCAGGAGCTGCATCTGGAGCTTCTATTTGAGGAGTGTCATCTCTAATTTAACGGCCATGGCTTAATACTATACCATTCTGTAGTTTGGTGCAGCACCAGTATCCTTTGACAGAGAAGGCTCAAGACCTTGTCAGACTACAGTCCTCATGACTACATAGCATTGAACCAAGGCAGTTAAAGCGGATTCATTCTACAGCATAGCTGCACCCCAAGGTTTTCTTTTCTGCTGCTGGAAACTTTGGTGTTCTAACACTTTTGTTTTTAAAGAAGGAATTCAAAGCAGGCAGCAACTCTAATGCTACTGTGCATTACATTGGTCAGGGTTTTTTTTTTTTTTTGTTTCAGGGTTTTGAAAATGGAGGTGTGCATTAGATGCAATAGTGCATGACTAAAATCAATACAGAACTGGGACTGTAGCGCAGCTGGTTGGGAGTCAGCTGCATTAAGATCACTACTCACCGAAAGGTCATGAGTTCGAAGCCAGCCCGGATCGGAGAGAGCTCCCAACCAAAATTGTGTAGCTTTTTGTCAAACTTTACAGCCCGAAAGACAGTTGCATCTGTCAAGTAGGAAATTTAGGTACCACTTATCTGGGGAGGCTAATTTAACTGATTTATGAGGCCATAAAAATCTCCAGGAAGTATGCAAAGAACGAGGAAGTACTTCATCAGTGTCACAAACGGACAGTGAAGCAACAGCTCCCCTGGTGGCCAGAAGCTGGAATGTTAAATAACCTCTGAATGTCTGTCTATATATGTTGTGTATCTATGGCATTTAATGTTTGCCATGTATATGTACATTGTAATCCGCCCTGAGTCCCTTGTGGAGTGAAAAGAGCGGAATATAAATACTGTAAATAAATAAATAAATACAGTAGTCAGTCATACATTCTACTGTTGTTACACAAGAGAGTGAAATATCACAAGGTCAACCTCCAATCTCCAGTTTGGGTCCAAATAATTCGTGGATGGGGCTTTCTTAGCATGGCAACACTATCAAGCAACTACTCTGAGAATGGCACAAAACTTAAAAGAGAACATGGAAGACTGGCAATGGGTAACAAATGATAGCAGATGATATAGCTAAACCAAAAGTTCTACCGCTTTAACCATGTGAGCCCTGGCTGAAAAATAAAGTGGGCCACATCCTGGTCTGAGTGCCACATTTATGAATGCATCTACACTGCAGGATTAATTCAGTTTGACACAACTTGAACTGCCGTGGCTCAATGCAATGGAGTCATTTGAAGTTGGAATTGGGTGAAGTCCTAGCCTTCTTCAATAGAGATGGCTAAAGACCTTGCCAAACTGCAGGATCCCACAACATTGAGCCATGGCAGTTCAAGTGGTGCCAAACAGCATTCATTCCACAGTGTAGATGCACCAAGGATCCGAAGACCTTGTAATCCAGACACGGAAATTGTTACCATAATGTGGAATGATGCTCCAGGCCATGATGGAAGCATATAGTCCCCCGACCATCCAAAACATGCAGAGCCAGCTCAGGTGCTCTCCTCTCTTTTCTCGGGATAGGAATTCAGAGAAATAGGCAAACACAATGGGGAGGGAGCCTCCAATGCTAAGGAGTCAAGGAAACAGTCAAGAAAAAAAATCATTTTTTAAAATATGCAACAGGTATTTACTATAACAAACATGTTAGAAGCACCTTAAAACATTAAAAGTAAAAAACTAGGCATGTGCAATGGATTTTAAAATGTTTCAAAAGTCATTACAAAATTAGGGGGTGCCGGCATTTTGTTTTTAAAGTGTTTCTAAAGTGTCATTAGTGAAAATTTCATTACTATAATGAGAATAACGACATTTTGTTACTTTTTCACTATAGTAATTGTTCAAGTGGGGAAATGTCAGGGACTCCTTTCTCTCTCATTTGTAAAGCTATTGGGGTGAAACTTGGTACAATGGTAAAACACATTTACCACTGTTAGCCCATGAAGTTTCAAAATGTTTTACTTTTCCACAGAGTTTTGGGACTTTTCAAAGTTTTTATAAGCAACATTTTAAAAAAAACTACAAGAGCGATGTCCTTGAATTTTCTATACAATGACACAAGATAACAGGGATCCTTCCCCCCCCCCCCCCCCCCCCGCCAACTTTTGGAAATATCCATATATCTACTCATTTTAGGGAATTTTTTTTAAAAAATTGACAAGCACTTTTTTTGAAAGCCACAACAGCTATCTCATGAAATGCCTCTCTCTCTCTATCTCTATCTCTCTCTCTCTCTCTCTCTCTCTCTCTCTCATATGAACCAATAGGACTTTCATTGAGGGATTTCTTCCCAGCCCAGCACAGAGACTGGCTTACTAGAAGTATCAGTCTATCCTCCTCTTTGCAGATTCAACACTTCATTGGAACTCTGGCTGGCTGATGCAATGGAGGGGCACATCTCTCCCCTCTCCTGATTGGGGCTTTCCAATGCTGAGCAGAATTCTGGGAAATGTAGTTCAGGGCAGGGCCTTTTGCATTCTCTGCCATAGGGCTCCTCACCTTCCCAAACTACATTTCCCAGAATGCTGTGCTTTCTCAGTCTCTTTCCCAGTGAACTCTGCTTTCTCCCTGCTGCTTCCCTCTCCTCGTGGTGAGAGGTTATTAATGTAAAGAGGAAAGGCAGCCTTTTTGGCTTTGCTTTTTTCCCCTTGCATTGAACATAAATCTGACTTTAGGAGGTTTCTGAGATTTACAAAATTAAAACAAAAAAGTATTGGGTGAGTTTTGATTTTTACGTTTTTGGCAAGGCCACGCCCACGTGTCGTAAGTACAAATTTAACAAATTTGATACAACTAATGAAAAATTGCACACCCCTAGTAAAAACCTTGGGTCCCTCCCATGATGCTATGCTTCCCCATATGAGAACAAGCTGAAACAGTATTGCAAAGAGCCAACGACTTACCCGAAACCAGAGATAAGCCGACAGAAGAGAAAAAAACCATATCCTTGTACAAAGGAGGAGAGGAAGCCAAAGGTAGCGTTGATGGAAAGCAAAGTGGTGAGGCATTGCTTCCGGCCGAGTTTGTCTGCCAATCCACCCCATAATACAGCCCCGACCATCATGCCCAGGTAGACAATCAATCCTGGAGGAGAGAAGGGAAAAAGGATACTCTTCATTTTGAGTTTAACACAAAATCCATAGCCATGGGTGAATTCCAGCCAATCCAAATGAAGACCGTCCATTTGCCCCTTACTCAACAGTTCTGCAATTGGTTGAAACCTCTCATCTTATTCTATTAAAAATTACACAGCAACAGTTGTTTGATGCCACCTGAATTATGACAGATGTGCCCATGAGAGTGTAAAGCATAAGATGCATCTGCACTGTAGAATGAATGCAGCTTGGTACTACTTTAATCGCCACAACTCAATGCCATCTTTGGAGTTGCAGTTTAGAGAGGAACCAGCATTCTTTTTGCAAAGAAGGGCAACATCTTTGCACATCTCCCATGATCCCTTAGCATTGATCTGTAGCAGTTCAAGTGATGTCAAAACACATTCATTCTACAGTGTAAATGCACCCATAGAAAAAGGTCTCCCCAGAAGATCTCAAAGCTTAGGCAGGTTCACACAGGAGCAGATGGTTCATCAATCTTACCCATGACCCCTTCATTTGTGGAGCAAAAGCAAGTACAATCAGTGCTTTATTGCTATGGAGTCTTCATCCAGGGAGTCAACCATCCACACAAATTCCAAGGTTACAACATTTTATAAGGCCATTTTACATACTGTGTCTTGAGCTTCCATGGATTTTGGTATTTACAAGAGGTCCTGTAAACAAAACTCAATGGATGTATGTGTAGATAATGGGACTTGAGCATCCACAGATCTTGGTATCCATGGGATATCATGGAAACAAATCTCAATGGATACAGCTGTATATAATGGAATTTGAGCATCCACAGATCTCGGTATCCATGGGATGTCGTGGAAACAAATCTCAATGGATAGAGCTGTATATAATGGGACTTGAGCATCCACAGATCTTGGTATCCATGGGATGTCATGGAAACAAATCTCAATGGATACAGCTGTATATAATGGGACTTGAGCATCCAAAGATCTCGGTATCCATGGGATGTCGTGGAAACAAATCTCAATGGATACAGCTGTATATAATGGGACTTGAGCATCCACAGATCTTGATATCCATGGGACGTCATGGAAACAAACTTCAGTGGATACAGTTGTACATAATGGGGCCTGAGCATCCTCAGATCTTGGTATCCATAGGATGTCCTGGAACCAAATCTCAATGGATACGGCTGTATATAATGGGACTTGAGCATCCACAGATCTCGGTATCCATGGGATGTTCTGAAACCAAACCATAGCAGATACAATTCTATATAATGGGACTTGAGCATCCTCAGATCTTGGTATTCATGGGATGTCCTGGAACCAAATTTCAAAGGATACAGCTGTGTATAATGGGACTTGAGCATCCTCAGGTCTTGGTATCTATGGGATGACCTGAAAAACTCAATAGATACCATTGTAATGTATAAAATGGGATTCTCAGACGTTAGTATGCACAAGGGATACTGAAAGCAAACCCCAGCAGATATCAATGTACATAATGCAACATAAGCATCTACAAAACCAAACCCCAGTAGATACCATTGTGTACAATGGGACTTAATCATCCACAGATGTCAGTATCCACAGAGGGTCCTGGAATCAAGCCCCAGCAGATACCAAGGGCCCACTGTATGTGCAAGAAATATGGTTGTCATTATATAGTGTGTTATGGACTGTAGGGACTGAGAAATAGATGTATTTGAGTCCTCAGGTGAGTATGACTTTGCATCGAATTGAAGCCTCTCAATTCCCATCAGTTGGAAATGGGCTGCATTTCACTAGAGCACTTTGAGAGCTGATTTGTTGGCCGTGCTTGAGTAAACTATCTGTCATTCAACACAGAGAGAGATTCCCGAAGGGCCATGATATTCCAGGGGCCTAAGCAGCTTAAGCGCATACGTGTGTGCCGTACGTGCCTCTGACTGACGGGCAGGAGCTTGATGTCTTAGTCCTGCAAAATCACCCAAAGGCAACTGGTGCTAGAGAGAAGAACAGGGGAGAAGACCTGCTTTGGATCCTGTGAATTCTCTTTCTCTCTTTGAAGAGGATAGGTTTGTAAATTAGGATTTTGGAGCATTTAGGGAAAACCTAGAAGACAAATGATCCAACACGATATTAGAAGTGTGTATTTCTGCCTTGAAGTAGCCTGACCCTATGAATTTTTAATGAGATTTTCTTGGGCAAAGAATACCCAAAGGTAGTTTGGCCAATCTCTTCCTCTGAAATAGAGCTTCCAGCACCTAAGATTCCTTGGCAAGCCTTTTGGGCTTGTGGAAGGTCCTTCTTTATGGACTGACACCCTCAGAATCCCCCATTCATGAAGTTCTTGGAGCTATATTGGTTAGACCACACCTGGAATATTGTGTCCAATTCTGGGCACCACAATTGAAGAGAGATATTGACAAGCTGGAATGCGTCCAGAGGAGGGCGACTAAAATGATCAAGGGTCTGGAGAACAAGCCCTATGGGGAGCGGCTTAAAGAGCTGGGAATATTTAGCCTGAAGAAGAGAAGGCTGAGAGGAGATATGATGGCCATGTATAAATATGTGAGAGGAAGTCATGGGGAGGAGCTTGTTTTCTGCTTCCCTGGAGACTAGGATGTGGAATAATGGCTTCAAACTACAAGAAAGGGGATTCCATCTGAACACGAGGAAGAACTTCCTGACTGTGAGAGCCGTTCAGCAGTGGAACTCTCTGCCTTGGAGTGTGGTGGAGGCTCCATCTTTGGAGGCTTTTAAACAGAGGCTGGATGGTCATCTGTCAAGGGTGCTTTGAATGCAATATTCCTGCTTCTTGGCAGGGGGTTGGACTGGATGGCCCATGAGGTCTCTTCCAACTCTATGATTCTATGATAGTCCCAAAAGGCACCTTTCCCCATGCTCTGAAATTTATACCTTACACTAGTATTCGGACCAAAAGCACCAAGATCAGATCTTCTGTATGTGCCTTCAAGTCTTCTGTGGACATATGAAGAGCCTATGAATGTCATAGGGCATTTTTCTAGACAAGGAATGGTCAGAGGTGGTTTTCCTTCCTCTGAAATACAGTCACTGGTTGTCTTCCTTTTAAGTACTAACCAGGGCTGACTCTGCTTAACTTTCAAGACTAAATTATCAGAAGATGTTAGTAGAATAAAAGTAGAAGTGGTTGGACAAAGCAAGTGAGAGAAATGCCTTCTCCAAGCCATTGTGAGACTTATGGCATGGCCCCTGTTATTCAACAGATAAAAACAAGGACAGACACTAGTGCCGTGACATGTTACAATGACAGTAGATCATCCACTTTTGCAAGTTTATGGATACATGACAAACTCATTTTCATAGGGAATCATATCAGCCTTATGGTTGCCTTCAAAGGACTACTGAATCCAGGAATGGAGAACCCATGGATATACAGAGGGCCAGCTATAATTTTATACATAAAGATAAGTGTTCTTTATCTTTCTAGGTCCTCAGATGATATAAAGCAATGACCCCCATCACTTTTGGTTATCTGCCATGCAGACTAGGGATAATGGGAATTGCAATCCAACAGAGCTTGTGGCCCTGAGGTTGGGGAAAGGCGAAAGGGCATTTTAAAGTCAGACAGATGTCCACAAGCCTTGAATCTAAATGCAAATCCCACTCATGTGTCAAAACAGGACAGACTGCAGCCTTCCAAGTATTATTGGATCACAACTCCCATCAGCTCTAGTCATGATGCGTAATGATGAGGAATACAGGAGTTGTAGCCCAGCACCTGGAAGAGGGCCACATAAAAGGATATGGTGGGCCAGATTCGGCCCATGGGCCTTCTTTGACACCAATGATGTAGGATCTCAATCAAAGTGGAAACATCAGGAAGAAAGCATTAGTCCAAAAGGCAAAAAGTGGGCTACTCCCAAGGACAAATTTACTTGTGCAAAACAGATAACAAAAAGTCCAACCATCTCCAAACATAAGCAAAATAGTCTCCAAAATTTGAACTCAGTCTCCTGGAGTTAATGTTGCATGGAGTCAAGATGGAATGGAGTCAAAGAGAGATGGAAGAGTCTAGAAAAGGAAAGGGCAAGCGAGAATTTATCTGGTCTATGCTTCCTAAACTTCATGTGACAATGCATGCAACACCATCACAATTGGACCTCCCCATTTACAAGCTTAAGTTATGTAGGTCTGTTTAACGTGTCATCTCTAGGGATTCTTACATATATGTGAAATTATATGTAAAACTGGTCATATAATCCCACCATTCTGTGCCTTTGAGATTAGAATAGTATTGGGGTGTATATTGTACTATTTGGCCAAAAGACCCCAACCAACCACCTCTACCACGTTGTCTCTTGCATCACACTCTCAACCAGCACATAGCCTCAGAGAGAAAAAAATGAGTGACAAAGAAAAGCAAACAAACAAAATCCTGGTGGAAAACAACAACAGCAACAATGAAAACAACAACCCATTTTGCAAATAGCAAGACCTGTATGTGGCCAAGAGAGAATAGACAGATTGCTACCTGCTTCATCAAAAGTGTTTGGCTAAATTAAAAGGTTGCAGCATCAAAAAATAATAAAGAAAAAATCAGATTTGGCAGCAGAAGCCTTGAAAGCAAATAGCAATCAGGCCTTGGAGGAGTCCATCAATAATGCCCTTTCTCCTCCTCCTCCTCCAAGCATATCAGCAAATCCTTTGTGCTGAATCACAACGCCTTTTGCCTTTGCCAGCTGCTGGATGGCAGCCAAGTGTAGTTCCCTTTCATTTACTCATTATTCAATTTCCGGACTCTTACCCCCCACTCCCTTCTCTGCCGTCGCCGAGGGGATAGATTCAATAGATTGATGGTGTATATTAATATGCATGAATACATGCACATGCAAGCACATGCAACACATGATGCAGCGTGCTCTGCAATAGAGACTTGCATTCTAGTTTGCATTCAAGAGGGCTTTCCTCCAATTACTCTATCAACTATCTATCTGTCTGTCTATCTATCATTCCCCCATCTCCACCTATCTATCATCCATCCATCCCTCTCCCTTCCTCCCTCAATCCATCTCTCTCTTTCTCCATCCCTCTCTCTCCCCCTCACTTTATTTATATCCCACCTTTCTCCCACATTGGAATTCAAGAAGACATACCAAACACAGAAGGTTACAAAAAAAAAACATATCAAATTAATAGGGTTGTGTGATTGATGAAAAAAATGTTTCATAACTCATTACAAAATTAGGGGATGCTAGCGTTTCATTTCTAAAGTGTTTCCAAAGTGTCATTAGTGAATTTTTTGTTACTATAATGAGAGCAATGAAGTTTCACTACTTTTTTGTAGTAGCATCTGCCCTTGCGCTATGCTACTCTGCTGCTGAGTATGCATGCCCAGTGTGGAACACATCTCACCATGCTAAAACAGTGAATGTGGCTCTTAATGAGACATGCTGCATTATCACGGGGTGTCTGTGCCCTACACCACTGGAGAAATTACACTGTTTAGCTGGTATTGCACCACCTGACATAGAGTCATAGAATCTAAGAGTTGGAAGAGACCTCTTGGGACATCATCCAGTCCAACCCCATTCTGCCAAGAAGCAGGAATATTGCATTCAAATCACCCCTGACAGATGGCCATCCAGCCTCTGTTTAAAAGCTTCCAAAGAAGAGCCTCCACCACACTCCGGGGCAGAGAGTTCCACTGCTGAACGGCTCTCACAGTCAGGAAGTTCTTCCTAATGTTCAGATGGAATCTCCTTTCTTGTAGTTTGAAGCCATTGTTCTGCATCCTAGTCTCCAGGAAAGCAGAAAACAAGCTTGCTCCCTCCTCCCTGTGGCTTCCTCTCACATATTTATACATGGCTATCTCCTCTCACCGTCTCTTCAAGCTAAACATGCCCAGCTCTTTTAAAATGATCCAGACCCTTGATCATTTTAGTTGCCCTCCTCTGGACACATTCCAGCTTATCAACATCTCCGCCGGGAAGCAGCAGCCAAGAATGAAAGGACAAAGGCAGTGACATCTCTGGTCCATCCTCTGTTTGGATATCAGCCAGCATACCAATGCCTTAAATCAAGAAATAGTTTTCTAATATCTACAGAGACACTTGCAGGAACACTTCAGCAAGCGAGAGTCCAAAAGTGGCAGGCTAAAACCCAGAACCTCAATCAGTGGCTGATACCAAATGAGAGACTCCCCCTGGGCACACAGAAGACTGGGCGACTTGGAAGGCGCTGAACAGACTGCGCTCTGGCACCACGAGATGCAGAGTCAATCTTAAAAAATGGGGCCACAAAGTGGAATCCACGACATGCGAGTGTGGAGAAGAGCAAACCACTGTCCACCTGCTGCAATGCAACCTGAGCCCTGCCACATGCACGATGGAGGACCTCCTTGCGGCAACACCAGAGGCACTCCAAGTGGCCAGTTACTGGTCAAAGGACATTTAATCAACTACCAAGCTTGCAAACTTTGTGTTTTGTCTGTTCGTTTGTTTATTCTGTTAAAAATATAATACAACTGTCTGGTTGCTCCTGACACGATAAGTAAATAACTACTTTTTTGTTATATTAATTGAGCAAGTGGGGAAATTTCAAGGGCTACTTTCTTCCTCATTTTTACAGCTATTGGGGTTAAGCTTGCTACAATAGTAGATCACCTTTATCACTGTTAGCCCATCAAGTTTCAGAATGTTTCACTCATCCACGGATTTTTCTAAAAATTTTATAAACAACATTAAAAAAAACTACAAGAGTGATCTCCCTGAATTTTCTATTCAATGACACAAGATAACAGGGGATCATTCCCCCCAACTTTCAGAAATATTAATACATTGAATGTCTCTCCCTCATACCAACCAATAGAACTTCCATGGAGGGATTTCCTCTCAGCCCAGCACAGAGACTGACTTACTGGAAGTCTCAGCCAGTCCTCCTCTTTGCACATTCAACCATTCATTGGAATTCTAGCTGACTTCTGCAATTGAGGGACACTCTTCTCTCCTGATTGGTGCTTTCTGATGCTGAGCAGAATTCTGGGAAATGTAGTTTAGGGCAAGGCCTTTGGAATTCTCTGCCATAGGGCTCCTCGCCTTCCCAAACCACATTTCCCAGAATCCTGTGCTTTTTCCGTCTCTTTCCCAAAAAAACTCTGCTTTCTCCCTGCTGCTGCCCTCTCCTCGTGGCAAAAGGCCATTAATTTAAAGAGGAAATGCAGCCTTTTTGGCTTTGCTTTGCTTCCTTGCGCTGAACATGAAATTAACTGGGTGGCTTCTGAGGTTTACAAAATACAAACAAAAAAGTATTGGGTAAGTTTTGATTCTTAAGTTTTTGGAACGTGTTGGATATCGCATTGTAAGTATGAATTTAATAAATTCGATATGACTTACGACAACTAAATTAAAAAATTGCACACCCTTAAAAATTATTATTAAAGCATATTAAACAGCAATAGATTTTTAAAATAATTTTAAAACATATATTTAAAGCAGTGTGTGCCTTCAGATTGCCTGTCAAGTTTTACTGACCTCATCATTTTTTTCCTAAGTGAGGAATAGTTTTGCCAGGGATAATCCTACTTAGTGTCCAGGATCAGATGGGAGCTTTTGGGTATGTAGACTAAAAGGGAAATCATGCCAAATGCCTTGTGGTTTTTAACACAAGGAGGTGTTAAAAACCAGTTCCCAAAGCCTTGTTGGAAAAGACAGATTTTAACTTTCATCGGAAGAGCAACAAAGAAGCAACTATCATTGCTTTCCCCAAGGAGGGAATTTAAAAGTGTGGGAGCAGCCATGGGAAATGTATGGTGACCCCATAGATTTCCAAGGGCTTTCCATGGCATAGATTGTTTTGCCAGTTCCAAGATACAGGCCTTCAAATAATATGGTTTATTGGACTCTAGGGATCAGCAACTGACAGCCCTCTGGTTGAATGAATCCCTTTGAAGGGTGCCATCTGTCATCGGTTCGTCCATGTCTGCAGGTTGCCCTTTGGGGCTACTTTCATGTCTTTGGGGCTGTTTACTCGTTTCATGTATTCACATTGAAATATCTCTACCCGACCCGATGACCCAAATCCTGCATCTTAATCCCAATAAGAGGCGGAGCAGTGAATCAATTAATCTGAAATTCAAGTCTAGACCTTGGGGTCAAGTCATATAAACATCATATTTTTAAATAATTTGAATTTAAAGGAAACACAGGCTACACCCACGTTAGCATCTTTGCAGTCTACTTTGTCCTCTTGTCTCTTCCTTTTTGAAGAAGCAGCATGTAATATAAACTACACAACGGAATCATTTATTTGAATATATATGCATAATACAATAAACCAATAGGAGGCATCAGAGGCTAGCAACTCCTCTGCTCATCATGAAGATGCTCTATTACTTCAGTTAACAAAGGGTGCATCTACACCGTAGAATTAAAGCAGATCAACACCCTTTTATTTCCCACAGCTCAATGCCATGGATTTGTGGAATTTGTTGTTTGCTGACGCACAAGTCCTCTTTGGAAGCGTCAGTGTTCATATTTGGGCATTCTGAGTATTTGTGCCAAGTTTGGTCTAGATCCTTCATTTGTTGAGTCCACAGTGCTCTCTGGATGTAGGTGAACTACAACTCCAGAACTCAAGGTCAATGCCCACCAAACTCTTCCATTATTTGGTTCAATTCCGTCATTGGTGGAGTTCAGAATGCTCTTTGATTGTAGGTTAACTGTAAATCCCAGCAACTACAACTCCCAAATGACAAAATCAATCCCCCCGCCCAACCCCACCAATATTAAAATGTGGGCGTATCACATATTTGTGCCAAATTTGGTCCAGTGAATGAAAATGCATCCTGCATATCAGATATTTACATAACTATTCATAACAGTAGCAAAATGACAGTTATGAAGTAGCAACAAAAATAATTTTATGATTGGGGGTCACCGCCACATGAGGAACTGTATTAAGGGGTTGTGGCATTAGGAAGGTTGAGAACCACAGTTATATGGAGTCCATGAGAGATATTGGAGGCAAAAGGCCTTGCAAGAAAGGAAAAGGGTAACTGTGGTCATATAGGGTGTAATGGTAGCAGCAAAGAGATCCAAGGAAACAATAGTCAGACCTACTTGATTCCCTTGGAAAAGCAATCACCACCACCATCATCCTCCCCGATCACCAAAGCCATTAAGAGAATTCATCCATCCTGCATCAGCTCATGCTCTTTCTCCTAGATTAAGTGCACACAACTGGGATCCGCAAATTGCTTTCTGCAGAGAAAATCCATCGTGCCAGCTGTTCATCCAAAGCTTCTTAAAAACAGAAGATCCCCCTTACACACACAAACGCGAGTGCACAAGTATCGGATCCAACACTTCCATTTGCCTTTGAACAAACACTATGTTATCATCTATCCTTCTGATATGTTCTTGTAGCAATCTATTGTAATGCAAGCTATGCAGGTTGTAAATGTTGTGTAGGAAATCTAGATGGTCCTCAAGCAATCCTGTACACACACCCATACTTTTTTGCCTTTGTTATAGAAAGGCTCATCCCTCTCCTCAAATTCATAAGGACCTGTTCCCAGGCCTTATAGTTCTGGGACTGATTTTATAAAGAAATTGGAAGCTGCTGAGGAGTGGCTTAAAGAGCTGGGTCTGATTTGCCAGCAGAAGGGAAGGTTGAGAGGAGGCATGAGACTTATATATAAATAGATGAAAAGTTGTCCTAAGGAAGAGGGAGAGGCTTGTTTTCCACTGCCATCGAAACTAGGATTTCGATGAGTTCAAATGATAGGAAAGGAGATTCCACCTGAACATTAGGAAGAACTTCCTGACTGTAAGAAGAGCTGTTCAACAGCGGAACTCTCTGGTGGAAGCTCCTTCCTTGGAGGCTTTGAAACAGAGGGTGGATGGCCATCGGTTGGGGTACTTTGGTTGTGTTTTTCCTACATAGCAGAAGAGGGCTGGTCTAGATGGCTCTTAGGGTCTCTTCCTCCTCTATGATTCTATGAACTGGCAATGCTACTTGTAAACTGAAGTGGGGCTGCTGTTGATAAGATGCATCACTTAAAACCCTGTTAATTATAATTCTTTGACTTGCACCAAGCTTGAGAGAAAGGTGAAATAGAAGTCCCAAAAGAGAAATGAAAGGAAAAGAAACCAGAATTACCTCAAAAATAACCAACAAAACCAAAGTAGAGAGATAGTGTCACCCATCAAGTGTCACCTACCTTGGGGATCATCAAGCATGTTCTTGAGATGTTCCTCCTTTGGCTCATAGCTTATGCCTTTAGCCATTGCTCTAAACCGGGCCAAGAGTCATGGACTTTCCCAGATGTACTGAACTGCAGAACCCAGCATTCCTCACCTTAACGCTGCTAGAGGTGTCCTTTAGTAACATCTGGAAGGCCATATGATTTCCACCAATGCCTAAATCTAGCCATTGCTCATAGTAAGAATAGACTATCAGAATCCATAGAATATCAACTCTTTGTTGATTCAGTAGGTCTACACCAATTGGGTATAGCAATTGCACTTTGTTGATTCAGTAGGTCTACATCAATTGGGTATAGCAATTGGGTATAGCAATTGCGGGCGTTTTGGACTTTAGCTCTCACAATTCCTAACAGCCTACCGGCTATTAGGAATTATGGGTGTAGAAGTCCAAAATACCCAGAGGGACAAAGTTTGCCCATGCCTGATTTAGACCATTACATTACTGTTTCAAATTTCTTGGATCCCACAACAGTCTTCTTCTCAAGCTCACACTTTCAACATCCCCAACCAAAGTCCGAGGATGATGGGAGTGGTACAACATAGCTCTATGAAAATGCCTAGGAAAGATTGCTTGATGTTATTTCACCCATCCCCATGCAGACAAGACTTACCTAGCATGCCTTTGTTGGAGGTGGTCAGGCACATATCCTTCTCAGCACTGGGCAGGACGAAGCCCACCACAAAGACCTCCACCCCATCTGCCATCAGAGCCAAGCCGAGGACAATGAAGAGGATCCACTGGAAGCGTCCATGGCTGCACTCCTCAATGATGTTTTCATACTGATGAGCCAGCTGTTCCTCATCCTCCATCTTTTCTGCTATGAGTTCGGCATGGTCTCTAAACTCATCTGGCAGCGCCTGGGATTTCCTCTTCTTCTTGGGCTTGAGGTCATCTGGGTGAGGGATACCCTGATATTCTCCTTCGTAGACCTCATCATCTTCATCGTGGCCTTCAGTGGCATCACTCTGGGCATCTTCTTCTTGACCAGGCTCCTCCCCACTCTGGTAATACCCATTGTTAGGAGCATAGCCTTCATAGTTGCCATCTTGGTATCGGTAGTCATCAGAAACCTGGTTCATCTTGCCTCTATGCCCATCATCCATGTTGAGGCCTAAAGACACCCTGAGGTTGCTTTATTACTGTACTGCAAAGTGTTTCAATGTCGTTTTTTCTTTCCTCCTTGTGTCCAGTTTCACCTGTTACAATGCTATGAGCATAATGTATGAAAAGCCAATCAAAACCTTGGGAATTGGTGAAATGGCTTAGTTTCTAATTAAAGGGTGGCATCCTCAGCTGGAAACATTGTATGAGATTTCCTGATCTCTGTAGGGTCTTGCCGTTTCCACCTTCAGCTGGCAAGGGATGTCGCAGGCCAAAACATGAGGGGTTTCCAACTTTGCAAAGCCAAGCGTCAATGGTGCCGAGCTGGTTGTTTGCTTTCCTGATTCATCCCGCTGCCAAAGGTTATGCTCTGGGAAAAGAAAGAGAAACAACCATGAAATGAAGACTCAAGACAAAGAAAGAAAAGTCAACCCAGTCACTGTTTCTTGGCACATTCACAAGAAGAATATAACATTAAGGTGTATAGAGAAAAAAGTGGACTTCTTTCATCATCTTAGGTTACAACACCGCCTGAGCTCTGTGAGTGCAGCATTTTTCCGAATGAAGCAGAGAGTTTTTGAGGACCGGGACATCTGTAGGGATACCAAGGTGCTTG
Organism: Anolis sagrei ordinatus; assembly: GCF_025583915.1. Classification (NCBI taxonomy): domain Eukaryota; kingdom Metazoa; phylum Chordata; class Lepidosauria; order Squamata; family Anolidae; genus Anolis; species Anolis sagrei. The sequence goes on along the minus strand of NW_026844367.1, from coordinate 20,501,575 downwards.
TTTATAAAGCTATTGTCCTCCCAACCCTGCTATATACCTGTGAAACGTGAACTGTCTACAGACGTCACATGCAACTCTTGGAATGATTCCATCAGCACTGCCTCTGGAAAATCCTGCAAATCTCTTGGGAAGACAAGCAGACAAACGTCAGCATGCTGGAAGAAGCAAAGTCCACCAGCACTGAAGCAATGGTCCTCCGCCATCAACTCCGCTGGACCGGCCACATTGTCCGGATGCTTGACCACCATCTCCCAAAGCAGTTGCTCTACTCTGAACTCAAGAACGGAAAACAGAATATTGGTGGACAGGAAAAGAGATTTAAAGATGGGCTCAAAGCCAACCTTAAAAACTCTGGCATAGACACTGAGAACTGGGAAGCCCTGGCCCTTGAGTGCTCCAGCTGGAGGTCAGCTGTGACCAGCAGTGCTGCAGAATTTGAAGCGGCATGAATGGAAGGTGAAAGAGAGAAACGTGCCAGGAGGAAGGCACATCAAGCCCACCCTGACCGGGAGCGCCTTCCACTTGGAAACCAATGCCCTCATTGCAGGAGAAGATGCAGATCAAGGATAGGGCTCCATAGTTACCTACGGACCCACCTGAATACTGATCCTGGAAGACTATCCTACTCGGCCAACAAGGGATCACCTAAGTAAATATGTAAGTAAGTAAGTTCTTAGGTTATTCAAGAAATACATGGTTATCACAAGCAAGGCTTGAATCCTCTGCTAGTGTAACCATGCTGATATAGATGATAGCAGAAGGAAGGAACAAACAAAGGACAGTCCTGCAAAAATAAGCTGCTTAGAGTCATTGGATTCTCTCTGTGTTCCCTCATTATCCTTCTACAAGTTTGTACAATTGCTGGTGTAGTACGCCAAGAAGAAGAATTCTTTACAGAAGCAAAGAATACTCAGTGGTTTACATGTCCTCAACAAGAAAGGATGTCCTAATATGCCAAACATACCATTGAGTAAATTGTTACCACAATATTATTTGGTACTCCTCAACTTTTTGCCAAGTATTTCTTTGCACCTAGCTTTCGAGAGAACTTGTAGGTCTCTTCAAAGAACTTCTTGCCATTTGCCCCAACTCACCTGCCCACCTAGCAGATCGAAAGCAGAGATGCGAGTAGATAAAATAGGTACCTCTTTTAGCGGGGAGGTAATAAAGGGGCCTTAAAGACATCGATCAATTGGAAAAAAGTTCCTCGGCATGGAAGATGGAACAACAGAAACACACACATGCATGCACACACACCAGGCCAAAGTTGAGCACAGCCTCCAAGATGCTGGAAAAACTGCCTTTACTGTTGTTTGTGTTGTTTATTAAGTGTATAATCGGCATTGAATGTCTGCCACATGTGTGTATTCTGTAAAGCCACTCTGAGTCGCCTTCGGAGTGAGAAGGGTGGGGTATAAATACTGTAAATAAATAAATAAATAAACTCTTGGGTCTTATGATTCTCTCCGTAGTTTCAGCCAGAGGAGACCCAATGAGTCAAGAGTGTTTATGTAAGTGTTGAGTCACCAGTCAACAGCTGACTCAATATATCTACTCTTGTTGACTGCGCCTATTTTGCACAATGAAAATAATATGGTGTGCCAAGCAGAGATTATAATTATTATAAAACTATATATTATATAGTTATTTTTATTAATTTTATTTTTATTATATTATAATTATTAAACTATTATTATAAAAATATTGATATAAAATAATATTAAAATATTAGAAAATAATTATTATTGGGTTGTTGTAGGTTTTTTGGGCTATATGGTCATGTTCTAGAAGCATTCTCTCCTAATGTTTCACCTGCATCTATGGCAAGCATCCTCAAAGGTTGTGAGGATATAATAATAATAGTTATTATTATTATTATTATTATTATTATTATTATTATTATTATTATTATTATTATTTATACATTGCTTTATCTCCCCCAAAGAGGACTTATAGAGCATATGGGTCCTACTTTGGTTGCACCTCTTTTGGGATGAAAGTCATGTTGGGTTGTCCTTGTCCTTGGCATTAAGGGTGCACTACACTGTAGAATGGGGCTCCCTGGTGGCAAAGCGGGTTGAAATGCTGAGCTGCCCAACTTGCTGACCAAAAGGTCAGCAGATTGAATCAATGGAATGAGGTGAACCCCCACTGTTAGTCCCAGCTTCTGCCAACCTAGTAGTTTGAAAACAGGCAAATGTGAATAGATTAATAGGTACCACTTCGGTGGGAAGGTAACAGCACTCCATGCAGTCATGCTGGCCAAATGACTTAGGAGGTGTCTACAGACAATGCCAGCTCTTCGGCTTAGAAATGGAGATGAGCACCCTAGAGTCGGACACGACTAGACTTAATGTCAAGGCAAACCTTTACCTTTTATACTCTAGGATGAATGCAGTTTGGCACCACATTGACTGCCATGGCTTAAAGTTATGGTATCCTGGGATTTGTAGTTTGGCCAGAGTTTACATATCTAGCAGAAAATGCTTGATTTGTAAAACTACCACCCCAGGATCCCAAAGCATTGAGCCATGGTAATCCAAGGCATATCAAACTGTATTCTTTCTACAGAGTAGATGCACCCTAAGTGTTATTCTATGTGTTGAATAGTTAAGGTGTTCTTGCAATATCTATATAAATAAAAATGTAATGTTCGTTTGTGGGATTAACAGAACTCAAAAACCACTGGACGAATTGACACCAAATTTGGACACAAGACACCTGCTAACCCAGGGAGTGACCATCACTCAAAAAATTGATTTTGTCATTTGGGATTTGTAGTTGCTGGGATTTATATTTAACCTACAATCAGAGCATTCTGAACTCCACCAATGATGGAATTGAACCAAACATGGCACACAGGACTCCCATGACCAACAGAAAACACTAGAAGGGTTTGGGGGGCATTGACCTTGAGTTTGGGAGTTGTAGTTCACCTACATCCAGAGACCACTGTGGACTCAAACAACAATGGATCTGGAACAAACTTAGCCCAAATATGCACACACATGGAGTTTGGGGGAAATACACCTTGACATTTGGGAGTTGTAGTTACTGGGATTTATAGTTCACCAACAATCAAAGAGCTTTCTGAACCCTACCAATGACAGAACTGGGGCAAACTTCCCACACAGAACCCTATGACCAACAGAAAATACCTGAGGTCATCCAGTCCAACTTCCTTCACCAGGGCAAGAAAACGCAATTAAAACCCTCCTGACAAAGAGCCATCCAGCCATAGATATAGATAGATATATATGATTCACACAGACACAAATATAGTATCATAGATTTGAAAGGGACCCCTGAAGAAGGACAATTCTATGTTGCATGTTCCAGAGTAAGCAAACCAGACAATCTCTACATCAGTGTTTCTCAACCTGGGGATCGGGACCCCTGAGGGGGTCGCGAGGGGGTGTCAGATGAGTCACCAAAGACCATAAGAAAACACAGTATTTTCTGATGGTCATGGGGATTCCATGTGGGAAGTTTGAGCCAATTCTATCGTTGGTTGAGTTCAGAATGTTCTCTGATTGTAATGAACTATAAATCCCAGCAACTACAACTCCCAAATGTCAAGATCTATTTTCCCCAGACTCCACCAGTCTTAACATTTGGGCATATTGAGTATCCATGCCAAGTTTGGTCCAGATCCACCATTGCATGAGTCCACAGTACTCTCTGGATATAGGTGAACTACAACTGCCAAACTCAAGGTCAATGGCCAATAAACCCTTCTAGTGTTTTCCATTGGTCATGGGAGCCAAGTTTGGTTCAAATCCATCGCTGGTGGAGTTCAGAATGCTCTTTGATTATAAGTGAACTATAAATCCCAGCAACTACAACTCCCAAATTACAAAATCAACCCTCCCCCAACCCCACTAGCATTCACATTTGGGTGTATTTGGGTATTTGTGCCCAGTTTGGTCCAGTGAATGAAAATGCATCCTGCATATCAGATATTTACATTATGATTTATAACAGTAGTAAAATGACTGTTATGAAGTAGCAATGAAAACAATATTATGGTTGGGGGTCACCACAACATGAGGGATTGTATTAAGGGGTCATTATGAAGGTTGAGAACCCCTGCTCTACATCAACACTGACAAAGGAACAACAAGAAATATTGTTTACCGACAAGCATAAAGAAATTACATATATTAGAAACCAACACTTTCTCATTACTTGATTTTCCAAATTACCAGACTGAGCCACAGCAACGTGTGGCAGGGGATAGCTAGTGATAAAGTTTTACAAACCGTAAAGGATCTCACATGGATCCTTCAGTTGCTTAGCATTCTCATGCCAGAGTTTGGAAAGAGTTTTGGACTCTGTCTCTTGTCAATCCCTCATTCTGTGCTGCGCGACTGGCCTCTACCAACGGCAAGCAGCAGCCATGAGTACCCAGTAACTGAAAGGCTTTCCAAAGGAGTCTCGTTTTTATTTATGATTTTTCATGCACAACACACGACAGGCAATTACAGAAATCCTATTTCATTACCCGGGTCCCAATGGCCCAGAAAATCATGAATTTCAATCAGGCTCATGAACAGCTCCGGCAAGTGAATTGCACTGGAAAGAGATTAACAGCTTACATCTTCTTTATTGTACAATGGGGCAAAGGGGAGGGGGAGTTTGCAAACAATTTCTCATGGTTGTAAGATAAGAGGAGACCCATCCCTCCTTTTCTCTTCAGTGGGTGGAACGGGACATTAGTTAATGAGCAAGGCTTCAGCCTTTGATTGCACAATAATCTTTGAGATAGTCCTAGATCGCCTAGGGCAATGGGCTTCGTTGCAATGAGATGGGAGGGAAAGACACACACAAGGAAGTCCGTTTGGGCTTGGCAATTGCACAATAATAATAATAATAATAATAATAATAATAATAATAATAATAATATATTTTTGTCGTGTCAGGAGTGACTTGAGAAACTGCAAGTCGCTTCTGGTGTGAGAGAATTGGCCGTCTGCAAGGACGTTGCCCAGGGGACGCCTGGATGATTTGATGTTTTTTTTTTATCATCCTTGTGGGAGGCTTCTCTCATGTCCCCGCATGAGGAGCTGGAGCTGATAGAGGGAGCTCATCTGCCTCTCCCCGGATTCGAACCTGCGACCTGTCAGTCTTCAGTCCTGCCGGCTCAGGGGTTTAACCCACTGCGCCACCGGGGGCTCTAATAATAATAATAATTATTATTATTATTATAATCTTTATTTATACCCCGCCACCATCTGTTGGGGTTCAGCCTGAGTTTGAACTTGAACCTGATTCTCTGTTTGTTCCTCCTGATGCTAATGAAAGTATATTTACTGATGCTAATGGAAATGTACCTTTTGATGCCAATGCTCCTGAAATTAGTGAGGAAGAAACTGCTGTAGGTTTGGAAAATGCCAATGTTCCTGAAATTAGTGAGGAAGGAACTTCTGTAGATTTGGAAAATGAAAGTACCAGTGTTCATGAGAATGTTTCAGAGGGAGGCCTTGAACTTTCCCTCCCTTCTGCACCTGTTAACTGCAATGACAACAGAAGGGCCAAATTTGGGAAGACAGAAGTAAATCACTCAGTTTGCGTCGATCCTCCCGAATTCAAGAATTAAAAACATTGGCTTCAAAAAGGAAGGGCGGTTCACGGAACCAATTCTTGAGTTTTAATTGCCTTACGCCGGGCTGACTGTCTCAGTTCAGGCATCGTTTCAGAATTGATGAAGACCTTGGCAGTTCTCCCGGTTCCCTGGCCATAGTTTGGGAGGATTTCTAGGATATCAAGTACGGTTAGTGGATTGCTAACAGGTTCCAGTATTTCCCAGTGAGGCTTTTGGTTTTGCTTTGTCCATTTAAATTCATGTTTGCTGATTTTGCTGTGGCTTTTGACTTGCATTTTTCCTTTATTTTGTAACCATTTTTCTTCAATAAAAAAGGATTGTTTTTCACAGCCAAGTGTGGTGGATAGTTATCTTAGGGCCTCGTTCCCTGCTCTGGATTGCAACACCATCTCCCCAATGGGGACTCGGGGCAGCTAACATGAGGCTGAGCCCAAAAATAATACAACAAGATAATATACAACAAGATAATATATTATTTCAAGCAAAAAGTGGGCGCTAGAAACGATATCATACGAAAGCTGACTGGCACAACCTGGGGATTACAACCAGACACAGTGAAGACATCTGCCCTTGCGCTATGCTACTCTGCTGCTGAGTATGTATGCCCAATGTGGAACACATCTCACCACACTAAAACAGTAGATGTGGCTCTTAATGAGACATGCCGCATTACACATGGTGTCTGCGCCCAACACCACTGGAGAAATTACACTGTTTAGATGGTATTGCACCACCTGACATCCGCCGGGAAGTAGCAGCCAATAGTGAAAGGACCAAGGTAGTGACATCTCCAGCTCATCCCCTGTTTGGGTATCAACCAGCATGTCAATGACTTAAATCAAGAAATAGTTTTCTAAGATCTACAGAGACACTCGTTGGAACACCTCAGCAAGCGAGAGTCCAAAAGTGGCAGGCTCAAACCCAGAATCTCAATCAATGGCTGATACCAAATGGGAGATTCCCCCCTGGGCACACAGAAGACTGGGCGACTTGGAAGGCGCTGAACAGACTGCGCTCTGGCACCACAAGATGCAGAGCCAACCTTCAGAAATGGGGCCACAAAGTGGAATCCTCGACCTGCGAGTGTGGAGAAGAGCAAACCACTGACCACCTACTGTAATGCAACCTGAGCCCTGCTACATGCACAATGGAGGACCTTCTTGCAGCAACACCAGAGGCACTCCAAGGGGCCAGATACTGGTCAAAGGACATTTAATCAAATACCAAGCCTGCAAACTTTGTGTTTTGTTTGTTTGTTTGTTTGTTTAAAAATGCAATACAACTGTTTGGTTTGCTCCTGACATGATAAATAAATAAAATAATATATTATTGGGTTGTTGTGAATTTTCTTGGGCTGTATAGCCATGTTCTAGAAGCATTCTCTCCTGACGTTTCACCTGCATCCAAAAAAGGATTCTACTAGGCAGTAAGAAGCCAGACCTTAAAACTACTAGGTCATTAAATGCAAATCAAGATGGCCAATTGAAACATTCACACCTATCTCAAACAGACAAGAGTTCACGTTCCCACTCTGGGCATTATTTCACAGATATAAACCTCACCTTTCTCGTTTCTAACAGACCTCACAACCTCTGATGAAGCCTACCATAAATGCAGGTGAAATGTCAGGAGAGAATGCTTCTGGAACATGGCCATACAACCCGGGAAACACACAACAACTCAGTGATTCCGACCATGCAAGCCTTCGACAATACATTGCACTATTATTTCCTGCTCTCCTGTCCAATCCATCCCAGCATGTATCTTCACTATAGAATTCATATGGTTAACTGCTATAGAATCCTGGGATTCATAGTTTGGTGAAGCACCAACGCTCTTTGGCAGTGAAGACTAAAGACCTTGCAAAACTGCAAATCCCATGATTCAATAGAACTGAGCCATGGCAGTTGAAGTGATATCAAAACTGCATTAATTCCAGGTGTGGATGTACCCTCAGATTCATTTGTGCTCAAAAGCCTGGCCCTTGGAAGTTGACGTGGTCTGCTACCCTGGAGACCAGTATTGATAGCCCCCAAAAAAAAGTCACTCCAAGAAATAACATTTGAGAGAGGAAGGGTAGGAGGAACAGGAGCACATTGCTGAAAGAGGCAGCTTGACATTTTCTCTGTCCTTTAGAAAAACAAACTTACCCTTTTCTTATGTTCTTCTTTGGGGGGAAAGAGCAATTGAAATGGGTGGTTTTGATTCACATTGGGATTTTTCAAAGCATATTTAATTTTGTAAAAAAGCAAACCGATCGAAAAGTCAGGTTGTGTTCCTAAAGGCAAAACCAGCTTCTTTATTCATTCAAATTCTCATCAGAGCTATTTTTTGAATGCTACGGTACCGAGAATATAGGAGCTCTCGGTGGCGCAGTGAGCTGCTGAACTTGCTGACCAAAAGGTTGACAATTTGAATCCTGGGAGCAGGGTGAGCTCCCGCTGTTAGCTCCAGCTTCTGCCAACCTAGCAGATTGAAAACATGCAAATGTGAGCAGATCAATAGGTACCACTCCAGCAGAAAGGTAACAGCACTCCATGCAGACATGTTGCCCACATGACATTGAAGGTGTCTATGGACAATGCCAGCTCTTCGGCTTAGAAATGAAGATGAGCACCAACCCCCAGAGTCAGACACGACTGGACTTAATGTCAAGGGGAAACCTTTACCTATCTAGAATTCCCTTTTCTTCTCCCAAAAGGAGAGACACAGACTTACACTTTTTGCTAACATACAGAGAGACTTTATGAAACAACTGCAATCACAGTTCTGAGTGGGGGGGAAAGGCTGAAAATAGATCCTGTAAACCTCTGTTTTGCAAGAGTAGAAATCAAACACTGCTCAGAGCAAGACTAATGACTTCATCACAGTAGAACATCTATCCACTTTAAATCCAGTTGATGCCTTCTGCAGAATGGTGGGATTTGTAGTTCAGTGAGGAACAGGAGCTCTCTGGCTGAGCAGTATAAAGTCCCCTCCCCAAACTACAAACCCCCAAATTATGCAGGATGTAGTGACCAGATTTAAAGTGGATAGATGCTGTCGTGCACGCATGGGCAAACTTCAGCCCTACAGGTGTTTTGGACTTCAACTCCCATAATTCCTAACAGCCCCAGGCCCTTTCCTGAAAAGGAAGGGGTATGAGGCTGTTAGCAATTGTGGGAGTTGAAGTCCAAAACACATGGAAGGCCCGGGTTTGCCCATACCTGCTCAAGTGTGATGAAGCCCTAAGGAAAAGAGGGAGTGAAGGAGAGAGGGGGCGGAAAAAGTATAGGAAGAGGAGAGCATGAGAGAGGGAGTGAGTGAAAACATGAGAGGAAAGTGTGCAGGAGGGAGAGAAGGAAGAAGGGAGGAAGAGAGGAAAACGAGAATGTATAGGGAAGGGAAAGAGTGTTTATTGGAGAGAGAGAAAGAGAGGGGAGAGAGAGAAGGAGGCAACTGTTCAGCAAGAAAGGAGAGATGGATGGTAGGAGAAAGAGAGGAAGGGAAGGAGGAAACTAAGCAAATATGGGGAGGGGAGGGGGTAACAAAGGTAGAAAGTGAATGATAGGGAAGGAAAGAAGGAGAGAAGAGAGCGGGGGGGGGGGAGGGATGGGAGTGTTGTGCACTAGGTTAGGAACACCTTTTTACCCAGCATCAAATGAAGTCCAGTACCTGCTAACTACAGAAGTTTATTTACAAAAGCCAAATACAGAAGGGAAAAAGGTATTTCCCAAAAGGCAGTAGAAAAGGTGCTATAAAATAGCGATAGTCCAAAGTACAAAGATTAATAGAACACACTGGTAAAGTCCATGGAAATCTAAGATATCAAAATACAGAAAATCCAAGAGCAAAATTATTATTATTATTATTATTATTATTATTATTATTATTATTATTATAAGACATGAAAACCAAAATAACAAAGTACATGAAAATCCAAGGAGTTAAAGCATAGTCAAAATCCATAGCATGAAACAAGGACTTAAGCAAGGCAAAAATCCATTAAAAATATGGGCAAACTTGAGAGCTGGCCACAAACAACTTTGTTTAACAAAGTTGTCTGCTCTGAAGAGCTAAGGAAAACAGAACCTAATTTAAGCTCAAACCTGACCCAACAAGCAAGGGGTCATCTTTTTTGCACCTGTACTTCAAGCCAGGAAATCAGGAGACGCTTACTTCTTGGGAGGAGAACAATGACAAATCTTGATAAAATAGTGAAGAGCAGAGACATCACACTGGCAACAAAGATCTGCATAGTCAAAGCAATGGTATTCCCCATAGTCACCTACAGATGTGAGAGCTGGACCATAGGGAAGGCTGAGCAAAGGAAGATAAATGCTTTTGAACTGTGGTGCTGGAGGAAAGTGCTGAGAGTGCCTTGGACTGTGAGAAGATCCAACCAGTCCATACTTCAGGAAATAAAGCCCGACTGCTCATTGGAAGGAAGGATATTAGAGGCAAAGATGAAGTACTTTGGCCACATCATGAGAAGAAAGGAAAGCTTAGAGAAGACAATGATGCTGGGGAAAATGGAAGGAAAAAGGAAGAGGGGCTGACCAAGGGCAAGATGGATGGATGGTATCCTTGAAGTGACTGGATTGACCTTGAAGGAGCTGGGGGCGGTGACGACCGACAGGGAGCTCTGGCGTGGACTGGTCCATGAAGTCACGAAGAGTTGGAAACAACTGAACAAATGAACAACAACAACTTCAAGGACTGCTTCTCAAGAATCCTTTCTGACCTTCTCATTAACCTTTCCTTGGCTATCTCTGACCTAGTCTTTTATCACTAGTTAACGCCAAAGGCTGGGAAGGTCTGACTAACCAATTCTCAGGAGAAACATCCTCTATCACTTCCACAGCTGGTCCTGGCCTGTCTTTGTGATCTATGGCCTGCATTTCTGTCTGTGGTTCAACCTGAGGAACGGACACAGACTCAGTGAAAATGTTATCCTCTGAACCAGAATCCCCTGTATCTTGCTACTGATCCCCAACAGGGAGTAAGCAAGTTGCCCCCCCCCCCAAATGGGAAGTTTAGTTTCACAACCCTGTGTATTTTTATGAGCTCCTGGCAAATAACTTGCTCCTATTTTTATCTCATTACAGTTTTTAACATTTTATCCTGTACATGTGGCCCGCCCACTGTTTACTATGTCTGTATTTTTTGTTTAGTGTAATGCTACTTTGTTATTGATTTTTTAATGTAATTTTGATTATGTTGCTTGTTATGTTTTGGTTTTATCTTGATGTAATATGCTCTTCGGGCTTGGCCCCTTGTAAGCCACTCCGAGTCCCCATCGGGGAGATGGTGGTGGGGTATAAATAAAGATTATTATTATTATTATTATTATTATTATTATTATTATTATTATTATATGAAGGTGGGAAAGGAAGTGGGAAAGTGTGGGAAGAAAGGAAGGAGGAAACAGCAGGTATGAGGAGAGGTTAAGAGAGAACATGGGAAATGTGGAGAGGAAGCTGGGAAAATGTATAAGAGGGAAGAAGGGAAAGAAAAAAGGAGGGAAGGGAGGAAGAAGGGAGAATATTAAGCAAGTATGGGGAGAGGGGAGGAGGTGACTAAAGAGAGGAGGAAAAGTGGGAAAGAAGGAGGGAAGGAGGTGTGCCAATTGTTGACAATATTGATGCCTCTCTTCTTGCGTCAGGCAGCAGAAAAGCCCAGCCAACCACTGCATCCAATGAAGAAGCCTGTTGTCTAGAGTGAACATCAACATCAATCAGTTTGTGGGCCCATGTCATCCTCATAGCCCAACATTTGCCTCTTGAAGACCAAACAATCCTTGGGAAGTGGAGACCACTGCAAGTCACAGTGTCGGCTCTGCTTGCTCAATGGTTCTGAGAGCATCGCTCCAATTCCCTTCCACAGTAGTGCAATTCGACTTAATGCAACTGTCAACCCGTTTATACCACGATGCAGTTTCCCAACAGTTTCCCAACATGCCTCCTTTATTGTGTCAACAAAATCATTTCCTTTCATTCTACCTTACCATTGTGTTTCACACAGATGTTCAATTGGCACGCTTTTTGCAAATTATTATTCCATACTGTCATTTGTCCAAGATGCATTGATCATTCTTCCAAAGCCATTCTATCCCATGTTTTTAAAACCTACCTTACGGTCTTTTTCAAAAGTCCCAATAGTCATAAAATTGTACCTTATAGCTCCCAGTCCTTGGACATAACGGAACATCATTCTTTGATTTCTTCATGATGGAGATGAGCAATCAGGCCCCAATTGCTCCTTTATTGATCTGATCAAGGAAAGGGAGTGCTATGGTGGGAAGCATTGTGGCTACTGATCGACTTGGGTGAAACAATCCCTCTGGTTTAGTTCTTGTTGCCAAAAAATACATTCTTTCCATTTGCTAGCATGTTCCTGGGGGTTTTAATGCCTTCTTCCCGCCCCCATTCTGTTTTTCCTCCTTGACAGGGATTCATCTCACTTGATCTTTTGCCACTCTGTAATGTGAACTAAGCAGATCTATGACTATCGCTGTGTGAGAGAGATAACGGGGTGTCATAAAGGTTACTATAGAAGAGCATTAACCCACCTAGTTTGCCATTTTTCTATAACACAGGCCTTGTCCATAGTGCTAAAATTTGCCATTCATATTATCAGGATGACAATATTTGCATGCCTTTTGGCTCTTCTGGAATGTATCTCTCCACTCTGATGCAAGATTCACAGCACAGATAGTTATTAAGCCCTTCTGTGAGATTGTACAGCTGACACTGCTGCGTTCCATTAGGATTATAGCACCTCCTTTTTGGAGTATTAGGAGCATATTTTTATTTTTTCTCTTGAATCTGTCGGCAATTTCAGAAAACTCTCTCAATGAAACATTGACTTCAGAGTGTAAAAATCTATGCTCTGTAATGGTGGTGATGTAGTGTACTCATAAAGCTGATACAAATACTAACCGTCATTGTAAATCTGCCAACAAGAAAATATCCACGTTCTTTGCAATGGGTTCAATAAAGCAGCAGTTGAGATCTGAGTGCAGATCCCAGTTACGAAGTGCTGGAAATAGCAATCTTCTACAAGCGTCCTATACTAGTTATTTGTAATTGAGATTGCTTACTGTATTGTATATGTGTGTGCTAGTATGTGGTTTTCCTTAATTCTATGTCGTGAGAGAGGCTTCAGACCGTATGATCAGATCTGGGACTATTCAAGACTCAGACTCCATTTTAGAAACAATATGCTATTAGAAGTCAGTTGAAATAGAATGCTTTACAGACTCTATTAGACTCTCAGACCAGAAAGATGCTTTAGACAATGGACTGTTGAGATTATTAAAAAGATGCCTTGTGTTATCTGCACAGAGAAATAAATCCTATCTGTAACTGGATTGATATGCAGTATACCTGTATGCTGAATACATGAAGATTGTGAGTAAACCAACTATGATATTTTGTTTTAAGTCTACTTATTTTTGGTCTCTTGAGAGCATGATATTTAAACCAAGATGTTTTAAGGGAGAGTAGCTGTTTTTTTGGGAAACTGAAATAACACTTCTGAAACTCTGCTATATTTTTTTGTGCATTGGCATATCTTTGTTCCTAACAGTTCAAAGAGATATCTAGGTATATCAGTCTAATAGCTGAAAAACCTAATTGCCTTGCATGTATACTAGTGGATATTTACCACTAAGATATTTATTTATTTATCATGTCAGGGGCAACCAGACAATTGTATTACATTTCTAACAGAACAAAACAAACAAACAGACAAAACACAAAGTTTGCAAGCTTGGTAGTTCATTAAACATCCTTTGACCAGTATCTGGCCACTTGGAGTGCCTCTGGTGTTGCCGCAAGAAGGTCCTCCATTGTGCATGTGGCAGGGCTCAGGTTGCATTGCAGCAGGTGGTCAGTGGTTTGCTCTTCTCCACACTCGCATGTCGTGGATTCCACTTTGTAGCCCCATTTCTTAAGATTGGCTCTGCATCACCACTAAGGATAAGGTTGGCTCAAGTGAGTTTTTAACTCTTCTCAGGGAGATTCCTGGTTTTCGCAAAAGGTTCTGAATAGCCATTTCCCAAAAGGTTATGGAGATTTCCATTTTCCAAAATGAAAAAAATAAAAGAGCAGTTTTCCATTATGTCCAGGAACAGGGAGCTATAGATACAATGTTATGACTATTGGGAGGCAAATCTAAGAAGAGTTTTTATCAAATACCTCACCCTGGAATCTCCAATAGAATAGTCATTTAATCCAAGGTCAGCGAGTCAATTCTCGGTAACAGCAAGCTTTCAAGGAACAAGCAGAAGACTAACCAAAATTCAGTCTTGAGTCAATCCAATCAACAAACGTACCATCGATGAAACTGTCCAAAACTCCTAACAGTGTCCACAGCTCTCCAGAGCACAGAATCCAAGGCATTGTTTCAAACGTTGCCACCAGCAATTGGGAATGAAAGTGCAAAGCCTTAAACTGCTGCTTTCACAGCTGATCTTTATTTCTGGCCATTCTCTCAGCAACATTGTTTGAACATCTCAGCTATGATTTTTCTCTTCTCTATTCCAGAAAAGAAGGCATGATTAAACCTTCTACAGCCAGCTCCACCAAACCCTCTTGTGTTTGGCCAGCAAGCTAAGGAGTAATTGCTTCTGAGTGTGGATGAGGGAGTTCTGTTCTTGGCTTGGCTCTAGTTCCACAGCCAACCCCACACCCTCACAATCCATGACATTTTTTAAGAAGTAGATCTTAAGGTAGCTTTTGAAAACATAAGGTGGAAAAGGTTTGGAAGAATGAAATATGTGCCTTAGTCATAAACAAAAATTCACCCAGAACAATTGAAATAATGGTGTAGAATAATCTGCCAAAATATGCAGTTTTGACATCTTTGTGAAAAACAACGTTAAGGTGGCATGTAAAGGAAATTCTTTTGTTGACACAGCGGGGGAGGCACAAAACCTGGTATCCTGTTGGGAAGCTGTATTATTGTAAAATATTTGACGATTACATGAAGTCGAATTGCACTACTGTAGAAAGGAACTGCAGCTATGCTCTCGGAACTATTGAGTCAGGCTGGATCTACACTGCCATATAATCCAGTTTCTCGAATCCAGTTTATTAGCTTTGGTGTATATGAGTCTACACTGCCAAATAGCAGAAAATCTAGATTCAGAAACTGGATTATATGGCAGTGTAGATGGGTCCTAACCATATCCAGCAGTGTGGTTTGCAGGGTTCTCCATTTTCCTAGGATTTTTGTACATGTAGGAGAATCTGAGCTGTTAGGATCAAAAATAACCCTCAGTTGGGGTGATTCCACCATAAATATAGCAGAGTACAGAAGCAAACTTCATAACCAACAGAAACTTATGTGTGGCGAGCTAGGACAAACTTTCTCTCCATAGGATGGCACAGGATTGCAGAGTCAGAACTTTAGTTTCAAAAGTATTTATTGAAGTAAAAGAAACACATTCTTGATAGTAAAGGTCTTGGAGCTCACTAGCTTACTAAGTCTCATCTTCTAAAAAAGATAAAGGGATAAAAAGTCAAAATATCCATGCAGCTACATTTTGCCTAGAGAGAGCGGCAAAATGCGTCTTCACTGGAAGGAAGCAAAAGCAGAAAAGAACAATGGAGGATGGCCACATGGCCAAGCCCAGGGGAATAAAAATGCCTTTAAAAAGGAAGTTACTTCACAGAGATTCCATTGCTAAATCTTCAAAGGGGGGGGGGGAGATAGTGGCAAGGAGGAAGAGTGAAAACAAAGCCCTTTCTAGGTGAGAAAGCGTGCTTAGGAATGTGGGGAGATGAATTGCTCACTCTAATCTTATCTCTAGAGGACTAGAGACATGATGACACAAGAGACTTCTACAGTCCAGGGATGAAACAACCCAACAGTAAGGATGTGCAATTTTGACATCTTTGTGAGACACAATGACAAGGTGGCCTATCAAGTAAATTATTTGGTTGGCCCATTTTGGGAGGCAAAAGGCTAAATGAGTTGAGTGTGTGGAATATGACCATTATCCTGTTGGAAACAGCATCATTGTAAAATGGATCCAGAGTCGGCAAGACCTGAGCAGGACTGTTGAGGACAAGGGTGACTTGAAGGTCTCTTATTCATAGACCCACCATACGTTGAAATTGACTTGATGGCAGTCAACAACAAAGTCAGAAAGCCCGCTTATTGATTCCCATCCTTGCGATATCTGTGCCTTGCAAGTCTAATGCGGCAAATGGTGCTGTGATGCCATTATGGTAATCTATTTTCTTGGAGAACAAGTGCTCAGAGCTGAGGATGAGTCATTTATCTCGACAAGAGCTTATCCCGCTACAAGCAATAAAGCTTTCTTCCTCTGAAAGAAGGGATTTTCCTTTGCCTGCTCTGGCACGCTTTGGCATTAACGGCGGGAGAAAGTCCCTCCTCCCATTCATCAAGGAATTGCCAGCAGGATTGTAATTGTATATTAAACAATACTAAAAACATGCAATTTGTAATTTGAGGAAAAATTGGACAAACAATTCTCCCAAAGTGGGAAACAAAAGCAAACATGAAGAGGTCATGGGTCACAGAGGGAAAACAGGAGGAAAGCTGGCAAGGGAGCCATGCAAAGGAAGTGCAGGTGACTAATAAGAATGACAAGGAAACCATAAAGGATATGCAAATATACATATATCTGCATGTTTGCTGGGAAGGAAAAAAATACAGTATCTGCTGTGGAGTCCTATGAGTTGTATTTTTGATATCCTCAGGCTTCTCTATGAAAGAGTGCTGGTGCCTCGCTCAACTACAACTCCTGGGATTGCAGAGCAGGGTCTATTGACGTTTGGAGGTGATTTAATTTAATGCATTCCAACCCCATAACTAGTCCCTGCAACTATTCAGCCCAGTACAGTGTTGGAAGAGCTTTCTTTCAACTCATTTAGAACTAGGGCTGGGCGGTTTCGTTTCGTTAATTCGTAATTCGTTAAAAATTCGTTTTTGTTTTTTTTTTAATAACGAAGCGATAACGAACCATTCCGGAGCAACTTAAAAACGAAACGAATTTTTTAATTCATTTCGTAAATGCTTCGGATTCATTATGTATTCGTTTCGTTATCGGTTTGAGGTCGTTTCGTTATTATTTCCGCATGTCTGGGGCAAGTTTTATAGTTGTTTTTTGTTTAATTAGTGAAAAAAAATTATAATATCACACCAACAGTCAACAACAGAGGGAGAGGGAAGCTTCAGAAGTTCCTCCTGTCCCATTTGGAGGTTTTTTTAGCGTATTGCGCGGTCGCGTCCGCCATTAACGAATCGATTCGTTATTGTTTCGTATTTGCTTTGTTAATGTTTCGTAATTTTTTTAACATTTACGAAATTTCGTAAATATCGAACTTTTTAAAAGAAAAATTTCGGAATTCTTTTAAATATCGAAACGCAAAAAACCCCAAAAAACGAATCGATTTTAGAAACAAATTTTTCTGTTGTTACCTAGGCCTATTTAGAACAATGGTTCCCAGCTTCTGGTCATTCAAAGTCTCATTTTAAGAGAGGAAAGTAGAGTATAAAGTAACATATCATGACAATCATCATCCAGATATTTTAGCTTTCAGTTCCCAAATTTCTTGACCGTTGTACAAGCTAATTGGATCTTCAAAAAGTTGAAGTCCAAAACACCTGGAGGACCAAAGGTTTTCTTCTTGTTGTTGTTGTTGTTGCTGTTGTTGTTGTTGTTTGGAGGACTGCTCTCGCAGTCTCATATCCAACGCCTAGTGTTTCCCAGATCATACATGGCACAACTGTAGTAAAGCACACATTATGTGATCTGAACGAATACTTCATCTAATTTGGCAGATCTAGACCAGTGGTTCACAACCTGTGGTTCCCCAGATATTTTGGCCTTCAACTCCCAGAAATCCTAACAGCTGGTAAACTGGTTGGGATATCTAGGAGTTGTAGGCCAAAATATCTGGGGACCCACAAAATATCTGGGGACTCCACTGGCTTAAAACCTTGACACTTGACACTTGACATCTCTGAGCGAATGGATGCCATATGACTAACAATGGCACATATCACTTAATATCCAGACAGATGATCTCCCATGGCCTTCTGGGGTCCTAAAGTATGACATCAGGGATGGAGACACTGCGGTCCTTGAGATCTTGTTGGATGGACTTCAGCCTCATCTTTCTCAGCCATAGATCATACAAGTTGAACCTGGTGGTACTAGAACTCAACAATATCTGGAGGAAAAAGGATTCACCATAAGGAGCCTGTAACCATCACCATCACCATGAAATAATCATTATGGTCACATCCATCTACTTGTCTATCTGTCTATCTATCTATCTATCTATCTATCTATCTATCTATCTATCTATCTGTACCTATCCATGTTATGAAGACAAAGTTGCCTCATAAGTATCATCATGATGAAGCAATAAACATGATCATCTATCTATGTATCTATCTACCTCAAACTATTGTGTTTGCATGTCAATTTATACTACAAAGGATGTTGCTAGGTGAAGTGGCCCTCTGTGGTGTCACTAGATTGGTTGTGCTAGGTGAAGTATTGACTGTTGCTAGGTGAAGTGACCCTCTGAGATGCCACTGGAAAGGCAAGGTGGCATGTGCATAGAAGGAAGAGATGGGGAATGGGGAAGGAAGGAAGGAAGGAAGGAAGGAAGGAAGGAAGGAAGGAAGGGAAAGGAAAGGAAAGGAAAGGAAAGAAAAGCAAAATATGAGGGAAGAGAAGAAAAGAAAGAGAAAAGAGAAGAAAGCATGGGGACATTGGCCTCTCTGACACCCGACAATGTCAAGTCCACACACATGATGATGATGTTGATGTTGATGTTAATGTTGATGTTGATGATGATGATAACGACGATAATGTAAGGGAACCTAAGACTGTTCCATATTGCTTGATAGACATATATTTCCTTTATTGAAAAATACTTCCCCCATAAAACAAAAAAACTTAATTCTTTGATCCTGAGAAGAACACGACAGGTTTTTTCAAAAAAATTATTTTGAAGGAATTCTGATATTTTTAAGCCTGACATTTCAAGAGTGTGAACTCTGCAAAGGCTGGCGGGCAGCATTCTGTACCGTTGAGAAGTTAGCACAATGTTCCTGCAACATATGTTGTGAACTCCTCCTTCTTCTCTTACTAGAAAAAAAAAGATAACTCGTTCCGCACTGTTCTGGGGATCCCTTGCAAAGAGATCCAACCCCAAATGTACTCTTTGAGGTGCAACACAAATGACTCCTTGTCCCCTTCCTTCTTCAAAATGCACAACATCTAAAGAAAATCCCATCTATCTTGGCACGTGATGTATGAAACCCCACAAATATCTCTCCCCATTCCTGGCCATAAAACACAATACAGCCAGCCCTCCATATCCATAGATGCTGTATCCATGGCTTGCAAATATATCTTTTAAAAATACAAACAGAAAACCTTAGTGTTGCAATTTTATATACGAGACACCATTTTACTACACTGTTGTATATCATGGGATTTGAGCATCTGAGGATTTTGACATCCAGGCTGAGTCCTGTCATAAAGATCATGGACGAATGTTGTACCAAACTGCCAGTTTTCTCATTAATCCAAGTTTCAATGTATTGTTGAAGGCTTTCATGGCCGGAATCACTGGGCTGTTGTAGGTTTTTTCGGGCTATATGGCCATGTTCTAGAGGCATTCTCCCCTTTGCCTGCATCTATGGCAAGCATCCTCAGAGGTAGCAAGGTCCTCACTACCTCTGAGGATGCTTGCCATAGATGCAGGTGAAAAATCAGGAGAGAATGCCTCTAGAACATGGCCATATAGCCCGAAAAAACCTACAATAACCCAATCCAAGTTTCTTCCGACAAGGATTTCTCAACACATGAAAAATGTGTTTTTCAACCATTTGGGGGATGTTTTCTGACAATCTTTCTGAGGAATCAAGACAATGCAAGCTGGGAATGATAGGAGCTGTAGTCCAGCACACATCTATAGGCCTCCCATGTAGGAAACTTCTAAGGCAAACATTTCATGAATGGTTTTACAGGACAGCCAGCACTTTGACCCATCTCTCTGCACATCCTCGCTCCTACCGTCAGTGTATGATAGGACTTGATAGGATGATACATATCCAGTGCCAAGACACTACACTTGGAAGGCCATCATACTCAGACAATGAGGGATATCCTAAGTAAGTAAGATGGAACTTGTATTCAGAGATATTTGAAAGATAGCTGCTAGAGCTGACATTTGCTTGGATCTGGAAAGTGAGATGGTCATTTTTTATTTATTTTTTAGTATTCAGAGACATATCTGTCTCTTTCTTTCTCTTTCTCCTGGTTAAAGGGTGGAGATAAATCAACAACCGGCTTCTTTTTCTGCTCCTTTCTCTCATTTCTGGAAGGAAGCACCTCGCTGTGGATCTGCAGTCCAGGTTTCCCTGCTGCAGTATGACATCATGGAGAAAGGAAAGGCTGGTCTCAATCCAGCAATGAATTAGTTATTAGGGCTGTGCATAATGTCGTTTCTAATTCGTAAGTTGTATCTCATTCGTATGCTTTGTATATATGAACAGATACTAAGAAACATGTGAGGGGAGGAGGTGCCCACACAAAAACTCAACCCAGACTTTTTCTTTTGAATTCTGTAAAGCTTGTAAGTCTAACAAAGTCAGTTTCATTTTCAGCATAAACAAGCAAGGCAGAGCCCAAAAGGCTGCCATTCCTCCTTAAACTAAGAAGAGATAGGCTGCCTCTCACCATGAGGAGAGGAAAGCAGCAGGGTGAGATAAGCTGAGTGAGATGGGATAGAGACTGAGAGAGCACAGAATTCTGGGAAATGTAGTTTGGGAAGGCGAGGAGCCCTATGGCAGGGAATGCAAAAGGCCCTGCCCTGAACTACATTTCCCAGAATTCTCCTCTGCATCAGGAAGCCCCAATCAGGAAAGGGAGAGATTTTTCCCTCCATAGCAGCAGCAAGCCAGAGTTCCAATGAATGGTTGAATCTGCAAAGAGGAGGACTGGATGAGACTTCAATACTAGTAAGTAAGGTAATAGTATGATAGCTGGGTCTGGAAGCTCCGAGCATTACAGAGATGCCGCATCGCTCCTTTGGGAGCACTGTTTGCGCAAGAGAGACTTAGCTAATGTAAGCCAGGCCAGAGATAGATAATATAGAAGGAATGTAAGAGTTTTTAAATGGTGAAAACTAGGGCTGGGCGGTTTCATTTCGTTAATTCGTAATTCGTTAATAATTCGTTAATTTTTTCAATTACAAAACGATAACGAACCATTCTGGAGCAATTATAAAAAAAACGAATTTTCAAAAACGTTTTGTAAATGCTTCGCATTTCGATATTGTATTCGTTTCGTTATTGTTTTGAGGTCGTTTCGTTATTATTTCCGCATGTCTGGGCCAGTTTTATGGTTTAATTAGTGAAAAAAAATTATAATATCACACCAACAGTCAACAACAGAGGGAGAGGGAAGCTTCAGAAGGTTTTGGAGGTTTTTTAGCGTATTTCGCGGTCGCGTCCGCCATTAACGAATCGATTCGTTATTGTTTCGGAAATCAATTCGTTAATTTTTTACCATTTACGAAATTTCGTAAATATCGAACTTTTTAAAAGGAAAATTTTGTAATTATTTTAAATATCGAAACAAAAAAAAAACCCAAATACAAATCGATTTTAGAAACAAATTTTTCCGTTGTTACCCAGGCCTAGTGAAAACCTAACCCTTATCCTATCCCTTACCCTGAACCGTACCGTAAGCCTAAGCCTAACCCCTTACCTAAACCCTTACCCTAACCCTTATTCTAACCCAAACTCAAACCCTAAACCTTACCCTAGACCTTACCCTAAACCGTACCCTAGCCATAACCCCTGACCCTTACCCTAACCGTAACCCTAACCCAAACCGTAAATCTTGCCCTAACCCTTACCTTAAGCACCCCCTCCTTTCTATCCTTCCTTCGCTCTCCCTGCTCTTACTCTGTCCCCTCTCTTCCCTTATTCACAGCCGCCTTTGTGGCATCTCCGTAACGCTCAGAGCTTCCGGACCCAGCTATCATACTATTACCCCTAACCCTAACCATAACCCTAACCCAAACATTAAACCTTGTCCTAACCCTTACCCTAAAGTGTCCCCTCCTTTCTATCCTTCCTTCACTCTCCCCACTCTCACTCTGCCCCCTCTCTCCCCTTATTCACAGCTGCCTTTGCAGCATCTCCATAACGCTTAGTGCTTCCAGACCCAGCTATCATACTATCACCGTGAGTAAATCTTTGCTGGGCTGAAATCCCTAAATGGAAGTTCTATTGGTCAAAGACATTCAATGAGATAGCTGTTGTGGCTTTCAAAAAAAGTTTTTGTCAAAACTTTGAAAAATGCCCCAAAATCACTAGATGTATGAATATTTCTGAAACTTGGAGGGGGAGATCCTCTGTTATCTTGCATCATGGTATAATTTTTTTTAAAAAAAAAAAAGCTCTTGTAGGTTTTTAAAAATGTCTTTTGTAAATACTTTGAAAATTCTCCAAAAATCCATGTATGGGTGAAATATTCTGAAACTTGATAGGCTAACAGAAATGGGTCTCTAAAGTGGAGTCCACGACATGCGAGTGTGGAGAAGAGCAAACCACAGACCATTTCCCACAATGCAGTCTGAGCCCTGCCACATGCACAATGGAGGACCTTCTCACAGCTGCACCAGAAGCACTCCAAGTGGCCATCTTCTTGTCAAAGGACATTTAGTATAATGTCAATTTTTTAACTTTGTGTTTTTTATACATTATAACTGTATTCTCAATTTGCTTCTGAAACTATAAGTAAATTTTCAAAAGATGACTATTAAGTCCTTCTTGGTGGTTTCTCCTGTGTATAGAGGTTAATTTGGTCTTACTTTCCTTGTTGGGCAAAGGCTTCTCTAACTATACAGTCTTGCAGCCCTTGGTTGCTACTTTCTTTGGTGCCCTGGAAGTCTTCATCTGTTTTATATTTAGGACTGCATCCAAATCCCCATTTTGTAGACTCTGGATTTCCAGAGTCTACATAGCTCTGTTGTCTGCATGGTTTGCTCAGTTCCCAGGGTCATCCTTTCATCCTTTCAAAATTGGATCCTGAAATGTACCGGTCCTGTACTATGTGACACGGAAAGCAAAGGGAGCAAAGGAAACCAGCTCTCTCCTTGAAGTGCAAGATCAGACGATTTCTATTTTAGACTTTAAGCACAAATGGTATTAGGAGGACCAGAAACTGAATCCTTGAGTGACCTCAGCGATGAATCCTGGGGAAAATCTGGTTTTGTCAAGAAGAGGTGAGATTTTCCTTTTGCTCAACCCAGAAAGATGGTGACTAAGAAAAGTCCCATGTTGGTGGGACAATGGTGGGGATTTGAATTGTAAGGGAGCTCTCTGAGACCTAAACACAACTTGGTGATATAGTGTCCAGCACTTTGAATTGTAATTACTCTATTTACTAGCTTGGGCAACCAGCATTGCCCGGGTTATTTGAAAAATTCATTGTTTTGATTTTACATAATGTATAAGATTGTGGGTTAACTACAACTCACACTCCATCAGTAGTTATAGTTTGTCATGTTGAGTAAGTTGGCTCTAGATGCATCATTGGTGGGGCTCAGCCTGGCTGCAAGAAAAACTACAGCTCCCACCATGGTCGGTCAGTCCCCTCAAATCTCTCCAGTAGGTTCAGTTGATCATGTGGGTTCTGTGTGCCAAGTTTGGTACAGATTAGTCGTTGGTGGTAGTTACAGTGTTTCTGGATATAAGTGAACTACAACTTCATTGGTGGGGTTCAGTGTGATCTCTGGCTGCAGGATAAACTACAGATCTCACCATGATGGGTCAATTCCCCCTAAACCCCTTCAGTATTTTCAATATCAGTCATAGTGGTTCTGTGTGCCAAGTTAGGTCCAGGGCCATCATTGGCGGGGTCCAGAGTGCTCTTTAATTGCAGGTGAACTATAAATCCCAGTACCTTCAATGGCTATAAATCAAGGTGAATTTCACCAAAATCTCTCCAGTGTTTTTTTTAAGTCATGGGGGTTCTGTGTGCCAAATGTGGTCCAGGTCCATTGTCATTGGGGGTCACAGTGCTCTGACTTGATGCAGGGTGAACTATAACTTCCATCATGTGGAGTCAATCCCCCAAATTTCTCCAGTATGTGTAGTTGCTGATTAGTTCTGCTCTCTTTGTTGTGCAGACAGAGTTGAAAAGAGTAGGAAAGGGTTAAGGGAGAGGTTGTGGGCGGGGTCATGCAAATTCCACATCAATGGAGAGAGTCAGAAACACTGGTTTGTCTGTGGTGAAGGAAATATGTAAAATCTAGGATGAAATTGTCCCCGAATGAAAGCATTCTTTGAGTTATGGGCAGTCTAGTGTTTGGGGAGGATATTAACAGGGGTTGGGCTACGTGTTCATGGCACTCGCTATAACCTGAAATGTCACTGGAGGGAGGGCTTGTGGTGGCTCTTCAGCACTGTGGGTTAAAGCAGTTTGTGGAAGTGGGAGCCTGTCTGTGGAAGTGTGCACCCCAGCCACATACACGCATATATTTTTTCACTTTATTATTTATATAGACTTATTATAACTGAAAGCTGCCTCCAAGAAGGTACAACATGCTTAAAATAGAAGGACGAAACACAACACTGTTGGAATACATATAGCAAAAGAGTCCCCTTAGTGTTCAGATTAAAACCCTACACAAGGAGTGCCTCTTCTGACAATAGAATGAATGACTTCTCAATATAGGGAGCAAAAGTGACAATGTGTCATTGCCCAATTGCCATTTTGAGAAGGAATACAGAGGAAAGTGCTACCCTTATGATATTCCTGCAAGAAAGGATGTCATCATATTGCCTATATGGCAGTTCAGGATTGGGAAACCAAGTCAAGGGCCATCTATGGTGACAGCCCTATTTATTTATTTATCGTGTCAGAAGCAAACCAAACAGTTGTATTGCATTTTAAACAAACAAACATACAAACAAAACACAAAGTTTGCAAGCTTGGTAGTTGATTAAATGTCTTTTGACCAGTAGCTGGCCACTTGGAGTACCTATGACAGCCCTATGAAAATATCTGTCTGTTTTTAATCTTCATGTTGGAAGCTTTGAGGGAGTTTGTTGTTCATAATTTCTTCCGTGAATTATTACAAGTAGAGATGACCCCTTGTAAACACCAAATGGACTTTGAGGGGATCTATGAGAACACAAAAGACCCCTTTCCCCAATACTATAAGTGACCCATGCACCATGATTTTTGCACTGCTGTTTAATGGGAAGGATGGAGGCCAAAATATATTAACTCTGGGCACCAAATGAGCCTTGGCTGAAATTCAGACCAGGCACAACCCTGAGCCCCAGCTCTTGGGAAAGCCCTATTCAAGGAAAGTGTTTGTCTGACAGGCAGTGATCAAGCCTAGTGTTGTGATGTGCTCAAATCCCTTTCACAGCCTGGCACAAGATAACCCACTTCGTGCTCCCGAGGACAGCTTGTGCCAGTCCTCGTTTTGCACATCTCTCTGTTCTCAAGCGCCCTCCCTGCTCCTTTCCATTTATATTTCATGTGGGTTGATTGTTGGCCGAAGTGTGACTCAATCTGCATGCAGCCGTGCCTTTGCAGGGCATCTGAACTTGAGGAGGATGGTGCATATAGGCAGAGATCCCTCATCATCCGCAGCCAGGATGGATATCAACATTGCTAGCCCAAACCAGGTTAAGAACAGCTCCAGAACTATCCAAGATGCCAAAATAAGCCATCCAAAGAGCTGAAAAGAGTCACTCCTGGGGATATGAAAAGGAGCTGTCTCTGGTGCTGAAAGGTCCTAGTCAATAAACCAGAGGGAGCTGTCAGAGGTGCTGAACCGTACTCCCAAAACAGGATTAGCACTTCAAATAGTTTCCCTAAAGTCTAAATTAAACAAATGGATTCACTGCACCCTGACATAGAAGCTGTAAGTCACCACTATGAGTAAACAAAGGCAGCACTGACTCTAATCACTCTGTGAAATGACAACAACCTGGCACTATTTTTTTTCTGTTGTCTTCTGGCTTTCTTTGATTTTCCTCATTTATACTTCAAAAAACTAGACATTTGTCTATAGATATAGATATAGATATAGATATAGATAGAAAGATATGCATGCTATATCTATCTGTCAGGACTCCATAGATAATGAGAGCTGACAAATAGATATAGATCAATTATTACTATTTATCATTACGACTGTGGAACAACCTGTGGAACAACTAGATCAGCTGTCAGAATTTAAGACACAAGTGGCAATCTACCCAGGCAATTTTAATGATGAATTTTAGACATCAATTCTATATCTAATTTTTGTTTTGTGTATTTTAATATGTATTGTATGGAAATATGTTTTAATATGTGTATTTTATGGAGTGTTTTTAAATCATTTTGTGCTTTGATTGTGTGTTTTAGCAATGTTGTAACCCACCTCAAGTCATGAAGAGAGGCTAATAATAATAATAATAATAATAATAATAATAATAATAATCTTTAGTTCTAATCCGCCTTTCTCCCCATAGGGTCTCAAGGCGATTAACAAATAAACACGACTAATTTAAAATAAGACAGATACATTATTAAAAAACTCTAAAATTACAACAGCAAAACAACAGAGAGGAAACAACCAGGCACATATTAACACCTCCCAGCAAGAGATTTTACCAGGCTCAGGCAGGCCTTCAAATGCTAATGAAGGTGATCAGTTGAAACATTCACACCTAGCTCCAGCAGGGAAGAGCTCCTTGCCCCACCCCAGCCATTCCACAGATATATAAACCCATTGTCCTAATTCCAACAGACCTCACTACCTCTGAGGATGCTTGCCATAGATGCAGGCAAAACGTCAGGAGAAATGCCTCTAGAACATGGCTCTATAGCCCGAAAAAAACCACAAGAACCTAGTGATTCCAACCATGAAAGCCTTCAGCAATACAGATACAATATTTTTTAAACCAATTTAACTTTTGTGGCTGGATACAAAAGTGAAAATACAGTTGAAAAATAAGAAAGGGATGTTCAATAGATCTAGATAGATCTATTGATAGATATAAAGATGAAGCCTGGATCTTCAGCGATGGACTTGGATCAAATGCTTCCCGACTCTCCAGGGGACAGGGACCCAATTCTGCAATGGATGCAAACTGGTCGCCACATTTCCTTGAATGCCTTACTTGGCTTTAGAGTGGATGACAGCACAAACAACGCAAGCAGCACAAGCAGCAAAAGAGTATTTTATACAAATACAATTGCTGCAGCACAAAATCATCCAGCAGAGCTGTTTCGAGTAGTTAGAGGCCTAATCCAACCAGGCCCAAAAGAGAATGTTGACCGTACAACAGCACACTATGAGGAGCTTGCCCACCATTTTACAGATAAGATCACTGACTTGCTCTGACTTAGAGATCACAGTTGATACAGCTCTGATGGATGTAATCTTGCACTGGTTTGCCGTGTCTGGATGGATGGATACCTTTCAATCTGTGCACCCTGAGGATGTTGACAGGATTCTTGGAGAGGTGGGAGCTGTCACATGTGCTCTAGACCCTTGTCCTTCCTGGCTCATAAAACAAGCCAGAGAGGGATTGACGGAGTGGATCGAGGAAAGGATTAATATCTTCCTACATCAGGGAATGGTCCCACAGGCCTCAAGGAGGCTGTGGTAAGACCACTTCTTAAAACTCCTCCCTTAGACCCCTCTGTACTGGGCAACTACAGATCTGTCTTGAACCTCCCATTTTTGGCAAGGTTCTGGAGCATGTGGTGGCTTCGCAATTCCAAGGGTTCCTGAATGAAGCAGATTATCTAGATCCATTTCAGTCTGGTTTCCGGCCTGGCTATGGAACAGAGACAGCTTTGGTCACCTTGGCATGTCCCTGTTTGTTCTCCTGGTCTTTCAGTGGTGCTTGATACCATCAACCATTGCCTCCTTCTGGGTTGCCTTTCTGGAATGGGGCCTGGAGATCTTGCTCTTCAGTAGCTCTGTTCCTTCCTGGAAGAACATTCTAAGAAGTTGATGCTGGGGGACTTCTGTTCGACTCCTTGGCCATTGACCTGTGGAGTCTCTTAGGGTTCCACTTTGTCCCCCATGTTGTCCAACATCTACATGAAATTGCTGAGAGAGGTCATCTGGAGTTTTTGAGTGTGTTGCCAGCTATACGCAGATGACACCCAAATCTATCACTCCTTTTCACCTAATTCCAAGAAAGTCGTTCCTGTGCTAAACTAGTGCCCGGCAACTGTAATGAGAGCAATCAAATTGAAGCTTAATCCATACAAGACAGAGATGCTCCTAGTCAGTCGTAAGACAGATCTGGGAAGAGGGAGTCAGCATATAGATGGGGTCACACTCCCCCTGAAGTTGCAGGTCTACAGTTTGGGGACTCAGCATTGAACCTGGAGACCCAAGTATCCACTGTGACAAGGAATGCCTCTTTTGCACAGTTAAAACCAATGCACCAACTGTGCCCATTCCTGGAGAAGACAGATCTGTCCATGGTGGTCCATGCCTTTGTTACATCCCAGTTGGTGCTCTACATGGGGCTGCCTTTGAAAAAGGCTTGGAAACTTCAGTTGGTCCAAAGAGCAGCAGCCAGGTGGCTAACTGCGGCTGGATGTAGGAGCATACAACTCCCGTGTTGCAACAACTCCACTGGCTGCCAACACACAATTTCTGAGCACAATTCAAAGTTCTGGTTTTGACCTACAAAGCCCTCTATGGCACCGGTCCAGGTGATCTGAAGGACCACATCTCTTTCTATGAACCTGGGAGACATCTACGACCTACTGGGGAGGGCCTTCTCTCAGTCCCACCACCCATTCAAGCACGTTTGGTGGGAACCTTTTTAGTGGCTGTTCCTCCCAAGCTATGGAACTCCCTCCCAAGATACACTGACCAGGATGGTCCCATCCCTGCTGGCCTTCCTTCCTTCCTTCCTTCCTTCCTTCCTTCCTTCCTTCCTTCCTTCCACACGAAGGTCAAGACCTTCCTTGGCCAACAGACTTTTGGGGAAGGGCAAGGGGAGGCTCTGGGGAGGGTGAGTGGGTAGGATTGGGGAGGATATGAGTTTTAAACGGCATTTTAATGGATTTGTTGTATTTTAATTCTGTTTTTACCACACTGTTATTATTTAATTGTGGGGTGTTTTTCGCTCTTGTATTGCTCTTTTTAAACTGTTTAGTGTGGATAGATGTTAGCCACTTTGAGTCCCCATGATGAGAATGGTGGGATATAAACAACAACAACAACAAAAACAACAACAACAACAACAACAATGCCTCTGAAGCTCTATCTTTGGTCACACTGTATGGGACCAAAAAGGCAATGTGAAAACCTCTCTTCATCATGGGTCTTCGCCCTGTAGAGTTCTCCTCAGTGGCAGCTGGTGGAGGTCTTAGTGTAATGGCTGAGATCATGGACCACGTGGGTGGCGTGTGATGTTCTATTTGCACAGCTCTGTGCCTTCCACCCATCACAGCAGCTGTAAAAGCCAAAAGGCCCTTGTTGCTATGGGAGAAGGAGGCAACTCTAAGGAAGAAATCCATCATTTTGACTACACCGAGAAAAGGACCAGTGGCATCCTCCCACATGGAGTGAACCATCTGGGATTGGGACCAGCCACCCTTTCAATCTTTGAATTGCCTCCTTCTTACCAACCACACAGAAGCAGAAGCAATCTGATCAGATGTGACAACTCTTTGGAGTCTTGGCTGCCTTAAAGAGGAGTTGGATAGTCCATTGCCCCCAAAGAGAGACACGTGAACATAACCTACAGTTAAGGATGCGTATGTCACAAACATAAAGCCAATATCTTGCAAACAAATGAATAAAATGTGGGCTAGAAAATACTATTCTTTAAGTGGATTTATAATTGGCTAAATGACCAAACACAAAGGTTGCTCAACAAACTGATTTGTTATTTATTTATTTCAAACATTTGTACCCTGCCTTTCGCAACCCCCGGGGGAGGGGAGGGGGGACTCAGGGCAGCTTATATCCAGCACAATTCGATGTTATTACATATAAATAATACATACAGTAATTACATATAAAAACACAGTAAATTAATTTTAAAATTAGTTTTAAAATAAAAAGTACATTAATAGAAGTGCAATAATACTGGCTGTCTAGCCTTATATAGAAATGCATTCAGTGAGCACAACACAATCTTTTTGTAAAAGAACTCCCCATACATTCCTCAACAACCCCCACTCTCTTTGTTTACTCCTCGCGACGTACTAGACATTTATAAAGATGCAACTAACCAAAAACCAATCTGTTATCCCCAAAATTTTCTTGTCCCTCCATCCCCTACATTGTGCAGTGATGGGTTAAAGCCTTGTGCTACTGAACTGCTGACCTGAAGATTGGCAGTTCAAATCCATGAGACAGGGTGAGCTCCTGCTGTTAGCTCTAGCTCCTGCCAACTGAACAGTTTGAAAACATGCAAATGTGAGTAGATCAGTAGATACCGCCTTGATGGGAAAGCAAAAAAGATGCTCCATACAGCCATGCCAGTCACACAACCAGGAGGTGTCTACAGACAATGCAAGTTCCTTGGCTTTGGAGTGGAGATGAGCACCACCTCCAGAGCCGGAAATGAAAGGAGAAGCTTTTGCCTTTGTCTGTGTATTTGTGTTTCTTTGTACTTCATTGTAACAAGACATTGAATGTTTGCCTGTGTCTGTTTATATATTGTAATCCTCTCTGAGTCCCCTTGGGGAGAAGAAGGGAATATAAATAAAGTATTGTTGTTGTTGTTGTTGTTATAAAAATATTTGGGGGGGGGGAACAGTGGAACTCTCTACTTGGAGTCCGGCAGAAGCTCCTTCATTGGATGCTTTGAAACAGAGGCATGTTGGTTATCTGTTGGACTGCTTTGATTGTGTTTTTCCTGCATGGCAGAATAAAGGGAGTTGGAAATGAAAGGAGAAGCTTTTGCCTTTGTCTGTGTATTTGTGTTTCTTTGTATTTCATTGTAACAAGACATTGAATGTTTCCCTGTATCTGTTTATATACTGTAATCCTCTCTGATTCCCCTTGGGGAGAAGAACAGAATATAAATAAAGTGTTGTTGTTATAAATGTTTAATAAAAATATTTGGGGTAAAAAACAGTGGAACTCTCTGCCTCAGAGCTCCTTCGTTGGATGCTTTGAAACAGAGGCATGTTGGTCATCTGTTGGCATCTGCCGGGAAGTAGCAGCCAATAGTGAAAGGACCAAGGCAAAGACATCTCCAGCTCATCCCGTTTGGGTATCAGCCAGCACGTCAACGACTTAAATCAAGACATAGTTTTCTTAGATCTACAGAGACACTAGCTGGAACACCCCAGCAAGCGAGAGTCCAAAAGTGGCAGGCCCAAACCCAGCACCTCAATCCATGGGTGATACCAGATGAGAGACTCCCCCCTGGGCACTCAGAAGACTGGGCGACTTGGAAGACGCTGAACAGACTACGCTCTGGCACCACGAGATGCAGAGCCAATCTTAAGAAATGGGGCTACAAAGTGGAATCCTCGGCATGCGAGTGCGGAGAAGAACAAACCACTGACCACCTGCTGCAATGCAACCTGAGCCCTGCCGCATGCACAATGGAGGACCTTCTTGCAGCAACACCAGAGGCACTCCAAGTGGCCAGATACTGGTCAAAGGACATTTAACCAACTACCAAGTTTGCAAAATCTGTGTGTGTTTTTTTAAAATCTGTGTGTTTGTTTTGTTCTGTTAGAATTGTAATACAGTGGTTGCTGATGACACGATAAATAAATGGTCATCTGTTGGGGTGCTTTGATTGTGTTTTTCCTGCATAGCAAAATAAAGGAAGTTGGACTAGATGCCCCTTGGGGTCTCTTCCAACTCTATTATTGTATGGTCTGAAAATGTGGAATATAAGCTCCTCTTATGCAGGAAAGGAGGATCGGCTTGCAAAGCAACAGCAAGCATTTTTGCTGGAATAATTTCAATCAAAACACCCAGTGAAGTGTAGCAGCATAACATGTCAAGGCTGCCACCCTGGAACATCCTTTTGTTCTCGTGTTCTTTTTTCTTTCTTTTTTGGACAGCCTGCTGCTAATTAACACGAAGCCGAGGCATTAATTAATCCTTTATCCTCCTTAACCTTTCGGCACAATTCCCTCGGAGAGTCATCTCAGCCCATGAGAGCCAACCAAACTCTCGCTAAAGCAGTGAAGCCGAGGAACAAGATGGAGATGCAGAACGTCCGCAAGTTACCTTTTGTGGACTCCTGCTGTCAGAATCCAACTGAAGCGTAGAATCCTAAGGTTGGAGGAGATTCCTTGTCAAAGCTTGGGGAAATTATTTCTTTTTAGTCTTTTTAGTCAAAGCATATCTAGATTTAGTATTGCCAGGTTTTCAAAACAGCAATAAGAGAGAGTCAAAGCTGATGACAGTCAGAACGTAACTCTTAACAACTTCATGTTTTACCTAAATGCCAAAGGAAAGACTGGATCTTTGTCAGCTTGCCATCTGCAGACTAAGACTGACAGACCCGAATAAAAACGGAAGTAAACTTAACCAATTTGAACAAATAATACAAAATGGAAGGGCTGTAGAGGAGCATGAAATTTTGAAAGGAATAACTAGTAAATTAAATAAGATAATAATTGAAATAAAAGGAAAAACAAAAAACCTAACATCCTCAAGGAGGTCCGGGAAGAAGATTTAGTGATAAAAATAAATAAAACAGAGTGGCAACAATTATGGAGACAAAGACATCTAAAATGTATCAATATGGGTTAAAGAAAATTACTACAAGTTAATATGGAAATGGTACCTAACACCAGTAAGAATAGCAAATATAAATAAAAACTACTCAAAAAATTGCTGGAGAGGATGCCAAGAATCAGGAACATATATACACATGCGATGGCAATCTAAATATGTAAATAATTTTGGGGCTAAAGTGTTTAGAGAAATAGAGGATATAATGAATATTACAATAGAAAGAAGTCCTAGTATAGCTTTATTATCATTATACAATAATAAACAATTGGAAAAAGAGGATAAAGATGAGATAACAGACTTATTAACAATAGCAAGACTGCTTATAGCAAGGAATTGGAAAAGAGAAATAAATATACAAATTGAGGAGTGACAAAAGGAAGTATGGAAATTGGCAATAAATGATAAGCTGACGTGTATATTAAAAGTTAAAAGAGGTATATAGAAACAAAGTGATTTTGACGATGTATGGAGAAAATTTATTGAAAAAGGATTTAAAAAGAAAGAAGGAAAGTTACCTCCATAAGAAGAACTGGAATTTTGGACAGATGATATGTAAAAGTTGTGACTTGGGAGGGGCGGGAGGGGAGCACAGCGGTGAGGGATAGATAATATGTATAAGCAGAAAAATAACAGTACATGCAAAAAGTTAAAATATGGTAGGTTGTGTTGAATATTATGTATCTCTGCTGTAAAATAAACAATGTATAACAAATGTATTGAACTATGATAAAATAATTAAAAAATATTTAAAAGACTGAAAGACCCGGATCCAAATTCCTTCTCAATCATGGAAAGCCACTGGATGATCTTGGCCAAGTCAGACACTCTCAGCCGAACAAGAAAGGCACTGGCAAACCTTCGCCGAAGGAGTCTTCCCAAGAAAGCACTAGGATAGAGTTGCAATAAGTTGGAAAGCTTGCATAAGTTTCCATAAGTTGGAAAACAGCAGCCCTTGTTATTGAAACATATAACCAAATAAGCATCAATGTGTACTGTAAACCAATACATCATGTACCATGTGCAGAACTACTCTCATACAAGCTTGAATAAGGGGTTTTGGGATTGGGACAAAAATGCCCAACTGCTTTATCTACAGCAGTGGTTCCCAACCTTTTTTTTACCAGTCTCCAACCCTCCCAAAAGGGTTAAAAATTAGTTTTTGGTCAACTTTAGATTCAGTCTGGTTATTTGGGGTGCTGATTCAGAAAATTGCATTGGATAGACCACATTGACTCTAGTTTCTTATACAGAACATATGCCATCCAGTAGTCACCATCTGTTCACCCACAGAAAACCATATTTAATAATCTAGAGCTGATATGGTGTATCCAATGCAATTCTCTGAAACAGCACCTCAAATAACCCCAGGAACAGACCTAAAAGTGAAGACACTAAGGCACCCCCACTTCCAGATGCCACATGGAATGGCTCTGCTCAGAAGGAGGGAAAAGGAGAAGCAACAGTCAGGAGCTTGTTGTCATGTCTTTTGTGTGGTAGTCAGCCTCTCCCCTCACAAAATCCCCCTTGCCTCAGCACTGTAAGAGGATTTCACAAGACCAGTCACTCTCATTGCAACAATGTAGAAACAATGAGGCCGCAGACCATATTTTAGTTCTTGGGGACCACTGGTATTCTATGGACCGACCTATCTGTCCAAACGCATCTCCTCCTATGAACCAGTTAGGACGTTAAGATCGTCTGGGGAGGCCCTGCTCTCGGTCCCGCCAGCTTCACAAGCACGCCTGGTGGGGACGAGAGACAAGGTTTTCTCAGTAGTGGCCCCCCGGCTGTGGAACGCCCTTCCTACAGACATTAGATCGGCCCCCTCCTTATTGGCGTTCAGGAAGAGAGTGAAGACCTGGCTCTTTAATGGATTAATGGACAACGAGATCAAATGCTGATTCTATTGATGAGACGTGATGGATTGTTGTTTTCCTGTATTGTTGTATTGATGTTCTGATGTTAATTAATGGATATTACTGTTTTAAATGATTAATGATTTTGTACTGTATTTTTGATACTGGTTGTTAACCACTCTGAGTCGCCTGATGGCTGAGAAGAGCGGTATACAAGTGAAGTAAATAAATAAATAAATAAATAAATAAATAAATGGACCACAGGTTGGGAACCACTAATCTACAGGTTCTGTATCCACACATCCATTATCTGCAGCTTGAAAATATTCCAATAATAATAATACCTCTGAGGATGCTTGCCATAGATGCAGGCGAAACGTCAGGAGAGAATGCCTCTAGAACATGGCCATATAGCCCGAAAAAACCTACAACAACCCAATAATAATAAATCCCCAAAAGCTAACCTTGATCTTGCCATTTTATATAATGGATACCATTTTACTATATACCATTGTATATTATAGGCAGATATGGAGATCCTACTATACAGGACAATAACAAGTTTCTAACCACAGTGTATTTAATTTTAAAAAGCATAGCAATGATGTCTCTAAAGTTATCTGTATATATAAACTAGCATACACAGACATTCGAGCCACAAGGAGAGGCGGGTAAGAAATAAAATAATAATTATAAACATTATTATTATTATTATTTGTATGGTGTTCTCAAAAGAAAGGAAAACAATGTGCAGATAGTGTCCCCAAATGAAAAGAATGGAGCACTAGGGGTTTGCTTCTGTACACAACTAAGCTTGTCCTGGCTGTATTTCCCAAGAGGCTGCAGCGAGTCGGAAGACTCTCTTGGGAGGGAGATGGAAACAAGGCCAGCACCTCTAATGAGGGCCCTATTTCAAATTCAAGCCTTCTTGGAAGACCCGGCTGAATGCAGACTGAAGGAAGAGACAGTAAATAAGGAGCTCCCCCCCCCCCCCCCGCCAATCATTCTCTTTCCCACCAAAGCAGCCACAGAAATAAACATGTCATCCACACTCCTTGCTACCTAAGGCAAGGGAGTCATTAGTGGAGTGCATCAGAGAAAGCCCTCCCGGTGCATCCTCCCTCCCTCCTTCTCCTGCTGCCAGTGTTCCTGCCTCCCCGGTACACGCCAGCTGGTGCTTTCCATTCTCAGTGCCCTTTAAATATTGAAAGGATTTCGCATCCTGTGCAGGCAGCAGGAAGCAGCAAGGGGATGAGTCAGGCCGAAGGATGCACAAATCCGTCCTTTGCCTTTCTTTCCTCTTCTCCTCCATTGGGTTGCTGTTGTTGTATGGAAATCCTGAGCTCTGATGGATGGTTGCATTGGGCCCAAACAGTACACCAAGAAAGTAATTGAAAAGTTCTACCATTGCAAAACTATGGGTCATCTCTCCGCTCCTTCCTTTAGGCCCCATCTCTCTCCCAAAAGCCATTAATCCTTTCAGGGTTGAGAAAGGCAAACTGTGGTAAATAAATAAATAATCACCTTCCAGGATTTTCAGAAGACATTGAGAAGTTCAGGAGGATGCCTTCATTGTTGAGTATGTGGGGAGATGGGGATATTATTGCAACATCACCTTCCAGGGCCTTCAGAAGACCCTGAGAGGTCCAGGAGGATGGTTGAATATATGGAAGGGAATATTACTGCCGAATTATGACAACATCATCTTCTAGGACCTTCAAAAGATGCTGAGAAGTCCAGGAGGATGCCTTTATGGTTGGGCATATAGGGAGGTGGAAGTATTATTGCAGAAGGATGACAACGTCATCTTCCAAGACCCTCAGAAGACCCTGAGAAGTCCAGGAGGATGCCTTTATGGTTGAGTATATGGGAGGAAGCAAATATTACTGCAGAATTATGACAGCATCATCTTCTAGGACCTGCAAAAGATGCTGAGAAGTCCAGTAGGATGCCTTTATGGTTGGGCATATGGGGAGATGGAAGTATTATTGCAGAAGGATGACAGAATCATCTTCCAAAACCTTCAGAAGACCCTGAGATGTCTAGGAACATGCCTTCATTATTGAGTATATGGTAAGATGGAGGTATTATTGCAGAACGATGGCAACATAATCTGCCAGGACTTTCAAAAGATTATGAGAAGTCCAAGAGAATGCTTTTATGGTTGAGTATATGGTAAGATGAGATATTACTGCAGAAGGATGCAATAGGACTGTTTTGGTTCACTCCTGACATGATAAATAAATAAATAATAAATAAAAATGAAATAACTGCAGAAGGATGGTAACACCGCCTTTTAGGCTCTTCAGACAACATTGAGAGGTCCGGGAGGATACTTTTATGGTTGGGTGCATGGATGGTAGTATTACTGCAGAAGGAAGGTGTAGAATTATGACTGCTGCAGCCATAAGAAAGGTAAAGAAGCTATCTGGGCAATTGTTGCATAGACTTATGTACAGTGCTGAAAATTTTAGTCCAAAAAATTGCACCAAAAAGTGCAAGTCCGCTTGTCTATAGGTCAATGGAAATACCAAACCTGAACTCTTACCAAAATGGGAAACTTCCCCTTCTCTGAGTAGAGTCGCAAGCAGCCAGAGCTTAGCCCATCCCAAGAGAACCTAAGATACGCACCAGCTCCCACAACTCCACTATTTGAATTTAGGGGAAAGGTGATGGTGATGAGTATGTATGGTAGTGATCCAAAGGTGAAGAGATTTATATAGAGGGGCCACAAAGGCACTTCCATCTTGTCTCCTGCACTGCGCTTAATATAATATAATATAATATAATATAATATAATAATGTATATACATATAATATTGATATTATAATGTATTACAATATAATACTAATAATAATATGAGATTATAATTATATATTTTATATTAGTTGTAATATCACTAATAATATTACAGTATAATGTTATAGTACAATGTAATATATAATATTAACATTGTGCTATGGCAATAATATAATATATTGTAATTACATTTTACTTGTAAGCTGCTCTGAGTCCCCTTCGGGGTGAGAAGGGCGGTATATAAATGTCATAAATAAATAAATAAATAAATATTTTGTCCCCCCGCCCACTCCAAATGTTTGAAATCTCAAGTTCTCTTGCCCTGATCATTAACATGTTTGCCCATTTAAATGCGTTCTTACTAAATTTGAACACATTTCCAGCCACCTCTAGGTTACAGACTTGAGACAGGAGCACAGAAACAAAGTTATTACCAATCATTCCACTGTCCCAGGGCTGAGACTTACAGTATATTTTTGAACATCAATGTTCAGCTGTATTTTATTTCCTTGTAGTTTACCTATTTTCCTAAGCTGCCATCCAATCTATTAATCCTGAAAAGACATTCTAAGGCAAGCATTGTGAGGGCAGAAATGAAACCATGAAGGCAACCATTTAAAAAAATAGTCTGTGGATCTGTTATGTTTACATCCTTTCCAAAACACAAATAAGAGATGATAATAGTGGTGAACGAAATGTTAAACAATATTTTGATGCATTGGTTTGGAAGTCTCTCCAAGCTCAGCATGGTCCTTAGATGCTGCATAGTCAGAACATATTGGAAGAAGGGGGTTGTTGTTTTAGATTGCACATTCAGAATGGTAACTTTTTAATGATTGCTTAGGTATTGTTTTTAACTACGACTTATGTCCAATTGTGGTTTTATTATTGTAATTGCTATGTAGTGGCATCGTAACAGTGCCCATTGTAAGCTGTCCTGAGTCCCCCTTCGGGGGTTGAGAAGTGACGGGATAGAAATACGGTAAATAAATAAATTCTTTTTAAATCCCCAAGAAACACCCTTCAGGAAATGTATGGCTGGTTTCTACAAAGCCAGCTACTAAAATATTGAACAGTTAAAGCAAGCGAGACCTACAACAACATGCTACACGGCTCCGGCCCAGCTTACTTGTCCGAACCTATCTCCCTCTACATTCCTCCTCGTAGTTTAAGATCCACCGTGGAGGCCCTGCTCTCAGTCCCACCAGCTTTGCAAATGCATCTGGTGGGGATGAGGGACAGGGCCTTCTTGGTGGTGACCACCCGCTTGTGGAATCCGCTCCCCAGCGAGATTAGATCGGCGTCCTCCCTCCTTTCCTTTAGGAAAAAACTAAAATCGTGGTTTTGGAACCAGAGGGGTCTCCAAAGATCATCAGAAAACAGTATTTTTTGTTGGTCATGGGGGTTCTGTGTGGGAAGTTTGGCCCAATTCTATCGTTGGTGGGGTTCAGAATCTCTTTGATTGTAGGTGAACTATAAATCCCAGCAATGACAACTCCCAAATGTCAAGATCTATGTTCCCCAAACTCCACCAGTATTCAAATGTGAGCATATTGGGTGTTTGTGCCAAATTTGGTCCAGTGAATAAGATATTTACATTACAGTTATTAAGTTGCAACGAAAATAATTTTATGGTTGGGGGGTCACCGCAAAATGAGGAATTGTATTAAGGGGTCATGGCATTAGGAAGGTTGAGAAACACTGGTATAGTAAGTTATTGTTTTTAATCTGCTGTGTATTTATGGTTTTATATTGTTGTTATACTGTGATATTGCGGCATTTTATTGTTGTCAGTGTTAGCCGCTCTGAGTCCCCCCCTCAGGGGTTGAGAAGGGTGGGGTCGAAATGTTGTAAATAAATAAATAAATGCTGTAGTGCTCAGTGTGTTTGTGCAAAAAAGGGACCACTCCATTGTCCTCCCATTTTGGTGTTTGATCCTTAGTCCTGCAAACTTGTTCAGCACCTTGGATAGATCCATTAGTATTAGCTTGGTGAGAATGCTATGCGATTTCAGATCTGTGAAGTCGTAGGTTCGGAGCCCAGAATACCTCGCTCCGAAAGGACCGAATGTGACACAGATGGGTTGAAGGCAAAATCAGAGGGGTTTCTTCTCCTTGGCCAAAGAGGATGTCAGCAGAGTCTGCACACTCAAAAGACAGATACCTCAAAGCAAACATGCAGAAGTATTAATAAAACTTTGACAGCAGTTTGAAACAAAGGATTTCTGCTGCCCTGAGTGTTGACTGGTCCAGATCATGACAGGCTGGTTGCCTGGGATGCACTGTTTGTCATTGTTGCCGATTGGTCTCCAGGTTTGGAGGGAAATTTAACAAACTGTATATTTCAAGGCCTGTGTCTGTGTATTGATGTACCCAGAAGCAAAAAGGAATGCAGTATAGCAAGCGATAACAGGCTGAAATAGGTTTTGAAGTCTTTTTTTGATCAACAGAATGGATGCCAGCCACATTGTTCAGGATGTTGGCATACACAATAGAGATGTAACAAAAGAGAGTCTGGCACAACACTATAGATGAGGATATATTCCAAGGATAAAATCAGGTTGTATCAGGAAGAAACTAAAAAAGACCTAGAGGGTCTTGTGCGCACTCATTGTTTCCCTGCTGCATTGAGAGGGGATTATGATAATTATGGAATCATATCTTGAGGTCCGGGGTGCAGTGGGGCAACGTTCCAGGGAAATTAATGTAAGATTAGGAGACCCCGGTGGCACAGTGGGTTAAACCCTTGTGATGGCAGGACTGAAGACCAACAGGTCACAGGTTCAAATCCAGGGAGAGCATGGATGAGCTCCCTCTGTTAGCTCCAGCTCCCAATGTGGGAATGAGAGAAGCCTCCCACAAGGATGGTAAAACATCAGAACATCCGGGAGTCCCCTGGGCAATGTCCTTGCAGACGGCCAATTCTCTCACACCAGAAGCAACTTGCAGTTTCTCAAGTCGCTCCTGACATGAAAAAGAAATGTAAGATTATTACGGAGCTAATGAAAAAGGTGATACAGGTTTGCTGTATGTCCCACTGCTGCTTCATCTCAAAATTTATAATTTGAGGGTCTGATTTTTGATGACAAGAAGGTGAAAGCTTGTAAAATTATAACTCCCATTCAGCCATGTCAGTTCAAGTGGTCTCAAGCCGCATCAGTTCGACAACGTAGATGCTATTTAGACTCTATGGTCAGCTTTTTGCTCGATGTCAACCATAGAATCACCTTGGAGCAGCTAAAGTTTTCTAGTAAGAGTATATTAATATTTATTATATTATATTAATAATCCAATATGCAAAAAATAATCCCACTAATGTGGGGGGCTGGCTCCATTTTGGTCTTGGAAGTTTTTGGGGTTTTTTTCCATGTCAGGAGCAACTTGAGAAACTGCAAGTCGCTCTGGTGTGAGAGAATTAGCCGTCTGCAAGGACATTGCCAAGGGGGAGCCAGGATGTTTTTTGATGTTTTACTATCCTTGTGGGAGGCTTCTCTCATTTTCCCGCATGGGGAGCTGGAGCTGACAGAGGGAGCTCATCCGTGCTTTCCCTGGATTCGAACCTGCGACCTGTCATCTTCAGTCCTGCCGGTACAAGGGTTTAACCCACTGTGCCACCGGGGGCTCCTGGTCTTGGAAGTAACCAACATTGGCATCTCAAAAAGGGATGTGGTTTCCCATTTGGAAATCTACAGAAAGAGATAAGCTTCTTCTTTGGATCTTTGTGTATTTCTTCTTTGTTGAGCTCAGAATTTCCACCAGGAGTGGAGCCAACAGCTTTCGTCTTAATATCCCAGGATGCAGCTACTGCTTTTGGTCTTCTCTGCAAAGCATTCTGGTAGGCAGACCTGCCTTTGCCTTGGCAAATAAATAAAAAATGGAGGAATCCATGGAGAGGTTTCTAGTTGAAATTCAGCTGGAGACAAAAATAAACAGCCAGGGCCCCAAGGCAATGAAGCACCGAGGGGGCAGATGGAAGGGCAGGGGTTTATGCTGCATTGAAAGCAGCTTAGCAGCTATGATGTGAGGGCTTTAGACTGAACGGCCAGCACTTTGCAATGAACTTGGAAACAAAGGAGGCACTAATGTAGATTGGGTAATGCAGGAATAAAATGCTCCAAACAGGTACCTTGGCAGCTGCATTGTGCACCAGCTCTCATTTCTTAACACTCTCCAAAGTGGCTTGATGTACAGACAAATATGCCTGAGAGAATTATACAAAATTATGGCAGGAGAGAAACCACAGGGCATGGCTTTTTATTATTTTGTTTTCAGTGCAAGCTGGTGGATTTGGTGCACCATGCTCCTGACTCAATATTTCTTTTTTTTTTAATTAGATACTTCTTGGATGAAATAAGACTGTTGCATTATTTATGTCAGGAATCTTGTGGCATCCA
Organism: Anolis sagrei ordinatus; assembly: GCF_025583915.1. NCBI lineage: Eukaryota > Metazoa > Chordata > Lepidosauria > Squamata > Anolidae > Anolis > Anolis sagrei. The sequence continues at coordinate 20,460,174 of NW_026844367.1, read as the reverse complement.
TTTCCTTGTCTCAGGATGAAAGATGAATCTGTGCAATTAGATTATGCCTTCAGGACGAGGGAAACAATGCACAGAATTCATTGGGTTTGTTCTAGTTTAAGACTTATAGCTGAAATTCTACATTGAAGTTGCACACTATGTGGCAGCTCTTATGCTGCAGCATTGTTCAACTGGATGCATGTATAATGTGCAACTGCATATGCAAGGGCATCAATGCACTCAGGATTTACAGCAGTGGTTCTCAACCTTCCTAATGCTGCGACCCCTTAATACAGTTCCTCATGTTGTGGTGACCCCCAACTATAACATTATTTTTGTTGCTACTTCACAACTGTAATTTTGCTACTGTTGTGTGAATTGTAATGTAAATATCTGATATGCATGATGTATTTCATTTACTGGACCAAATTTGGCACAAATACCCAATATGCCCACATTTGAAAACTGGTGGAGTTGGGAGGGGGTTGATCTTGTCATTTGGAAGTTGTAGTTGCTGGGATTTATAGTTCACCTACAATCAAAGAACATTCTGAACTCCACCAATGATGGAATTGAACCAACCTTGGCACACAGAACTCCCATGACCAACAGAAAACACTGGAAGGGTTTGGTGGGCATTCACCTTGAGTTTTGGAGTTGTAGTTCACCTACACCCAGAGAGCACTGTGGAATCAATCAGGACCAAACTTGGCATAAATACTCAATGTGCCCAAATGTGAACACTGATGGAGTTTGTGGAAAATAGATCTTGACATTTGGGAGTTGTAGTTGTTGGGATTTATAGTTCACCTACAATCAAAGAGCATTCTGAACCCCACCAGCAATAGAACTGGACCAAACTTCCCACACCGAACCCCCATGACCAACAGAAAATACGGTGTTTTTTGATGGTTTTTGGCGACCCCTTCTGATGCCCCCTCGTGACCCCCCCTAGGGGTTGCGACTCCCAGGTTGAGAAACACTGATTTACAGGCACATATGTGTACACGTGTGCAACCATTGTTTCCATAGAAGTTATTCATGCCTACACTGTAGAACAAATACAGTTTGATGCCACTTCAACTGCCATGGCTCAATGCAATGAAATCCTGGGATCTGTAGTCTGGGGAAGCACTATAAAACTACAGCTCCTATAATTCCATAGCATTGAGCCATGGAAATTCAAGTGGAGGCAAACAGTATTCTGCAATATAGATACCTCTACAGAGGCAATGACAACATCTCTTTTTTGTGGGATTCATACAAAAGCCCTAACCCCCATAAAACTAGAAGCCTGCTGTAATGTAATCTATTTGCACCTTGTTAGTTGAAATCCCACTGAAACTGCAGATCTAGTACTTTGAAAGACAGAATAGTAGAGTGGACTGAAGCTGGTATGGAACATTATTTTAATCCACCTTCAACTATAGCAACCCATGTAGGGGACCTTCAGACAGTCCCACTCCCACAGCTTAGAGGAAAACAACAACAACTTCCTTTGGCTCATCTTGCAAAGGATAGAGAGTGCATCTACACTGTGGAATGGATGCAGTTTGACGCCACTTTATCTTCCATGGTTCAATGCTATGGAGTCATCAGAGTTGACGTTTTAGCTTTCTTTCTCAAAGCATGCTTGTGCCTCACCAAAACGCAACTCCCAGGTTTCCATTGCCTTGAGCCAGGTCAGTTAAAGTGGAGTTGAACTACTCACAGCAGCCCAGTATTTATTTTTATTTATCATGTCAGGAGCAAGCCAAAACAGCTGTATTGTATTAAAAACAAACAAACAAACAAAACACAAAGTTTGCAGACTTGGTATTCTATTAAATGTCCTTTGACCAGTAGCTGGCCACTTGGAGTGCCAATGGTGTTGCTGCAAGAAGGTCCTCCATTGTGCATGTGGCAGGGCTCAGGTTGCATTGCAATAGTTGGTATGTGGTTTGCTCTTCTCCATACTCACATGTCATGGATTCCACTTCGTAGCCCCATTTCTTAAGGTTGGCTCTGCATCTCATGGTGCCAGAGTGCAGTCTGTTCAGCGCCTTCCAAGTCACTCTGTCTTCTCTGTGCCCAGGAGGGAGTCTCTCCTCTGGTATTGAGGTTCTGGATTTTAGCCTGCCACTTTTGGACTCTCGCTTGCTGAGGTGTTCCAGTGACTGTCTCTGTAGATCTTAGACAACTATTTCTTGATTTAACATGTTGGCGTGCTGGCTGATACCCAAACGGGGTGGGCCGGAGATGTCACAGCAGCCCAGTGATTCCGGCCATGAAAGCCTTCAACAATACACATGTTGCAGTTCATATCTCTAAAATATAGGCAAAGATGAGGATTGTATTACAGGCAGCAAAAGGTTCACAAAAAAGCAGCCCTGTGGATATTTCTGGAATGGCACAACCACCAATCCAATGGCGAGGAATGCTGGGAGCTGCAGTCCTGTGACATTGGGAGATGCATATATCGCCTCTCCTTAATGAAAAGTCCAGGGAAATACTTTGCAATGTATTAATGTATTGATTCATCCCAGTATGGATTCTGGCACCGGCTGTTAAAGACAAGCTGTCCGTGGCTGAAGCCCAAGTATCCAATAAGAATTAGCAAGAATTATGGAGAGTGGGCTTCTTTAAAAATACTAATAATATTAATACGATCTCATTACTTAGAGTCTTTCCTGCTTAAGCCAAGGACTTGAGTCCCTTTTTAAAGATGGCAAGATGCTTGACCAGCAGAAAAAAATACCTTGTCATTCCTCCCACTGACCTGAGACTGGATCCCAGACGTCTGTATTTCATCCCAATCCTGCTGCCAGATCTTCCCATTAAAAGCAGAAATGTCCATAAAGGTGATTCATGGGCAGGCAGGAGAGTGCCTTGAGAGCTGGGTATATTTACATTGCATTGCTCTATCCATGACAGATCTATAAGGCAGTGTTTTCCATGCTATCGATTGGAGTGGGAGGCAGGAATTGTTATCTATTTGCAACAACACACACACACACACACACATACTAGCCATCCCCCTGCCACACGTTGCTGTGGCCCACATGGGAGGTTTGGCCCATTTCTATCATTGGTGGTGTTCAGAATGTTCTGTAATTGTAGATGAACTATAAATCCCAGCAACTACAACTCCCAAATGTCAAGATTCTAATTTCCCCAAACTCCACCAGTGTTCACATTTGGGCATATTAAGTATTCTTGTAGAGTTTGGTCCAGATCCATCATTGTTTGAGTCCACAGTGATCTCTGGATGTAGGTGAACTGTAACTCTAAAACCAAAGGACACTGCCAACTAAACCCTTCCAGTATTTTCTGTTGGTCATGGGAGAACTGTGTGCCATGTTGGGTTCAGTTCCATCATTGGTGGGGTTCAGAATGTTCTTTGATTGTAGGTAAACTACAAATCCCAGCAACTACAACTCCCAAATGACAAAATCAATATTTTTTTTGAGTGAAGGACATACATTGGGTTGTTAGGTGTCTTGTGTCCAAATTTGGTGTCAATTCGTCCAGTGGTTTTTGACTTCTGTTAATCCCACAAACGAACATTACATTTTTATTTATATAGATATATATAATGACTAGAACCCTGTTGATATCTTTCCTCAATAGGCGCAGTCTAAAGATGCATCTGCACTGGAGAGTTAACACAGTTTGATACCACTTTAACTGCCATAGCTCAATGCTCTGGAATCCTGGGATTTATAGTTTGGTGAGGCACCAGCACACTCTTTGGTAGAGAAGGCTTATAAAAAACCTTATAAGACAACACTTATTATTATTTTATATTTTTTATTTACTGTATATACTCGAGTATAAGCCTAGTTTTTCAGTCCTTTTTTAAGGCTGAAAAAGCTTCCTTCGGCTTATACTGGAGTCAAGGTTATTTATTATTTTTCTCTGTTATTAGCATTATTTTTATTACATTTATTTTACACTATTTATTATTATTATTACATTTACAGTATTTTACCCTATTATTATTATTACATTTATTATTTTACTCTATTTATTATTATCATTATATTTATTAATTTACTTTATTATTATTATTGCATTTATTATTTTACTGTATTATTACTGTTATAATTGCATTTCCATTATTTTACTCTATTATTGCTATTATTATTATTATATTTATTAATTTACTCCTCTCTTTATTATTGTTGGAAGGATACGTAAGTATGTTTACATTAAAGAAGGTTAGAATAATGATTTAATCAGAGTTGAGCAGTCTTATCTCAAATTACGGTTTTATGTAAATATTCAAAAACATTTCACCTCCTGATGCCTCAATTAATGTAATTTTATTGGTTATCTATTTTTATTTTGAAATTTACCCATAGCACCTGCATTTCCCACTCTCAGCTTATACTCGAGTCAATACATTTTCCCAGTTTTTTGTGGTAAAATTAGGTGCCTCGGCTTATATTCGGGTCGGAGTATACTCGAGTATATATGGTAATTGCCATATTTATACCCGGCCTTTCTCTACCCAGGAGGATGACTCAAGGCAGCTTACAATGGTGCCCACACAGTGCCTCAAAACAACAAATTCACCTAAAAATAGTTTAAAATGACAACATATTAAAAATGATTAAAATACATTCAAAGTTAAAAACACGCCATCCAGAGTTCAAGGTCTAAAGCCATTCCAAGGTCAAATTGCATATAATTGCACTTTCCATGATTCCATAGGTAAACATAGTAAAGGTTTTCCCCTGACATTAAGTCCAGTAGTTTCTGACTCTGGGGGTTGGTGCTCATCTCCATTTCTAAGCTAAAGAGCTGCTGTTGTCCATAGACACCTCCAAGGTCATGTGGCCGGCATGACTGCATGGAGCACCATTACCTTCCTGCCAAAGCAATACCTATTGATCTACTCACATTTGCATGTTTTCAAACTGCTAGGTTGACAGAAGCTGGGGCTAACAGTGGGAGCTCATGCCACTCCCTGGATTCGAACCTGCAATCTTTTGATCAGCAAGTTCATCAGCTCAACGGGTTAACCCACTGTGCCACTGGGGGCTCCATGATTCCATAACATGGCAGTTAATATTAGTGCAATCTGCATGTTACTTGTGTGTATTTTTATATGTTGTTGATGTTATTATTATTATTATTATTATTATTATTATTATTATTTGAATATTATTATTTTAATCTGTATTTTACTTGGGTGTATTTTTATATGTTGTTATTATTATTATTATTATTATTATTATTATTATTTGAATATTATTTTAATCTGTATTTTACTTGTTTGTATTTTTATATATTGTTTTGTTATTATTATTATTATTATTAGAATATTATTTTAATCTGTATTTTACATCTGCGTATTTGATATGCTTTATTATTATTATTATTATTATTATTATTACTATTATTATTATTTCAATCTGCATTTTACCTGTGTGTATCTGCAATATGGATTTAATCTTCTTATTTCAATACTTTTATTATTTTGATCTTCCTTTTTACCTTTGCATATTTGTTATATGCTCTCGGTGGCAAAGTGGGTTAAATTCATGTACCGGAAGGACTGAAGGTCGGAGGTTCAAATCTGGGGAGGGTGCGGATGAGCTCCCTCTGTCAGCTCCAGCTCCCCGTGCGGGGACATGAGAGAAGCCTCCCATAAGGATGGTAAAACATCAAAACATCTGGGCATCCCCTTGGCAATGTCCTTGCAGTCAGCCAATTCTCTCACACCAGAAGCAACTTGCAGTTTCTCAAGTCACTCCTGACACACACAAAAAATGTTATATGGATTTTAATAATGTCTTCATTCACTGTTTTAATCATGTTGTGCCCCACCTTGATCCACAAAGAGAGGTGGGTAATAAACATTATTATTATTGGGTTGCTGTGAGTTTTCTGGGCTGTCTGAGGATGCCTATTATAGATGAGATACGAACTGCAACATGTGCATTATTGAAGGCTTTCATGGCTGGAATCACTGGGTTGCTGTGAGTTTTCCAGGCTGTATGGCCATGTTCCAGAAGCATTCTCTCCTGACATTTTGCCTGCATCTATGGCAGGCATCCAAAGAGGTTATGAGGATGCCTGCCATAAATGCGGGTGAAATGTCAGGAGAGAATGCTCCTGGAACATGGCCATACAGCCCGGAAAACTCACAGCAACCCAGTGATTCCGGTCATGAAAGCCTTTGACAACACATTATTATTATTATTATTATTATTATTATTATTATTATTATTATTGTTATTAAAAGTGCTGTCCAACTGCATTAATTCTATAGTGTGGATGGATCGTAACATTTGGGAATATTTATTTTTTTAGTTTATGTTTGTAGAAGCAGAATTGTGCATTGGTTGCACAAATGTCCACGAGATGCCAATGCATTATGTTGGAAGGAGCTAACCAAGGTGCTGAATTCTATTTTTCATGGGAGATTGTGTAGATGCATCCCATGTCTTTGCATGTGTTTGAGAAGTAGATTTCATTTTGTTTTCCTGCAAGTTGTAATATCTACGTCTGCTTGGCCATTGCCGTCTTTACATATTTCATACTCAAAGGCAATGGAGCTTAATGTAATTATAACATGGAAAACATATTCGGAACAGGAAAACCCTATTATCTTCACAAGATTATGAAATGTGAAATATCTCAGCAACAGGAAAATTATTATAAGACAACAGCATAATAAAGTGGGGGAAAATAGGTCAGTTCATGCAAATGTCAAGCAAAGAGCAGCATGGATCCCAATAAATAAATAATGCTACTAAAACATTCAGAGATGGCTCAGTCGCCTTAAAATAGCAGCTCCAGGAAACCTCATTTAAGGAAAGGGAGCAGAAAATTCAACCTTTGTGGTTGAATTTTGCAGATTATCTGTGAATTATTATATATGATGTGACCCTATGGTCAACTTCCACTGAAAGCTGTCTGTAGAGTTGACCATACAGTTTGACATCACATCTATACTGGAGAATTAATGCAGTTTGATGCCATTCTAACTGCAAAGGCTCAATGCCCCCTTTTTATCTTTCTTTCCTTCCCCAACCCCTTTCTTTTCTCCTCCTCCCTTCCTTTCTTTTTCTTTCGTCACCTATCCCTCTCTCCCTTCCTTCTCTTTTCCTTTCTTTCCCTTCTTTTTCTCTTTCTTTCTTTCCTCCCTTTCTCCCTTCCTTTCATACACATGTCACCTTTCTTTCCCAGTGATATCACAGAGGGCCACTTCACCCAGCAACAGCCAATCCAGCAAGAGACAATCCTTCACCTAGAAACAACAATCTGGTGACATCACAAAGGGCCACTTCATCCAGCAACAACCAATCCTTCACCTACCAACTGTCAATCCAGTGACATGACATGGGGACACTTCACCCAGCAACAGCCAATACTTCACCTACCAACAGCCAATCTGGTGACATCATGGAGGGCCACTTAACCCAGCAACAGCCAATCCTTCATCTACCAACAGCCACACCAGTGATATAAGAGAGGGCCATTTCACCCCACAACAGCCGATCCTTCACCTACCAACAGTCAATCCAGTGACATCAGAGAGGGCCACTTCACCCAACTACAGCCAATCCTTCACTTACCAACAGCCAAATTGGTGACATTTCAGAGGGCCATTTTACCCACTAATGGCCAAAACATCACCTACCAATAGCCAATCCAGTGACATCAGTGGGCCACTTCACCTAGTAATGTCCAAAACATCACCTACCAACAGCCAATCCAGTGACATCAGAGAGGACCACTTCACCCAGCAACAGCCAATCCTTCACCTACCAACAGCCAAACTGGTGACATCAGAGAGGGCCACTTCACCTAATAATGGCCAAAACATCACCTACCAACAGCCAATCCAGTGACATCAGAGAGGGCCACTTCACCCAGCAACAGCCAATCCTTTACTTACCAACAGGCAAACCGGTGACATCAGAGAGGGCCACTTCACCTAGTAATGTCCAAAATATCACCTACCAACAGCCAATCCAGTAACAGAGAGGGCCACTTCACCCAGCAACAGCCAATCCTTCACCTACCAACAGTCAATCCAGTTACATCAGAGAGGGCCACTTCACCCAGCAACAGCCAGTCCTTCGGCTCCCACAGCCCACTGTGGCCCCCACTAATGATGGATCAGGACCAAAGTTGGCACACACACACCCCATGGCCCACTTTATGTCCTGGTGTGGTTATTGGGGAGGATGGACTATGGATGATGGTATTTGCAGTACCTTCACTCACATCCTGAGACCACTGAGACCCCAGCAAATGATGGACCTGGACAAAACTTGGCACAATGGGATCAAAACGGCCTTGCAACCATCCTGATGCCCTGCTACACACCTTTGCAATTCAGTAAAAGGGTTTTTATAGCCACTATTATGTTGTGAGAGATACGAAAAGTTGCATAATATAGAATACATAGGAGTCTGCTGTTTTGCAATTATGCTTTGTGTTCCTCTAGCTGCATAATTCGAACTTCATGTACCGCTTGAAGTAACTTTGACACACCTTGAACCCAATGCTTACGGCTCAGGGTTCAGTCTCATTTTGAGCAGAGGCTGGATGGCCATCTGTTGGGGGTGCTTTGATGGTGTTTTTCCTGCATAAAGGCAGAAGGAGGTGGGGCTGGGTGGCCTTTGAGGTCCCCTTCCAACTCGAATGGTGTGGCATGCCTCTCCTTCTGTATGTGCTCTGTCAGTAGAGGTTAGATGGCCATCTGTCAGGAGGGCATACAATCTGGTCCCATAGGGAGTAGAATGAGAATGTTAATAAGAGAAAGGAGGGTTGTTGGGGGGCAGGGGTTAATGTGTTGTGTGTGCAAAAGGCGCAAAGCAGGCATATCAAGCAGGAGAGAGAAGAAGGAGCAGCAAGCTGGCAGGTCCCTCCTCTTCCAGAGCATCTTGGTGGAAACGGAGCCCGGCCATGCTTCTGCCAAGCACCAGCTGTCTCCGGCTTTAATGAGGCAGCTATAAATACTGCTCAGCCAACCCCTTCTCTCCCTCTTTCTTTCTCTCTCTTTCTCACTCAAGCAATATCCGTTTCCATTTTCTCCTTCTCTCTTAGCTTCTTCCCTCCAAGGGGTGAGTCTAAGCGGTAGAATTAACGCAATTTGGCACCAATTTGGTGTTTCAGGGACATAGAGTTTTACGAGGTCTCTACTCTCCCCAGACCAAGAGTGCTGGCATCTCACCAAACTACAACACTCAACTTTCCATAGAATTACACCATGGTGGGTTTTGTTTTTGTTTTTTTGTCATGTCAGGAGCGACTTCAGAAACTGCAAGTCACTTCTGGTGTGGGAGAATTGGCCGTCTGCAAAGACGTTGCCCAGGAGACGCCCAAATGATTTGATGTTTTTATCATCCTTGTGGGAGGCTTCCCTCATGTCCCAGCATGAGGAGCTGGAGCTGATAGACGTAGCTCATCCGCCTCTCCCCGGATTCGAACCTGCGACTTGTCAGTTTTCAGTCCTGCTGGCACAGGGGATTAACCCACTGCGCCACCGGTGGTACAAGTTGGGTCGAACTACATTAATCCTGCAATGGGAAGTCTGACTTGGCCACAGTGGTCCACGCTCTGGTTACATCCCGTATAGACTACTGCAATGCTCTCTATGTGGGGTTCCCTCTGAAGACAGCCTGGAAGCTTCAACTAGTCCAACGTGCGGCAGCCAGATTACAGGAGCAGGTTACAGGGAGCATACTACTCCTCTGTTGCGTCAGCTCCACTGGCTGCCAATTAGCTTCCGAGCACAATTCAAAGTGCTGGTGCTGACCTATAAATCCCTAAATGATTCCGGCCCAGTTTACCTGTCCAAACAGATTCTCCCCTATGAACCATCAAGGTTGTTAAGATCTTCTGGGGGGGGGCTGCTCTCGGTCCCACCACCTTCGCAATCGCGTCTGGTGGGGATGAGGGACAGGGCCTTCTCGGTGATGGCCCCTGAGCTCTGGAACTCTCTCCCAATGGAGATTAGATCTGCCCCTTCCCTGGTAAAATCTTGGCTCTGGAACATAGCATTCTCAGAATGATGATCGAGTCAATAACTGTTGACCACATTGACAGATGATGATGAATTTTTGATTTACCTTGGCGACTTGGCTTTATGTAGTTATTTAATCTGTATTTTAATGTATTTTTATGTATTAACGTACTATGATGTTATTATGTTTTAGCTTATTTGTGTATGAATTTCCTGTTGTTAGCCAGCCTGAGTCCCTCTTCGGAGGTCGAGAAGACCGGGTTATAAAAGCTCTAAATAAATAAATAAATAAATAAATAAATAAATAAATAAATAATAGACCAGAGCTTTTTGAACTCTGTGTCATGACACATCCATGCATCAAGAAAACGTAACCCCTGGGTCTGTGTGAGATAAACTTTAAATCATGTGTGTGTGTGTGTGTGTGTGTGTGTGTGTGTGCGTATGTAATGTGGGATTAACATAACTCAAAAACCACTGGACAAATTGACACCAAATTTGGACACAATACAGCTATCACGAACCATCAAGGACCTTGAGATCATCTGGGGAGGCCCTGCTCTCGGTCCCGCCTTTGTCTGGCAGAGACGAGAGACAGGGCCTTCTCAGTGGTGGCCCCTTGGCTATGGAACACCCTCCCTAGAGAGATTACATCTGCTCCCTCCCTCTTAACATTTCGGAAGCAAGTTAAAACATGGCTATTTGAGCAAGCGTTTACGTATGCAGAGTAACGGATATAGGTAATTGATATAGGAAACCTGGCAACTTGACGATGGAACTGGACAACGCTTGATAATATAGGAGATGCTAATGATGTTGTTTTTATTGCCTTGTTGTGTTTGATGCTGTTTAAATGTTTTAATTTGTATTATGATATTATGTATACTGTTTTGTTGGAAACCGCCTTGAGTCACCGATAGGCTGAGAAAGGCAGTATACAAATACAGTAAATAAATAAATAAATAAATAAATAAATAAATAAATAAATAAATATCAGGTCAACGAGTGACCATAACTCATAAAAACATTCAAAAACATAGCATAAGGGATGTAAAAAGCCAAAAAAGCAAAAAGATGCTACAGCGCATGTGCAAAAATGACTGTGCAAACAAAACACACAATAGCATATCCACACTTTCTTCCAGACTACAGTTCCCAGCATCCCTTAAGCCAGGCCCTTTAGGAGAGGAGGATGATCTAAATGCACTGCTTTCAAGCTGCAAGCTTTCTTCTCCTTGGATTTCTTTGAGAGCATCCGAATTCCTGCATATTTCCAATTTCATATTCCTGAACTGCAACTCCCAGAAATCCTCTAGGTAGATAAGATAGATAGATTAGATAGAGATAGGTAAGTAGGTAGGTAGATAAATTGATCAGGAGGACTGCTGGGAGTTGCAGTCCAAGAAAAGATAGGGAAGGAAGAAAGGGGAGAAAGAGGGAGGGAAAGAAAGGAGGGAAGGAAGAGAAGAGGAAGAGAAGGAAGGAAGGAAGGAAGGAAGGAAGGAAGGAAGGAAGGAAGGAAGGAAGGAAGGAAGGAAGGAAGGAAGGAGAGAAGGAAAGAAAAAAGGGAAGGAAGGAAGGGGAGAAAGAAAGAAGGAGGGAAAGAGGGAGGGAAGGTTGGCCACAGCAATGCATGGCGGGTACAGCTAGTATATCTATATATGATTTGTTGCAACCCCATTCATTTTGTTGCCGCAACTTGTGTATGTGTCCATATCTCCGGTTTGCTAGAAAACCTGGATGACCATGTTGTGGAATGATGCTTGCCTAGAATGTGAAATATTCTGAAAGCTTTGGCATTGGTGCACCCACCAAACAACAGCTCCAAAACATCCCATAGCATTAAGCCATGGCAATTCAAGAGGTATCAAACTGCATTAATTCTCCAGTGTAGATGAAGCCTAGGTTGGACTGTACAAATTGGAGCACCAAGTTATGGGTCTTAACACTTGTTTCTTCATTGAGGTTGTTTTGTTGTTGTTTTTTTTCACTTTCACAGTAAGCATACCTAAGAATGAAGGGATTTTACATCAAAAAGGGGGATTTGGGCAAGTGTCCTCTTGCTTGATACTCACTCCTCTTTGTAACTATGGATTTGCAACTTTTTGCAAATCCAGCTTTGCATTGGCTCGGTCTCCTGGTTGAGCTTGCTTTTTGTGTGTTTTCAGAGGAAAGGTCCAAATCTTTGCTTTGTTTCATTCTCACAAAGATTATTATTATTATTATTATTATTATTATTATTATTATTATTATTATTATTTGATACACAACAAGATTGGTACACAGCAAGCAAGATCACTATGCTGGCTTTTGTATTTGATCACATGTCGGACACTTCCCAAGTGTTTAGAACTGTGTGATATATCGGCAAATAATGCATGCAGATACAAGTAGGGTTGCCTTTTGCAGCTGACATATTGTAATTTTAACAGCGCTGATTTTTTTTAAGTGCAGGCCAAGGTCTTTAGGCACTACACCCAGTGTAATAATAATAATAATAATAATAATAATAATAATAATAATGTTTTTGCTGTTGTTATTCTTGTTGTTGTTACATTTATTTATAGCCTGCTTCTTCTAAGCAGATTCTCCAAGCTAAACATCCCCCAGAAGGAAAAGAGGAAGGAAAAAAGAGAAGGAAGGAAGAAAAGGAGGAAAAGAAGGATGGAAGTAAGGAAGGGTGGAATGGAGGGAGGGAAGGGAGAAGGAAGGAAGGAAGGAAGGAGAATAGGAGGGAGAAAGATAGAGAGGGAAGGAGGGAGGAAAGAGGGAAGGATGAAAGGATGGAAGGGAAGGAAGGAAGGAGGGAGGGAGAAAGCAGATTGAGCTCTTTTCCCATCTCTATTTGCATTTGCATACTTCCGGTGATGTTTTGCTTTTTGCAAAGTGCTTCTTTTTGCCCTTTTGGTGCAACAGCAGCATCTTTTACACAAAATGCACAAGAACCTGAATATTTTGCAAGAAATCAGGTTTTCTCCACAAAATGATTCTCCACCCCCCCCCAAAAAAAAAAACTCCAAATGTAAAAAAGAAGAATCCCAGGATAGCTTTCTTGATGGAAAATGAGAACACTTGTAAGCAATTCCTACTTGAGACTGAGCACATTCCATGCCTCCAAAAAAAGAAGAAAAAAGACAGCTGATATTTCAAGCATATGCATGGCTATTTTTAATTTAAAACTCATTGGGTTCAATGGGACTCACTTCTGGATAGATATTGACTGTATATCCAATTCTTTTGAGATGCACAATTGATTTTTTTTTCATGTCAGGAGTGGCTTTGAGATACTGCAAGTCACTTTTGATGTGAGAGAATTGACCATCTGCAAGGATGTTGCCCGGATATTTTGATGTTTTACCATCCTTGTGGGAGACTTCTTTCATGTTCATACATGGGGAGCTGGAGCTGACAGAGGGAGCTCATCCAAACTCTCCCTGGATTCGAACCTCCGACCTGTCTTCAATTCTGCCGGCACAAGGGTTTAACCCATTGTGCCACGGGGGGCTCCACAATGGAAATGAATTACCACAGAGATATATGGTAAGTAATACGATTTCTATTCCGGTTCCTAATTTTCTTAAAGCTGGAATTAGTTCCGATACAGACTGCAATTTCTTAAGATGCTTATTCTTCTATCCTTTGAGTGGAATGACATTTTGCCTGGATTATTTTAACACACGGTGAGTGAATCGGCCATTTGTTAGGAGTGAAGCCCTGCTCATAATTCAGGTGGCTTTATCCAACCATCTCCTGATGACAGTGAAACTTTTCCAAGGTCAATGCATTTAGGCACTTTCTGCTCTGTTCAATGAGTGAACATACCTGAGACACCATCTAAACCAGGCATGGGCAAACTTTTTAACTTGGGGGTCACATGGTGGGCTGGAGTAGGGTGGGCAAGCTGGGTAGGGGAGCTTCTCCCCAAGTCCCCTCACTGCCCTTTCCTCCCCTCCCTCTTCTCTTTTCAAGGAAGAAAGTGAGGGAAAGACAGGAAATATTTGGATCCCAAAAAGGTTGGCCTTGGTCAGGATGAGATGGTGGATGGGAGAGAAAAAGTGTATCCATCAGGCCCCGTATTGCCTACTCCTGATATAGAATCCTAGAGCTGGAAGACGCCCCCAAGGGCCATCCAGTCCAACCCCCTGCCATGCAGAAAGGCACAATCAAAGCACTCCCAGTAGACAGCCTCTGTGGAAAAGCCTCCAGAGAAGGAGACTCCACCACACTCCCAGGCAGCCTAGGCCACTCTACAACAGCTCTTACTCTCAGGAAGTTCTTCCTAATCTTTTCCGTTGAATCTCTTTCCCTGCCATTTGGAACCATTGCTTCCTTGTGCCCTGGTCTCTAGAGCAGCAGAAAGTCAGTTTTTTTCCCTTTCCTCCTCCTTCTCAGTAGGACACCCTTTGAAATCTGGAAACATGGTTCTCATGTTCCCTCTCTACCTTCTCTTCTCCCAGCTAAACATCCCCCAGAAGGAAAGGAGGAAGGAAAAAGAGAAGGAAAGAAGAAAAGGAGGAAAAGGAGGATGGAAGGAAGGGTGGAATGGAGGGAAGGAAGGGAGAAGGAAGGATGAAAGGAAGGAAAGAAGGAAGATAGGAAGGAGAAAGACAGAGAGGGAAGGAGAAATACAGAGAGGGAAGGAAGGATGAAAGGGTGGAAGGGAAGGAAGGAGGGAGGGAGAAAGAGGGAGGTAAAGAAGTAAGGGAAGGAGGGAGGAAAAACAGAAGGAAGGATAGAATGGTAAGAGGGGGGACTTGAAAAAAGAGCCCCATTAGCCGCATCCGGGCCCCGGACTTGGGTTTGCCCATACCTGATATAAACTGATAAGGTATACCTGCCAATATAAAGGCGCTCCATGCAGTCATTCCAACCACATGACCTTGGAGGTGTCTATGGACAATGCCCGCTCTTCGGCTTAGAAATGGAGATGAGCACCACACCCCATAGTCGGATACGATTTGACTTCATGTCAGGGGGAAACCTTTATCTATACCTGCCGATTAATAGCAATATCTCTAACAATATCTACATGTGAATCTTCTCTAGCAAACGAGGCAGAGAGCCTTGAGAGAGAGATGTCTTCTTTTCTCTGCCCACTCTTTAGAGACCCACCCAGATACATGGGAGATGGTTTTGTTGACACTTATTATTATAACTATTGCTAATACATAACACAGTATAATTATGGATATCAGTTCTCCACCCCGTTGAATGTATTTTGGTTCAAACCCAGCAACGAAACTCTATTTAACTGGAACTAGATATGGTGTTTCCATCCCTATCTATGGCCTTTGCAGATGCACCATCTTATTGTTGTTACTGTTTTCGAAACCAAAACAATCTGCTCTGTTTATTGCATCCTTTTTTTAATGCAAAGCACCCTCGGTTGAGTTCCTGAGTTCTATTTTCTTTCCATGACAGTAATGCAAAGACTATTAGCCCCAACTCCATTCGAAGCAACCACTCAAGGGATTAGCAAAGCCCAGCTGCTTGCCGGCAAATGCGTCCTCCCTCGAAGGTTTAATGCCGCCGTTCTATATAACCCTTGAGGGAAGCCGGGAGAGGAGTTCTCCAAATGGGCACTGCTTTCTGGAGCCTACTTTTCACAGACCTATAGACAACAACCTCGCCATATGCCGTACAATTGCATATACTTTGTGACAATACATCCAGAAATGGCTTAGCTTTGAGCAATCTCCATAGCAAAACTGAATATATATTCTTGCAATCTCAATGCAATCTCAATGGCAAGCTGGGCACAATCCATACATTGTGGGGCACCTCCCTTGCATTTGGAGGAGGCCCAAAAACCATTGTGGGTGGATCATGTTAGAAAGCCTGATGCACCAAGATATTGAGCATTTCTAGTGTTCAAGACATAGGTTTATATCCGGAGAGATATGCGCCAGTGCAAAATGGGTGAATTGTTTAGCTCTTAACACTTGCATCCCAGATAGATAGATAGATAGATAGATAGATAGATAGATAGATAGATAGATAGATAGATAGATGATAGATAGATAGATAGATAGATAGATAGAGATAGATAGATCATGAATGCTCACTTATTTCCAACTAGCCATCCCCTGCCATGTGTTGCTGTGGCCCAGTCTGTATATATGTGTTTTGTGTGTGTATATATGTGTGTTTATATATTTGTGTATATGTGTATGTGTGTGTTTGTGTATATATGTCTGGTTTTGCGCATACGTTGTAATGTATTTTTATTTTTTGGCTTTTAAGTCTTTTCTGCTGTGTTTTTCAGTGTTTTATGAGAGATGGTCACTTGTTGGCCTGATAGGTGTATTGGGTCCAAATTTGGTGTCAGTTCGCCCGGTGGTTTTTGAGTTATGTTAATCCCACAAACGAACATTACATTTTTATTTATATAGATGTATGTGCATAATCAATCACAGTTTCAGAAACAAAACCTATCCATGGCCATACAGCCTGGAAAACTCACAGCAATCCAGGGATTCCAGCCATGAAAACCATCTCAGATAGATAGATAGATAGATAGATAGATAGATAGATAGATAGATAGATAGATAGATAGATAGATCAGGAATGCTCACTCATTTCCAATATATTTGCACAATCTTCGCTCCAGGCTCACTTTGCTCTGAACAATCACAGTTTCAGAAGCAAAACCTATCCATGGCCACACAGCCTGGAAAACTCACAGCAACCCAGTGATTCCAGCCATGAAAGCCATCCCAGATAGATATATAGATGGATAGATAGAAAGATCATGAATGCTCACTCGTTTCCAATGTATTTGCACAATCTTCCCTCCAAGCTCATGAACAATCAGTTTCAGAAACAAAACCTATCCATGGCAATGCAGCCTGGAAAACTTGCAGCAACTCAGTGATTTCAGCCATGAAAACCATCTGAGATAGATAGATAGATAGATAGATAGATAGATAGATAGATAGATAGATAGATAGATAGATAGATAGATAGATAGAGATAGATCGGGAATGCTCACTTGTTTCCAGTGTATTTGCACAATCTTCGCTCCAGACTCACTCTGGTGTGAACAATCACAGTTTCAGAAGCAAAATCTATCCATGGCCAAACAGCCTGGAAAACTCACAGCAACACAGTGATTTTGGCCACGAAAGCCCTTGACAACATGAAACCTATCCATTTGTTATTTCTAGAATGTACAGTCTAAGAATTGCCACCCAATTTTTCTGTTTTGTTGAAAGTTTCATTAAATTTTAATCGCAATGCAAATTTGACTCCAAGGAGCTGGCTGCAAGGTGCTCAATCGTTTTCTTTTAAGATAGCCTGTCTTTTAATAGTTTTTCAAATGGAGTGAATTTTATTTAAATAGCAGTGATCTTCTAAAAAGCAACAAAAAGGCCATTTAATTGCTGGTATCGCTCTTACAGATGCTTTTGCTTTATTGTTAAGTCTGCTCTGGTTTCCCTATTCCGTTATACTAAGGTGGAATATTCTTTAATACTCCACCCTGAGTTCTGGAATTGATGGAAAGCCATACTATAAATTATGCTAAAACTCAGCATTGTTGCTGTCGTTGTTTGTCTCTTTTCCCATTGCCTTCCACATAAAGAGGAGTTTGCCTCCGAAATACAGATCCACTGATATAGTAGAAACTTTAGGGTGCTAAATGCTTGACAGCCTTCCAAGGATTCCATCCCCGTGAAATGCCACCCAAAAGTGATATTTCTCCCGAGCCTTTCTCCGAGGCCAATCTGGAGTCGGACATTTGCTAGACACCCGCAGCATATGGCTAACAAAAGACACCAGATGATCGCATCATATATCAGAAATCTGGTGCCGGGAACCGAAGGAGACCAGATTCTGGGAGGGGGAGTCAAGAAACACACCCATCACCCATCCTTTGAAAGCTCCATTTCTATACGATTCAAAGAGTATCCCCTTTTTGACAAATATTCCTCCTGAAAATCCAATAAACCTTTGCCGTCCCAAGAGATCGAAGATTTTGCAGTGTCTCACCTCTCCCCCTCCTTGCCTTTCCATTGCTGCACTGTAGGCAGAGAGCCAAATAAAACAAAAGTAGGGCCAAATCCCCCCAGAAATATAATGATAATAGTAAGAATAATACAAGGGAAGAAAGAGAAACATTCCTTACCTGGAGCAGGACGGCTTTGGTTCCAGAGTTGCCAATGCTGTGTTTAATACTATTCCTCCACCAGGCATCGATGTCCCTTTGCTTCTGTCTAGGTTGTGGCATCCAAGGGGGATTAGCCACTGTCCTGGCCAAGCAGAGTGGGTCACAGGCCTCCAGGTGAGGAGAGATCAGCAGGGAGAGCCTCCATCCGCTCGCCTTGGTGGAGGGAGAGAGGGTGCCGAAGTGTGGGTCTGGCACACCAACAGCCAAGCCGTAGGGAAGGACAGGCAGGCTGCAGGCGGAGCAGATGGGAGGGGTGGGAGCAGACCTGGCCAGCAGGGAATTGCGAGCAGAACAGATGTGTTGACTTGAACTTACATATAGGAAATTGATGGTCTTCGGCCCCAAAAGAGGGGGGGTGGATAAGGCAGGCGAGAGACAATAGTCAATATTATAAAAAGGGGAGGTGCGTTGGTGCAGCAGGCTCCAGCCTCTGTTCCTCCACCCACATGCAAGCATTTAAAAAAAACACCATAACTGCATGGAAGGGGAAACTATTTCTAGGGCAGGAGTTCTAGATAGAATGATAGGATCCTAGAGTTGGAAGAGACCCCCAAGGCCATCCAGTCCAACCCTTTCTCTCATTGAAAGAATGATAAGATCCTAGATTTGGGAGATAACCCAAGGACTATCCAGTCCAACCTTTCCTACCATTGGAAGAATCATAGGATCCTAAAGTTGGGAGGCACCACAAGGGCCATCCATTCCAACCTCAATCTTCCATTGAAAGAATCATGGCATATTAGAGTTGGAAGAGATTCCCAGGGCCGTCTAGTCCAACCCTTTCTACAAATTGAAAGAACAAAGGATGCTGGAGTTGGTTGGGACCATAAGGGTCATCCATTCCAAACTCATTCTGCCATTAAAAGAATTAAAGCAGGGGTCCTCAAACTAAGGCCTGGGGGCCGGATGCAGCCCTCCAAGGTCATTTACCTGGCCCTCGCTCAGGGTCAACCTAAGTCTGAAATGACTTGAAAGCACACAACAACAATAATATCTCATCAGCCAAAAGTAGGCTCATATTTCTCATTGAAATACTAATAAGTTTATATTTGTTAAAATTGTTCTTCATTTTAATTATTGTATTGTTTTTCAGTGTCTTTTGCACTACAAATAAAATATGTGCAGAGTGCATAGGAATTCATTCATGCTTCTTTCAAATTATAACCCGGCCCTCCAACAGTTTGAGGGACTGTGACCTGGCCCTCTGTTTAAAAGGTTTGAGGACCCCTGAATTAAAGGATCCTAGAATTGGGGGACTACAAGAGCTATCAATTCCAGCCTCATTCTGCTATTGAAATAATCATAGGAGCCTGGAGTTGGGAGGGACCACAAGGGCCATCATTCCAACTCACTGAAAGAATGATAAGATCCTAGAGTTGGCGGGACCACAAGGACCATTCAATCCAACGCTTTCTGCCATTGAAAGAATGATGGAATACTAGAGTTTGGAAGGACAACAAGGGTCATCCGTTCCAACCTCATTCTGCCACTGAAAGAATGATAACATCTTAGAGTTGGAAGAGCCCCCCAGGGTCATCCAGTCCAACCTCTTCCTACTGTTGGAAGAATGATAGGATCCTATTTATTTATTTTATTTATTTATTAACTTTATTTGTACCCTGCTACCATCTCCCCAAGGGACTCGATGTGGCTTACATGATCCTAGAAAGAATGATAGGATCCTAGAGTTGTGGGGACTACAATAGCTATCCATTCCAACCTCCTTCTGTCATTGAAATAACCATAGGATGCTAGAGTTGGGAGGGACCACAAGGGCCATCATTCCAACTCATTGAAAAAAATTATGAGATCCTAGATTTGGGGGGACCACAAGGACCAACCAATCCAACACTTTCTGTTATTGAAAGAATGCTAAAGTTGGGAGGGACCACAAGGGTCATCCATTCCAACCTCATTCTGCCATTGAAAAAATGATAATATTCTAGAGTTGGAAGAGCCCCCAAGGGCCATCCAGTCCAACCTTTTCCTACTATTGAAAGAATGATAGAATCCTAGAGCTGGAAGAGACCACAACGACCATCCAGTTCAATCCTTTCTGCCACTGAAAGAATGATAGGATCCTAGAGCTAGAAAGGACCACAAGGAACATCCATTCCAACCTCATTCTTCCATTGAAAGAACGATAGGTTCCTAGGGTTGGAAGAGATCCCCAGGGCCATTCAGTCCAATCCATTTCTAGAAGACTAAATCCAAGCAATGCGTCATCATGTGCCATCTCCCTTTTGATTCAAAGTATTTGGGGATAGCTTGGTCTTGAATGGGCATGGAACTGGAATTCAAGGAAACCATCTCAAGAAACATCAGTCCTCCTACCAAGCATGCAATTCAAGCCCTCCTGATTGACGGTCATCTAACCTCTTCTTCAAAATCTCTGGAGGAGACTCCACCAGACTCCAAGCAACAGGATATTCTACAGATGAACAGCTGTGACCATCAGGATGTTCTTCCCAATGTTTTGGTGGAATCTCTTTTCCTGCCATTTGAAGCCATGGCTCCATTCTGTCCTAGTCTCCAGAACAGCAGAAAACAAGTTTGTGCCCTTCTCAATGACACATCTTTTCAATGCAACTTCCTTTCAAATGTCCCTCATTCACAGCCATCTCCATCTCAGAGCGATGAGCTGTTTGGATGGAGGAAGGGCTCCACAAAGCTGAAACATTTCCAGTGGCCACCCAGCTGCTCCAAGGATCATCGGTGGGGAAAGTTCATGAATGCCAAAGCCCAAGTCAATGTCTGGGGCCAGAATCCAGTCAGTAGTCCCAGCTGCAGGAGATACATCACTGAAGCAGGTGTCGTTTTGGTGGCATGTGCATGCGTAAGTAAGATGAATTATTTGGCATCGTGCAAAAAGGGGATCCTGCCTGTTGCCACAGAAGCAGAGCTGTACCTACAGGAACATGGTGCATTGCGCATTGTGCTTGCATTTCATATTCCAGTTGTACATTGCACGTGTGTATTTTGTTGTAGTTTTGCATCATGCAAACCACACCCAACCATTGACAGTAGTTGTAGGATGTTTCTATTTTGCATGTGGGGTGCATAGTAAATAACTTCCACTGGAAGTTGCCAGTTTGCCAGCATCTTCTCTAGGAAATTATAGGCAAGACTTTCTGATCACTATGAAACACCAATTTCCTATTTCTATGGTAAGTTTCTATGCCATCTGTTGGTGGTGCTTTGAATGCAATATTCCTACTTTATGGCAGGGGATTGGATTGGATGGCCCATGAGGTCCCTTCCAATGCTATGATTCTATGATTCTAAGTTTGGGAACATATCCCGTGCAGCTACAGGAGGAGCTTTGACTTGAATTTATATATGAAAGTTATATATGACTAGCCGTCCCCTGCCACGTGTTGCTCTGGCCCACATGGGGGTCTCTGTGTGGGAGGTATGGCCCAATTCTATCTTTGGTGGGGTACAGAAAGCTCTATGATTGTAGGTGAACAATAAATCCCAGCAACTACAACTCCCAAATGTCAATATTCTATTTTCTCCAAACACCACCAGTGTTCACATTTGGGCATATTGAGTTTGGTCCATATCCATCATTGTTTGAGTCCACAATGATCTCTGGATGTAGGTGAACTACAACTCCAAAACCAAAGGACACTGCCCACCAAACCCTTCTGCTGGTCATGGGAGAACTGTGTGCCAAATTTGGTTCAATTCCATAGTTGATGGTGTTCAGAATACTCTTTGATTGTAGGTGAACTATAAATCCCAGCAACTACAACTCCCGAATGACAAAATCAATTTTTTTTTTGAGTGAAGGACTGATTGGGTTGTTAGATGTGTCCAAATTTGGTGTCAATTCATCGAGTAGTTTTTGAGTTCTGTTAATCCCAAAACGAACATTACATTTTTATTTATATAGATGATCTTTTATTTCTGTATTCTTCTCTGACCTGGTTCTTTCATTTTGCAGGTGCAAAGAGTTCATTTTGAATAAAAGGTTTCCTGAAACACATCAAAGTGCTCTACATTTTCCTGGGTCTGGAATCTATCCTTTTTCATTCCATGCTATTTTTGACACTACAATATCCGCAAAGACATTGACTTGGGCTGCATCTACAGTGAGGAATGAATGCAACTTGGCACCACTTGAACAGCCATGGCTCAATGCTATGGGATCGCGGGATTTGTCATTTGGTGAGTCACCAAATTTGACGGAGATTAGGCTACAGTCCTTACAAAACTACAACTCCCGTGATGCCACAACACTGTGCCATTCCACTTGAAGTGGGATCAAACCGCATTAATTCTACAGTGGTAGGGGTCCTCTGGATCCACATAGCTGGCTTCTCCTTTGGCAAATGTAAAGTATTCCAAACACTATCTGATGCCAGTGTGTCCTTATGGAGCGGGGGCGGTTTGGCGGGGAGTTTAGAGGGCCTAATCCCCAGCTAGATAATTCAAGGAAAGAGGATTACCCATCTCTGAACACAGCCCTCGGTCTAAATATAGAGAGATTCCACCTTTTCGTTTCATCTCCTTCAGGCACGGAGAGTCCTCAGGCAGACAGAGAGGCCTGTGGATGGAGACACACATGGTTTCTCCTTGTCCTACTTGGTTTGAAGGGAAATCCATCCCATCATCCTAACCTAGTCATGTCCCATTGAAGTGGTTTCTCCCAACAGTTTGCCACCACTTTAATTGACATGGCTTGGTGCTATGGAACCCTGGGAATTGTAGCTTTGCCATCTCTGTTGCCGCCTCTGCCAAAAAGTACTAATGCCTCTCCAAACTACAACTCCCATTACACCATAGCATGGCACCGCTGTGGTTAAAGTAATGCCAAACAGCATTCGTTATGCTCAATTGGTGCCAATGTCGGTATCATTTGGGCATCGGGTTTTTAATGAAAGCCTTCCGGCTTAGATCATGTTATCACTTTCTCCACAATTCCATCTTGGTCAAAAAAATACGAATTCTCGTTGTTCCCCTCCTTTAGTTTATCACGGGTCGTCTTGTTCCTTGTGAGATTTGTAAGCGTTAAACTGCTCATTAGCTCTTGTGTAATTCTATAATCTTTTTTCACAGAGGGAAAATAGCGCTATTGGAGCATTCCACTAATTCATGATCTGGGAAATTAATTTAGGATGCTGCCGAATGTCTCTTTGTTGGATTTGGTAACAGGATCTGGGTTTTAGGCCAGACATTTAAAAGCATAAGTGATACAGGGAATGTGAAGGAGGTTATTACTCAACACAAGCTTCATAGACTATCCAAGACCCTCCTATGTTCTCCCAAGATGAAAAGTGCTTCCTTAGTTGGGTGCTTTCTCTGCTTATAGATGGAGCTACTTGCATTTTTCTGCAGGAGCTAAGGATGCTGCTACACTGTCATTTAATACAGTGCATTACTCGCTTTAGCCTGGTGTGTCCTTACAATTCATGCACACTAATGCATTTTAACATGGAGTAAGCCATATAATAATAATAATAATAATAATAATAATAATAATAATATTTATTTATTTATTATTTACTCCATTTGTATACCGCATTTATCAGCCTCAGGCGGCGACACAATGCGGTTTACAATAAAAATAAGCAACACTGACAATATATAAGACACACATACACAAACAACACACATATAGTCATCCACGCCTCAATTAGAGTCAGATCCCGTTCTCACAGTCCTTTTTCGTTCCTTGTTCAATGCCGTCTTACTGAGTTAGTTGTCATTGCATAATTATCCGAATGCCTGCTCGTAGAGCCACGTCTTAACCCTCCTCCGAAACACCAGCAACGAAGGGGCCTGCCTGATGTCCACTGGTAGGGCATTCCATAGCCGAGGGGCCACCACCGAGAAGGCCCTGTCTCTCGTCCCCGCCAACCTCACTTGTGACGCTGGCGGAACCGAGAGCAGGGCCTCCCCGGACGATCTTAATGTCCTCACCGGTTCATAGGTGGAGATGCGTTCGGAGAGGTAAGTGGGGCCGGAACCGTGTAGGGCTTTATAGGCTAAAGCCAGCACCTTGAATTGTGAATTATTATTAATAATAATAATAATAATAATAGAGGATTTAAAGATCAAACTGCAAAGACTGTGGCACAAGCCAGTAAAGGTGGTCCCAGTGGTGTTCGGCACACTGGGTACAGTGCCTAAAGACCTTGGCCTGCACTTAAACACAATCAGCGCTGACAAGATTACCATCTGCCAGCTGCAAAAGGCCACCTTACTGGGATCTGCACACATTATTCGCCAATACATTGCACAGTCCTAGACACTTGGGAAGTGTCCGACGTGTGACCAATACAACAGCCAGCAGAGTGTCTGCTGTGGACTCTTGCGGTGTTTCAAATAATAACATGACTATGGCAAAATAGAACAACAATGGTACTAATAGTGATTGGTGCACTTGGAAGCATTCCAAGAAAACTTGAAAAGCACTGGAGAAGCCTTAATTTGGATAGAACATCAATCTACAGGCTGAAGAAGGAAGGTAGCACTTCTCGGAACAGTGCACATTCTACAAAAAATCTCTAATATCCTAGGCCCTTGGGAAGAGCCCAATATTTAGAGATGACACTTGGACCTAATGTGAATGTGTGCTATGATCGGGCGGCTCAACCCATTACACAAAGTAAGCATTTACAGTATAGTTGATTTGGCCCAGGGGCGCTCTTGAGGTGCTCTTGGGGGAAAATACACCTTGACATATGCGAGTTGTAGTTACTGGGGGGATGTATAGTTCACCTACAATCAAAGAGCATTCTGAACTCCACCAATGATGGAATTGAACCAAATATGGCACACAGAACTCCCATGACGAACAGAAAATATATATCAGTAATTGGTTGGTGGGGGGAGGAGGCACCAAAATACTGTTTACTTACCGTTGGAAATTACCTAGGGCAACCTCTGGCTATGATATTATGTACATATAATAAAATAATAATATATAATACAATACAATAATATACAATATAATAAATATAATATAATATTTATAATTATACTCTTGACCTCACGATCGCATTAAAAAATCAAATATGAATTGTTGATGTTGCAATCCCAGGCAACAGTAGGATTGAAGAGAAACAACTGGAAAAGCTGACACAATACGAGGATTTAAAGATCAAACTGCAAAGACTCTGGCATAAGTCAATCAAGGTGGTCCCAGTGGTGATCGGCACACTGGGTGCAGTGCCTAAAGACCTTGGCCTGCACTTAGACACAATCAGCACTGACAAAGTTAATTGTCTGTCATCTGCAAAAGGCCACCTTACTTGGATCTGCACACATTATTTGTTGATACATCACATAGTCCTAGTCACATGGGAAGTGTTCAATGTGTGATCCAATACAACAGCCAGCATAGTGATCTTGTTTGCTGTGTACTAATCTTTTTGTGTTTCAAATAATTATAAATATAATAAAATATTAATAATAATAACCTCTGCCAGTCTAAATTCAGAAGTCCCAGAGTAGTTTGATGTGTTCATTTTCTGTAACTTTTTCATGTTTGTGATCCCACCAGTTTTTTGTCACAGGCAGATGGTATTTGTGTTCCAATGGATCATCTGAGCAACGGTGTTATGCCTCTGCTTGTAGTCTGTCTGCGCGATCTTGTTGTAGCAGCTATGTGAGCCATTATTTCATCTGCTTCCTTGCAGAGTCTATACTTGGAATCTGTAGTTGACTTTTCAATTTTGGCTTTGATGGCATTGATTCTAATGGCTTGTTCTTGGGCTGCAAGAATCAGGCCCTCCGTCTCCTTTTTCAAAGTTCCATTTGTGAGCCACATCCATATATCTTCCTTGCCAATTTTGTTCTTAATTTTCCCCAGGAACTGTCCATGGAGAGCCTTCTTTGGCCAGTTTTCTCATCTGCTCTACATTGTATTTTTACGATATTCAGTCGTCTTTTGCTCTACTCTGAACTTAAGAATGGAAAAAGGAATGTTGGTGGACAGGAAAAGAGATTTAAAGATGGCCTCAAAGCCAGCCTTAAAAACTCTGGCATAGACACTGAGAACTGGGAAGCCCTGGCCCTTGAGTGCTCCAGCTGGAGGTCAGCTGTGACCAGCAGTGCTGCAGAATTCGAGGAGGCACAAGTGGAGGGTGAAAGAGAGAAATGTGCCAGGAGGAAGGCGCGTCAAGCCAACCCTAACTTCCACCTGAAAAATAATGCCCACACTGCAGAAGAAGATGCAGAGCAAGAATAGGCTCCACAGCCACATGCGGACCCACAAGGAAACCCATAATGGAAGACCATTGTCTTTTGCACTTGAAGCAGTTTTCTACTATTGACTTCCCTCAATGTTGGTTCTTGGCTGCCTTTTGCGTAATCTGCCAGTGCATGTTTCCAAGACCCTATGCTTGGAAGGCCATCCTATTCAGACACGAGTGATCGCCAATGATGATTGCAGCAAACGCAATCAGCCTAAAGATTTATTTTATTGCAAACCTTTATAGCAAACCTGGATTCTAGGGAGACAATGGCAAAACAACACTTGCCAAGAAAACACAATGACAGGTTCAACAGGAATCAACTTAAAGGCACACAACAACAACAACAACAACAACAACAATTCACTTCTAAGCATCCGCCTATAAGAATGATATCACTTTTGAAACACAACCTGGGCAAAGAGAATAATCTATCAGCTTGGATCTCAGTCAGAGTTCAACAAAACTGACTTGTTCCAAAAAGTTTCCCAAAAAAATGCTTCCAAAAGTACTTTCTTTCCAATATGCTGTCTGTCTGAACACTTTCCTTCTCATAAGGAAACCTTTATTTTCTTGAGTTGGCAGTGTCATACTTTAAATACTCATAGTCCAAAACCATTCCACAAGAAAACTGTAGAGAAAAGCAAAACTCTTTGCCTCACGGTTGTTCTTTGACCGCCAGTTACGTCTCCAATGTGCATTTGCAAGAAAGAGTGGTTTTGAAGAGATTTCGCAAATCCACCTGTGGCACAACTGAGTTTGGAAAGCCAGGTATTAGCACCCTCTTTCCGTACGGAGTCTCATCCCAAGATGTTCAGCACAAACCATATCTGTTGAATTGATACTGGAAGCCTTACCATGCTTTTAGATTTGGTTTCCAGTTCAGCTCCTCCAAAATAAATAGGAATTTGCAATTTGCAGGAATTTCTAGTAGAAAGAGATGACTATGTTCCAGGTAGTTTCAAAACTGCCAGTTCTTACCTGGAAATAAGACTTTTGATGGTCCTGCTGAAGGAAATCTGGCCTCTTTTTCTGCTGAGCTCCTGGATTTCAAGGAGCGAGGAGGGAATCGCTGCATTGGGATCTCTCCTCCATGCAGTGATGCAGTCCAGGCAAGCATTGCATGTTAATGATGCGCTCGAAAGGGGGGAAATCCCAGCAGAAGGAAAGCAATGCAACAGACCTGCTTCTCTTTTTGGTTTCTGCACCAGCAGCAGAGGTGGATGCAAAGATACAGGCAGGGAGGGAAAGAGACTGCAGTGCTGAAGTAGGATGTGCAATAGTGATCCCATTGCTTTAGTATTAGAGCAGTCTAGGTAAGGCTCTCAAAATGTATTCTTATTCAAAATGTGTATTATTTAATTGATTTCACCCTGGATTCCTCCCAATTTAGTGACAAGAATCCTACGCCTTCAATGGTTACATGAGCACTGTCAAGTTCGTTCTGCTTTGGGGCAACACCAAAGGGAAGCGTCTTTTACTTGCCAAGATCTGTTCAGGAAGGATGGGTGCTGGTCCCTAGCAAGTGTCCCAGAAAAAGAGAGGGAGGGAGGGAGGGAGGGAGGAGGAGGAGGAGGAAAAGGAGGGAGGGAAGGCAGGCGAGCAGGCAGGCAGGAAATGGGCACAATAGGGAACATTGGGGGAAATTGCTGGTCCTCCACATCAGAATCCGCTGATAGTCTGCCTTCCAAATACTTTATTTTATTTATTTATTTATTTATTTCGAACACTTGTACCCCGCCCTTCTCAACCCCGGTGGGGGGGACTCAGGGCAGCTTCCAATTGGCAATAATTCAATGCCACATAATAAAATACATTGTTGAAGGTTTTCATGGCTGGAATCACTGGGTTGTTGTAGGTTTTTTTGGGCTATATGGCCATGTTCTAGAGGCATTCTCTCCTGAGGTTTCGCCTGCATCTATGGCAAGCATCCTCAGAGGTAGTGTTGCCATAGATGCAGGCAAAACATCAGGAGAGATGCTCTAGAGCAGTGTTTCTCAACCTGGGGGTCGGGACCCCTGGGGGGTTCGTGCAGAGGGGTCACCAAAGACTGTCAGAAAACTCAGTATTTTCTGTTGGTCATGGAGTACTGTGTCCACAGTGCTCTCTGGATGTAGGTGAACTACAACTCCCAAACTGAAGGTCAATGTTTAGCAAACCCTTCCAGTATTTTCTGTTGATCATGGGAGTTCTGTGTGCCAAGTTTGGCTCCATTCCATCATTGGTGGAGTTCAGAATGCTCTTTGATTGGAAGTGAACTATAAATCCCAGCAACTACAACTCCCAAATTTTATCCAAACTCCACCAGTGTTCGCATTTGGGCATATTGGGTATTCATGCCAAGTTTGGCTCAGATCCATCATTGTTTGAGTCCATAGTGCTCTCTGGATGTAGGTGAACTACAACTCCCAAACTCAAGGTCAATGTTCAGCAAACCCTTCCAGTATTTTCTGTTGGTCATGGGAGTTCAGTGTGCCATGTTTGGTTCAATTCCATCATTAGTGGAGTTGAGAAAGCACTTTGATTGTAGGTGAACTATAAATCTCAGCAACTACCACTCCCAAGTGACAAAATCAATGCCCCTCTAACCCACTAGTATTCAGAATAGAGCTTAATAGGTATTTGGTCCAATGGATGAAAATACATCCTGCATATCAGATATTTACATTACGATTCTTAACTGTAGCAAAATGACAGTTATGAAGTAGTAACAAAAATAATTTTATGGTTGGGGGTCACCACAACATGAGGAACTGTAATAAGGGGTCGCGGCATTAGGAAGGTTGAGAAACACTGCTCTAGAACATATTTATTTACAGTATTTCTCAGCCAATTGGTGACTCAAGGCATACATTTTTCCATAGCTGAACTGAAGATGCATACATGAAATTTATTTATTTATTTATTTCAGATATTTGTACCCCGTCCTTCTCAACCCCCAGTGGGGAGGGGACTCAGGGCGGTTTCCAGCCAGCAACGATTCAATGCCTCCATGTACACATAATAAAATACATAATAGAAACCAATAATTACATACAGTTAAAACATTAAGTTAGTTCAATTAAAAATGTACTTAAATATAACAGCCTTGTGGTCTTATCTAGCCGAATTCTGTGGTTGGAGATTCCATCCAACTTGTCCATAGTCCATTACCATAGCAATTGTCGTCATTGTCATTGTCAGCACAACTACCCAAAGGAGTGGTCCCACATCCACGTTTTCAACTTCTTTCTGAAGGAGAGGAGGGAAGACAATAACCTAATTTCCCCGGGGAGCGAGCCCACCACCAAGAAGGCCCTGTCCCTTGTCCCCAGCAAGCACATTTGTGACAAATGCAGGGCCGAGAGCAGGGCCTCCCCAGAAGATCTTAAACTCCAAGGTGGGACGTAGAAGGATATACGTTCGGACAGGTACGCTGTCCTTCTTCAAACTTATTCCATCAAGGCTGTTGGGATGCAACATCTACCCATCCATCCATCGTATGGTCTGGGGATAATGGCAGTTGCAGTCCAACCAATCTGGAGGGAGGGCAACAGTTTAAGGGAGGTCACTGCAAGAGAGGCCTTTCCCTGACCATCTGTCTGTTGGCTTCTGCCACCTCAACGCCTTCTCCTCCATTCTTGCTCACGATTCCAACACTTACACATTCAGATGATATGAAGGCGGCACCTATGTGGGCGGGAGAGTAGCAATGGCGATGAGCAAGCTGTTCAAGTCACCCCACCAAATCTTGCCTTGTGATTTGAGGAGGAAAGACATCTCCAATCAGAGCCTGCCAAACGAAATGCCATCTATACCCTCAAAAGCAGCAGTTCCGACTCTTCCATCAATATCTTTTGATGTTTGGTGGCTCCTAGCTTTGAGAGAGGTGCTCCGTCTACATCGCCAAGCGACAGAAGGAAGTCCTTTGTGTGTCTTACGTGCAGAGGTATTAAACAGGAAAAGAAGTGAAACTGCTTTCTTAGAATCGTAGAGTTGGAAGAGACCCCCAAGGGCCATCTAGTCCAACCCCTTTCTGCCGGAAAATTTATTTATTTATTTATTTATTTACAGTATTTATATATCGTCTTTCTCAGTCCGCAGGCGACTCAAGGCAGTTAACCAGGCAAAATTCAATGCTTATAATGTCATAAATACAATTAAAAACATAACATATAATAAAAACTAAACAATCAATAAAATATAAATTCATAGTGTCTCCTTGCTAAAAATCTTGCCTGGACTCATTGTCTAGTAGTCTTTCCATTTTCCTATGTCAGTTACCCTGCATCTGCAAACGCTTGTTCAAAAAGCCACATCTTGACTTTTTTTCTGGAATGTTAAAAGGGAGGTGGCCAATCTAATATTTAAAGGGAGGGCGTTCAACAGCCGAGGGGCCACCACCGAGAAGGCCCTGTCTCTTGTCTTAGCCAAACAAAGGCAGTAATGAGAGCAGGGCCTCTCCTCATGATCTTAAGGTCCTAGATGGTTCATAAGGGGAGATGCGTTTGGACATGTAAGTTGGGCTAGAACTGTTTAGGGCTTTATAGGCTAAGGCCACCACTTTGAATTGTGCCCGATAGCAAACTGGCAGCCAGTGGAGCTGGCGCAACAGAGGAGTTGTATGCTCCCTGAGCACCGCTCCAGTTAGCAATCTGGCTGCCATTCATTGGACCATTTGAAGCTTCCAAACAGTCTCCAAAGGCAACCCCACGTAGAGTGCGTTGCAGTAGTCTATACGGGATGTAACCAGAGTTTGGACTACCGTGGCCAGTGGAGCTCTTGGTTTAGCTTGAACTTTCAGAGCTAGGATGCCCCTTTTTCCCTCTGGTAAACTACAACTCCCAGGATTCCACAGTTGAAGTAGTGTTGAACTGCACTCATTCACTTCAAGTGATGCCACCGGACTCACTGCCTTCCTGACATAGGAATTGCATAGTGCAACATAACCACCCATTTTTCTTATTTAATACTATACAATATAGCAGTGATAACAAATGACTGTTGTACATTTCCTCTTGGAGGGGAGGGAAAATGGGCTACCAAACTGGTTGTTGCAGGTTCCATTTTAAGTTGCTCATGGAGGTCATTTCCATCAGCAATAAATCCCTCTCTTGCTGGCAGGTACACTCTCTGCCTCGCCGCCAGCTGCGATCGCTTCCTGAACACATTATTGCTGCATCAGCGCAGACGCGGACAACATGTCAAAGAGACCCAGGTTAGGTAGCATTACATTCAGGAGAACAAAGAAAAAAAAGTGGTGGTGGTGGAGACACAAAGAGAAGAAGAGGATGCAAACTGCCTTTGTTTTGGGGCAGGTGAGTGGAACCCTTGCAGCAACCCCTAAATAGATGGACCCAGGCTGAATCTTTGATCTAGTGTCTGGAGCATGAATGTAGTTTGACACTACTTAAACTGCCATACTACGGAATCACATAGTTTGGTATGGGACGAGCACATTTTAGCTAAAGGCTTTGTAAAACGGCAGCCTTGGGCCATGGCAGTTAAGTGGTGTCAAACTAAATTAATTCCACAATGTAGATTTATTTATTTACAGTATTTATATTCCACCCTTCTCACCCCGCAGGGGACTCAGGGCGGATTACGATGTACATATATATGGCAAACATTCAATGCCATAGACATACAACATATATAAACAGACACTCAGAGGCAATTTAACATTCCAGCTTTTCTTGAGAGTATTCTGGCCACCAGGGGAGCTGTTCCTTCACCGACCATTTGTGACACTCATGAAGTACTTCCTCATGAAGTTTGGTCTTGTGTTGGTCATTAGATGAGGGTTACAGCAGTCTTGGGAAGGGAGTGGA
Organism: Anolis sagrei ordinatus; assembly: GCF_025583915.1. Taxonomy (NCBI): domain Eukaryota; kingdom Metazoa; phylum Chordata; class Lepidosauria; order Squamata; family Anolidae; genus Anolis; species Anolis sagrei. The sequence continues at coordinate 20,428,047 of NW_026844367.1, read as the reverse complement.
GGTACTTGAAGTCCCATCATCCATGGTCTGTCCTCCTCAGAAGTGCAGCAGGATGTAGAGTGGATCATGGGGACTCTGTGTGCCAAGTTTGGTCTTGATCAGTCATTGGCAAGGGTCTCAGTGGTCTCAGGAAGTGAGTGAAGTTACTGCAAGTCCCATCATCCATCTCCAAATTCTTCCAAACTGCACCAGGATGTAGAGTGGGTCATGCGGGCTCTCTGTTTGAATTGTGATCCTGATCCATCATTGTTGGCAGTTGTAATGGTCTCAGGAAGGAAGTGCATGTATTGCAAGTCCCATCATCCATGGTGCATCCTCCTCCAAACCGCAGCAGGATGTAGCGTGTGCCAAGTTTGGTCTTTGTCAGTAATTGGATGAGGGTTGCAGTGGTCTCAGGAATTGAGCGAAGGTACTGCAAGTCCCATAACCCATGGTCCATCCCCACCAAACCACATCAGGGCATAAAGTGGGCCATGAGAGGTCTATGTGCCAAGTTTGATGTAGATCAGTCATTGGATGAAGGACACAGCGGTCTCAGAAAGTGAGTGATGGTACTTCAAGTCCCATCATCCATGGTCCATCCTCCTCCAAACTGCAGTAGGATGTAGAGTGAGTGACGGTACTGCAAATCCCTCAGGCCCTTTCCTTTCTCTTCTCATCCATTTGAGAATGTTAGAATGTTTTTTGTTTTTTTTGTTTTTTTGGGGGGGGTTGTCATGTCAGGAGCGACTTGAGAAACTGCAAGTTGTTTCTGGTGTGTGAGAATTGGCCGTCTGTAAGGATGTTGCCCAGGGGACACCAGGATGTTTTACCATCCTTGTGGGTGGCTTCTCTCATGTCCCTGCTTCTCTCATTAACCCTCTTCGCCACCAGAGGCTCCTGTTGAGGCTAGCCAATCAGAGACTATATGCAAATAGTACTACAGTGGCAGCCAATCAGAAAGCTGCCACAAACCCCTATGCCCTACGTCCACCGCACTTCCACCGCATACAAACTTTGACTTTTATTATATGTATAGATAGATTTCAAAGCAGATAATGTGGATTACCTGCTTTGATAACCTGGATTATATGGCAGTGTAGCAGTGGCAAAAGTCCTGGCTTTTCAAAAGGAGAAGATCAGGTAATAGGTATAACATACTATGTGCTCAGACATTGGTCTGGATATCAGTATTATAAGAAGTAGACAAAACAGTACAAAAAGAAATGTATCTGGCTTTGCCTTTAGCAGGAACCCTTTGACTTTGGTGCCTTTGCTCTCAACCAAATGAACTCCAATCAGCGTCAATGAATACCGTTTTCATGAGATTCAAAGATGAGAACTAGAAACATATAGGCCTGTTGTTATCATTTATTTTAAGGCAGTTAAAGCTGCCCATAATGTGTATTTGAACAGTCAAGGTTCTGATGTGTTTATTCCCCGCACAAAAAGGCTTTTATGCTGCAAGAATACAGCATTGTGGTTCCTCATTATCTGCCTCAGTTTCCACCTATGGAATTTATTTATTTATTTATTTATTTATTTATTTATTTATTTATTTATAGTATTTATATTGATATTCCGCCCTTCTCACCCCGCAGGGCACTCAGGGCAGATTACAAGGTACATATACATGGCAAACATTCAATGCCATAGACACACAACATATATAAACAGACACAAAGGCAATTTAACATTCCAGCTTTTCTTGAGGGTCTTCTGGTCACCAGAGGAGCTGTCCCTTCACCGACCATTTGTGACACTGATGAAGTATTTCCTCATTCTTTGCATGCTTCCTGGAGATTTTTATGGCCTTGTACATTAGTTAAATTTGTCTCCTCGTGTAAGCGTTACCTAAATTTCCTACTTGAGAGATGCAACTGTCTTTCAGGCTGCAAAGGTCGACAGCAAGCTACACAAAATTGGTCGGAAACTCACTCCGACCTGGGCTGGTTTTGAACTCATGACTTTTTGATCAGTAGTGATCTTAATGCAGCTGACTTCCTGTCAGGTGCACCACAGTCCTGGTGCTGGGAATCCTGGGATTGGTCATTCGGTGAGGTGATGGAGCACTATGGAGAGAATTTGGCGGACCTCCCTAGACTACAAATCCTAAGGTTCTGTTACCTGATGCCATGGCACTTCCATGTGATCATCGTGTAATGGAAGCAAGCACCAGATCTTGTCTTCTGCACCAAGGAAGGAAAGAACAACACTGCTTTGCTTTGGAGTTTCTTTTGCAAACAACGAATGCATTTAATTATGTTACTCTCTGGGATTGGCAAGGCAAGTCTGCATGATAAGAGCGTGACAAATCCCATGGGGGGAAACACGGTTACGCAGAGTCAGCCCACAAAGGACTGCTAGATGCGCCTTTCTCGAACATCTCTCCCTTCGTTGCGGTGATAATTCACTGAATCCCATTAATGCTGTTGGTGTGAATTAGATTCGCCACACTCAGCACAAGGCGCCAAAGAAGGAGGCCGTGCCATCTGTAATTAATTTTTGCCTGACGGTGGAGGGTCACTGAGTCCCGGGGCACAACTCCAATGGCAACAGTCACCTTTGGAGCCAGAGGCAATGGAGAGGGTTCCTTGAACTCCAAATAAGTCCTTGCTGTGCTTCATTGAGGACGCATGGGCAAATCTGTTGCCTGGGTTAATCCGGGCCTTTGTTGCCCATCTGTCTTTAGATGTGAGTTTAATCGGAGGTGACCCCCCCCCCCCCCCAGGACTCTGTAAAAGATAGTTCAGAATCAGGGGGTTCATAGTTTTGCCAAGGACATCGGACTGGAATGATCCCATAACCCCCTGTCTCTCCTCCTGTTTTTATGAATGAACTTTGGGGGGGAGGGGGCTGGCACGAGTTCCCCTTCAACATTGCATGATCCCCCCCCCTTCCCTATGAACTCTGTGTATGCTCCCATGCCCCTTTCCTCATTCCCTATATGTATGTAGGTCTATATTTATTTACTTACTTACTTACTTACTTACTTTATTTGTATACCGCTCTTCTCAGCCAATTAGGCGACTCAGAGCGGTTAACAATAAGAGCGGCAAAAATTCAATGCAACACCATACAGCCATTTAAAAGACAATTAACACACTAATACACTAAGCAAATAACATCAATAACCATCAATAAACATCAACCAGTTCACTAGCGTCTCATAACTAAAATCATAATCCAAGTTCGTCATCCGTTGTTCCAATTCCTATGATTCATTGTAATTCATTGCACTGCCCATTCAAACGCCTGTTCAAATAACCAGGTTTTCACTTTCATCCAAAATGCCATTAATGAGGGGGCTGATCTGATGTCTGTGGGTAGGGCATTCCACAGCCGAGAAGGCCCTGTCCCTCGTCCCCGCCAACCACGACTGAGTTGCAGGCAGGATTGAGAGCAGGGCCTCCCCAGAAGACCGGGCTGTGGCGCAGCTGGTTGGGAGTCAGCTGCATTAAAATCACTACTGACCAAAAGGTCATAAGTTCGAAGCCGGCCTGGATTGGAGTGAGCTCCCAACCATTAATAGTCTAGCTTGCTGTTGACCTATGCAGCCCAAAAGATAGTTGCATCTGTTAAGTAGGAAATTTAGGCACCGCTTTATGTGGGGAGGCTAATTTAACTAATTTATGATGCCATAAAAAAATCTCCAGCAGTGTGCAAAAAGAATGAGGAAGTGTTCCATCGGTGTCACAAGTGGACAGTGAAGTGACAGCTCCCCCAGTGGCTGGAATTCGAGCATACCCTCATGAAGCTGGAATGTTAAATAGCCTCTTCATGTCTGTCTATATATGTTGTGTGTCTATGGCATTGAATGTTTGCCATGTACATGTGAATTGTAATCTGTCCTGAGTCCCCTGCGGGTGAGAAAGGTGGAATATAAATATTGTAAATAAATAAATTCTACAGTGTAAAATCATGGCCAGAGACACAGAATCACCATACTACCTTTCTACAATGTTTAAGGAAGAGTAGAATAATGTTTAAGGCAGAATAGAATAATGATTGACGACTGGGAAATAGAGGGAGAAAACGTGGAGGCAGTGACAGACTTTGTATTTCTAGCTGCAAAGATTACTGCAGATGCAGACTGCAGCCAGGTAATCAGGAGACGCTTACTTCTTGGGAGGAGAGCAATGACCAATCTTGATAAAATAGTGAAGAGTAGAGACATCACATTGGCAATGAAGATCTGCATAGTTAAAGCAATGGTATTCCCCATAGTAACCTACGGATGTGAGAGCTGGATCATAGGGAAGGCTGAGTGAAGGAAGAGGAGATGCTTTTTAGCTGTGATGCTGGAGGAAAGTTCTGAGAGTGCCTTGGACAGCGAGAAGATCCAACCAGTCCATTCTTCACGAAATAAAGCCTGACTGCTCATTGGAGGGAAGGATTGTAGAGGCCAAGCTGAAGTACTTTGGCCACATCATGAGAAGACAGGAAAGCTTAGAGAAAACTATGATGCTGGGGAAAATGGAAGGAAAAAGGAAGAGGGGCAAGATGGATGGATGGCATCCTTGAAATGACTGGATTGACCTTGAAGGAGCTGGGGGTGGTAACGACCGACAAGGAGCTCTGGTGTGGGCTGGTCCATTAAGTCATGAAGAGTCGGAAACGACTGCACGAATGAACAACAAAAAGAATAACAGTCTGTCCTTCCTATCCACAGCTTCTGTATCCACAGATTCAACCACCTACAGCTTGGGAAAAAATTAAATGTTTATGTAAGAGACACCACTTGACCCTGCCATTGCATATAACACTATGTAACATCTTGCAGCAGCATATTTTGCTCTAGTTGTTCAATGAATATTTCATCGAGTCTCAAGCAATTCAACCTAGTTTGTGGCAGCTGCAAAAACAAAGTTTCGTGAGTATAGCAATGACTTTCAAAGTAAGGACCACACATTTAAACAGGAAATAACACTTTTAAACCAGGGATGGAATTTCTTTTTCAAATGTTGGTATTTAGCATAATGGGACTTACTTACTTACTTACTTAGGCGATCCCTCGTTGGACGAGTAAGATGGTCTTCCTTGATGACTATTTTTGTGGGCTTGTAGGTGGCTGTGGAGCCCTATTCTTGACCCGCATCTTCTCCCACAGTGAAGGCATTGGTTTCCAGGTGGAAGGTGGTCCTGGTCGGGGTTGGCTTGATGCGCCTTCCTCCTGGCACGTTTCTTTCTTTCACCCTCCACTTGTGCCTCCTCGAATTCTGCAGCACTGCTGGTCACAGCTGACCTCCAGCTGGAGCGCTCAAGGGCCAGGGCTTCCCAGTTCTCATTGTCTATGCCATAGTTTTTAAGGTTGGCTTTGAGCCCATCTTTAAATCTCTTTTCCTGTCCACCAACATTCCATTTTCCATTCTTAAGTTCAGAGTAGAGCAACTGCTTTGGGAGACGGTGGTCAGGCATCCGGACAACGTGGCCGGTCCAGCGGAGTTGATGGCAGAGGACCATCGCTTCAGTGCTGGTGGTCTTTGCTTCTTCCAGCACGCTGACGTTTGTCCGCTTGTCTTCCCAAGAGATTTGCAGGATTTTCCGGAGGCAGCGCTGATGGAATCGTTCCAGGAGTTGCATGTGACGTCTGTAGACAGTCCACATTTCGCAGGCATATAGCAGGGTTGGGAGGACAATAGCTTTATAGACAAGCACCTTGATATCCCTACGGATGTCCCGGTCCTCAAACACTCTTTGTTTCATTCGGGAAAATGCTGTACTTGCAGAGCTCAGGCGGTGTTGTATTTCGGTGTCGATGTTGACTTTGGTGGAGAGGTGGCTGCCAAGGGAGTGGAAAGGATCAACATTTTATAATGTTACACCATTAAGCTGTATCTCTGGCATTGGGGAGGGGATGGCTGGTGACTGCTGGAACACCACTTTGGTTTTCTCGATGTTCAGTGACAGGCCAAGCTTCGTGAATGCTTCTGCGAAGGTGTTTAGAGTGGCTTGTAGATCTTCTTCTGAATGGGACTTGAATACATATTCAAGGGATATTCAAAAGGGATCCTGGAACCAAACCTGAATGGACACCAAGGGCTCCGTAACTTAAGACTCCGCTCAAAACCTCTTATGTGATGGATCCGGTATCTCACTCTGAATACTAACATTTCCAAACCAAGTTGTAGAAACTAAAAACCATAAAGATCTGATATCCACTGGGCCTTTGGGGTTGGTTTCCAAGGCCTTCTATGGATTCCACAATCCATAAATGCTGAAGTCCCATTGGAGATGATGGCAAAATTGAAGCCACTCAGCTCCAACAATGGGAAGTGCAACGCTGCAATGCGCCGCGCTTCCCAATGTTGCCTGCCATGTTCTGTTTGAGCTCAGAGGTGTTTCTCCTTTTTCTACCTATGAAATAATTGAGGGGGGATTCCTGTCAATTGCACGCATCGAGTACCTCTTCAAAAGGCATCCGTTGCAGAACGCGAAAGGGAAAAGAGATGGAGGGGAATTAGGACGCCGTGGGCTGCAGTTGAGCAAAGCACCTGCATGAGATCAATGGCACGTGGGCCCAAAATTCAGTTCAGGAAGCCCATAAACAATGCATATTTCATGTCTCTGCCAGAGCTGCCATCATTCTCTACACCAGCGCCAAGCAACGCATTACATTTGGCACAACAGAGCACTGCAAAAGGCAGGTGGTTTCCAGCTAATTTACAAAAGAGCCGTCATTGACATTATGGAGAGGCCAAAGATCGGCAACCAAAAGAAACAAAAGGCCTCAGTTGCTGGCTTTTGTTGTGGAATCTAAACTGCAATACTTTGACAATTCTGCCTGGCAAGGAATGCTAACCATTAACTTTTGGAAAACTAGAATCAACATAACCTTTTGGAGAAAAACGGCTTTCACAACCATTTGGGAGAAGAGCCAAAAAACTTGTTTGAGTAAAATCTTCTCTTCGGTGATATATATCTGAGGACGAGCTCGCAGGCCCCCATTTTCAAGCTAATCTGACTATGCAGCAGGGAGTTCTGCAGTTCCGGGGAGCTGAGTCTTAAAAAGCATGAAGTGACTGTGGCTCCAGCAGCAGCTCAAAAAATTTGTTGTTCATTTGTTCAGTCATCTCCGACTCTTCGTGACCTCATGGACCAGCCCACGCCAGAGCTCCCTGTCGGCCGTCACCACCCCCAGCTCCCTGTCACTTCAGTCACTTCAAGGATGCCATCCATCTATCTTGCCCTTGGTCGGCCCCTCTTCCTTTTACCTTCCACCTTCCCCAGCAGCTCAAAAAATACAAAAGTGTTTTCTCCTTTCCTGCAAAGCCTCCCTGTTTCAATGTAGCCAACCCTTAATAATAATAAAAAAGTATCCTTTCTTCTACCCTTTCCTTTCCATAGAGATACATTGAGTCCCCTTACTGACTCAAAACACTCTCTAACATGAACCTTTCCTTTCCTGAGCCTTGGATCACTGCGAGCTCACCCGGGATGTTCTTACAGTGTCCTGGGGAGGCCGAAACTGCGTTCCTTTGAACCGCGGATACGGAGACCCACTGGACACCTGTATCCGCGAATCAACCAATTGGCTCCAAACCGGTGCCATTCTTTTCCTGGACTGATTCTAAGACTAACTGCTATCTTACTGTATTGTCGAAGGCTTTCATGGCTGGAATCACTAGGTTCTTGTGGGTTTTTTCGGGCTATAGGGCCATGTTCTAGAGGCATTTTCTCCTGACGTTTCGCCTGCATCTATGGCAAGCATCCTCAGAGGTAGTGAGGTCTGTTGGAATTAGGACAATGGGTTTATATATCTGTGGAATGGCTGGGGTGGGGCAAAGAGCTCTTCCCTGCTGGAGCTAGTTGTGAATGTTTCAACTGATCACCTTCATTAGCATTTGAAGGCCTGCCTGAGCCTGGGAAAATCTTTTGTTGAGCCACACCAAAGCGCCCAAACACGAATCAAGGAACATGAAAGGCACTGCAGACTACTTCAACCAGAGAAGTCAGCCATAGCAGAGCACCTGATGAACCAGCCTGGACACAGCATATTATTTGAGAACACAGAAATACTGGACCACACCAACAACCACCATGTCAGACTACACAGAGAAGCCATTGAAATCCACAAGCACATCTTAACACCTCTCAACAGGGGATTTTCCCAGGCGAAACATCAGAAGAAATGCCTCTAGAACATGGCCCTATAGCCCGAAAAAACCCACAAGAACCTTGCTATCTTACTTTCTGCTGAATGGACTCCTGTGCCCCGGAAAACCACTTCATTAGGTGGACCCTCATGTGGGTACCAGAATGTCATTTTCCATGGTTCCCTTGCAGCAGCAACTGTTGTGTCTCCATATTGTGGACATCACCCTGGCCTGGGAGACTGCCGGACCATAGAAGCCCCATGTGGTCACCCCCGGGGATCCCCAAATCTCTGGCAGGCCACTCCAGCCTTTCATGGAGTAAAACATTATGAAATAAACCTTTATTCCTTTGAATGAACTGTGACAGCCCATGCCCCTATGGACTTATTTTCACCCTATGAACTCTTATGGTCTCTTATAGACACTTATGAACTTCTTGGAAATAAAGTTTAATAATAATAATAATAATAATAATTATTATTATTATTATTATTATTTCTGGATTAAAATTAACTCACCATATTTTATGTGTGTTTAGTGTTTTCGTCTTTTCTGATTTTGTATTTTTTAAATAGTACGGCTTGATTTTTCCGTACAAATTTGGGTACTGATCAAGGATGATGGAAATTGTAGTCCGGCCACATTTATGTCTTTTTTTTTCTTTTTTTCTTTTTTGATCAGGTCTGCTGTCTTACTAAATCTTACCTGCCTAGACAGTTCTAGCCTAGCTTCACTATTTTGGGGTATCATTCATCCTCCTTTTTTTAAAAAAAAAAATCCATACATTAGTATTGTTTTGGTTAATTATACTTTCTAAATCCTTTTGCCTTGGATTACACACCTTTTGTCGCCCTCCAGTGGCCATATGCGAAAATTGCACCTTTTCAGTACAGCTGAGCCATAGACTGCTCTAGTTCAACCATGGGCAGTTCTTTACCGCCACCCAGTGGCCAGAGTGGAAACTGCACTGCTTTATTGAATATTTTCCCCAAAGGAACTCACTCCTTCATTCAATCCCTTTGAGGAAGAAGGAAAAGAGGAGGAATTATAAAGAAGAGAAGGAAAGAAGCCAGGACAGTTAGAAGTGGAGAGACCACATTGCATTCAATAGGGTAGATGCTTGCCTCAATGCTAAAGACTTGGAAAACTACAACTCTCTGGGCTCCCTATCATTAAGCTATGGCATTTAGATGAGGAGAGGCCGCATTGCATCCATTCAATAGGGTAGATGCTTGCCTTGATCAAGCTGCAATGCTAAAGACCTTGGAAAACTACAACTCCCAGGGCTCCCTAAGATTGAGCCATAGTATTTAGAAGTGGAGAGGCCACATTGCATCCATTCAATAGGGGGAATCTTCCCTTGACCAAGCAGAAATGCTTAATACCTTGGGAAACTACAACTCCCAGGGCTCCCTAAGATTAAGCCATAGAGTTTAGAAGTGGAGAGGCCACATTGCATCCATTCAATAGGGTAGATGCTTGCCTTGACCAAGCAGCAATGCTTAAGAACTTGGGAAACTACAACTCCCAGGGCTACCTAAGATTGAGCCATAGCATTTAGAAGTGGAGAGGCCACATTGCATTCCTTCAATAAGGGAGGTGCTTGCTTTGATCAAGCTGCAATGCTAAAGACCTTGGGAAACTACAACTCCCCGGGTTTCCTACGATTGAGCCATAGCATTTAGAAGAGGAGAGGCCACGTTGTTTCCATTCAATAGTGTAGGTGCTTCCCTTGACCAAACTGGGCTGCTAAAGACCTTGGGAAACTACCACTCCCAGGACTCCCTATCAGTGAGCCATTGCATTTAGAAGTGGAGATGCCACATTGCTTCCATTCAATAGTGTAGATGCTTCCCTTGACCAAGCAGCAATGCTAAAGACCTTGAGAAACTACAACTCCTAGGGCTCCCTAAGATTGAGCCACAGCATTTAGAAGTGGAGAAGCCACATTCCTTTCATTCCATATGGTAGATGCTTGCCTTGATCAAGCTGCCCTGCTAAAGAGCTCAGGAAACTACAACTCCCAGCGCCCCCCTAGTATTAAGCCATGGCATCTGGAAATAGAGTGGCCACATTGCATTCATTCGATAGGGGGGATGCTTCCTTTGACCAAGCAGCAATGCCAAAGAACTTGGAAAACTACAACTCCCAGGTCTCTCTAGCATTGAGCCAAGGCAGTCGGAAGTGGAGAGGCTCCATGGCATCCATTCAATAGGGGGGATGCTTCTCTTGATCAAGCAGAAATGCTTAAGACCTCGGGAAACTACAACTCCCAGGACCGCCTAGCCTCGAGCCCTGGCAGCTTCAAGGATGCAGGAGATGCTTCTGAGCCAGGAGTCTTTCGGGGGCTATTTTTAGCCCATTTCCCACAAGCCCCGCTTGGAGGAAGAAGGAGGGAGGAGGAAGAGGAGGAGGAGGAGGAGGAGAGAAAAACAGCAGCAGAAGCAGCAGAAGCAGGAGGAGGAGGAGAGGAAGATGGGAGCGAAAGGCGTCTCCGGGGTGGAGTGAGCGGCGGGTGCCTTTCTCCCTTCCTTCTCTTCCTTCCCTCCTGGGAGGCGAGTGGGAAGGCCAGCCCTGGCAAGGAGCCCCGAGGGCAAGGCTGCTGCAAGCCAGGCGGAGGCGATGCCCCGGTAGGAGCCCAGCACAGGGGCATGGAGGACGGGCTGGCATCCGAGGATGATACCCGTGAGTAGGGAAAGGAGGCAGGGAGGAAATGGGGAGGAGAAGGGATGAAGGGGAAGGAGGGAGGAAGAGAGAGAGAGGAAGGAATGGAGAAGGGAAGGAGGGAGGGAGGAGAAGGTAAAAGAGACAGAAAGGGATGGAGGGAGGGGGAAGAAAGAAAGGAAGGAAAGAAGGAGAGAATGAGCGGGAGAAGGTAAGGGAGAGAGAATGGGAGAGAGGGGGGAAGAAAGGAAGAGAAGAAGGAAGGAAGGAGATAATGAGCGGGAGAAGGTAAAGGAGATAGAAAGGGAGAGAGGGGGAAGAAAGAAAGAGAAGAAAGAAGGGAATGAGCGGGAGAAGGTAAAAGGGAGAGGAGGCGAGGGGGGAAGAAAGAGGAAGAAAGGGAGGAGGGAAGGGAGGAGAGAATGAGCGGGAGAAGGTAAAAGAGAGAAAGGGAGGGAGGGAAGGGAGGGGGAAGAAAGAAAGAAAGAGAGGAAGGAGGGAAGGAAGGAGAGAATGAGCGGGAGAAGGTAAAGGAGATAGAAAGGGAGAGAGGGGGAAGAAAGAAAGAGAAGAAAGAAGGGAATGAGCGGGAGAAGGTAAAAGGGAGAGGAGGCGAGGGGGGAAGAAAGAGGAAGAAAGGGAGGAGGGAAGGGAGGAGAGAATGAGCGGGAGAAGGTAAAAGAGAGAAAGGGAGGGAGGGAAGGGAGGGGGAAGAAAGAAAGAAAGAGAGGAAGGAGGGAAGGAAGGAGAGAATGAGCGGGAGAAGGTAAAGGAGATAGAAAGGGAGAGAGGGGGAAGAAAGAAAGAGAAGAAAGAAGGGAATGAGCGGGAGAAGGTAAAAGGGAGAGGAGGCGAGGGGGGAAGAAAGAGGAAGAAAGGGAGGAGGGAAGGGAGGGAGAAGGTAAAAATAGAGAGGGAGGGAAGGGAGGGGGAAGAAAGAAAGAGAAGAAGGGAGGAAGGAGAGAATGAGCAGGAGAAGGTAAAAGAGAGAGATAGGGAGGGAGGGAAGAAAGAAAGAGAAGAAGGAAGGACAGAAAGAGTGGGAGAAGGTAAAATAGAGAAAAGGGGAGGGGGAGGGGAAGAAAGAAAAGAAGGAAGGAAGGAAAGAATGAGCAGGAGAAGGTAAAAGAGAGAGATAGGTAGGGAGGGAAGGAAGGAGACAATAAGCAGGAGAAGGTAAAAGAGAGAGAAAGGGAGGGAGGGAAGAAAGAAAGCGACAGGAAGGAAGGAGAGAATGAGTGGGAGAAGGTAAAAGAGAGAGAAAGGGACGGAGGGGGAAGAAAGAAAGAGAGGAAGGAGGGAAAGGAGAGGAGGAAGGGAAGGAGAGGGAAGGAAGAAAGAGAAGAAGAAGAGGAGAAAGGGAAGGAAGGAAGAAGGAAGAGGGGAGAAAAAAAGGAATGAGGGAAGAGAGGGATGGAGGAAGGAAGAAGGGAAGGAATGAAGGAAGGAGGGAAAGAAAGAGAGGGAGGAAGAGAGAAGAGTGGAAGGAGGGAGGAGGGAGGCAAGAAGATAGAGAGGAAGTAGGAATGAGGGGAGGCAGGGAGGAAGGAAGAAGGGAAAGAATGAAGGAATTGAACAAAGGAAAGAAGAGAGGAAGGAAAGAAGGAAGGATGAAAGGGAAGGATGGAGGAAAGAAGGAAGGAGGGAAAGGAAGAATTAAGCGAGGGAGGGAAAGGATGGAGGGAGGTGAATTCCAGGGAGGTGGGCTGGGGAAGATGTATTTGAGGGTGCTGCTGGAATGGGGTTTGCTGGCATCCCCCAAAACCATGGCTTTGGAGGCATTTGTCGCAACCAAAGAGGTCAAATAAGGTTGCCAGCCCGGGAAAATGCCGGGTTCATTTGGGGTCAGGCCAGAAACATGGAAGCATTGCCTGGGCAAAACAGAGAGGTCTCCGCCCAAACTCTGGTGGTCCTCCTGGTGCTTTGGACTTTGCCACCATTCAAGGAGCACTTAAGCACTACGGTTATTATTATTATTATTATTATTATTATTATTATTATTATTATTTTGGTCGTGTCAGGACGACTTGAGAAACTGCAAGTTGCTTCTGGTGTGAGAGAATTGGCCGTCTGCAAGGACGTTGCCCAGGGGAGGCATGATTTGATGTTTTATCATCCTTGTGGGAGGCTTCTCTCATGTCCCCGCATGAGGAGCTGGAGCTGACAGAGGGAGCTCATCCGCCTCTCCCCAGATTCGAACCTGCGACCTGTCGGTCTTCAGTCCTGCCAGCACAGGGGTTTAACCCACTGCGCCACCAGGGGCTCCCATTATTATTATTACATCATTATTATTATTTTATTGTTGTCGTTAGAACTTCCTGATGGTAAGAGCTTTTCAGTCCTGCCTTGGAAGTCCAATGGAGTTCCTCTTCCCTGGAGGATTTTAAGCAGAGGTTGAATGGGCCTCTGTCAGGAGGGTTTGAGTGGTGCCTCGTTTCTGGGAGAAGGGGGTGGACTGGATGGCCCTTGGGAGTCCCTTCCAACTCTTCAGCTCCCATTGTTCAGTTGGAACCCACTTGAATCCTGGGAGTTCCAGTTGCAAGGGAACGCCAATGACCTTGGGGAACTACAACTCCCATCATTGCATCACATTGAGCCAAGGAAGTTCAAGAGTTGATTACACCCCGAGTCTGGATCTAAGGCAGGAATCGGGATCTGGATTAAAGCAAAGCAATGTTTGGCATCCTGGGAAAAGGTCTTTTTAAATTCAGATTATAACCCAGAGTGGGTTGAGTTTCTCTCTGTTTTGCATCCTTCTTCTAAGGAAATCGAGGAAGTTGGGAGGGAAAATGACTACGTAACCCCATTCCAATCCTGACTATGTAAATCCACTCTGATCTCTGCCCTATCGAGGTGGTTATTTTCAGGGAAAGTACTGTTTATCCTATCTGTATTATAATTATACAGTGTGTAAATATTGGCTGTGAGTCACAAGGGCAGATATGTAAACTGTCCTTTGCCAAGGAGCCTTCCTTACTAAAGGGATTCATGATTGAATGAAGGAAGACCTGCTTGACCTCTGTCTCTCCCAATCTGGTGCATTAGACTACAATTCCCATCATCCCCAGCCACAGCTCAATGTGTCATGATCCACGGCTCAATCTGTCTTGGCTTCTTGATAACTTGGACAAAGGCTCTCTCCATAATATTTATAGATATAATATTATAGATACAACATTTCCAATTTGGGAATGACCTTTCTAACCCAGGAACAAAAATCGTGTTCCATAGTGTAATGGAATCGATTTGGAGAATCGCCAGTGCCACAATCCAAGGTTGCATCTACGAGGGTCGAATGAAAAGTAATGCCTCCACCTTCGTTACTCGGGTTTGGATGGGAATATTTTAATAAATCAAATGCTGAAATAATCCTTAGAATGTGCTCTTTAATTACCACTATTCACTTTTCCACATAATCATCAGACAATTGGATACATTTCTGCCAATGATGAACAAGTTTTCTGAAGCCATCACAGAAGAAGTCGACTCTCTGTTTCCGCAACCAGAGTCTCACAGTTCTCTCAATGTACCCATCACGCACAGATCTTCCAATAGCCAAGCAAAGCAATAATGTGACACACACGTTCTTGTGAAATGCCAATTATGCTTGACATTTCTTTCTGAGTGATACAACAATCATCCTGAATCAATCTGTCAACCTTTTGCTTGAGACCTTTTGCTTGAGGACGTCCAACTCTTTGCTTGTCACACAAGTCAGATGTTCCCAATTCAACATTTTAAAACGTACCCAACAACACAGTACTCACATCAACACAACCATCATAAACAGCTTGCTTTCTCTGATTAATCTCCTTTGGGGTGACACCTTCTGCTGTCAAGAATTCAATGACTGCACATTGCTTAAGTCTCATTGACCGACCGTCTATTCCATGCTTTGCACTTTAACAACACAACCATTAAATGCTATGGCTTCTCACCAAAATGGAACTGTAGAGGAGAGTCTACTGAACAAGTCAGTACCTGCCGCATACCAGTACTGCCATCTGTTGAAAAGTTACAAAGGTGGAGGCATTACTTTTAATTCAACCCTCATACACGGTGGACTTAATGCAGTTCCGCTCCACTGGAACCGTCATGGCTGAAAGCAATGGCATCTTGGGAGTTGTAGTTTGGGGAAGAAACAACACTTTTGTAAAACTATCACTCTCACAATCCCATAGCAATGAGCCACACGGCAAAGTGAGTTCAAACTGTATTAATTCTACAGCGTGGATGCCTCCCTGGTTTAGGGTTTCATTTCTGTCTCTCTTTTAAGAACTCTGTCTGGTCCAACTCTTAATGCGCTCTGTGTTTCCTCCAGTGCTTCTTTCGGAAAAGGATTTCCACGATGCGGCCAAGCGAAACGACACAGTGCGCATGCGAGAGCTGATCAAGAGAGGGGTGGACGTCCGGGCCAAGAATAATGTAGGTACTTGTTGTGTGTGGTTTGGGAAACATGGTGTTACACTCTAGTACTGAAACCCCTTTTCACCCAGCATCACACCAGAGTCCAGGATACTATCTAGAAATGTTTATTAAAGGAAGCAGGTACAAAGGGGGAAAAAGGCAATTTCAAAAGGGTAAATAGAATAGAAAATACAAAATAGCAGTAATCCAAAAATGGCAAGGTATATAAAGTCAAGAGAACCAAAATCCAAAGCCGTTCCATGCACCAGGAAACAGGAGTTTCTTCCAAGGCAAACCCTTACAGAAGATCGGGAAACTTGAATCATGAACTTGAGAGCAGAGACAGAAAAACCATCCTTTAGCAATGTTGTTTCCTCTGAGAGGCTTGAAGCCGAACTAATTCATTTAAGTCCATCCAATCACCCATGACATTATGCTGAATACACCTGGACTTCAAGGACTTCCCATGACTCTGTGAGAATATTTAACTTGTCTGTGTCTTACTCCCTCCGTCCTCAGTTCTAATCTAGTTTCTCAGGAAAACTCTCCCATCGGCCCAAGGACTTTCACTTTCCCCTGTTGCCTGGGAACCACCAGCATCGGAATTCAAAACCTCAACTGCCTGCAATTCTCTCTGATCTGAGACCTGCAATTCACACACAGCTTCCTCATTTTGAAATCCAAAATCCCCCTCATCCTCTGAAAAATCCTCAGATGCTTGCTGTGCTACAACACATGTCTCTGCCTGGCAGGATATGAATCCCATTTCTCACCTGGAATCTATATGATTTCGAGCTTGACACCACTTTAACTACCATAACTCAAGACTATGGAATCCCAGAGTTGTCTATACTCTCCTCTGCTAAAGGGTGCTAGTGCCTCACCAAATCTACAAACCCCTTGATTTTATCGAATTAAGCCATTGCAGTTCAAGTGGTGCCAAACTGCCTTCGTTCGGCAGTGTAGATGCATCCTTCAGGTTCAAATCCCTCTGCTTTGCCATGGAAACCTATTGGGTGACCTTCAGCAAGTCTCACTTTCTCAGCCTCTGTGGAGGGCAATAGGTAATTCTGCTTCTGAAGGAATCTGGATGAGAAAACCCTGCAATAGGGTTGCCAAAAGTCAGAAACCACACAACAAGAAGTCTATCGCATTACGCTAAGTAACAATATTTGAAAAATGTTCTGTTCCTGGTTTGAAAGTGTTATTTCCTGTTTAATCGTGTGGTGGTTACTTTGAAATAAGTTCTTCTTCTCCAGAAACTTTGTTTTTGTGGTTGCCACAAACTAGGTTGCGTTGGGTGAGCCTTGACAAGATATTAATTGAACCAATTAGGAAATGACATTTATAACCCAGGAACAAACATCGTGTTACATAATGTTACCGTTTGGTTGTCCTTCAGTGCTTTTATTTCATTGCTAGTTTACGTATAGTCCCTTTAACTTTTATGCAATGGATTTTGTTCCTCAAGTTGAATCAGTTCTAAGTTTTATAAGCCACCTTGAATCCCAGACTGGGGGAAATGATAGATATGATGGTGATGGTGATGACAGCTGAGCTATCATCCCCAAAGACTTGCTGAAACAAAATGGGATTCTCCTTCCTATGGAATTATAGCAGCCTAAATTCTCTAGAATGGGTCCTCAGAAGGTCCAGTTTTCGGTTCTACTACCTTCATACCTCCATCAGAAGATGGCCATCATAAAACCATAGAATCAAAGAGTTGGAAGAGACCTCATGGGCCATCCAGTCCAACCCCCTGCCAAGAAGCAGGAATATTGCATTCAAATCACCCCTGACAGATGGCCATCCAGCCTCTGTTTAAAAGCTTCCAAAGAAGGAGCCTCCACCACACTCCGGGGCAGAGAGTTCCACTGCTGAACAGCTCTCACAGTCAGGAAGTTCTTCCTCATGTTCAGGTGGAATCTGTTGGGAGTGCTTTGATGGTGCTTTTCCTGTGTGGCAGAATGGGGTTGAACTGGATGCTCCATTCAGTTTCCAACTCTAGGGTTCTACAATCATAGGAAACATGGTACAAGGTCCTCTTAGTGGCTCTTCCTATGCTCCTGAAGGGACACAGGGGGCAAAATCTTCCCAGTAGGCTCTGGCAAAAGCAAACTGCATTCAATACCATTGCTATTCTGACCACCTTCCCAGGTTGGTTGCCCAGATGCATCCTGATTTTCACCAGTGAAATGTCAGATGGCATGGATAAGAAATGGCAGTGACCATTCATTTGCCAACTGATAAGAGAGAGGTTGGCCCTTGGATGTTTGCAGCGGCCTTGCTCTCCCATCTCCTTCTGCTGCTTAACTTCTCCCTTCCTTTCCAGATAGACAGGACTGCGCTCCATTGGGCTGCCGGAGCAGGGCATGAACAGGCAGTGCGCCTTCTCTTGGATCACGACGCCTCTGTCAACGACGTGGATAACGTAAGCTGCGGCACGGTCTGTGAGAAATACAAGTACAGAATCCATAATTTGCTATCAGGGAGTGAGAAATGCTTGCACCGAATTATTCTTATACTTATTTATTTATTTGTTCAACGATAACAGTCCCTCACTTTTCTTATCCCATTCCCTGTCCGATCATTGACAGCATGGCCACATTTACAGTAGCTTACCACCATTGGATGATGAGCACTGTTTTAATTGAGTTTTAAGTTGTTGTTTAATATACCTATATGTTTTATTCAACTGTATTTTAGATTGTGTTTTATTTTGTGTTCTGTTTTTGGCACTTTGTGCCATGTGTAAGCTGCCCTGAGTCCGGTGGCAGGATAATAATAATAATAATAATAATAATAATAATAATAATAATTACATGAGGCCATGCCCATCAATACAATATACACAATATAACACAGAAACACAGCAAAAAACCGAAAAATAAAATAACCTAAAATACAAAACCAATGGGATACAAGTTATTATTATTATTATTATTACTATTACTACTACTACTACTACTACTACTACTACTACTACTACTACAAGGCAACAAGGTCTCAAAGATTGCTGGAAATAAGTGCTTTTCCTGAATGGCACGAGGTTGAACTAGGTAGCCCATATGGTCTCTCTCCAGCTCCATTATTCTATTATTCTAAGCAGGGATAACAGAGGTTGCATATCCTTCATCTGAAAGGTTTGGGAACAAAAGTGTTTGGAATATTGGATATATATTTTTTCTAGATTTTGGAATATTTCCGTACACATCGTACGATACGTTGGAAATGGGACCCAGATCTTAGCACAAAAATTCATTCAGGGTTTCATATATACTTTATGCACACAGCCTTTAGATCAGAGTTCTCCAAAAATGCTGGTGACACACCTGTTTAGACACGCATCGTTTTGCAACACCGTAATTCAGTTTTATAGCAAAACTGAGGTTCAGCCAAACCTTTATAAGGGATATGGCCACATACATAAATGATCATACGGAAAGGCCTGGAGACACAATACATCTCACAAAAACCTTTTGTTTAGATATTTCTAAACAAATATACACAGCATATTATTTGAGAACACAGAAATGCTTTACCACTCCAACAACCACCATGTCAGACTACACAGAGAAGCCATTGAAAGCCACAAGCATGTGGACAATTTCAACAGAAAGGAGGAAACCATGAAAATGAACAAAATCTGGCTACCAGTATTAAAAAACTCTAAAATTACAACAGCAAAACAGAGAGAGAAACAACCAGGCACATCTTAACACCTCTCAACAAAAGATTCCCCCAGGCTCAGCCAGGCTTTCAAATGCTAATGAAGGTGGTCAGTTGAAACATTCACACCTAGCTCCAGCAGAGAAGAGCTCTTTGCCCCACCCCAGTCATTCCACAGATATATAAACCCTTTTCCTATTTCCAACAGACCTCACTACCTCTGAGGATGCTTGCCATAGATGCAGGCGAAACGTCAGGAGAAATGCCTCTAGAACATGGCCCTATAGCCCGAAAAAACCTACAAGAACCTATTTCTAAATATATGATTTATTGGTCATTTCACATAGATAAGAGGTTTCAAGTTTTATGCGCGAGACACACTCAAGTGGGTAGTTCTAGGTTTTTTCGGGCTATATGGCCATGTTCTAGAGGCATTTCTCCTGATGTTTTGCCTGCATCTATGGCAAGCATCCTCAGAGGTGTGAGGTCTGAGGATGCTTGCCATAGATGCAGGTGAAACGTCAGGAGAAATGCCTCTAGAACATGGCCATATAGCCCGAAAAAACCTACAACAACCCGGTGATTCCAGCCATGAAACCCTTCAACAATACATTAACACACTCAAGTGTCATGACACACAGTTTGGAAAGCTCTGCTTTAGACAATATACTTGATCCTTTTGTGCACAAAGCAGTATTTGAGTAAACGGAACCATCACACACAAATGCAACACTGTTTCTTCTGTCATTTTCTTTGTGGGTTTATTGGATTGACATTTTTAAAGAGTGTGTTGCTTTCAGTGTTGCCCAACAGCCTGGAAATATTGGGTGGCGCTTTATAAATCCATAAAACAAATGGAATCCATCAGTAAATAGATAGTCCCAAAGTCTTCTTCAAATGCAGTCAAGCAAAATGCATCCAGTTTGCTTCCTTTGAACTCTCACATCGACCTGAAAAGCAAATATATGTGAGAAGGAAAACCAGCCAAAACGTTCCCAGATTGATGGATACTGCACAACTTTTGAGCATGCTGGAACATACTAGTGTGTCCTGCAAAGGATGCAAGGATAAAATAGCTTCTGCCCTTCTTGCCTTATAAAATTGGACAACAAGGCTGCACATTCATTGCCATTTTAGTCCAGAATTGAGATGACCTTTCTTTTCTCTCTCTCTGGCTGCCCAGTTTGGGATGAACGCCCTCCTCTTGTCAGCTTGGTTCGGCCACCTGCGCATCCTTCAGATCCTGGTCAATGCCGGCGCCAAAACCAACTGTGCAAACAAGGTGCGGCAATTTTCCACAAGCTTGTACACAAATGCATATTGCAGGATGCATGTGCACATTTGGCCGTGCATTCAGTTGCACATTCTCTGCTTGGGGTATCGCCCTTTGAAACCTAAAGCATGTGTGTTGTTGTTTGGCTCAGACTTGGAAAGACGTCAAAGGTATGCGGAAATGGCTGCTTAATGGCATGGGGGCTTTACAGAGCAGGAAGCATGATCTCCTCTTGCTATATTCAGTCAGACAGTGTTTGCTCAAGGGGCGAGCCTTGCATTACACTATGTAACAAAATTTGGAAAATAAAATCAGTTCCTGGTTTGAAAGTGTCATTTCCTGTTTAGCTGTGCGGTATTTACTTTGAAAATAGTTGATCTACTCCAGTTACTTTGATTTTGTGGCTGACACAAATTATCTTGAAGTGATTGAGACTCTGGAGCAAAATGTTCTGCAGGGTGTCCCACAAAAACAAAGTGTTTGCAGTTTAATAAACTTTTCCCCGTTTTTCTGAAAGAACCAATTAGGAAATGACATTTATAATCCAGGAACCGGAATCGTGTTATGTAATGTTATGTGCTTGAAGCATCAGCCATTGAGAATGCCCCTCTGCCTGGATTTTCCCTTTTGTAATGAATAACTCGAAAGTAATAAGGCATTCCATGGTTGTAAGGATGGAGGGAAGGGATTTCCTCCAGGAAGGTTTTGGATTCATTTGGATGAT
Organism: Anolis sagrei ordinatus; assembly: GCF_025583915.1. NCBI lineage: Eukaryota > Metazoa > Chordata > Lepidosauria > Squamata > Anolidae > Anolis > Anolis sagrei. The sequence continues at coordinate 20,407,235 of NW_026844367.1, read as the reverse complement.
GGCCACAAGAGAAGTTCTCAACGTACCCAGAGAGAAGGGCAGCTACAGCAAGCCCCTACAGTTCTGGAATTTGTTTGAAACCACTCTAACTGCCACAGCTGAAAGGTATGGATTGGTGGGAGTTGTAGTTTTCACAAGTTCTTCAACTGTTTCTGTCCCAAAGGGCTGATGCTTCGCCAAACTACAACTCCCATGATCTGAATCCTGTCCTTTTGCCTTTCAGAATGGACGCCACTTGCTGCATTGCGCTGCCCAAAGAGGACACCTGAAGGTGATTGAGTTCATCATGGAAGATCTGGAGGATGTGCGGCTGGATAAGAAAGACAAGGTGAACAGATGACTTTTATTGTTATATTATTATATTATCATTATATTATTGTACTATTATAGCACCTACAATAGTCCCAAGAGGAGAAGAACACCTCTTAGGCCAGATTGCTTCCCTGCAAATCTACCACTTTTCCATTACTTCCAAAACTTCTAAAATGCCAAAATGCACCCTTCCCTTTCCCTGAAAAAGAATCCAGTGACCATGTTCTGCTTTCCATTGCAGATCTGCCATTCCCAAATACGCACAATACTTTTCTGAAACGCACTCTTTCCAACCTGAGGAGGAGGCAGCGACCAGACTCTGTGTTCCATTGCAGATCTGTCACCCTGCAAATAAATACAACATCTCTTCTTTCCATGGAGCAGAGCATGGCAGGTGGACCAGACTCCTCTAGTCTGCCACAATTTTTGGATTGTAATAAGGTCCCCTATATAGCAATATTTCTGCTGATGTTATTCTAAAGTTGTAAAAAAATAATAGGTGTTTTTCCAGCCGGAAACATGTCGATTCCCATCAGTCCCAGACAGATGTTGACTCTCCTTAATTGGTGTTGGTAAACATAAGGAACCTTGTGCTGACTTCCTTCCCATGAGATATTGGTTTCCTAAACTTAAAGGAGCAATTGTCTCTGACTATATAAACATGTTGTTTTTCACCAAAAGTTCAACAGTTAACCATTGTCACAGTTCTCGTCAGTAATTTCTAATGGCAGTCCATGAATGTAGTTGTTTCCCAGGTCTCAATATTTTAGAATTGTGTCTTCAATCCAATTAGGCCCCATTTATACTCCTTTCATACAGTTCAATTCAAACTATACATCATATATTTTTCCATCACAGCTACATACTCCAAACCCTAACTAGTTTTAGTATACTAGTGTCCTAAGCACTGAAAAACACACAGTTCTATGGGTAGCTTCCAGCAGAAATTGACCACAAAGTTGTGCCAGAGGACCTTGAGATTCCTGCCAAGATGTCCTTAAGAATGGGGAAAAAACGCCTTCATTCATGGTTTTTCACTTCCATGGAGGTCTTGTGTCCTTACTTAACCTCAGTGAATGTGGAGGGCTGGCTGTACAACACGTTGCTAGTAAGGATTATGTTTTTTTTCCCTTCCCTTCCTGCTTCTTTTTTCTTCTCCAAGTTGGATCGGACTGCCTTCCATTTAGCGGCAGAGAATGGACACCTCGAAGTAGTGGAGTTTCTGGTTGCCTTTGGTTGTGCGCAGAACCTTAAAGACAAAGTAGGTCTTTAATAATAATAATAATCATCATCATCATCATCATCATCTATATAAATAAAAATGTAATGTTCATTTGTGGGATTAACAGAACTCAAAAACCACAGGATGAATTGACACCAAATTTGGACACAAGTCATCTAACAACCCAATGTATATCCTTCACTCAAAAAAATTGATTTGTCATTTGGGAGTTGTAGTTGCTGGGATTTATAGTTCAACTACAATCAAAGAGCATTCTGAACCCCACCAATGATGAAATTGAACCAAACTTGGCACACAGTTCTCCCATGACCAACATAAAATACTGGAAGGGTTTGGTGAACAATGTCCTTTGGTTTTGGAGTTGTAGTTCACCTACATCCAGAGATCTCTGTGGACTCAAACAATGATGGATCTGGACCAAACTCTACATGAATACTCAATATGCCCAAATGTGAATGCTGGTGGAGTTTGGGGAAAATAGAATCTTGACATTTGGGAGTTGTAGTTGCTAGGATTTATAGTTAGCCTACAATAAAAGAGCATTTTGAATCCCACCAACGATAGAATTGGGCCAAACCTCCCACACAGAACCCCCCAAGTGGGCCCCAGCAACGCGTGGCAGGGGACAGCTCATAATAATAATAATAATAATAATAATAATAATTTATTTATTACCAATCTTAGTCTACAGATAGTGCACTGCTCTGCTTCTCTCTTTTATCCCTTACCTGGGAAGCTGTTTAACTAGCTGCTTGGAGAAAAGGGCAAATAAATAAACTGTAGTGTTATATTGAGGTTTTAATGAGATTTTTCTGCCAATACTCACCCAACCTGTCAATAGATCTATTGATTTATTGTGCCCTGGGAGGATGCCACAGACTGTCCTAACTATTGGGTCTCCCTTCTTTTTATTTATGGTGGATAATATTGAACTGATGTTCAGGAGAAGAACACAGCCCTCCATTTAGCAGCCAAGAACGGTCACGCACGGGTGCTACGGAAACTTATCGAAATTGGGATGGACCTTGATGAGAAGAATACAGTGAGTAGAAGACTTTCAGAGAGAAAATATCTATTGCAAGTCTATGCCAAGACTTGTTTTCCCTGGAACAAAAACCTAAACAAGCCAATAGCCAAAGACTGAGATCTAATAACTTGACACTCCCTAGGTTATGCATGGCCTTGTTGCAAAATTGTGGCATTGTGCAATCAATGTGTATTTATACATTGATGCACAACCATACAGACAATGTATACTTATGAACAATATTATTTTATGTTCTTGTTTAATATGATCTGTTTTATTCATGTCATTGTTTTTTGGTTGCACTTTATGGCATTTAATGGTTGACAAACAGCAAGTCACCTCTGGTGTGAGGGAATTGGTCGTCTGCAGAGACGTTGCCCAGGGGATGCATGGATGTGTTACCATCCTGTGGGAGGCTTCTCTCATGTCCCTGCATGGGAAGCTGGAACTGACAGACCAGAACTCACCCCGTCTCGCAGATTCAAACCACTGACCTTCAGGTCAGCAGTTCAGCCGGCACAAGGGTTTAATCCATTGCGCCACGGCGGCTCCTGTTGTGAATTTGTTGTGAACCACCCTGAGTCCTCAAGGTGATGATAGAGAAGGCTATAAATACATTATTATTATTATTAATAATAATAATAATAATAACCAGAATTATGGATGTGCAATGACACGACATCCATGATTCTGCTTTTGCAGCTTCCAATTGAATATGGATGATACATATTGGCCAAAAAAAGGACAACTACAGGTGGAAAGGAACTTTTGCATGTGAAGGATACTAACAATCTGCAGCCAAAATACATTAATAAATAATAATAAAACTTTACTTATACCCCGGGGTGGCTTACACGAGGCCAAGCCCAACAGTACAACAATGCCAATTATTCAAGAGCAACCTTACTTTCCTCACTTCTGTCATTTACTATACCTCTTCTCTTTTCAAATGCTCTATCTAGCCTCTGTTGCTTCTCCTTACTTCAAGAGCTCTGTAATAAGGATTGAAATTCCTTCAGTCTCCATTTGCATGTATTTCTCCGACTCCCACCTGCATTTTCTCTTGTCATGATGAATCCATCCATGAATCTGTCTTCTTTTCCTCTCTCTTTGCAGGAAGGCTTGACTGCGCTGCATTTGGCTGCCGAAGGAGGACACCGTGGCTGCCTGAATCTACTCCTGGAAGCTGGCTGTGATATCAATGCCAAAACTCAGGTGAGTTGTTTGTACCGGGAGGCCATTTCTCAGGTCCCCAGGTGGGAAGGGTGATGGGAAATACTTTAGTTCTGCTAAGAAGACATTGTTAGAGATCTTGCAAAGGCTTAAGATGATTAAACTGAGGCTGTCATACTTTGGACACATCATGAGATGATATGGCTTACTGGAAAATATAATAATCCTTGATAAAGAAGAAGGCTGTAGAAAAAGAGGAAAACGACATTGTAAATGGATTGATTCAAGGAAGGAAGCTGCTGTTGCTTGGAACTTTCGACTATAGTGGACAATGGCAGTTGTTGGAGATCTCTGATTCATAGAATCGCCATACATCGAAGATGACACATAATGCAAATAAAATAAAGGGTTGAGATCACCTGGGGAGGCCCTGCTCTCAATCCCGTCCTCGTCACAAGCACGGCTAGTGGGGACAAGAGACAGGGCCTTCTCAATGGTGGCTCCTCAGCTATGGAACGCCCTCCCTAGGGATATTAGATTGACCCCCTCCCTTTTAACATTTCAGAGAAAAGTCAAGACTTGGTTTTTTGAGCAAGCGTTTGCAAGTACAGTGTGACTGACATAGAAAATGGAATAATTAGACAATGTGATTGACCAATGCTTTCAGTAAAGAGATGCTAATGATATATGTTTGTTATTAATTTTGCTATGGCTTTATAATATTTTAATGTTTTTAATTGTATTTTATGGTCTTGGTACTAACTGTGAACTGCCCCGAGTCACCTGTGAGCTGAGAGGAATGGTATATTAATATAGTAAATAAATAAATAAATAAATAAATAAATAAATAAATAAATAAGCTGTAAGGAAGCCTTGTTATTGTTCACTGACTCACAAACTTGGACCTTCCAGTTGCCCAAAGCCCAACACTAAGGGATTCTGGAAACTGGTCTAAATCATCTGGAGGGCCAAAGTTTGAGAATCACTGAACAAGCTGAAGACCATTTGTGAGCCCGGAAATGATTTCTTCCGATGCCTCCTCAGTCTCATTCTCCCCTTAGAAAAACATGACATGCCTTCATTACGCTGCACTGAATGGCTACGAAGATATGGCCAGGATCCTGATCAATGCAGGGATTCAACTCGATGCACTGAATTATGTAAGTAGCTCATTGAATCAGTGACAACCGGGGCACCTTTGCTTCTCTGAATGGAGAGGTATGCATCCCTTAGATCTAGTTTGAAGCCGTGAAAGCTCTGATTGTCTCGTTCAGAGATGGGAATTACAGAGCCTGCTGCTTGCAGGAAGCTCTCCTTCTGTTGGAAAATGAAGGCCTCTGATTCTGATAACTTCTTGAGAACTGAGTTAAGTTTTTGTCCTTCTAAGAAGCCTAGCAGGCAACAACTGAGAAGGCCCAGTCTTGTGTTCCCACCAACTCTTCCTATAATGGTTGTGGGATCGAGACAAGGACCCTAGATTCCAGGCAGCTTCATGTCAAGAGGTACCATCCACCAGATATCCTGGAACCAAAGTCTCATAGGGATTTATCACAACTAGTGCTTCCCATATAATGTAGTATCCATTGAGTTGCCATAAATGAATAGTGGCCACACCTGAACTGACATGAGAAAAACATAATTTGCAATTTGGAGGCCAAAAATTCAAAATTAGCATTTAATGTTGCTGTTTCTTCCCGTAGCAAAACTCCTCTGCTATGCATATTGCGGTGCTACACAATCATCCAGCTGTGGTCAAGCTCCTAATTGATGCTGAATGTGACCTGGACATCCCTGATAATGTAAGACACCATCTGCCTTTTGGTTTTAATGTCTCAATTTGCTGTTTCGTTGAAATATGCCTATATAACTACCCTTTAATAACCTTCTTCTAAGTAAACAATAAAACAAAAAACAATAGCATAATTGTGTCCTCATCTTTGGTGTAAAAAGGTAATCAGTAGATACCAGTCGTTCTTAAAACTGGTCAAGGATTTCTCCTTGATCAACATCATCAACTTGTGCATCTCAGCTAATTCTCATACTTTCAGTCTTCTTGTGTTTGGAGAGCTGAGTCTTTCCATTTCTGATTGGAGACAATTCTCCATTCAGAATCGTAGCAATCTTCCATGTTTTCTCTCTAGGTAATCACTATGCTTGTGCATTTTGACTGAACCTCAATCCATTTCTGCTGGCCAGATTCCAGTAGACTCCTGTATTTGTTTTCGTGTGCCTTTCAAAAACAATCAGCACCTGAAAAATATGTTTAGATCCACCCCATTGGCAGCAGTGAGGAACTTACGAGGCACCCCTTTCAGTTCCTGGGACCCTTTCCTTTTTTCCGTTCAAGAGTGCCTGGGTTTCAGCAACAGGGCTAAGGAAGCGGACACAACATGCATAAGAGACGTCACTCTTCTATTCCGATTGGCCCAACAGGCAGGGCACTCGGGAAGCCCCATGTGAGGAGGAACATGCAGCGGCAATCTCTTTGTGCGCCACGTGCTCCCGAAAAGGGGAGTAGGAGATATGATCGGCTGCCATGTGGTCCCGATATGGATGGAAAACCGTGGCAGCTGGGCTCTTGGATTGGCAGATGAAAACTGCTAAAATGGATCCGCGCACAAGCCTAGTAATCACTCAGCATCACCAGCAAGATTTCATTGTAATGTTAGCTTTGACAATTTCTTCTAATATATTCATTTGAATCCAATATTTCCTTGCCTCTTCACAAGATTACCACATTTGGTAAAATGACCCAACATTGTACATGGCATGACTATCACAAAACAAGTAGAAATGTGTTGGAGCATTATAATGGTGTAAATAGAGTCACAATCAGTTTCATTATTGTTAGGTGCCTTGAGTCTTTGTATTGGGGAAAAAGTGGGATAAAAAGAAAGATTAATGTTGTTGTTATTATTTTACTGACACAAAAACACAGTATATCACAGCAAACGAGATCTATATGCTGGATTTCGTATCACAAAATCACAAGTTGAACACTTCCCAAGTGTCTAGGACTGTGTAATGTATTTTCAAATGATGCGTGCAGATCCAAGGAAGGTGGCCTTTTGCAGTTGACAGATAGTGATTTTGTCAATGTTTATTGTTTCCAAATCCTGGCTGAGATCTGTTGGCACAGCACCCAGTGTGCCAAAGACCACTGGGACCACTTGTACTGGTTTATGCCAGAGCCTTTGCAGTTCGATTTTGAGGTCTTGATAGCAGCTGAGTTTTTCCTGTTGTTTTTCCTCAATGCGGCTGTCACCTGGTATGGCGACATCAATAATCCAGACTTTTTTCTTTTCCACAATTGTGATGTCTGGTGTATTGTGATCCAAAACTTTGTCAGTCTGGATTTGATAGTCCCACAGTATTTTTGCATGTTCATTTTCCATGACCTTTGTGTGTTTATAATCCCACCAATTCTTTACTGCTGGCAGGTGGTACTTGTGACATAAGTTCCAGTGAATCATTTGGGCCACAGAGTTGTGCCTTTGTTTGTAGCCCGTCTGTGCAATTTTCTTACAACAGCTGAGTATATGACCCATGCTTTCAGCAGCTTCCTTGCACAGTCTGCATTTTGGATCATCAGCTGATTTTCTGATCCTGGCTTTTATGACATTGGTTCTGATGGCTTGCTCCTGGGCTGCAAGCAACAGGCCTTCTGTCTCCTTCTTCAGGGTTCCATTCGTGAGCCATCACCAGGTCTTCTCCTTATCAACTTTTCCTTCAATTTTATCAAAGAACTGCCCATGCAATGCTTTGTTGTTGTTGTTGTTGTTGTTATTTTTCTTACCCGCTTCTCCCCATAGCTCGAGGCAGGTCACAGCACAGTCAAACAAAGAAATAATATAAAAAATCTAGAAACATGCATATTAAAATGCAGTTCCATAAAAGATATATATCAAAGCATTTTTGTGAAATACACATTAATCACACAGGACAGAGCCCAAAACAGAGGACATGAGTTTAATACTTTTAACTGTCTGGGTAGGCCTGGTGGAAGAGACAGAGATGATGGTGATTATCATGATGATGATTGGGGGGGGGGGGCTGCATAAATACAGTTCACAAAAACATTCACAAAACATGGTGGGTGAGGAGCTTATTTATTTATTTATTTATTTACTTGTATACCACAGTTTCTCAGCCTAACAGGCGACTCAACGCGGTTTACAACAAAGGTACAACAGTCAACAATATACAATTTAAAACCATAAAAGCATAATACACAATCTTGACACAACAATAACAACCCAATGCATCTTATGACTAAAATCGTGATCCAGTTTCGTCGTCCATATTACCATTCCTGTAATCATGTATCACCACAGAATCAGGAAGCTTGAGGCATGGTGCCCTTTGGACAGCTGATGTGCATCTGCACTTTACTGCTGCTGTCCAGGGTGCTGAAACTATTTGCAGCATTCAGAACTTTGGGTAGGAGTAAAACAAAGAGTGGATTGACCATCCCATTAAGCCTGTTCTCCCACCGTTGCAACTTTGCCCATTCCCTCGAGTTGTCCTAACGTACAAGGCAAAATTCTACACCGTGTGCCTCTCAAGCAAGTTAATTTGGCTCCGATGGGGAAATCATGGCATTCCTGTAAAGAGCAAAACGGCTCATATAACCCAGGAAACTGATTAAGACCTGCTTCCCTTGGTTTTTTTTTCTTTTTATTTATTCAGAGGCAGCAGAGCCCGCTGCATATTGCTGCTGAATATGGGAGGCAAGACATTGCGGAGATCATCCTGATTGCCGGGGTGAATTTGAAACTCACAGACAAGGTAAAGCGTGTCTTGCATGGGACCCTAAGGCCATGTAGAATACATCCACTGAACCACTTGTATCTGAGAACAGTATCTACTGGTATATAAGTTGAATTCAAAGTTATAGATTTTGTTATGATCAGTGGATAAGTCAACACCAACTCAGAATCCTAACCTTTGTGGCGTTTCCCTGCTTTCTTTACTTGCAGTTGTTTTTTCCACTATTTCTAAAGTCCCAATATCATCTCCTTCCCTTAAGGAAGCCTTTGCAGGCCAATTCCAACTAATTTCCATACAAAAAAGGGGGTGTTTGAAAGTTTTGAGGCATTCCATGTATTTATCACTATAGGAAAACGAGGCATGCGCTCTCAAGATATGACAAGAGTCACATTAATTTTAAGATATGATAAATGAGCTTTTTTTTTACTTTTATGGTTCTTATTCCCTTCTCCTGCTTTGTCCTTTGTTTACAGCAAGGGAAAACATCACTAGATATTGCTGCCCGTGGGAACCATGTCAACTTGGCTGATATGATCATCAAAGCAGATAGGTTTTACAAATGGGAAAAGGTAGGAAACCCAGTTATAGACATACTATTGGGCCCCTAAGGGTGTTTGGCTAGGAGTTATATGTGTTTGCCTATATATACATCTGTAATTTCAAAAAATGTATTTGATGCCTGCAGTACTTTCTTTGTCCACAAAGTGGCAGACTTACCAAACAAATGCATAGTGTTGCAATCAATTTGTTTTAAAGTTGTGTTGGGGAACAGTCTGGTAGTAAAGGATAGGTACATCATACTTCTATCATAGGGAGCCATAGGAGTGTATCATAACTGTGGCTTCACCCTGATGGATGGTCACTGTTTATTCAGAACTTCACAATTGCAGAAGCTTTGGCAAATCAAATTAAAGATTATTCTAACTTTTGTAAAACAGGAAAAGAGAAAGACAGGGAAGGAGAATTTAACTAATGCTGCTATGGGATGTTCACCAGTACCAACTGTTTTGGAAGACAAAATTCCAGTGGTTTTGCACTTCTGCGGATTTTGGATTTTATTATGCAAGGCCCAACATACCTTTGAATATATTTGTGTGAAACCGAGCAGTTTGATTGGCATGCTGATTGTGTGTAGCATAGGAACAACTTATAAACAACTCGAGAAAAAGTATTATGTACTATTTGAAGACTGATATTCAAAGAGTAATGGATGGATGCATGCATGCATAGATAAATGGATGAAAACAATTATTATTATTATTATTATTATTATTATTATTATTATTATTATTATTATTATTATTTATTCCCCACCTCCATCTCCCCAAAGGGACTTGGGTGGCTTACATGGGGATGAGCCCGAACAGCATAATTAAAATATGGATGGATATTTTATTTATCGTGTCAGGGGCAGCTAGACAATTGGATTACATTTCTAACAGAACAAAACAAACAAACAAACAGACAAAGCACAAAATTTGCAAGCTTGGTAGTTGATTAAATGTCCTTTGACCAGTATCTGGCCATTTGGAGTGCCTCTGGTGTTGCCGCAAGAAGGTCCTCCATTGTGCATGTAGCAGGGCTCAGGTTGCATTGCAGCAGGTGGGCAGTGGTTAGCTCTTCTCCACACTTGCATATCATGGATTCCACTTTGTAGCCCCATTTCTTACGGTCTTTGCCTGGCTTCAAGATGGCGATGATTCTTGTTTTCCTCCAGATTTTGGGAATCTGACAGGATGCAGTGCAGTTGTTCATCAGCTCCAGCAGCCAGCGCCTTGCTTTTGAACCAGAGTTCTTGATTTGTTCCATCCATAGATCATCCAAGCCAGCTGCTTTGCCATTTTTACATTTATTGAGAGCCATGTCCAATTCAGTAGATGTAAAGGGTTCATGAAGGTTGTTGTTCTCAATCTCTGGTTGTCTGGCTATTGGTTTCTTTCCAACTTTGGTGGCAAGGTTGGGTTTCCCATTCTTCAAGAGTTGGTGTGCTATCTGATCTGCCTTTATGTTGGATGGATATGGATGGATACATAGATTGAAGCATAGATGAATGGATGGGTAGATGGATGCATGGATCAATGGGTGGGTAGATGGGTGGGTGGATGGATGGATGGATGGATGGATAGATAGATACATGGATGGATGGGTGGATGGATGGATGGCTGCATAGATAGACAGATGGATAGATAGATGCACGGATAGAGGGATGGATGGATGCATAGATGGATCTATGGGTAGATAAATGGATGGATGGATGGATGGATGCATAGATAAATAGATGCATAGGTAGATAGATGCATAGATGGATAGATAGATGCACGGATAGATGGGTGGATGGATGCATAGATGGATCCATGGACAGATACGTGGATGGATAGATGGATGCATAGATAGACAGATGCATAGGTAGATAGATGCATAGATGGATGGATGCATACATAAATGGATGAGTGGATGCATAGATAGATAAATACATACATACATACATACATACATACATACATACATAGATGAATTGATGGGTGCTTGCATAGATAGATAGATAGATAGATAGATAGATAGATAGATAGATAGATAGATAGATAGATAGATAGATGCATAGATGCATAGATGCATGGATGGATGGGCAGACAGATAGATGTCTTGATGCAGCTTCCTATCTTTTAAGGTGAGTCCATTTGCGGTCATGGCAATGGTACCATAAGCATAAATATGAATAGGAAAATGTTATGAAAGTTGTAAAATTAGCTTACAACACCATAACTTCCCAAAAGGATGCTTGGTCAATCCGTTTAAAAAGATCTATTCAAATTAATGGAAGAGATCTTGTCCCTTTGTTTGCAGGACACTCTCAATAGCGACTCTGACTCCTGGATAGCCAAGCACTTAACCTTTAAGCAGGACCATCGTCTGGAGACCAAACACATCCGTTCGGTCATGTGGAGGCTCGCTACCAAATACCTCAAACCCAGTGAGTGGAAGAAGCTGGCGCATTACTGGAAATTCACCGAGGCACACATCCGAGCGATTGAACACCAGTGGGCAGGTAGGAACCATGGGAAGAACCTATTATTATTGAGGTTGCATGGCCATCTATTGGGAATGCTTTGATTGTGTTTGGAAGAGGGTTGGAATAGGTGGACCATATGGTCTCATCCCTCTATATTATTGTACAATTCTATGATTAGTGGTAGTAATTTAAAATTAACAATTAAAATCCTTAAAACTGATTAAAAATGCATTCAAAGAAATCTCTGAACATTGCAGGGCTCACTGAATATTTCCGAGAATAGAGGGCTTTTGATCTGGCTCTGAGGATTAAACCAGATGAAAAGACCCATGCTTTCCATAAATAACATTCCTACTTCTTTGCCCCTTTTGTTCTTGGCCTGGCTGAGATCTCTCCCATGGATTTACCACAGGCATGGGCAAACTTGGGCCGTCCAGGTGTTTTGGACTACAACTCTCACAATTCCTAACAGCCTACTGGCTGTTAGGAATTGTGGGAGTTGAAGTCCAAAACACCTGGACGGCCCAAGTTTGCCCATGCCTGATTTACCATAATGCAGGAAATAAAAACAAAATGCATGTTGCTAAAAGATGAGCTATACGCTTTGATTTGCACAACAACAACACTTAATTTTGTGTGTGTCCTTTGTTCATCCCAGGCACCAAAAGTTACAGGGAACACGGCCACAGGATGCTGTTGATTTGGCTCCACGGCGTGATCATGGCGGGGGAGAACCCGGTCAAAGGGCTCTACGAAGGTTTGGTGGGCATCGGAAGGAAAGACTTGGCAGGTAAGGCAACTCCATCAACTTTGTACAATTCTGTCATTGTAACTCAAAGAACATAAGGGACTGTGGCTCAGCTGGCTGGGAGTCAGCTGACTACTGTAATGTGCTCTACATGGGGCTGCCCTTGAAAACGGCTCGGAAATTCCAACTGGTTCAACGGTCGGCGGTTAGGTTGCTAACTGGCGCTCCTTACAGAGAGAGGTCAACTCTCCTGTTTAAGGAGCTCCATTGGCTGCCGTTCATCTTCCGGTCCCAATTCAAGGTGCAGGTGCTCACCTACAAAGCCCTAAACGGTTTGGGACCCGCCTACCTGCGTGACCGCATTTCCATATATGAACCCACACGTTCCCTTCGATCATCTGGAGTGGCCCTACTCACGCTCCCACCTGCATCGCAAGCACGTTTGGTGGATACAAGGGACATGGCCTTCTCTGTGGTGGCCCCCTGACTCTGGAACTCTCTCTTCAAGGACATGAGACAAGCCCCAACGTTGACAATCTTTAGGAAGAGCCTGAAGACCTGGCTGTTCCAGTGTGCCTTTCCAGAATAAGAAACTCCTGGCATCATGACCCAAATGCACTTTGTTAGTTTTAGCATTGTCTACACATTGCACCTACTCCAAAAAACCTCTACATATCACCTGTCAAGTCCATCACTTTTTAAATTTTATCCATTACATTTGGCCCGGCCTTTAGGTTTTAAATGCGTCATGGTGTCATTGTTTTTAGTATTTTATTGTTTTGCTTGATGTTTTGTTATTTGCTTATGAGTTTTATTGTTGTATTTGTATGCTGTTGTTTGTTGGTGGCCTTGGCCTTTGTAAGCCGCATCGAGTCCTTTGGGAGATTTTGCGGGGTATAAATAAAGTTAATAAAGTAAGATCACTACTGAACAAAAGGTCATGTGTTCGAAGCCAGCCCGGGTCGGAGTGAGTTTCTGACCAATTTGTGTAGCTTGTTGTCAACCTTTCCAGTCCGAAAGACAGTTGCATCTGTCAAGCAGGAAATTTAGGTACCACTTATGTGGGGAGGCTAATTTAACTAATTTTCAAGGCCATAAAAATCTCCAGCAAAGTATGCAAAGAATGAGGAAGTACTTCATCAGTGTCACAAACGGGCAGTGAAGCGACAGCTCCCCTGGTGGCCAGAAGCTGCAATGTTAAATAGCCTCTGAGTGTCTGTCTATATATGTTGTGTGTCTATGGCACTGAATGTTTGCCATGTATATGTACATTGTAATCCACCCTGAGTCCCCTGCGAGGTGAGATGGGTGGAATATAAATACTGTAAATAAATAAGTAAATAAATAAATAAGCCAGGCGTGCATCTACACTGTAGAAGTAATGCAATTCGATATCACTTCTGGTTACCATGGTTCAATGCTATAAGATCCTGCGAGGGTTCAGAGAAGGGCTACGAGGGTGATAAGAGGGCTGGAGAACCAAATATGAGAGGAGAGTTTAAAGAAATGCAACAGATGCAGTAGGAGAAACTGTCGGGATAAACAGATCTTTGGTTCTTTTGACAGAAAGCATCCGGAAACAAGCAAACGCCGAACCTACTTCTCCAAGGAAGTGCACAGCAATGTGAAGCCTGAGAAAGGAACAAGAGTCCAGCGTCCATTGCTATCAATGAGTCGCGACCAAAGGAACTGACACGTTCATTTAAAAAAAAAAAAACTATGGTTCAAATAGGTTGTCATTAACCTGTCTCTTTAAGGGCTTCATGCCATGACAAATGGCAACATTTTCCACCTGAGATATCAGGCAAACAGTACACAAAATGTGCATCACCGCAATCCATTCTGGCAGGTAATTTATTTGTGTTGTCGAAGGCTTTCATGGCCAGAATCACTGGGTTGCTGCAAATTTTTCAGGCTGTCTGGCAATGTTCCAGAAGCATTCCCTCCTGACGTTTTGCCCACATCTATGGCAGGCATCCTCAGTGGTTGTGAGGTCTGTTGGAAACTAAGCAAGTGGGGTTTATATATCCATGGAATGATGTCCAGGGTGGGAGAAACAAATCTTTGTCTCTTGGAGGCAAGCGTAAATGTTGCTATTGACCACCTTGATTAGCACTGAATAGCCTTGCAGCTTCAAAGCCTGGCTGTTTCTATGGTCAATTTCATTTTTTTTGTTTGCATTTTTCTAACTTTTTTTGCATGGGAAGTGAGTCACTAAAACCAGTGATTGTGGAGCATCCATTGTACTTTAGAATAAGATCGGTCATGTGGGAATCCTTTGTTGGGAGATGTTAGTTGGCCCTGATTGATTCTTGTCTGGAATTCCCCTGTTTTCTGAGTGTTGTTCTTTGTCTACTACCCTGATTTTAAAGTTGGACTGATCAGCAATGACAGAGAACCTGATGAACCAACCTAGACATAGCATATTTTTGGTGAACACAGAAATGGTGGACCACTTAGCCATGTATAAATATGTGAGAGGAAGCCACAGGGAGGAGGGAGCAAGCTTGTTTACTGCTTCCATGGAGATTAGGACGCGGAACAATGGCTTCAAACTACAAGAAAGGAGATTCCATCTGAACATGAGGAAGAACTTCCTGACTGTGAGAACCGTTCAGCAATGGAACTCTCTGCCCTGGAGTGTGGTGGAGGCTCCTTTTTTGGAAGCTTTTAAACAGAGGCTGGATGGCCATCTGTCATAGGTGATTTGAATGCAATATTCCTGCTTCTTGGCAGGGGGTTGGACTGGATGGCCCATGAGGTCTCTTCCAACTCTATGATTCTATGATTCTACGACTTGCACAACCACCATATCAGACTGCACAGAGAAGACATTGAAATCCACAAGCAGGTGGACAATGTCAACAGAAAGGAGGAAATTGAAAATGAACACAATCTGGCTACTAGTATTGAAAAAACCTCTAAAATCAAGACAGTAAAGAAAAAGCATCACTCAGAAAACAGGGGGATTTGAGCCATGAAACAATCAGGGCCAGCTAACACCTCCCAGCAAAGGATCCCAGGCAGCAACAGCCAGGCTTTGAAGCTGCAAGGCCATTCAGTGCTAATCAACATTCACACTTGCCTCAAATAGACAAGAGTTCTTTCTCCCACCCTGGACATCATTCCACGGATATATAAACCCCACTTGCTTAGTTTCCAACAGACCTCACAATCACTGAGGATGCCTGCTATAGATGTGGGCAAAACGTCAGGAGAGAATGCTTCTGGAACATGGCTAGACAGCCCAGAAATCTCTCAGCAACGCAGTGATTCCGGCCATGAAAGCCTTCGACAACACATATCCATAATCATTCGGAGCAATGCTCCAACTGGGGTTGCATGAACCATGGAATGGCAGGTTATCCAGCCTCATGTAAATATCAGTGTGGATTTGGGGTGGCCGATAAACGGTGCCAGGAAGCCATTGTACAACTGAGCCAATACTTCTGGGGTTCCGGCTAACCGTTTCCCTACTACATTCTTTAGCTATGCACATGGAGACCATAAGCTGGCCAGCCTCTCCTCCCTTAGCATGTCGACGGCAGCAACGTCAATACAAGGAAAGGCGTGAGTTGTGAAAGTGCCATGACAATACGTTGCCAAGCCATGGAAAGCCCTTTGAAACAATGTCCAGCCCTTTGGATCCTCTTAATGTTTGCAGATTTTATAATTGTATTGAAATGCTTTTAATGCAAGCCGCTTAGAGTGCATCTACATTGTAGAATCAGTGCAGCTTGAGTCCACTTTGACTGCCATGGCTCAAGACTATGGGATCATTGGAGCTGTAATTTTACAAGGTTAAGCTTTCTCTGCCAAAGAGGGCTGGTGCTACATCGAACAGCAACTTCCATATTTCCATAGCCTCGAGCAATGGTAGTTTAAAGTGGTGTCGAAGTGCTTTAATAATGCAGTGCAGATGCATCCAAAACAAAGGCAGTCTGAGAAGGATCCAGAGGGCATTACGGGCCATGAAGCCATCTTTAAGGGCCACCCGACTTGAATATAAGCATTTACTGTTTCTCTAAAGCAGTGTTTCTCAACCTTCCTAATCTTGCGACCCCTTAATACAGTTCCTCATCTTGTAGGATTTTTTTTGTTTTGTTTTGTCGTGTCAGGAGCGATTTGAGAAACTGCAAGTCGCTTCTGGTGTGAGAGAATTGGCCGTCTGCAAGGACATTGACCAGGAGATGCCCGGATGTTTTGATGTTTTAGCATCCTTGTGGGAGGCTTCACTCATGTCGCTGCATGAGGAGCTGGAGCTGATAGAGGGAGCTCATCCACACTCTTTCCAGATTCAAGCCTGCGACTTGTCGGTTTTCAGTCCTGCCGGCACAGGGGTTTAACCCACCGGGAGCTCCGATTTTGGTGACCCCCAACCATAACATTATTTTGGTTGCTACTACTTCATAACTCTAACTTTTCTACTGTTATGAATCATCATGTAAATATCTGATATGCAGGATGTATTTTTGTTCACTGGACCAAATTGGCACAAATATCCACTATGCTCAAATTTGAATACTGGTGGGGTTGGAAGGGATTGATTTTGTCATTTGGGAGTTGTAGTTGCTGGGATTTATAGTTCACCTACAATCAAAGAGCATTCTGAACTCCACCAATGATGGAATTAAACCAAACTTGGCACAAAGAACTCCCACAACTAACAAAAAATACTGGAAGGGTTTGTTGGGCATTGACCTTGAGTTTTAGAGTTGTAGTTCACCTACATCCAGAGAGTACTGTGGAAGCAAACAATGATTGATCTGGACCAAGCTTAGCAAGAATACCCAGTATGCCCAAATGTGAATACTGGTGGAGTTTGAGGAAAATAGAGCTTGACATTTGGGAGTTGTAGTTTCTGGGATTTATAGTTCACCTACAATCAGAGCATTCTGAACCCCAACGATATAATTGGGCTAAACTTCCCACACAGAACCCCCATGACCAACAGAAAATACTGTGTTTCTTGATGGTCTTTGGCAACCCATCTGACCCCCCTTGTGACCCCCAGGTTGAGAAATGCTGCTCTAAAGGGCTTCTGTTTGGCATAGACATTCAACGGAGTGATTTGTCCCAGAATGTATAGGGGAAATGGCCCATTTCCCACCTGTATCCTGCAGGTTGGAATTCTCAACTTCAAGGCAGCATGCGGACTTGATCCTAGAAAAGATCGTGACCAGATTGTTTCTAACAATGGCCAGACTTTCTTAAAATTTGTCATGACGTTTTTGTATTTTTTGAAAAAAAACAAAACAGTGTTGAAGCATCTGGTTTTCAAATAAACGAGGTTTTCCTTGAGTAATTTGTTGGGCTTCTTTATACATACAGTGAGCTTTTAGGACACGCCTACGTTTTGGTTTTAAGGCCGCCTGCAAATACCGAAATCTATGGATGCTCAAGCTGCAATATATACAACAACAAAAGCAACACTTGCTTTTTGGAAATATAATAATAATAATAATTATTATTATTATTATTATTATTATTATTTATATTCTGCCCTATCTCCCCAAGAAGACTCAGGGCGTATTATAGAATGCATATACTGCAAACGTTCGATCCCATTGTACAGTTAACAAAGACAGACAGTACATAAACAGAGGCAAAGGCTTCCCATCTTTTTCCATCTCCGCCATCTGGAGGCTGTGCTTGAATCCAGCCACAGAGAGGCGCTGTTGCTCCATCTTCCACGCCGAGGAGCTTTGTTGTCCTTAGACATTTTCCCGATTGACTCTCTGGCATATCCCCATGGCTGTCTTTTAATACCTCCTCGCCAAAGCAGCACCTATTTATCTACTCATAGTGCTGTTTTGGGCTGACGACAGGAGCTCACCCCAACCTGGACTCGGAACTGTTAACCTTTCCATTGGCAAAATTTTATGCAGCTGGCAGTTTCACCCGCTTTGCTAAAGCCCAGCCCTAATATTTTCAAGCCATGGATGTAGAAGCTCTGGATACAAAAGGCCAACTGTATACAATGGAGTACAAATTAATGGCAAAATCAAGGCTTGTTTTTGGGACATTTGGATGAATCCATGGATCCAGAGGATCAACTGCATATCACGGCATAATAAAATGGTATCCCATATTGAAAAGGCAAAATCAAGTTTGCTTTTGGGATGATTTGCGGGTGATATTCTCGAGCTATGGAGGACTGAATCCATGGATATGGAGGGCAAACGATATGCTATACTATAGCAACCATTCTCGGTCATGGAATTTTTCAAGACATTTATTTTCCACAGGACCCTAACTCTATCCCGGATTTGTTTAATCAAAATAGGATCATTGAAACTTAAGAGATGGAAAGCTTCGCCAAGGGTCATCTAGTCTAACCCCCTCCTACCAGGTAGGAAGGCACAAACAAAGCCCTCCCAACAGATGGCCTTCTAGTCTCTGCTTAAAAGCCTCCTGAGAAGGAGACTCATAGAATCATAGAGTTGGAAGAGACCTCATGGGCCATACAGTCCAACCCCCTGCCAAGAAGCAGGAATATTGCATTCAAATAGGGGTGGCTCAACCCATTACGCAAAGTAAGCATTTGCAGTATAGTTGATTTTGCCCAGGGACGCTCTTGGGTGCTCTTGGGGGAAAATAGACCTTGACATATGCGAGTTGTAGTTATTGGGATGTATAGTTCACCTACAATCAAAGAGCATTCTGAACTCCACCAATGATGGAATTGAACCAAATATGGCACACAGAACTCCCACGAAGAACAGAAAATATATATCAATGATTGGTTGGGGGGGGGACGCCAAAATACTGTTTGCTTACCGTTGAAAATTACCTAGGGCCGCCTCTGCACCCGAAGAGTCACCCCTGACAGATGGCCATCCAGCCCCTGTTTAAAAGCTTCCAAAAAAGGAGCCTCCACCACACTCCGGGGCAGAGAGTTCCACTGCTGAACGGCTCTCACAGTCAGGAAGTTCTTCCTCGTTTTCAGATGGAATCTCCTTTCTTGTAGTTTGAAGCCATTGTTCCGCGTCCTAGTCTCCAGGGAAGCAGAAAACAAGCTTGCTCCCTCCTCCCTGTGACTTCCTTTCACATATTTATACATGGCTATCATGTCTTCTCTCAGCTTTCTCTTCTTCAGGCTAAACATGCCCAGCTCCTTAAGCCGCTCTTCACAGGGCTTGTTCTCCAGACCCTTGATCATTTTAGTCGCCCTCCTCTGGACACATTCCAGCTTGTCAATATCTCTCTTCAATTGTGGTGCCCAGAATTGGACACAATATATTCTGGATGATTTTATGTTAATTCTAATACAAATCCCAAATTTCCTATATAACATCTAGTTTTGATTACATTTTACTCTTGATATGAATAATATCCCAGACAGCTTTTGACCCTAATCCATCCAAAAATGCATACGTGTGCTTTTCACCTTAAGAACAGACAAGCATCTCAAGTCTGACAATGACCTGGGAAGGAATCCCACCGGAGCATTACACCCAAATACCTGGGAGCCATTCTGGACTGTGCTCTGACTTACAAGCACCACTGCTTGACTATCAAGCAAGAAGTAGGTGCCATAGATAATATCTTTCGAAAGCTGACTGGCACAAACTGAGGATCACCAGACATAGTGCAGACATCCAACCTTGCACTTGGCTACTTTGCCGCTGAATACGCATGCCCAGCATAGAAGACATCTCACTACGTTAAAACAATGGATGTGGCTCTTAATGAGACACGCCACATTATCACAGGATGTCTATGCCCAAGACTACTGGAGAAATTATACTGTTTAGCCGGAATTGTGCCACCTGACATCCGCTGGGAAGTAGCATCCAGTAATGAAAGGACCAAGGCAGTGGCATCTCCGGCTCATCCTGTTTCGATATCAGCCAGCATGCCAATGTCTTAAATCAAGAAATAGCTTCCCAAGATCTACAGAGATACTTGTAAGAACACCTCAGCAAGCAAGAGTCCAAAAGTGGCAGGCTGAAACCCGGAACCTCAATCAGTGCCTGAGACCAGATGAGAAACTCTTTCTGGGCACACAGAAGAGTGGACAACCTGGAAGACTACAATCTGGCACCACGAGATACAGAGCCAATTTTTAGAAATGGGGCCACAAAGTGGAGTCCACAACATGCGAGTGTGGAGAGGAGCAAACCACAGACCACTGACTACAGTGCAGCCTGAGCCCCCGCCACATGCACAATGGAGGACCGTCTCACAGCGACACAAGTGGCCAGCTTCTGGTCAAAGGACATTTAGCATCATGCCAAGTTTTTAAACTTTGTATTGTCGAAGGCTTTCATGGCTGGAATCACTGGGTTGTTGTAGGTTTTTTGGGCTATATGGCTATATTCTAGAAGCATTCTCTCCTGACATTTCGCCTGCATCTATAGCAAGCACCCTCAGAAATTGTGAGGTCTTTTTAAAACTTCGCTTGTGGTTTTTTTATATATTGTAACTGTATTCTCAATTTATAAAAATAAAAATTGGATGTTGGTCTTCAGTAGCAAAATTAATGAGATTTAGTAGCCTCGTTGATTATTAAGCGGGCAGGCAATTGTGGAAACATGTCGACCTCCACATACAATTGTGCTGCTGGGAACAAAACACTTCTTTCTTCGTCTTCGGCTGAATTTTTATTCCAAAGGTTTATTGAGGCAGCAAGGCAATTTTACCCAAAATAATAATAATAATAATGTTCTGATTGCAAAAAGTTGATAAGAAGCAAAGAAAGAAAAGTAATACCAATATTGGCACTTGGACATCGCTTTAAAAACTAAATATTCAAATGATAAACAAATCTCCAGGCATATGCAATATGCTCATGATATACACACACACGCACACCCTCTCTGTATGGATATATATATATATATACATACATACACCTCTATGTATGTATATATGTATATTTTAAAAAAGATTATTTTCTTTAAGAACACAAGAGTGAAGCCTTTGGTAGCAAAAGTTTCCTTAGATTGTTGCTTTCAAGGAGTCCTCCGAACGTGGCGTCCTGAACGTTGTGTCATGTGACATGAATGAGAAAGTGTTCCGTTTCACGGAAACTGGTCCAGCTTCGCAGAAGGAAACGACTCTCGCCGCTTTAGTAGTAAAGGAAAGGCAAAAGTTGGAAAGATGCGATTGTTGTCTGGGAGAAGCGGGATCCTAAGGACTACAACGTCTCCGGATCCGGCTCAGCACTGGTTTGGAGGTTGGCTTTTTGGACCTCGAGTTCTTCAGCGCTGATCATGGAAGGGTCGATGGCGGCGTACCTGGTGCCGTGGAACTGGAGCAAGTGTATCTGGGGAAGAGAGACACGGACAGAAGTAATCCCTCTTCCTGTATGTACCTTATTTATTTATTTATTTATTTATTTATTTATTGGTAAAGCAAACCATAGAATTCACTATTCTGGAGATGAAAAAGCACATGTCTGTGTTTAAGATGGATTAGGGATCAGCTGGTTTTCCCTGTAGTAGGCAGTAAGAGCACCTAGAGCTTCGGAGAGCTTCTGTTCAACCATCTCAAAGAACAGACAAGCATCCCGAGCTCTGAGGATCACCTGGGAAGGAATCCCACTGGAGCATTGCAGCACAACCAAATACCTTGGAGTCACTCTGGACCATTCCCTGACCTGCAAGAAGCACTGCCTGAATATCAAGCAAAAACTGCGTGCTAGAAACAATATCATACAAAAGCTTACTGGCACAACCTGGGGATCACAACCAGACAGAGTGAAGACATCCGCCCTTGCGCTATGCTACTCTGCTGCTGAGTATGCATGCCCGGTGTGGAACACATCTCACCACGCTAAAACAGTGGATGTGGCTCCTAATGAGACATGCCGCATTATCACGGGGTGTCTGCACCCTACACCACTGCAGAAATTATACTGTTTAGCCGGTATTGCACCACCTGACATCCGCCGGGAAGTAGCAGCCAATAGTGAAAGGACCAAGGCAGCGACATCTCCAACTCATCCCTTGTTTGGGCATCAGCCAGCACGTCACCAACTTAAATCTAGAAATAGTTTTCTAAGATCTACAGAGACACTCACTGGAACACCTCAGCAAACGAGAGTCCAAAAGTGGCAGGCTCAAACCCAGAGCCTCAATCAATGGCTGATACCCAATGAGAGACTCCCCCTGGGCACACAGAAAACTGGGCGACTTGGAAGGCGCTGAACAGACTGCGCTCTGGCACCACGAGATGCAGAGCCAACCTTCAGAAATGTGGCTACAAAGTGGAATCCACAACATGTGAGTATGGAGAAGAGCAAACCACTGACCACCTACTGCAATGCAACCTGAGCCCTGCCACATGCACAATGGAGGACCTTCTTGCGGCAACACCAGAGACACTCCAAGTGGCCAGATACAGGTCAAAGGACATTTAATCAACTACCAAGCTTGCAAACTCTGTGTCTTTTGTATGTTTGTTTTTTTCTGTCAAAAATGTAATACAACCGTTCGGTTGCCTGACACGATAAATAAAATAAACCATTCGGAACACAAGGTGGCAGGAAAGGTATAACAAATTCATATACAATGACTCTAGTAAGGATGAAAAATCAACTAAGGAATAATAGGAATAATACCAAATTCATGGAAAACTGCAGATATAACAATGATACACAAGGAAGACACTGATCCAACCAATGTAAAAAATTACAGGCCAATTTCTTTGTTGAATACAGATTACAACATCATTCATATATATATATATATATATATATATATATATATATATATATATATATAATAGCAGAAAGACTAAAAGCATTTTAACTACATGGATAAAAGAAGATCAAACCGGATTCCTGCCCAACAGAAAAATTAAAGATAATGTAAGAAACATAATTGATGTCTTGGAATATTATGAAATGCACAGTGAAAAAGAGCTTGCAATTCTATCAGTCAATGCAGAAAAAGCATTCGACTACTTAAGTTGGGACTTCTTTAATCCACTATTTAAAGAGATGGATATGGGACACTCCTTTTTCAACGCAATCCAGGCAATATATAAGGAACAAGAGGCAAAAATATAGATAAATGGACAAGTAACAGAAAAGATAAAAGTGCAAAAAGGAACAAGACAGGGATGTCCTTTATCCCCACTGATATTTATACTGGCCTTGGAAATTTTGCTAAATGCTATACGAGATGAAGAAGAATTAAAGGGACTAAAAAGAGGTAAAGAGTCATATAAATTGAGAGCTTTCGCAGACAACCTCGTATGTACAATTGAAGACCCAATAAATAACATAGAAAGATGGATTCAGGAAAGTCCACGAATTTGAAGACCACTGTGAAGTTATAGGATGAATTACAATGGAATTTTTACTGGGACCAATAGCTAAGGCAATTTTTCATTCTTTCTAATTATTACAAGGAAACTGTTGCCTTTTATCATTAACAAACAATGCTATTAATATTTGTTGATATTTTAAAACATCTTTTCTTGATAAATATATATGAATGAATACATTTCATACTAGGCTTTGCATTCATGTATTGCTTTCTGGAATGGCTTCCAAGCATCGCAACATTCCCTGTATGTCCCCTATTTACTCAAATCTAATGCGCACATTTTTGGGCTAAACGACCGTGCCAAAATTAGGATTTTGTGTGTCATGCAATCATCTTAGTGCTTAACCAAAGCATAAGAGGAAGCTGCTTCAGAAGCTCCTCTTTGAGGGATAGCACCTCTAATTTAATGGCCAGAGCTCAATGCTATGCAATGCTGGGATTTGTAGTCTGGTGAGGCATCAGTTTTTCTTTATTTCACGAATCATGCTACTTTTTGGTATCAGCTTATAACGATGATATAGCCAACTGACATATAGGATCGTGGTAGTGTAATACCATGATTTCTGATCCAAAGATATCTGTATAATTACACCCACATAATGAGCACAATAATACAAGGCATGCCCCGAATGTTGCAAACACAGCACATAACTTATGAGAGCCTGTCTTGCAAAGCAGGAGAAGGGGGAAATAATTACCCTGTTTACTCAAATCGAATGCTCACCTTTTCTGAGCTAAATGGCTACGCTAAAATTAGGATAAGCATTAGATTTGTGTCATATGGTTGGTAATCTCAGTGCTGAACCAAAGTGAAAGGGGAAGCTGCTTCAGGAGCTCTTCTTTGAGGGACCTCAACTCTAATTTAATGGCTCAATGCTATGCAATGCTAGGATTTGTAGTCTGCTGAGGCATTACTACATTATGCACATCCAATATGCACACTAATTTTGGCAAAGTCATTTAGCCAAAAAAAGGTGAGCATTAGATTCAAGTCGATATGGTCATGGGGGTAAATGGCATGAAGACAGCCTTACTTGGATATAGAGGTTGACTTCGGCGCTTCTGCAGAGGTAAGGGAAGTTGCCCCCAGTCTTGAGGTGGGCTCTCCTCGCATTGGGGTACAGCTTATACATCTCCTCCTTGGCTTCGGTGGAAAGAGCACTCTGGTCAAAGACCTAGAAGACACAGAGTTATTTATTTATTTATTTACGACATTGATATGCCGCCCTTCTCACCCCGAAGGGGACTCAGAGCGGCTTACAAGGTATATATACATACAATATATTATTAACATAGTACAATATCAGTTTTAAATATTGCTATATTGGACTATATCAATTCTACTGTAATATTATTAGTAATATTTCATGTAATATAAATATATAATATCATATTATTATTAGTAGAGTTAGTGGTGCCAACTGTCATTGTCTGCAACCTCCCATGCGATCTGCCTTGACGTCTTTGCAGGACTATATAGTTCAGTGTGATAATGGGAAATTACTCCCTTTCCTTTCTCTGGTTCTACTCCATGCATCTGAAGGAACAGACTGGAATCTTGGAAATATACAAAGGCTCCGCTAGATCTCTCTCTGCCTCCCCATCACACACATTTATTTCCTTTTAGGATCTTAGTAAAGATACTTTCAAAACATCAAGACCAAAAGCATATTACATTTATTATTTTTCTCTATTTATTATTGTTATTACATTTATTATTTTAATTGATTTATTATTGTTATACATTTATTATTTAACTATTATTATCATTATTATTATTGCATTTGTTATTTTACTTTATTATTACTGTTATTATTTACTTTATTATTACTGCAGTTTCTCTTCTTTTTTTCCAAATAGTTTTTTATTTTTTCTGCAAAATATGAGGTTACATGGAAAGTGGGGGAATATTTCTAAGAAGATAGAAAAGTAGGAAAAAAAGAAGTGCAGAGCCTGGAATTTGAACAATGTGAAAAACTTAAAAAGTAAAGATAGAAAAAGTAAAAAGTAGACAAAAAACAACCCCCCAAAAAACAAAAAAAATATGTTAAAAATAAAATAAAAACAGACTTCCCTCTATTGCTTTGAAGATCTTATGTCTATTTGTATATTAAAAAAATATTTTGATAACAGCTTCCTTCAGTGTCTTTCATCTTTTTGCTTAAATCATCTCTATTTTTTGGTGTTCAAAATAACTTTTTACCAAGTCCCAGTTTGTTTGATTCTTTGGCATTCCTTCATTTGGCGATAGCCAATAAGTTAGTTCATCCATGTTCATTATTTCCAAGATTTACTATATATTTACTATATTTGTATACTGCTCTTCTCAGCCCTTGGGCGACTCAGAGCAGTTCACAATAGCAAAATTCAATGCTTAAAACATCATAAAACAGTTAAAAACAATTAAAACAATAGCATTATAACAATCAATTAAACATCATAACATCTCATTATCGTCTCATCGTTAAAATCAAGATCCAGTCTCATCATCCAATTGTTCCATATTCCTATATTCGTTACACTGCCTATTCAAATGCCTGCTCGAGCAACCAGGTCTTTACTTTCCTCCAAAATGTCAACAGGGAGGGGGCCGATCTAATTTCTGTAGGAAGGATGTTCCACAGCCGAGGGGCCACCACTGAGAAGGCCGTCTCTCGTCCCTGCCAGACGTACTTATGATGCAGGCAGGACCGAGAGCAGGGCCTCCCCAGACTATCTTAACATCCTAGCTGGTTCATAGGAGGACCTTATGGGTTTCATAAGGATAAAAATGCATAGACGTTACATGTCGCTGAGAAAAAAGAAAGGGAAAGAAAAAAGAAAAAATCTACAAAACATGCGCACAAATAAAACAAACACAATTTGACTTCTATTCTTCTTCTTGGTGGTGTTATACATTTTTGTCTATATTTTCTCCTTGCAATCTGCTAGGGAGTTTGTCTTTAAACATTTTATTTCCCCCTTTTCCCTAGGAAATAAATATTGGTATTACATTTCAATTATTTTACTCTATTATTATTATTATTATTATTATTATCATCATCATCATCATTGCATCTATTATTTTACTCTCTTTATTCTTATTGGAAAGAAACATATGCACATTTACATTGAAGAAGGCTAGAATAATGATTTAATCAGAGTTGGATAGTCTTAGCTTAAATTACTGTTTTATGTAAATATTCAAAAATATTTCACCTACCGATGCCTCAATTCATCTAATTTTATTGGTATCTGTTTTTATTTTAAAATTGACCAATAGCTGCTATGTTTCCCACCCTCAGCTTATACTCGAGTATATACAGTGTGTGCGTGCGTGCATGCATGTATGTGTGTGTGTATAGAGAAAGAGAGGTTTGGCTGGGGAAAAAAATAGGATTTGGATGACTGGCACCATGGAATCATCTTGCATGCAACCTTCACGTGCAACCCCAAAAAATGAAGCCCCCCATTACTTACATCCATGATGGTAACAGGAATGTCCCGGATTTTGTGAGGTTCCACATAGGAATTTTGGCAGTTGAGGGTGAGCCTTGAGGCAAGCTCACTTTGGCCCAGGGTCTCCAGCTTTCAAAACAAAGGAATACATCAGAAGGTTAAGCTGTTTGAGAAGATTAACTTCTGAAAGCATTTTTGAACCGCTCATCCACAAAAATGAGCTGGTGACTTAATTCCTGCCTCCACACTTATGATCTATTTATATAACAGTCAAAGCCTGTCTCCCTGTTTGTTGCTCTACCTCTGCCACAAAAGCTGTTGCGAGGTGAAGTGGCCCTTTGTGGTGATGCTGGATTGGCTGTTGCCAGGTGAAGTGGCCATCTGTGATGTTACTGGGGAAAGAAAGGCGAAGAGAGGAGATGAAGGAAGGAAAGAACCATGTTGACATGGAAATGATGTGAAGTAGGCTCCCTCGGAGCTGGAGAAAGGAGAAAAAGGAAGGAAGGAAGGAAGGAAGGAAGGAAGGAAGGAAGGAAGGAAGGAAGGAAGGGAGGGAAAAAGAAGGGAAAGAAAGGAAAGCAGAAGGAAGGGAAGGGGAAAGAAACAGGAAAGGAAGGGGGGAAGGAAGGAAGGAACGAAGGGAGGGAGGGAGAGGGAGAAGAAGGAAAAAGGAGGGAAGGAAAGGGAGAAAGATATGAGGAGAGAAGGAAAGAAAAAGAAGGGATGAAAGTCCCTCCAACACCTTCCAGCAATTTTAACTCCAGCCTTGGATTCATCAAGCCCCACACATTGCATGATGTGTTCTGCATACAAGTTGAATAGGTCGGGTGAGAGTAGAAAGCCCTGCTATACTCCTTTCCCAATTTTGAACCAGTCTGTCGTTCTGTGACCTCTTCTTACTGTTGCTACTTGGTTCTTGTTGTTGCTACTTGGTTTGAGGACCGGGACATCTGTAGGGATACCAAGGTGCTTGTTTATAAAGCTATTGTCCTCCCAACCCTGCTATATGCTTGTGAAACGTGGACTGTCTACAGACATCACATGCAACTCCTGGAACGATTCCATCAGAATTGTCTCCGGAAAATCCTGCAAATCTCTTGGAAAGACAAGTGGACAAACGTCAGAGTGCTGGAAGAAGCAAAGGCCACCAGCATCGAAGTGATGGTCCTCCTTCATCAACTCCGCTGGACCGGCCACGTTGTCTGGATCCCCGACCACCACCTCCCAAAGCAGTTGCTGTACTCCGAACTCAAGAACGGAAAACAGAATGTTGGTGGGAAGGAAAAGAGATTTAAAGATGGGCTCAAAGCCAACCTTAAAAACTCTGGCATAGGCACTGAGAACTGGGAAGCCCTGGCCCTTGAGCACTCCAACTGGAGGTCAGCTGTGACCAGCAGTGCTGTAGAATTTGTAGAGGCACGAATGAAGGGCGAAAGGGAGAAACGTTCCAAGAAGAAGGGGTGTCAAGCAAACCCTGACTGGGACTGCCTTCCAGCTGGAAACCAATGCCCTCACTGCAGGAGAACATGCAGATCAAGAATAGGGCTCCAAAGTCACCTACGACCCACTGCCAGCACACTGATCCTGGAAGACAATGAGGGATCGCCTAAGTAGTAGTAGTACTTGGTCCTTATACAGATTCCTCAGGAGACAGGCAAGGTGGCTTGGAATCACCATACAACCAAGAACTTGCCACAATTCATTATGATCCACACAGTCAAAGGCTTTAGAAGAGTCAATAAAACAGAAATAGATGTTTTTCTGAAACTCTCTACCTTTTTCCATGACAAAAATTGAAAAAGGAATGAGGAGGGAAGAGGAAAATGTAGCAGCAGCACATAAACTTCAGAACCAGGAGACCCCCATTATGCCCTTTAACCTTTAGGGAATCCTTACCCTATCGACCATGAAATCAATTCCATCTGCCATTTCGGGGTCAACGGGACCGGATGCAAAGTTTCCAAGGACAATTTTCTTCAACATAAAGGCAGGCAGCAGCCAAAAGCTGAAAAGAGAGCAAAGCAACAGTGGTTTTCGCCTCTTTCCCTGGCCTCCAGGAAAAGCCCTGAAACGGTCCAAGCTGAACATGGCATAGAACGCACTGTCGACATTAAATATTTGCACACAGACTGATATGTGGCAACACAGACACTTGTTAAGCTTGTTTAAACTAACAGGGACGATGGGAGGGAATACAATACTGGTGGGACTCTCGCATCAAGTGTAGCCCTTGGGGTAAAGAAAAAATAATAATATAGCTTTGCCAAGGCCAAGATGTATTTGCCTAACACATGGCTTGTAAGCACAATGCACTCATCTAACGAGGAGACTTGTTTGTTTGGGCAGCATCTCACCTGTTTGCAGTCCATGTCTGGTTGAAAATGGAGGTATCGCTGAAGGCGTTGCACAGAACCAGCGACTGGACTCTGGGCGATTTGTGGGTGTATTCTGCAAATTTCTGTGCTAGGAATCCCCCTAAAGATGCGCCAAAGATGTGAACCTAATTGTAGAAAGCAAAAACAGCTTAGAATATTATTATTATTATTATTATTATTATTATTATTTTACTGACACAAAAGCACAGTATGTCACAGCAAACGAGATCTATATGCTGGATTTCGTATCACAAAATCACAAGTCGAACACTTCCCAAGCGTCTAGGACCTTGTGATGTATTTTCGAATGATACGCGCAGATCCAAGTAAGGTGGCCTTTGCAGGTGACAGATCGTGATTTTGTCGATGTTTATTATTTCCAAATGCCAACTGAGATCTTTTGGGACAGCACCCAATGTGCCGATGATCACTGGGACCACTTGTGCTGGTTTATGACAGAGCCTTTGCAGTTCAATTTTGAGGTCTTGATAGCAGCTGAGTTTTTTCTGTTTTTTCCTCAATGTCACCCAGTATGGCGGCATCAATAATCCAGACTTTTTTCTTTTCCACAATCGTGATGTCTGGTGTATTGTGTTCCAAAACTTTGTCAGTCCGGATTCAAAAGTCCCACAATATTTTTGCATGTTCATTTTCCATGACCTTTGTGGGTTTATGATCCCACCAATTCTTTACTGCTGGCAGGTGGTACTTGTGACATATGTTCCAGTGAATCATCTGGGCCAGAGTTGTGTCTTTGTTTGTAGTCCATCTGTGCGATTTTCTTGCAACAACTGAGGATATGATCCATGGGTTCATCAGCTTCCTTGCACAGTCTGCATTTTGGGCCATCAGCTGATTTTTCGATCCTGGTCCTAATTGCATTTGTTCTGATGGCTTGCTCCTGAGCTGCAAAAATCAGGCCTTCTGTCTCCTTCTTCATTGTTCCACTCATGAGCCATAACTAGGTCTTCTCCTTATCAACTTTTCCTTCAATTATGTCAAGGAACTGCCCATGCAATGCTTTGTTGTGCCAGCTGTCAGCTCTGGTTTGGAGTGCAGTTTTCTTGTACTGACTCTTTGTCTGCTGTGCTTTGAGAAGTTTCCGATTATTGACTTCAATTAAAGCAGGTTATTGGCTTTCCTTGACATATTCTGCCAGGGCGTGTTTTTCTTCTTCAACTGCTTGTTTGACTTGTAAAAGTCCTCTGCCACCAGACTTTCTAGGCAGATAGAGCCGGTCAACATCACTTCGAGGATGTATGAATGGTCATGAGTTTTCTAGTTTTTCTGTCCAAATTGTCCAGTTCTGCCTGTGTCCAGTTTATAATGCCAGCAGTATATCTTATGACAGGTATGGCCCAGGTGTTTATGGCCTTGATGGTATTGGCTCCATTGAGCTTGCTTTGGAGAATTTTTCTGACCCTTTGAATATATTCTTTGCTGATCACAGTTTTCACATGTTCATGTTTGATGTTGTCCAGCTGTAGTATGCCCAGATATTTATAGGCCTCTGGCTGGTGACACTTGATTGCTTGGCCATTGGGCATATTTATGTCCTCACTTTCAATGATTTTTCCCTTCTTCAGTGCCACTGTCGAACATTTGTCCAAACCAAACTCCTTGTTGATATCCGTGCTAAAGATTCGGACAGTGTTAGTCAGAGACTGAATTTCAGTTTCAGTTTTCTCATACAGCTTCAGGTCATCCATGTACAGCAGATGTGAAATTTTGTGAGATCTCTGAGACGTTTGATAGCCGAGGTTTGTTTTTTGTAAGACTGTTGACAGAGGGATCATGGCAATGATGAAAAGCAGTGGGGACAATGAGTCTCCCTGGAAAATTCCTCTTCTGATGTAGACAAGTCCATAGTTTTCATTTCCAACAAACAGTTCAGTTTTCCTGTGCTTCATAACATTTTCAATAAAAGTGCCAACGTTTTTACAAATCCCGATGGTGTCTAGGCACTTGATGATCCAACAGTGTGGTAGTGAGTCAAAGGCTTTTTTGTAGTCAATTGACGTCATGTGAAGATTGGCTATTATTATTATTATTATTATTATTATTATTATTATTGTTATTTGTTTATACCACGCTTTATCTCCCCAAAGAGAAAGGAAATCTATCCATTCTGGGCTTCAAAAAGCAAGACATCATTGAACTCAAGGCAGCAATGTCTTCCTTCAACAAGGCATTATTAGCATAGGTAAATATAATAGGAAAGATTGTCCCTTTCCTTGGAGAAATGCACCAAATTATTAACAAGCTCTAACACTTTTTTGTAAGAACAGGCTATATTTTTTCAGTCACAGGGAATACTAACTTTATCCAGCTGTAGATGGTCTAACAGTTTTCTGAATCCATCGCAGAACTCAAAAATCTCCCAGTACACTGGATACTGCAACTGAAATCATGAAAAAGGTGGGTTAGAAATGGAAAAGAGCCATCGTTTTTACTCTTTATGCTACCCGGCTTTTTTTTCAGTACTAACTCAAAGCAGGGAAATGTTCCTCTTTGGGACTACACATAATGTCCCGTACTGTACTGGTTACTTTCTAGATCAGGCAAGGGCAAACTTTGGCCCTCCAGGGGTTTTGGACTCCAACTCCCACAATTCCTAACATCCTCAGGCCCTTTCCTTTTCTCCCTCAGCCGCTTAAGGCTTATACTAGTAGTGTATTATTCTATTGTTATTATCATTAATGTTATATGTATATAAAATATATTATTAGCATAGCACAATATTAGTAATATATATTATTATATTTATTAGTAGTATTATATTGTATTGCATTATAATATTATTAATATTATATGTATAATTATATAATATTATTAACATAGAACAATATTAGTATTATATATTATTATATTGTACTATAATGTATAATTATATAATATTATTAGTATAGAACAATATTAGTATTATATATTATTATATTGTACTATACAACTATACTGCAATATTATTAGTAATATTACATTCTCTCTCTCTCTCTCTCTCTCTATATATATATATAGTGTCTGGAGCAACTTAAGAAACTGCAAGTTGCTTCTGGTGTGAGAATATATATATGCAATATATAATATGCAATTATGTTATTATATATTATTATATTGTACTATATTATTATACCACAATATATGGAGCCCCCGGTGGCATAGTGGGTTAAACCCCTGTGCCAGCAGGACTGAAGACCGAAGGTCGCAGGTTCGAATCTGGGGAGAGCGCAGATGAGCTCCCTCTGTCAGCTCCAGCTCCTCATACAGGGACATGAGAGAAGCCTCACACAAGGATGATAAAACATCAAAACATCTGGGCGTCCCCTGGGAAACGTCCTTGCAGATGGCCAATTCTCTCACACCAGAAGCGACTTGCAGTTTCTCAAGTCACTCCTGACACGACAAATATATATATATATATATATATATATATATATATATATATATATATATATAAATACACTATCAGCATATTATGCTATTAGTATTATATAATATATTGCACTATATCCCGAGTTGTAGTATATATAATGCATAATTCTGCCTTGCCGAATTGGGTTGGACTAGATGGCCCTTAGGGGGTCTCTTCCAACTCTAAAGATCTATGATTTTATGATGCTATAGTAGACACGACAGAGATTTCTATGGGTGCTATGCAGAAAAGCACCTCATTTTCATGCGGCTTTGATAAGGCACAAAAAGCCAGTATTAGCTTTAGTTTGGTCCTTGTTTCAGAGGCGGAGAATGCCTAGGCTGTGCCAAAGGGACTCACGGCAATGACTCTGTAGCCCCATCCGGACAAGGCCAGAATCTGTTGGAAGAAGACATCAGCCGTCCCGCTGACCGGAGGGAGGAAGATCAGGGGGCAACGGATGTTCCGGGGTCCCGCGTCGTAGAGCGACCAAACCTTACTGTCGTCATCGTCTACGATGATCTGCAAGGCACGTTCAGAGAAAACCAAAATTGTACATTTTAAGCAAGAGATGCTTTGGACACACGTAGGCATACTTTTCTCTGCTAAGGCTTTCCAAATGGTGTGTCGCAACATAGGAGTGTGTCACCTGTACTTCACACGAAAAATGCTCTCCCCCACCTCCCAAAGGTTGCCTTCCAACTAGAATGACTCCAGGTAGTCCATACTTTACTACAGTTAGAAGGGACCCCCAAGGGGCATCCAGTCCAACCCCCTTCTGCCAGGCAGGGAGACACAGTCAAAGTCGTCCCAACAGACACCAATCCACCCTCAGTTTAATAGACGGAGACCCCACTGGAATTCCAGGCAGTCCACAGATTTAGAAGAAACCCTTAAAGGGCATCTAGTCCAACCCCCTTCTGCCAGTCAGGAAGACACAGTCAAAGCCTTCCCCACAGACACCCATCCAGCCTCAGTTTAATAGAAAAAGACTCCCCTGGAACCCCAGGCAGTCCAAAGAACTGGAAGAGACCCCCAAAGGACACCTAGTCAAACCCCCTTCCATCAGGCAGGAAGACACAGTCAAAGCCTTCCCAACAGATGCCCGCCTGGGCTTGGGCCCCATGTAAGCCACCCCGAGTCCCTTCGGGGAGATGGAGGCAGGGTAGAAAAATAAACTCCTTCTCCTTCTCTCCTCCTCCTCTTACTCTTACTTTTCCTCTTCCTCTTCCTCCTTCTATTGTGTCCAATTCTGGGCACCACAATTGAAGAGAGATATTGACAAGCTGGAATGTGTCCAGAGGAGGGCGACTAAAAATGATCAAGGGTCTGGAGAACAAGCCCTATGAGGAGTGGCTTAAAGAGTTGGGCATGTTTAGCCTGAAGAAGAGAAGGCTGAGAGGAGACATGATAACCATGTATAAATATGTGATAGGAAGTCACAGGGAGGAGGGAGCAAGCTTGTTTTCTGCTTCCCTGGAGTCCAGGACGCAGAACAATGGCTTCAAATTACAAGAAAGGAGATTCCATCTGAACATTAGGAAGAACTTTCCAGACTGTGAGAGCCGTTCAGCAGTGGAACTCTCTGCCTTGGAGTGTGGTAGAGGTTCCTTCTTTGGAAGCTTTTAAACAGGCTGGATGACCATCTGTCAGGGGTGCTTTGAATGCAATTTTCCTGCTGCTTGGCAGGGGGTTGGACTGGATGGCCCATGAGGTCTCTTCCAAGTCTATGATTCTAGACAGCTTTTTAGTTCCAGGGTTTTGAAAATTGAGGGCCGCCTTAAATTATTATTGTTATGTTGTTTATTTTATTGCAATTTGTATTTTTGTATTGTAATTTGTTGTTCGGGCTTGGCCCCATGTAACTGCTCCGAGTCCCTGTTGGGGGAGATGGTGGCAGGGTATAAATAAAGTTTATATTATTATTATTATTATTATTATTATTATTATTATTATTATTATTAAATTCAATGGTGCATTTGACTCGGGTCAATATAGTATATCAAGTGATGTTTGTTTCAGGCTGGACTCCAAAAGCGTTTGAGGAAAGCCAAGCTCTTGGCCAAAGTACAAAGGCCATAAGTCACCTAAAGAGTGAATGCAAACCTCCTCCCTTAAGAAATACGCAAAAGGGGGGTGGAAAGCAAAGCATGTGAGCATCGAGGCATTCTCCCTCAGAAGGGAAGACGGAAATAGCTCTCAAATCCCCAGAAGTCAGGTTTTCGCTGGGCTCCTCATCCCCAGATCATGAGACCCAAAACACACTCGGGATGAACAGTTTGGCTTTTCAAGCTTCAGCAGACAGAAACAAGAGAAGCCGGTTTCCTTTTCTAGAACTTGTGACCACAGATCTAGTCAGAGCAACAAAAGGGAAAGTCGCTTCGGAAAGAAAAGTGTCGCTGAATCTACGCATTGACTTTGGGCAGCTGGAGATGCTGACTAACACACTAAGTTGTGCTTGCCTACACAAAAGCACACGCAGTCAAGTTTAATAAACCTTCTTACTGACTGAATGTACACAGGATGGCAGGCCAAATTAGGTTTTCCGATTCTGAACACTTAATTCTGAAATATCATCTGGATGGCTGTCAGGAGGGCTTTGATGGTGCCTGGAAGAAGGGGGTTGGGCTGGATGGCCCCTGGGAGTCTCTTCCAACTCCGTGATTCTATGGTTCTATCTCTGCAAATAAGAAAATAATTTCCAAGAAAAGAATATTATAGGACGAAGGGCCTGGAAAAGCTACTCTTGCATTACAGCTCCCAGAATTCCTCACCTAGCCAATATAGTAAAGGTAAAGGTTTTCCCTTGACATTAAGTTGTGTCCGACTCTGGTGCTCATTTCCATTTCTAAGCCGAAGAGCCGGCATTGCCCACAGAGGGCACCAAGGTCATGTGGCCTGCATGACAGCATGGAGCACCATTACCTTCTCGCAGAAGCGGTACCCATTGATCTACTCACATTTGCATGTTTTCGAACTGCTATGTTGGCAGAAGCTGGGCCTAACGGCAGGAGCTCACCCCGCTCCCTGGATTTGAACTTGCTAACCAGACAGTTAGCAAGTTCAGCAACTCAGCGGTTAACACCCGCTGCACCACTGGAGGCTTCATAGAGGGATTATTAGATAATAATAATAATAACAACAATAATAATAGGTATACTTATACTGGGAGCCCAGTGGCGAAGTGGGTTAAACCACTGAGCTGCTAAACTTGTTGACTGAAAGGTCACAGGTTTGAATCGAGGAACGACGTGAGCTCCCTCTGTCAACCCCAGCTTCTGCCAACCGAGCAGTCCAAAAAATGCAAATGCGAGTAGATCAATAGGTACCGCTCCAGCATGAAGATAACAATGCTCCATGCAGTCATGCTGGCAACATGACCTTGGAGGTGTCTATTAACAACACCGGCTCTTCGGCTTAGAAATTGAGATGGGCATCAACCTCCAGAGTCGGACACGACTGGACTTAATGTCAGGGGAAAACCTTTACCTTTACTTATACTTAGATTATTATTAGTATATATTATTATTACTTATAGGCACCTTCCTAGCATATGTGTGTGTGTGTGTGTAATTTTGATACAGATAAATGCATAGCAAATCCAATTCACAGAATGTTATATCCAGGTAGGAGGGGCTTTAAAGAGTGAAGAGAAAGAGGGCGAGGGGACAGTTCCACCTTGTCTCCTGTGCTATTCTAATAATATAATATAATATAATATAATATAATATAATATATTGTATATACATATAATATTTATAATATTATAATGTAATGCAACATAATAATAATAATAATAATAATAATAATAATAACAATAACAATATATTATAATTATATATTTATATTACATGTAATATTACTAATAATATTACGATATAGTAGTATGGTGTAATTTAGCAATGTTTAATGCCGATATTGTACTATGCTAATAATATAATTATTATTAGCCCCCGGTGGCGCAGTGGGTTAAAGCACTGAGCTGCTGAGCTTGTTGATCAAAAGGTCGCAGGTTCGATTCCGAGGAGCGGCGTGAGCTTCCACTGTCAGCCTTAGCTTCTGCCAACCTAGCAGTTCGAAAACATGCAAATGTGAGTAGATCAATAGGTACCGCTCCGGCGGGAAGGTAACAGCGCTCCATGCAGTCATGCTGGCCACATGACCTTGGAGGTGTCTACGGACAACGCTGGCTCTTCGGCTTAGAAATGGAGATGAGCACCACACCCCAGAGTCAGACATGACTGGACTTAATGTCAGGGGACTACCTTTACCTTTACCTAATAATATAATATATTGTATGTAATATATTACCTTGTAAGCCGCTCTGAGTCCCCTTCGAGGTGAGAAGGGCAGCATATAAACGTTGTAAATAAATAAATTAACTGGTAGGAAAATATATTCCATCAATTCAGTTTTAAACTGACATGAAAGCCAAGAAGCCACGAAAGCAAAATTCCTGGAGAACTAAGCAAATCATAACCCCATGAGCAAGTGAAATGAGATAAACCAGTCTGTCTTGAGTGATTTGATGTGTCCATTGAGTAAAAAAGATTTTTGTTTCCTGGATACTTGCTACAGAGCAGCAACCAATGACTCACAAAGTGACCCAGTCCATGTTTGAGTAGCCCCAGGTTACGGATTTTGCTTAACTCTCTCAGCCAAACAATATGTAGTTGCAAAGCAGTTACGGAAGCAATGCTATTTTATAAAGAAATCAAAGTAAACAAGGAAACTAAACTAACTTTTTCTGCTGCAGAGCAATTCAAACATCGTCATAATAGGGAAATATAAGAACTGTGTAATTCTGGATGTGTATCTGAATGAGAGTGTTAATAAGAGCTACTTCTCTACCTATCCTATATTGGATCCCACTATGTATGTAGCTCAGAGACAAACGTTCTCTTCCATTTCAGTGGCCATATACGATGACCCTTTATATTCTGCATATAAAAAAAACCTGGATTTCTTCACTCAATGTCAAATTTGTTGAACTTTTAAAGTTGGATATAACACCAAAAGTCAGGCATTTCCTCTTTTTCTTGGATTGTAATGCTTCTGTTGGCATTTTGGCATTTGAAAGGAATGCAGCCCTCCAATCCATCCCCAAGGTCCGTCCGCAGCAAACGCTGTATTCTAAAGCATGTGAAAGATCACATGCTGCGAGGAAAACCTGCACTTTTCACCCAAAGGCAGAAGGAAGGCAGGAACCCAACAGTAAGTAGTCTCCATTTTAAAAGGGATAAAGCAACTTTCGATTATTATTGATAAGTCTGGGAAATTCTGCCGAGAGAGGTCTGCGAATCCAAAGCACCAACTACAATGGAAAGCAAATAGCAGGAGATAATTAGCTTCTGCCATCACTCAAAAAAACTGATTTTGTCATTTGGGAGTTGTAGTTGCTGGGATTTGTAGTTAACCTACAATCAAAGCGCATTCTGAACTCCACCAATGATGGAATTGAACCAAATGTGGCACACAGGACTCCCATGACCAACGGAAAACACTAGAAGGGTTTGGTGGGCATATCCGAAGCTGGAATGTGTCCAGAGGAGGGCGACTAAAATGATCAAGGGTCTGGAGAACAAGCCCTATGAGGAGCGGCTTAACGGGCTGGGCATGTTTAGCCTGAAGAAGAGAAGGCTGAGAGGAGATATGATAGCCATGTATAAATATGTGAGAGGAAGCTACAGGGAGGAGGGAGCAAGCTTGTTTTCTACTGCCCTGGAGACTAGGACGCAATGGAGAAATGGCATCAAACTACAAGAAAGGAGATTCCGTCTGAACATTTGGAAGAACTTCCTGACTGTGAGAGCTGTTCAGCAGTGGAACTCTCTGCCTCGGAGTGTGGTGGAGGCTCCTTCTTTGGAAGCTTTTAAACAGAGGCTGGATGGCCATCTGTCAGGGGTGATTTGAATGCAATATTCCTGCTTCTTGGCAGGGGGTTGGACTGGATGGCCCATGAGGTCTCTTCCAACTCTTTGATTCTATGATTCCATGATTCTATGATTCTATGACCTTGAGTTTGGGACTTGAGGTTCACCTACATCCAGAGATCAATGTGGACTCAAACAATGATGGATCTGGACCAAACTTGGCACAAATATTCCATATGCCCAAATATGAACACAGATGGAGTTTGGGGGAAATAGACCTTGACATTTGGGAATTGTAGTTACTGGGATTTATAGTTCACCTATAGTCAAAGAGCATTCTGAACCCCACCAACGACACAATTGGGCCAAACTTCCCACACAGAACCCCCCTGACCAACAGAAAATACTTAAGGCCATACAGTCCAACTCCCTTCACCAGGGCAAGAAAAAGTAAACAAAGCCCTACTTACAAAGAGCCATCCAGCCATGGATATATATATGATTCACACAAACACAGATATAGTACCATAGATTGGAAAGGAACCCCTAAAGAAGGACAATGATATGTTGCATTTTCTAGAGTGGACAAACCAGACAATCTCCACATCAACACTGACAAAGAAACAACAAGAAATACTGTTTTACCCGCAAGCATAACGAAATTACATATATTAGAAACGAACACTTTCTCATTATTTTCCAGATCACCAGACTGGGCCACAGCAACGCGTGGCAGGAGACGGCTAGTTTTATATAAGGGAGACCATTTGATTATGCCATTGCACACAATGGGACTTGGATTTGGGTATCTTACAAGGGAACCAATTCCCAGTGGATGCCAAGGGCCAACGGGACTTTGCTTATGTTAGGCAAGCTTAAAGCTGAGCATCTTATATGAAATCAGTCAGTTTCCCTACACATGGTAGACAGAAGGCAGGCCACAAAAAGGTTTGCATTCCCAAGATTCCAGGTTAAATCCCTGGTAGCTCCAAGAAAAAATCCTGCCTGAAGCTCTGAAGAGATGCTGCCAACCAGCAGCAACAACATTGAGGCAGAAGAGCAGCCCCAAATGAAACCTATTGACTTCAACTTCAATGCAGATACGGTTGGCCCCATGCTT
Organism: Anolis sagrei ordinatus; assembly: GCF_025583915.1. NCBI lineage: Eukaryota > Metazoa > Chordata > Lepidosauria > Squamata > Anolidae > Anolis > Anolis sagrei. The sequence continues at coordinate 20,367,455 of NW_026844367.1, read as the reverse complement.
TCCACATGGTTACTGGGTTTATTCAGCTATGGAGGAATAATTTATACAGCTGCAATTCAAGTAGATTGGGCACCATATCATAAAGATACACATATCTTCCTTCCATCATTCCTCCCTTTTATTTCTTCCTTTCATTTCTCTTTTTTTTTCTTCCTTCCTTCCTTCTTCTTTCTACAGTTCTTTCTTTCTCTTTCCTTCCTTACTTCCTTCTTCCCTCCCTCTCTTTTCTTTCTACTTTTCCCTTTCTCTTCTTTCCTTCCTTCTTCTTTCTACCTTTCTCTTCCTTCCATCCTTCCTTCCTTCTTTCCTCTCCCTTCCTTTTCTTTCTTTCTTTCTTTTCTTTCTACCTTCCTTCCTTGCACTTCCTTTTCTTTCTACCTTTCTGTTTCTTTCTTTCTTCTTTCCTTTCTTCCTTCTTCCCCCTTCCTTTTGTTTCTACCTTTCTCTTTCCCTATTTCTGTTTCTTCCTTCCTTCCTCTTTCTACAGTTCTCTTTCTTTCTCTTTCCTTCCTTACTTCCTTCTTCCCTCCCTCTCTTTTCTTTCTACCTTTCCCTTTCCCTTTCTCTTCCTTCCTTCCTCTTCTTTCTACCTTCATCTTCCTACCACCCTTCCTTCCTTTTCTATCTTTTTCTTTCTTTCTACCTTTCTTCTTTCCTCACACTTCCTTTTCTTTCTACGTTTCTGTTTTTTTCTTTCTTCTTTCCTTTCTTCCTTCTTCCCCCTTCCTTTTCTTTCTACCTTTCTCTTTCCCTATTTCTGTTTCTTCCTTCCTTCCTTCTTCTTTCTACAGTTCTCATTCTTTCTCTTTCCTTCCTTACTTCCTTCTTCCCTCCCTCTCTTTTCTTTCTACCTTTCCCTTTCTCTTCCTTCCTTCCTTCCTTCCTCTTCTTTCTACCTTTTTCTTCCTTCCATCCTTCCTCTCTTTCCTCCCCTTTCCTTTTCTATCTTTCTCTTTCTTTCTTTCTTTCTTTCCTTCTTCCTACCTTCCTTCCTTCCTTCCTTCCTTCCTTCCTCACACTTCCTTTTCTTTCTACCTTTCTCTTTCTCTGTTCCTTCCATCCTTTCTTCCTCCTTCCTTTTCTTTCTACCTTTCTCTTTTCCTCTTTCTGTTTCTTTCTTTCTTCCTTCCTTCCTCTTCACCTTTCTCTTTCCCTTCCTTCCATTACTTTCTTCGCTTTCTTTCCTTTTTGTTTTTTTTCTTTCTCTCTCTCTCTCTCGTTCTCTTCTTTCCTTCCCTTCCTTTTTAACTTCCTCTTCAAACCTGGGACTCAATGTATTTGCAAAACTTACGATACAACTAAATGTAAACAAATGTACAATAACATTAAACTATAAACAGAATCTAAAACTACAAACAGAATGTAAAACAAACAATTACAAGCACATCAGTTAGAACCAAAGTGGCCGAATTATTTGAGCATTGGGTAAGGATTCCAGGAGACTCTGGTTCAAATCCCTGTTTTTTCATCGAAAACCCCTGGATGGCTGGAAAAGGCTTGCACTCTCTCAGCCTCAGAGGAAGGCAGTGGCAAACCCATGTGAACAAAAACCCTGCTGTTGATTCACCTTAGGGTCATTATAAGTCCAAAACGACACAATAATTTACAACGACAAAACATGGCCCATTTAAAGATGCAAACAACATGGCACATTATTGTGATCCTTTTCCCAGGAGCAATAGCAGCCTGGAAGTTTACTTTCCTTCACGCAGCACACAACAGACAAGTCTGCACGTGCCTTTTGTGCCACTTTCCTTTTTTTCTCTCTTCTCCAAGTGCCAGAATGTGTTGAAAGACAGTTGCTTAAGTCACACTGTGATGGGTTGTTGCTTTGCAAAGGAGTCCTACCCCTTTTTATGGGAATCTTAAGACTCCCATCCACGGAAGTGAAGCTCTTAAAGCCTTTGTGAGACATGTGATCGTGCCATAATTATACTTACATGGGACAGATGGGTGAAACAGACTATTATTATTATATTGTTATTGTTATATATTCATTATATATACATACACACACACACACACATATAGTAAAGGTAAGGTCGTATACATACATATATATGTATATGACCTTAACTTTACTATATGTCTACATATACGTATAGTAATATACATATACATATAGTAACGGTAAGGTCATATACATACATAAAAGGTCATATACATATATAGACCTGGCTGTTCGAGCAGGCATTTGCAGACGCAGTATAACTGATTATTTGAGATTCATGGAATGACAGGATGATGCAATGGAAAATGATTTTAATGATGAGATGCTGAGAACTGTATTTTATGATTTTAATTGTTTATTGTTATTGTTTTTATACGGTTTATACTATATGTAATTGTTTTTGACTGTATTTTATCTTGCGGGGCATTGATTGCCAAATGTAAACTGCCTCGAGTCACCTCTGGGCTGAGAGGGGCGGTATACAAGCATAAATAAATAAATAAATAAATAATACCATTATTATTATTATTTAATACCATGCGGCTCAAGGCGGGATACAACATCCTTAAAACACAGAGATAAAACACAATTAAAATACATAAACCAAGATACACAGAGAGAACTGATTGTCGGAAGGACATACAGCAAGATCTCCATACCCACAAGGGACACCTGCCCAGCCAGGTCACAGTTCCATGAAACCTCAGATCTAACATCATTAAATAAGTTTGGAGACATGTGAGAAGCCTCCCTGCAGGATAGTAACACATCCGGGTCTCCCCTGGGCAACGTCTTTGTAGATGGCTGATTATCTTGCACCAGAAGCAACTTGCAGCATGATAGGTGCTAGAAATAATATCATACATAGCTGTCAGGAACCACCTGGGGATCACAACCAGACACAGTGAAGACATCTGCCCTTGCGCTTGGCTACTCTGCTGCTGAATACACATACTCAGTGTGGAATACATCTCACCACGTTAAAACAATGGATGTGGCTCTTAAAGAGACATGCCGTATTATCACAGTATGTCTACACCCCACAACACTGAAAAAATGATACAGTTTAGCCAGTATTGCACCACCTGACATTAGTCAGAAGTAGCAGCCAATAATGAAAGGACCAAGGCAGTGACATCTCCAGCGTATCCTCTGTACAGATATCAGCCAGCACGCCAATGTCTCAAATCAAAAAATAGTTTCCTAAGATCCACAGAGATACTCGCAAGAACACCTCAGCAAGCGAGAGTCCAAAAGTAGCAGGGTGAAACCTGAAACCCCAATCAGTGGCTGAGACCAGATGAGAAACCCCCCTGGGCACACAGAATAGTGGACGACCTGAAAGGCACTGAACAGACTGCGCTCTGGCACCACGAGATGCAGAGCCAACCTTAAGAAATGGGGTCACAAAGTGGAGTCCACGACATGCAAGTGTGGAGGAGAACAAACCACAGACCACCGACTACAATGCAGCCGGAGCCCTGTCACATGCACAATGGAGGACCTTCTTACAGCAACACCAAAGGCATTCCAAGTGGCCAGCTTCTGGACAAAGGAAATCTAGCATAATGCCAAGTTTTTAAACTTTGTGTCTTTTTAAATACATTATAACTGTACACTCAATCTGCTTCTGACATGATAAATTTATTTATTTATATTCCGCTTCTCTTCCATACATGGTATTCAAAGCGGCCAACAATGGTTAAAACAACAGAATTACATGACACAAAAAGCACACCATATACAAGCGTAACAATAATAAATATGACATGTATTTATTTATTTATGACATTTATATTCCGCCCTTCTCACCCCGAAGGAGACTCAGAGCGGCTTACTAGGTTTATATTACATACAATATATTATATTATTAGCATAGTACAATATCAGCATTAAACATTGCTATATTGCACCATACCACTACATCGTCATATTATTAGTAATACTAGCCGTCCCCTGCCACGCGTTGCTGTGGCCCACATGGGGGTTCTGTGTGGGAAGTTTGGGCCAATTCTATCCTTGGTGGGGTTCAGAATGCTCTGTGATTGTAGGTGAACTATAAATCCCAGCAACTACAACTCCCAAATGTCAAGATTCTATTTTCCCCAAACTCCACCAGTGTTCACATTTGGTCATATTGAGTATTCGTGTAGAGTTTGGTCCAGATCCATCATTGTTTGAGTCCACAGTGCTCTGGATGTAGGTGAACTACAACTCCAAAACCTAAAGGACACCCTTCCAGTATTTTCCATTGGTCATGGGAAAATTGTGTGCCAAGTTTGGTTCAATTCCATTGTTAGTGAGGTTCAGATTGCTCTTTGATTGTAGGTGAACTATAAATCCCAACAACTACAACTGACAAAATCAATTTTTGAGTGAAGGACATACATTGGGTTGTTAGGTGTCTTGTGTCCAAATTTGGTGTCAATTCGTCCAGTAGTTTTTGAGTTCTGTTAATCCCACAAACGAACATTACATTTTTATTTATATAGATTACATGTAATATAAATATATAAGAGCCTGAAGACCTGGCTATTTGAGAAGGCATTCAACTGAGCGCTACGGCAACTGGTAATTGACAACTGGAACGGAATACGGATTACGATATTGGTTATGATTCTATGATGTGACGGAGCGGATTATTTAGTGTAACCAGATTATAGTGTATTATTGTTGTATTGATTCCCTGTTTTGCCCTTTTTGTAAACTGTTTTTATATGTTGTGCACCGCCGCGAGTCACCCTAGGGCTGAGAGCGGCGGTCAATAAATGCAGTAAATAAATAAATAAATAAATAAATAATTATTATATTGCATTATATTATAATATCATAAATATTATATTTATATTATATTATATTATATTTAATGTAACATTAAAATTCCCTGGGCCTCAAGCCACTGAGGTTATCCCTAAAACCATTATACTAAAAATCCTAGAAGCTCCACTTCATTAGGCCGTGTAAACATTGCCAAGTCTGAGATGTCATAATAATAATAATAACAATTATTATTATTATTATTATTATTATTATTATTATTATTATTATTATTATTATACTCTGCTTTATCTCCCCAAATAGGACTCAAAGTGTCCTCTGTTCTGGTGCCCAGGGGCATTTTATTTCTTGACCTGGGTCACTCCACCCAACTAGATGGCCACTCCACCCAGCCAGAAACTTCCTTGCATCTATTGACCTGATGCAGCCTATATTTAGAGGTTGAACTTACCTTTTTGAGAGGAACCGTACTTCTGAACCAGTTATAGTCCGGAGAGATTTTAATCTCTCCCATGATGGTTGCGAGCCTGCAGTGAGGAACACCTGAAAGATAAAGGGAGACGTTTCTGTCTAAAAGAACACGCGTTTCAGCTAAAAACACAAAAGGCACTCAGACATACAATGGATTCATTCAAGGCAAAGCTTGCTCGCCGCTCTGAGCAGTGGATTAATCTTCTCTTTCGAACTGTGCTCCTTCGGCTCAGTTTGAGAAAAATGTTTAGAAAAGGGAAGTGATTTTGAAAACACGGCGTCTGGGTCTGTTATAGACAAAGTGGCAGGAAGAACAGAAATAAATAAATACACTGGCAGGGCAAACAATTCCTATGAAACCAGCCATGCATTACATTATATATAATGTAAACTGCGGCTGTGCGCCTTGTACAATTCCGCTTGAAGAAAGCTGCGCACAAAATGGGAGACAAAGTAAAGGATTTGGATCCTTGACAATCCAGCCCAAAGGCTCCACTTCAGGATTATGGGACATTATTTACAGAAGGGATTCTTTGCAAAGTCCCCAAGAAAACTGTATATCTCACCACCAAAGCGGTAAGAGTCTCATGGTCTCTTTCCATTTGCAATAACACTATACAACAAAATGTGGAAGATGTGTTATTGCCCCAACCTTATCTTCATCACTATGATACTTCGTCTTGTTGATGGGAGGCTTCCCACCAGAGTGGAAATCGTCTATTGGACAGATGGCAAGCTATTTAACATCAGAAGACTGAAAGCCAAAACCAAGGTCACACCATCTGTTATAGAACTCCAATATGCCGATGATAATGTAGTCTATGCGCACCCAAAATACCTACAAGCCACTCTACACACCTTTGCAGAAGGATACGAGAAGCTCGGCCTCTCATTGGACATTGAGAAAAGCAAAGTGCTCTTCCAGCAGGCACCAACCAATCCTTCTGCAATGCTAGAAATACAGCTTAATGGTGTGACATTAGAAAATGTTGACAATTTCCACTTCCTTGGCAGCCACCTCTATACAAAAGTCAACATCAACACCAAAATGCAACACTGCCTGAACTCTGAGAGTGCAGCATTTTTTTTTTGAATGAAGCAGAGAGTGTTTGAGGACTGAGGCATCTGTAGGGAGACCAAGGGGCTTCTTTATAAAGCTATTGTCCTCCCAACGCTGCTATATGCCTACAAAACATGGACTGTCTACAAGTGTCACTTTCTACTCCTGGAACGATTCCATCAGTGTTGCCTCCAAATCTCTTGGGAAGACAGGTGGACAAATATCAGCATGCTGGAAGAAGCAAAGACCACCAGCACTGAAGGGATGCTCCTATGCCATCAACACCACTGGCTGAATGCCATGTTGTCCGAATGCCCAATCATTGTCTCCCAAAGCAGTTGCTCTACTCCGAACTCAAGAACAGAAACAGAATGTTGGTGGACAGGAAAAGAGATTGAAAGATGGGCTTAAAGACAACCTTATAAACTGTGGCATAGACACTGAGAACTGGGAAGCCCTGGTCCTTGAGCACTCTTAACTGTAGGTCAGCTGCGACCAGCAGTGCTGCAGAATTCGAAGAGGCAGGAATGAAGGATGAAAGGGAGAAGTGTGCCAAGAGGCGGCCCTTGACCAGGACAGCCTTCCACACAGAAACCGATGTCCTCACTATGGGAAAACATGCGGATCATGAATAGGGCTCAACAGCCACCTACGGACTCACCGGCAAGACACTACACTTGGAGGACAATCATCCTCGGACTACAAGGGATTGCCTAAGTAAATGTGGTGTCTGTAAACAGTCCACATTTTGAAGGTGTATAGCTTTATAAACAAGCACCTGCTTCATTTGGAAGAATGCTGTACTCACAGAGCTTAGGTGGTGTTGTATTGCAGTGTCAATAATGACTTTTATGGAGAGGTGGCTGCCAAGGGAGCAGAAATGGTCAACAGTTTCTAATGTTACACCATTAAGCATTATTAGCATACTTACTTACTAACTTAGGCGATCCCTTGTCATCAGAGTAGGATTGTCTTCCAAGATCGGTGTCCTGGCGGTGGGTCCGTAGGTGACTGTGGAGCCCCATTCTTGACCTGCATCTTCTCCCACAGTGAGGGCATTGATTTCCAGGTGGAAGGTGGTCCTGGTTGGGGTTGGCTTGACACGCCTTCCTCTTGGCACGTTTCTCTCTTTCACCCTCCATTCGTGTCTCTTCAAATTCTACATCACTGCTGGTCACAGCTGACCTCCAGCTGGAGGGCTCAAGGGTCAGGGCTTCCCAGTTCTCAGTGTCTATGCCAGAGTTTTTAAGGTTGGCTTTGAGCCCATCTTTAAATCTCTTTTCCTGTCTTCCAACATTTCATTTTCCGTTCTTGAGATCAGAGTAGAGCAACTGCTTTGGGAGACGGTGATCGGGCATCCGGACAATGTGGCCAGTCCAGCAGAGTTAATGGTGGAGGACCATCGCTTCAATGCTGGTGGTCTTTGCTTCTTCCAGCACGCTGACATTTGTCCGCTTGTCTTCCCAAGAGATTTGCAGGATTTTTTGGAGGCAATGCTGGTTGAATCATTCTAGGAGTTGCGTGTGACGTCTGTAGACAGTCCACGTCTCGCAGGCGTATAGCAGAGTTGGGAGGACAATAGCTTTATAAACAAACACCTTGGTATCCCTACGGATGTCCCGGTCCTCAAACACTCTCAAAGTGTCTCAAAGTGAGGATTAGCATACCACAATATTAGTACAGTATATTATTATATTGTAATATTACCAATAATTGTACAACCTTATTAGTAATATTACATGCAATATGTAATATACAATTATTATATTATATTATGATATAATATATTGTACTATATTGTATAATATATAATACATAAAAGTACATAGAGAGCAGATTATAAAATGCAAAGGGAAATACACCATTAAAATACTATATAAATCATTAGCATCACTGAAATATACCTAAGTTCCAGGTTTCATATAACTCAAGATCAATAAAAATATATGCAAAAATCCATACAACCTACAGAAAATATATACACATGATGTATTTTATGAAATGCATAATGCAAATAATGACAACCAACAGGAAGAAGGTGAAGATCAGGGACAGACAGACAAACAAACAAACAAGGCACCTGACTCAGCCCAGCTTCCCTATCAGGGGCATGCCATTCCTCTAAGGGAGGCAAGCTGGGATCTACCATTCTTCTTTAGGCTCCCCCAAAGGCATGATTTGGGGTCTCTCGCTTACCCACTGCCTAAAAACCTCAACAAAGGCACTCCCTTCCTCTCTTTTTCAATCCTTACCAGGTTTTCCTCCGTTTCGAGACGGGCGGGTGGACGAAACCACCTTAACAAACACACCGTCCCTCCCCTTTTCCCGCTCGAATGGTATCTTCCAGCCTCTACTTCCTGGTCTCTCCAAGTAGGCGGAGACGAAAGGTGTGCGGCGCCAGCCAATCAGCGCACGTCACAAAGCCGAGTGGACGGGGCTCCCCATAAAGGGGCGGGAAGGGGACGCAGGGAAGAATCACGTGGAGGCTCCAGCCACGCATGCGCACAAAGCCTTGAAGTCTAAAGGGGATTTCACCACCAGCAGAAGCTGGGTTGTTGTGATTTTTCTGGACTGTCTGGCCATGTTCCAGAAACATTCTCTCCTGACGCAGTGACATCCCCAGTCCAGCACTCCAACGTCTTAAATCAAGAAATAGTACAGAGATACTCACAGAAACACCTCAGTAAGTGAGAGTCCAAAAGTGGCAGGCTAAAGCCTGGAACCTCAATCCATGGCTGATACCAAATGAGGAAACTCCCCCCCTGGGCACACAGAAGAGTGGACGAGCTGAGAGTCTATTGTCGAAGGCTTTCATGACCGGAATCACTGGGTTGTTGTAGGTTTTTTTGGGCTATATGGCCATGTTCTAGAGCAGTGGTTCTCAACCTGGGGTCCCCAGATGTTTTTGGCCTACAACTCCCAGAAATCCCAGTAAGTTTACCAGCTGTTAGGATTTCTGGGAGTTGTAGGCCAAAAACATCTGGGGACCTCAGGTTGAGAACCACTGTTCTAGAGGCATTCTCTCCTGACGTTTCGCCTGCGTCTAGGGCAAGCATCATCAGAGGTAGTGAGGTGAGGATGCTTGCCATAGACGCAGGCGAAACGTCAAGAGAGAATGCCTCTAGAACATGGCCATATAGCTGGAAAAAACCTACAACAACCGAGCTGAAAGTCGTTGAACAGACTGCACTCTGGCACCATGAGATGCAGGGCCAACCTTAAGAAATGGGGCCACAAAGTGGAGTCCACGACATGCGAGTGTAGAGAAGAGCAAACCACAGAAACCCTGCCACATACACAATGGAGAACTTTCTTTCAGGAACATCAGAGGCACTCCAAATGGCCAGCTACTGGTCAAAGAACATTTAATATAATGCCAAGTTTAAAAAAAAAAAACCTCTTGTTTTTTAAATGTATTGCAACTGTACCCATAGTTCGCTCCTGATATAATAAATAATATAAATAAATATTATTATCAAGTTTATATCATACTTAGGCGATCCCTCATTAGCCGAATAGGATAGTCTTCCAGGATCAGTGTTCTGGTGGGTCCGTAGGTGACTCTGGAGCCGTATTCTTCATCTGCATCTTCTCCCACAGTGAGAGCATTGGTTTCCAGGTGGAAGGTGGTCTCGGTCAGGGTTGGCTTGACACGCCTTCCTCTTGGCACGTTTCTCTCTTTCACCCTCCATTCATGCCTCTTCAAATTCTGCAGCACTGCTGGTCACCGCTGACCTCCAGCTGGAGCGGTCAAGGGCCAGGGCTTCCCAGTTCTCAGTCTCTATGCCAGAGTTTTTAAGGTTGGCTTTGAGCCCATCTTAAAATCTCTTTTCCTGTCCACCAACATTCCGTTTTCCATTCTTGAGTTCAGAGTACAGCAACTGCTTTGGGAGACGGTGGTCGGGCATCCGCACAACGTGGCTGGTCCAGCAGAGTTGATGGCGAAGGACCATCGCTTCAACGCTGGTGGTCTTTGCTTCTTCCAGCACGCTGACATTTGTCCATCTGTCTTCCCAAGATTTGCAGGATTTTTTGGAGGCAGTGCTGATGGAATCGTTCAAGGAGTTGCATGTGACGTCTGTAGACAGTCCACGTTTCGCAGGCGTATAGCAGGATTGGGAGGACAATAGCTTTATAAACAAGCACTTTGGTATCCCTACGGATGTCCAGGTCCTCAAACACTCTCTGCTTCATTCGGAAAAATGCTGCACTCGCAGAGCTCAGGCGGTGTTGTATTTCGGTACCGATGTTGACTTTGGTGGAGAGGTGGCTGCCAAGGGAGCGGAAATGGTCACCATTTTCTAATGTTACACCTGAACCGGTGCCTGGCCGCTGTAACGGTCTGGATGAGGGCGAACAAATTGAAATTTAATCCAGACAAGACAGAGGTACTCCTGGTCAGTCGCAAGGCCGAACAGGGTATAGGGTTACAGCCTGTGCTGGACGGGGTCGCACTCCCCTTGAAGGCGCAGGTTCGCAGCTTGGGTGTGATCCTGGATTCTTTTCTGAGCCTGGAGCCCCAGGTCTCGGTGGTGACCAGGGGAGCATTTGCACAGCTTAGGCTCGTGCGCCAGCTGCGCCCGTACCTTGGGAAGTCTGACTTGGCCACGGTAGTCCACGCTCTGGTTACATCCCGTTTAGACTACTGCAACGCTCTCTACGTGGGGTTGCCCTTGAAGATGGCCCGGAAGCTCCAACTGGTCCAACGTGCGGCAACCATGATACTAACAGGAGCGGGGCGCAGGGAGCATACAACCCCCTTGCTGTACCAGCTCCACTGGCTGCCGATCTGCTACCTGGCTCAATTCAAGGTGCTGGCACTGGCCTATAAAGCCCTAAACGGTTCCGGCCCAAGATACCTAACTAACCGCCTCTCGGCCTATGAGCCCACAAGGACTTTGAGATCTTCCGGGGAGGCCCTGCTCTCGATCCCGCCTGCGTCACAGGCACGGCTGGCGGGGACGAGAGATAGGGTCTTCTCGGTGGTGGCTCCTCGGCTGTGGAACACCCTTCCCGTAGACATCAGGCTAGCCCCCTCCCTGTTGATTTTCTGCAGGAAGCTAAAGACCTGGTTGTTTAAGAAGGCTTTTGAATAGAAGTGCAATGACTGGTAACTTGACCATAGGAATGGAACAACGGAATTGGTATCGGATTGTGAACTTGATGATGAGACGACTCGGAATGGTCTTGTAGTAAAGTTGATGTTTTTGATGAGATGTTTTGATAATTATGTACTGTGGATTATTTTATTTTATGTTGTATTTTGCACCTGTTTTTCTATGTTGTACACCGCAATGAGTCGCCAGTAGGCTGAGAATTGCGGTATATAAGCGTAGTAAATAAAATAATAAATAAAATAAATAATAAATAAATTAAGCTGTATTTCTGGCATTGGAGACTGATTGGATGGTGAGTTCTGGAAGGGCACTTTGGTTTTCTCGATGTTCAATGAGAGGCCGAGCTTCTCATATGCTTCTATGAAGGTGTTTAGAGTGGCTTGTAGAACTTCTTCTGAATGTGCACAGACGACATAGTCATCAGCATACCGGAGTTCTATAACAGATGTTGTTGTAATCTTGGTTTTGGCTTTCAAAAAGCCAAAAGTTTACATCTATATCTATATATATTTTATTATTAGCATAGCACAACTCTAGATTCCTAGAGTTGGAAGACACTCCAGTCCATCCTATAATAGTCGATAGATAAGATGGGAAAATGGATAGAATAGATAAATAATCAAATAGATAAAGCAGGAAGATAGATTCCTAGAGTTGGAAGGGGCCCCAAGCCATCTAATCCATTTTATGAAATAGAGAGGAAGATAGAATATCGATAGAACAGGGGATGGACGGCACCTAGAGGGGAAACGCGTAAGAAGCGCTCTGACTTCCTAGATGGTGAGTTGCGCCTGCGCACACGCCTCTCGTGCGTTGGCCTCTCCTTCCCAGAAGGCAAATCGCCCGCTTCGAGGTTGAACAGCGCGGCCTTTTCGGCGCGGTGACTGCCGGGAGTTGTGGTCCCCCCGCCGTTCTTCAAGGGGGCTGTGACGCTACATCCGGGTCTCGGGCTTCTGAGGTGGGAAGAACGACGGCGCCAAGATGGCGGCCTGCGGTTCCTGCGCGGCGGCGGCGCGGCTCCTCAGCGCGTCCCTCCCTTCGGCGCGAAGAGGTAACTCGCTAACGGAGACCGAGGCTTCAGCCGCGCGCTAGGCCTCACTCCTGGTTTCGAGCTTTTCAAGGCCCTTGTTTAGGTTTTTAACAGCCCTGTGTTAACCCTGTGTTAAATTCCATGTTATGGATCTGATGATGTATTTATTTATTTATTTATTTGCTTATTTATTTATTTATTTATATTCTGCTTTATCTCTCCCTACGGAGGCTTAAAGCGGTTCCCAATCAATAACATTGCAACCATAACACAGTATTATCATTATATATATTATCAGTAGTGTTGCATTTAATATATTGGTATTGTTATATGACAGTATTATTATATATTGTTGTACTGTATTATTATTAGTCTTATATTCTATTATTGTATAATATTATCAATAGTATATGTATATATAATATATTATATTATTACCATAGCATTATATTTTATTTTATTTATTCTCGTGTCAGGGCATTTCTAACAGAACAAAGCAAACAGAGAAAATACAAAATGTGTGAGTTTGGTAGTTGATTAAATGTCCTTTGAGCATTATATTAGTATTATATATATAGTTCTCCCAGATGAACCAATCCTGCCAGCTTCCGTGCCTCTTCCGTGAAAATAAGGCTGGGTCTTATATTCATTTTTGCTCCAAAAGATGCATTATTTTTAGGGGACGTCTTTATTTTTTTAATGTACAAAAATCTCCATTTATTAATGTACAAAAATCTCTCATCCAAATCTTTAAATGATAAATCGTCCTTATCTTTATCGCTGCTATATGCTATTTGCACCGTACTCACTAGCTCTATCCTCTAATATTTATTTATTTATTATTTAAAACTATTTATTTAATATTGTGACACCAGCCCACCCACCCCATTACAAGACATTGAACTTTGCAATTGGTTGTTGGTTTGAATGTTCGCTTTATATGCTGCTTAATGTTGTTGCTTTTATTTTGTTATATTGCTTTGTTATTATGTTGTTGATATGCATTTTAATGTGTTATGTTTTAATTGTTGGACTTGGCCCCATGTAAGCCGCCCGAGTCCCTTTGGGTAGATCAGGGGTCCTCAAACTATGGCCCGGGGGCTGGATACGGCCCCCCAAGGTCATTTACCCGGCCCTTGTTCAGGATCAACCTAAGTCTGAAAGGACTTGAAAGCACACAACAATAACAACAATCCTATCTCATCAGCCAAAAGCAGGCCCACACTTCCCAGTGAAATACTAATAAGTTTATATTTGTTTAAATTGTTCTTCTTTTAATTATTGTATTGTTTTTAAGTGTCTTTTGCACTACAAATAAGATATGTGCCGTGTGCATAGGAATTCATTCATGCTTTTTTCAAATTATAATCCGGCCCTCTAACAGTTCGAGGGACTGTGACCTGGTCCCCTGTTTAAAAAGTTTGAGGACCCCTGGGGTAGATGAAGGCAGGGTATAAAAATACATTTATTATTATTATTATGGCACCCCATGGGTATTTATAAACACTTAATTATAATTTACAATATTATTTATTTTAAGTGTTAATGTCAGTAATAATAATAATAATAATAATAATAATAAACCTTTATTTATACCCCGCTAACATCTCCCGAAGGACTCGGTGCGGCTTACAAGAGGCCGAGGCCCAACACATCAATAAAACAACAGCATAACAATTACAACAATAAATAAACTCATTAAAAACTCATAAAACAAGCAAATAAAACAAGTAATAATATTATTAATTTATATTTTATTACATTAATATTATTTTATAATTCAGTATGCCCATCATCCATTGCAACTGATGTACCAAATGCAACTGCCTGGCTGACAATCTTAACTGAGGCTGATTTCTGGCTTATGTTACAAGCATCCTGAAAAATCATGCTAGGGCTTATTTCCCAGTTAGGTCTTGTTTTTGGGAGAAGAGGATATATATATTTCTCGATTCCTAAACACATTCAGACTCTTTACAGTTAATCCAGTGGTGGTGGGCAGTGTTGGAACCATAGTGATAATCATCCTAAGCAAGTATTGTAGTTGAACTATCAAAAGGATGCAGCATTCACATTCAAACACTTAAACCCAAGCCCACCCATGCTTTTATTCATTGCATGAAGTTCAGACAGCTTTGGCACTGGGTTAAAGGGAGCTTCCTAAAGCTGTCTCACTCAACATTGTTCATAGTGCAAGATGTTGGCTTTTTCCTTATCTCAGTTGTCTTCAGCAGTTGCTTATGATTTCTCTGTGAAAGAGTGTGTGTTTGGTGTGTGTGTGTGTGCAGGGATGCAGATACCCCTTATCTGACAAATTGCCTGTGGGATTGTTTTCAAAAGATAGGACAAGACAAGTCTGTCCTTGCTTAGAAGAGCTCTCACCTTGACCCCTCCATTCCATCATTTGGTACTTCAAACAATTGAACTGCAGAATAAAGCTGTGATCCAAGGGCTTCTCTTGGCTTACTGCCCCAATTAATTAATATTCCTGTTTCCCCAGTACATGAACTGAAAAAAGTTTCCCATCACAATACCACCATTCTTTTTGATGTTTCAGTAGATTTGATATCCAGGGCTTTGCCAACTTATGAAACTAACCGATTTAAGGTTGTGTTCAGACTGGGACTAAAATAATCTGAGCCTCTAGTATGCAGTACTTAAGTGTCAATTGCTAGGCTAGCAGTGGAGATGAATAATGCTTGGGATACTATCTCTTTCAGAGTGCACTTAGGGAGGGAACCCTTAGTGTTGTCATGAGATCATTCTTTTGAGTAGTTGTCATTTAGGAGAGTCAAGGTCTAACATTTATGTGCTGTGACCCGCCTTGGGTAAGAAATAAAATTATTGCCACTACTACTATTATATGTCGGTATGCCATTGGAAGATGGGACTCCCAGGTCAGAAGATGGCCAAAATGCTACTGGGGAGGAGCAGAGGATAAGTTCAACTAGCCCCAGGTGTGATGACGCAGCTAGCTCAAAGCCGAAAGGAAGGCTAGCGGCCGACGGTACTGGAGGTGAACAACGAATCCGATGCTCTAAAGATCAACACACCATAGGAACCTGGAATGTAAGATCTATGAGCCAGGGCAAATTGGATGTTGTTATTGGTGAGATGTCAAGACTAAAGATAGACATTCTGGGGGTCAGCGAACTGAAATGGACTGGAATGGGCCCCTTCACATCAGATGGCCACCAGATCTACTACTGCGGACAAGAGGAACATCGAAGAATGGAGTAGCCTTCATAATTAATAAGAAATTCGCTAAAGCGGTGCTTGGATACAACCCAAAATGACAGAATGATCTCAATTTGAGTGCAAGGAAAGCCTTTCAACATTACAGTGATCCAAATATACGCCCAACCACAGCTGCTGAAGAAGCAGAAGTAGATCAGTTCTATGAGGATCTGCAGGACCTACTGGATAATACACCCAAAAGAGACATTATTTTCATTACAGGAGACTGGAATGCCAAGGTGGGAAGTCAAATGACAACAGGGATCACAGGCAAGCATGGTCTTGGAGAACAAAATGAAGCGGGACGCAGGCTGATAGAATTTTGCCAGGAAAACTCGCTGTGTATAACGAATACTCTCTTCCAACAACCTAAAAGACGGCTTTACACATGGACCTCACCAGACGGTCAACACCGAAATCAGATTGACTACATCCTTTGCAGCCAAAGGTGGCGGACATCCATCCAGTCGGTGAAAACAAGACCTGGGGCTGACTGTAGCTCAGATCACAAACTTCTTATTGCCCAATTTAGAATAAAACTAAAGAGATCAGGGAAAATACACAGACCAGTTAGATATGATCTCACTAACATTCCTAGCGAATATACAGTGGAAGTGAAGAACAGATTTGAAGGACTAGATTTAGTAACAGAGTCCCAGAAGAACTATGGACAGAAGTCCGCGACATTGTTCAGGAGGCAGCAACAAAGTACGTCCCAAAGAAAAAGAAAACCAAGAAGGCAAAATGGTTGTCTGCTGAGACACTGGAAGTAGCCCAAGAAAGGAGGAAAGCAAAAGGAAACAGGGATAAGGGGAGATATGCCCAGTTAAATGCACAATTCCAGAGGTTAGCCAGAAGAGATAAGGAACTATTTTTAAATAAGCAATGCATGGAAGTGGAAGAAGACAACAGAATAGGAAGGACAAGAGACCTCTTCCAGAAAATTAGAAACATTGGAGGTATATTTCAGGCAAAAATTGGTATGATAAGAAACAAAGATGGCAGGGACCTAACAGAAGCTGAAGAGATCAAGAGAAGGTGGCGAGACTATACAGAAGATCTGTATAGGAAGGATAATAATATTGAGGATATTTATGACGGTGTGGTGAATGAATTAGAACCAGACATCCTGAGGAGTGAAGTTGAATGGGCCTTAAGAAGCATTGCTAACAACAAGGCAGCAGGAGACGACGGGATCCCAGCTGAACTGTTTAAAATCTTAAAAGATGATGCTGTCAAGGTGATGCATGCCATTTGCCAGCAAATATGGAAAACACAAGAATGGCCATCAGACTGGAAAAAATCAACTTATATCCCCATACCAAAAAAGGGAAATGCGAAAGACTGCTCAAACTTCCGTACAGTGGCCCTTATTTCTCATGCCAGTAAGGTAATGCTCAAGATCCTGCAAGGAAGACTCCAGCAATACATGGAGCGAGAGTTGCCAGATGTTCGAGCTGGGTTTAGAAAAGGCAGAGGAACGAGAGACCAGATTGCCAATATCCGCTGGATAATGGAGAAAGGCAGGGAGTTTCAGAAAAACATCTACTTCTGCTTCATTGACTATTCTAAAGCCTTTGACTGTGTGGATCACAATAAATTGTGGCAAGTTCTTGGTGGTATGGGCATACCAAATCACCTTGTCTCTCCCCTGAGGAATCTGTATAAGGACCAAGTAGCAACAGTCAGAACTGACCATGGAACAACAGGCTGGTTCAAGATTGATGCATACTCTCACCCAACCTTTTTAACTTGTATGCAGAACACATCATGCGATGTGCGGGGCTTGATGAATGCAAAGCTGGGGTGAAAAGTGCTGGAAGAAACATTAACAACCTCAGATATGCAGATGACACCACTCTGATGGCCGAAAGCGAGGAGGAGCTGAGGAGCCTTCTAATCAAGGTGAAAGAAGAAAGCGCAAAAGCCGGGTTGCAGCTAAACGTCAAAAAAACCAAGATTATGGCAACAAGAATGATTGACAACTGGAAAATAGAGGGAGAAAATGTGGAGGCCGTGACAGACTTTGTATTTCTAGGTGCAAAGATTACTGCAGATGCAGACTGTGGCCAGGAAATCAGAAGACGCTTACTTCTTGGGAGGAGAGCAATGTCCAGTCTCGATAAGATAGTGAAGAGTAGAGACATCACACTGGCAACAAAGATCCGCCTAGTCAAAGCCATGGTATTCCCTGTAGTGACCTACGGATGTGAGAGCTGGACCTTAGGGAAGGATGAGCGAAGGAAGATAGATGCTTTTGAGCTGTGGTGCTGGAGGAAACTTCTGAGAGTGCCTTGGACTGCGAGAAGATCCAACCAGTCCATCCTCCAGGAAAGAAATCCTGACTGCTCATTGGAGGGAAGGAGATGAGAGGCCAAGATTAAGTCCTTTGGCCACATCATGAGAAGAAGGGAAAGCCTAGAGAAGAGAATGATGCTGGGGAAAATGGAAGGACAAAGGAAGAGGGGCAAGATGGATGGATGGCATCCTTGAAGTGACTGGACTGACCTTGAGGGAGCTGGGGGTGGTAACGGCCGACAGGGAGCTCTGGCGTAGGCTGGTCCATGAGGTCACGAAGAGTCGGAGACGACTGAACGAATGAACAACAACAACTACTATTATTATTTATTAATCTATTACATTTTTTCAAGTCATTTGTCTGGGATACTTTTAGACCTAATCAAGAGTTTGCTTTAAAAACTGATCCAGAAATTGAAAATTGATAATTTGATCATTGGTGTCTCTGGCCCACTTCACAGTTTAGTTCCTTCATACAAAAGCTTGCTTTGGGCAGGGAAGCTACAGCTGCACACTCTTCCATTCATTTCAGTAGAAACTGGGACTTCCTTGGCACACATGGACATAGTTCCATCAATGCCTTGTATATATGGATCTGTTTATTTCACTGGTGTGTCATGATGAAAAATGTGATGTGCAGATTTGATAAATGTGCATTTAATATGTATGTTATAAATTAATTGTATGAAAGATGAATGAATTGGGCCTAATTGGGCTGAAGACACAATTCTTAGGAGATTGGAAGTCTGGAAAACTACAAGAAAGAGGTGAAGAACTCGGGAACTATAAATACAAGTTGCTGAACTGCTGATGCTGATAAGAGCTGTGACAATGATTAACTGATGAACTTTTGGGCAAAAACAACTTGCTTACATTAATCAGAGGCAATGACTCTTTTAAGGAATTCAACACTGTAGCTCCTTACATTTGCCAACATCACTTAAGGAAATGTATACAAGGTTCCTTACATTACAGGAAGTAAACAAGGCTCCTTGATAAGGAAAACCAATTAAATAAAGTCAACATCTGTTCAGGAACTGATGGAATCAACATGTTTTAGTTGTTTCAGTAATTTACAACTTTGGAACAACATTAGCAGAATTTTGACAGACAATGGCGCTATTCACCTGCTATGCTCTGCTCCTTGGGAAGGCGAGAGGCGGTGTATGTACTTTGGAGTGTGTCAGATCTGCAATGGAAAACAGGATTCTGGACACTTGGCCTCCTTTTCTCAAGGGAAGAGAAAGGAGTGTGGTTTGGAGTCATTTTCTTAGGGAAAAAGGATGCATTTTGGAGTTTTAGAAGTTTTGGTGTGTTGGCAGATTTGTAAGGAAGCAGTCTGGCCTAAGAGATGTTCTTCTCCAAGGAGGGAGAAACATATATAGTAATATTTGTATGCATAAGGATGAATGAATATAGATGTGTGTGAATAGTGAATAAAAATGTAATTCCTTGTAGGTAGTCTGAGAATCCAATATAGCTACGGTACATAGAATCTGTATGTCTAATGTTGTTCTTTGTGTAGTTCTGTAAAAGTTCTGATACATCCTCTCATACTGAAAATTGCATTAAAAAGAACCTTTGTTTAAAAAGTATTCATGACAGGTGTACAATAATGACAGTCAAGTGCAGTGTTGTTTCGTGATCACATTTTGGAACATAATGAATATAATAAATAATACTTTATTTATATACAGTCCTATCTCCCTAGGGGGGACTCAGGGCGGTTTACAGCAAAAGTAACAGAGTGACAAACATTCATTGTTAAAGCGAACAATCAACAAATCTCTACTTTCTAGTAGAGATGCTCTTCTAGTGAAACTTGCAAGGATCTTTTGTATGGCCTTGATCACAGTTCTTGATGGAATCAACTACTTTATTGCAGCAAAGTTGACTGTGTTTGTTATCTAAAGCAAAATGACTTCTTTCTTTTCAGGTATTACGTGTGGCCGTTCTTGTTTTCCAGTTTTAGGAATAATTGGGACTTTTGAAACTCAGTCTCTAAGGACTGTTCCCTTTAGAACTTTTTCAGAAACACCGACATACTTTGCTTCAAAGGATGGTGCAAGTAAAGATGGTTCAGGAGATGGCACTAAGGTATGTGACATTTTAAATATAGCTTGTGCTTAAGGGAAAGCAATTCCAGTGAAATATTTAATGGAAACTTCCATTTGAGTATCCATAACTACAGAGATCACAGAAACAAAGACACTCAGGTCAGACAGCATGCCAGACAATAGATAAGGGGACTTAAACTGTGAATTAACATTTTGAGTTCGTTTTAATTGAGCAACAATATCCATGCATTGCAGAAGAGAGAATTGTTGAAGTTGTCTTGGTGGAAGGCAAAAGCAAAGAAATCAGTTTCCAGATTGAATACTTGGGAAACTCAGATAATTAAGCATAATCTAAACTGTAAACCAGAATCTAATGTGATGTCTAAATTGAGCCATTAAAAAGCCTCAAAAATTTGGTTACTTCTCTATTCAGGACTGCTGTTTCACTTATTAGAAATACTTAGTGTGTGGTTCTCCGTAGAAAGATCACTTGATGGTTTATAGGTGGGGCTGGCTTCGTTAATCAGCCTTATTGGGTCTCTGCCTGACCTCTAATCCTATTGTGGGTGTGCTACCAGTTAATGGGGCAGCCTGGCCTAGCTTCCGCTAGCTCTCACTACCTGTTGACCTGGATTTTTTGTTTGTGCAAATTACAAGAGTGTGGAGATGGAGTTGAATCTTCCATTTATTTTCTACTTTTCCTCTAGGCATTAGGCCCAATGAGAAGAAGAATGTAAGAATGTTGGCCTAGTGAGAAAGGGAGGCCCTGCTCTCAGTCGCACCTTCTTCCCAGGCGTGACTGGTGGGGACGAGAGACAGGGCCTTCTCAGTAATGGCCCCTCGGCTGTGGAATTCCCTTCCCAGGGATATCAGATCAGCCCCCTCCCTTCTGATCTTTTGTAAAAGAGTAAAAACATCGCTCTTTGATCAAACCTTTGCAGAACATATGCAATAGACAAATTTTATTTATTTATTTCCTATATTTATATCCTGCCCTTCTTACCCCCGAGGAGGGACTCACAAACACGGTGTCATCATAATAAAACAATCAACAATACATTAAAATATTAGAAATATTAAAACAGTAATTAAAACAATTGATTAACACACGCCTATTAAAATCAAGAGTCTAAAATCCAGTCCAGGTCAAATCATTGCCATAAGTGTTAAAATCTTCTTTTACTTGCTGCTCACTAGTCGAATGCTTGTTCCCAAAGCCAGGTCTTGGTTTTTCTTCTAAAAGACAGGACGGAGGTGGCCATTCTGATGTCTCTGAATTTGGTGCATGGACTATGATTATCAATAGTGTGGTTTAACAGTGATGATCCTGGTTAATGTTTTATATGTTCTGATGTTTTTTATATTCCTATTTTTTAAATGTTTATTGTAATTTTACATTATTTTAATGGCATTGGATAGCTGCCTATGTTGTAAAGCCGCCTTGAGTCCTCTTCGGGGTGGAGAAAGGTAGGGTAGAAATGGCATAAATAAATTCCTGAGAACAACTTGCCTTGCAGACCTGGAGCTGGTAGTGTGGTGTTCCTTCCGTAATTTATTTTCTTCTTTAAGTTTCCTTCAATATAAATTATCACTACTAATCCTTTAGTCATCATGCCCATTCCTAACAAGTGTTTCAAGGAGTCACAGCTTTGCTGTAAATATTTGGCTGCCATGTTTAGATAATAAACTGCACAAAGCAGCATTTCTAAACCTGGGGGTTGGGACCCAGGGGACGGAGGTCACCAAAAACCATCAGAAAACACATTTCTGATGGCCTTAGGAACCCCTTTGGCAGAGAAGGCTGAAGAGCTCTCTGCCTGTCCTTCTCTCCCTTTTTGAAAACAGATGGTGAATCCTCCCACCAAAAGCCCTCCTCCTGCTTTGATTGGCCAGCCTCTCAGCCAAGGGGAGGGCTGTTTCTGAGACTCCAAGTGGGGAGGGGAGAACAAATATGCTCATTGCTTGGCAGTGTGGTGTGCGTGTGCAGGTGAGGGAGAGCGTGCAAGGCTGTAGAGAGGCTCATGTCCCTTCAATGCAGGGGGAAAGTGCCCATATGATGTGGAACTGAAATTGGCCCAGCAGCATCAGGAGGAAGAGCACCATTGTGGTTTGGGTTCAGAGGGCTCTTTGATTGTAGATTAACTATAAATCCCAGCAACTTCAACTCCCAAATGACAAAATCAATCCTCACCAGTATTCAAATTTTGCCATATCAGGTATTTGTGCCAAATTTGATCCAGATTCATCATTATTTGGGTTCACAGTGCTCTCCAGATGTAGGTGAACTATATCTCCCCTAAATCACTGTCAGTCTCTCCCAAATCCCTCCAGTATTTTCTGTTGGTCACTGGGGTTCTGTGTGGGAAGTTTGGCCCAATTGTATCATTGGTGGGGTTCAGAATGCTCTGTGATTGTAGGTGAACTATAAATCCCAGCAACTACAACTCCCAAATGTCAAGGTATACTTTCCCCAAACTCTATCGGTGTTCACATTTGGGCATATTGAGTATCCGTTCCTAGTTTGGTCCAGATCCATCATTGTTTGATGTAGGTGAACTACAACTCAAAGTCAATGCCCACCAAACTCTTCCAGTATTTTTCTGTTGGTCACTGGAGTTCTGTGTGCCAAGTTTGGTTCATTTGCATCGTTGGTGGAGTTCAGAATGCTCTTTGATTGTGGGTAAACTATAAATCCCAGCAACTACAATTCCCAAATGACAAAATCCACACACACACCCAACCCCACCAGTATTCAAATTTGGGTGTATCGAGTATTTGTGCCAAATTTGGTCCAGTGAATGAAAATTCATCCTGCATATCAGATATTTACATTCCGATTCATAACAGTGGCAAAATTACAGTTATGAAGTAGCAAGGAAAATAATGTTATGGTTGGGGGTCACCACAACATGAGGAATTGGGTTTGCGGCATTGGGAAGGTTGAGAAATCACTAGCATAAAGGGAAGTTGAAGGGAGGTAAAACAGGCAAGGTACAAGTAGAACGTCTCCAGTTTGTGATCGGCAACTCTTCATAGTGATGGGGAATCATGTAAAATGTAACTAGTTAGAAATGTTCTGACTGGATCTAAATAATCAAACTATTTCATTTACTTCCACTAGAAAACGGCTGGTGAAGGCAATAGTAAAAAGTCTGGTGCTGGAAGCTCTGGGAAAGGTGGAAACCAGCTGCGTTGCCCAAAGTGTGGTGACTTATGCACACACGTCGAGACCTTTGTGTGTAAGTTTTCACTGTTTGTATTTATTTGAATCTGAGTATCTTATATCATTGTTTTCTTAGTGATCTATGATGTTGCCAGCAAGTTTGACTATTTATAAACATGAAATGATTCTGGAATAAGTTTGATGTTACATCTGAGAGATAGAATGAATATGTTGTAGCCACATACAGTGTGGGATTGTTACATTGTACATAAAAGGCTTTGTCCCCAGGCATTGTGATCTTTCTGATTTAACTGGTAGGCAAACGGTGAGCAAATTGCACTTCTCAAAGTGCTTGTGACATAATTGACCAACAATTTGATTGCCATATTTGATGGTTTTAAGGGCATTACAGTATTGAGAACCCCAGAAGCCCCTACATTAAGCAGCATTTGTAGCATATAAAAGTCATGGTCTTTCCAAGCGATTTGTAGTTGCTTAATTGGGAAGGTATTTTGTTTTACCTCTTGGATATTGTATGTGTCACGTTTCTTGTTAGTCAAGTGAAGTTATAAGGAGCAGGATTTTGAATTCTTTGTCTTCCTATTGTTTTCTTCCTGGGGTGTTCTTTGTTTGTAGTAGTTGATTTATAGGCAGCTGTTTTCCACCCAAGAACCAGGACATGAAAAAAGACACTGGAGATTTTAGAGACAAGAGTTGCACCTTATCACTGTAGAGCCTGACTCAGTATTTATTTTAGCAATAGGCACCTTTCAACATGCCTAGGAGGCAGGGTCAGAATATGGCTTTCTTTTGTTACTGATATATTGCATCACAATCATGACTGTGCTTCCCTTTTGCAATCAGAAGGGTTGGAAATAGATCATTTCAGTTATTGGAAGAAACCAGTCTGAGAGCCACCTACTTGTAGAGGGATTTAAGAGGCTTGATGGTTTAGTTCCAACATGACAATTGCTTCAGTTTTATTTCTCACATTGATATCCAGTCTCCTACATGAAATTTAAGGCACATGTCCCATTTTATTTTTCGAAGAGCCTCTTGAATCTGATCAGTCTGTATGTGAGAGAGAATTAGTTGCAGAAAGAGATGTGTCCCACAGTAACCAGTATGTTTTCCTTTTATGTCTAAAATAGCCTTTTTGGTTTGGATGAACAGTGTGATTTTTACAGAGGAATGGATATGACTGTGAATTTTCCGGGAAAGGTCTATGGGCATTAACATGCGTTTTATTTTAAATTTCGTGTCTAAAGCATTGCATAAATAAATATAAAACTGAAAAAATAGAGGGAGCACAAGCAGCTAAATAATTTTAGATCAAAAACAGGCAACAGCAACCGCATTGTCTGCAGCTTTAAACTATTATTCCTCTTTGCATGAGGCAGGGCATGGTGGGCAAGCATACAGATGCAGAGTTGTTTGTTGTGTTCCGCAGTCGCACAAGGTGGAGGATTCTTTTATGTTGTGCCATTTTGCCAGGTTGTCTTTTGTTCTGCCCACTCCACTTCTGAGTTTGTTCAGGGAGTCCAAGTTGCCCATTCTTGGTTTGCCCCTTGAGGTAGACCCTCGGGGGGGGGGGGGGCATCCAATTGCGATTTCCTGGCTTAGCTGCCCAGAGGGATGCTCTTACTCTTGCTGAAGGAACATTAAGAGGAGTAGTGATTCTCAGAAAGCTTTTCTTTGCTTTGAGTCTCTTGAGAGGAGGCTGATAGCCATGCTCTCAGTGTTCAGTCTTATTTCTCTCACAGCAGCAACTTCCCATCACACATCGGGTGGGGGGGGGGGGGGCAATGCCAGCTAGCTTATAGAGTCTATCAATAGGTGTAGGTTTGAGACATCCTGCATGTTACGTTCAGTGCTATATTCACCTGCTTTGCATGGGCAGACTTGTTCCAAACAGGGCAGGCATACTCATCAGTTGAGTCAAGTCTGGTTTTACTGTGCTGTTTTATATTGTTGAATTTATTTGTTATTTCATATTTTGTTATGATGTATTTTGTTATTGTTTGTTTATTATGTTGTATTATTTTGGGCTTGGCTTCATGTTAGCCACCCCAAGTCCCCTTTGGGGAGATGGTGGCGGGTTATAAATAAAGTGTATTATTATTATTATTACTATTATTATTATTATTATTACTACTATACAGCAGCTGAATACTCTGAAATATAAATAATATTTTTCCACTGCCTGATAATCATTTGGTTCCTGTGTGGCACAGTAGGCACAAAAATAATAAATAAGAGGTATTTGAGTTTCCATTGGTCAAATGCACATTTGTTTGTCATTGCATCTCAGTTGTCGAAAGGCCTTTAACAGTGCAAAGGTCTGTAGCAGCGTTTTTCATGTGACTAATCTTTTATGTGGAGTAAGTCATGCAGCACCTACATTAGCCTGAGGGCATTCTAGGACATAAGCAAGAACTGAAACAGTTGGATGGGAACCTATCCTTCTGTATTTGTGCAATACTGTATAAGTGATAGGATCACGTTTATTCTAAAGGGAAGAATGATATCTGTGGTGCTTAGTTTTGTTTTGTTTTTCCTTTGATTCCAAAGATTCATTTGACTCTTCTTAGAAAGCCCCAACTATTTACAGACTATTTTACAGAATATCTGCTACAACTTCTTGGAGATTTTTTAAAAGGTCCTAGGCCCAGCTGTGGAAATAACAGCTTCTTTGGTGGAACACTGTTATATGTAGTTCTGGTTATGCAAAGAGATGATATACTTGAATGAGAACCAGCAAAACTCCTTGTTGGCTAAGGGGCTCATTATTGTCAACATGTACTTGCAAAGGGCTCCTTTGAAACCAGATACATCTTTTACTTCACAAAAGGAAAAGGGTGGCAGGGACATGGCAACATGCCTCCTTGGATGCCAAGGGTCTTGCCAGTCAGTTATGGCATCGTATGTTCGTTGCTGGTGTGGTTTTTCCTGCTTGAGGAATGCCTGGGGTGTTACTGCAGACAAAATGACTTATGGAATAACAGTCACCTTGGAGAACAGCTTTGGTAACCTGATTTGAATCTTACTAAAGGAAACAAAACCAAAGTCCTCTTATTTGCATCTATTTGAAACCTGTGGGAGCCAGGCCCCTAACCAGTGCAGCCTTTGTGGTGACATATTTTCCATTTCTCATGTAAAAGTAACATTCCAGAAATTATTTTAGGGGAGGGTTTTCCTCTAAAATGAGACAACCCAGAATAGTTGGGTATTTTGAAAACAGAACCAGCTTTCACTTAAAAGTTGAGTATAGTAGTAGATACAGAGATCAGAAAAGATTCAACACCACTGTTTTGTGAGTAGGTTGGACAAATGTAGCAGATTGGGTGCATCTATTTAGGCCCTAACAGTACTTACCTGGTCATTATTCACCAGGGCAGGCATGGACCAACTTGGGCCCTCCGGGTGTTTGGGACTTCAACTCCCACAATTCCTAACACCCAGTAGGCTGTTAAGAATTGTGGGAGTTGGAGTCCAAAACACCTGGAGGGCCAAAGTTGGCCCATGCCTGGACTAGGGGAATACCTACTACACTTAAACCAGTAGTGATTGGCCATTTAAAGCCAAAGACTTGCTTTATATTACTTCTGTAGGACAAAAACCGGTTTTGCTGCCTTGTTTTGGTATTCCTTTGAATCGGTATTCTTTTTTATCTGCTACATTGCTAAGACTTACAAGTTGCTGTTCATTCTGAGCAGATGAGAGAGAAAACGTTGTTTTCAAAAGAAGCACCTTTGTACCTTAAACAAAAAAATAACAGTTTCTTTTACAGTTCTTAATGGTTTTTCTTCTACCTTTGGAACTCAGAAATCTGACTAGAATATATGTTGCACAATAGTAACGCTTGTTGATTTGCCTTGCTCAACACACTAAAAATAGTCTTAGAAATATGACCTGATATCAGGGGAAGGGTGAACACACAATAAGTCATCTGTCCTAAGGAAATCTTCCTGGGTCGCAATAAATACCATCAGATTTAATTTAAAGTTGGACAATGTAAAAGACAATTGCCCCCAGAGTCCGCAGCAGTTGCTGTTTTTCTTCTTCTCCTTTTAAAGGCTTAGGGCTCCTCGATATAGTTACAATTCATCTGTCCAGAACATCTCCCACCTTATCAGTGCCCTGGAATTTTTATGAGCCCAGCTCATATTCCCCGTTTGAAGTCTGGCATGGAGGATTATTGGAATGTTTAATACTGAGTAGGTGCGAAGGGTCCTAGGTGGTGGGATTTTTCCCTTTTGAACTAGGAATTGAATGCACACAAATCTGGAATTCACTCTCAGAGCTAGACTCAGTGTTGTTATATTTGTTTAACAGCTTTCCAGCCATTTTTCTCTTTGCAAAAGGACTCTTATGCATGTGGAAGAAATAGCTGATAGTAAGTGTTTGGTATAAATGTGATTTGGAAGTAGAAAGAAATTTTGAGTGGTGATTTCAAGACTGTAAATTGTGCCTGAAATGTTAAGACTAGGGTCCTCACACTTTTTAAACAGAGGGCCAGGTCACAGTCTCTCAATCTGTTGGAGGGCCGGATTATAATTTGAAAAAAACATGAATTAATTCCTATGCACACTGCACATATCTTACTTGTAGTGCAAGAAAACACAATTAAAACAATACAATAATTAAAATGAAGAACAATTTTAACAAATATAAACTTATTAGTATTTCAATGGGAATTGTGGGCCTGCTTTTGGCTGATGAGATAAGGTTGTTGTTGTTGTTTTTGTTTTGTGTGCTTTCAAGTCATTTCAGACTTAGGTTGACCCTGAGTGAGGGCTGGGTAAATGACCTTGGAGGGCAGTATCCAGCCCCCGGGCCTTAGTTTGAGGACCCCTGTGTTAAGAGATTTTGGAAATGTTAAGAGTTTTGTTAAAAGTATATCATGATGTAAAGTAGGGCAAAGCACACCTTCCAGATTGAACTGTAGCCCACAAACAGTCAAGGTTTTGGAATGCAGGAGATGCTGTAGAAGGTTGTACTTTGCTCATTACTGTTATAAAAGAATGAGATGATACTTACTGTCCTTTAGAGTATAACTAAAAGTACAGAAATATATTCTTAAAACCAAGATCAGGGATTATTTGGTCTTCTAGATTGTTTGGCGGTTTAACCCCCAGATCTTTTAGCTGGGAGTTAGGAACTGGAGGAGTACTCGTCCATAATGTCTGGAAGGTCAGAGATTCCTCACAGGTGCTCTCAACTAGGGCTTTTTCATAAGTTTTTCCTGTTTGTAACCCCTTTCCAACTGAGAAATTTGTACGCGACCTGAGCAAATAACTATATAAAATAAATATGCAAACCAGTTTAGGGATCATGGATCAGAATTTGCAAGGCTTGCTAAACAGGCTGATTTTGCTTTTTGTGGAGTACAATTGAAGCATTTTCTTCCAAGTCCATTGTAAATGTGGCATATTGTTGCTAACAGATTTGTATCAACAGTAGCATTCAGAAACCCGTGACAGTTTCCAAACTTTTCATGACCCTGACATTGAGCTCAGGGAGACCCCATTTGGGGTTGGACCCCACAATTTCAGAAGCTTTTCTGTTCAAAGTGTTCTTTTATCAGTTGGTCTGATATTAATCCACTCTAGTGGGATGGACATGTGGTTGTTGCCAAACTGCTCAGAACTCACTTGTTTTTTTACCGTTGTTTCACAGCCTCTACTCGCTTTGTGAAATGTGAAAAATGCCACCACTTCTTTGTGGTGTTATCAGAAGCGGACTCCAAGAAGAGCATCATTAAAGAACCAGAGTCCGCAGCGGAAGCTGTGAAGTTGGCCTTCCAGCAGAAGCCACCACCTCCACCGAAAAAAGTAAAGGAGTGTAGCAGCCTCCATTTTTAAGTAAAAGGGGGAGAATGAGCTAATTTCATAATCTTAAGAAAAATATGCCAGCTTGCTTCCAAGCTCAATTCAAAGTGCTGGCCTTAGCCTATAAACCCCTAAACGGTTCCGGTCCAATTTAATTATTTATTTATGGCATTTTTACCCTGCCTTTCTCACCCTGGAGGTTACCTGTCTGAACATATCTCCCTTTATGATCTGGTGCGATTGTTAAGATCTTCCGGGAAGGGGGGGGGGCTGCTCTCAGTCCCGCCCCCGTCGCAGGTGCAGTTGGCAGGGACAAGAGACAAGGCCTTCTCGGTGGTGGCCCCATGACTGTGTCTCCCCAGTGACATCAGAACACCCTCCTCACTCTTAAGCTTCAAAAAAAAAATCTTATAACCTGGCTTTTCCAGCAAACCTTTGGGGATTAATATGACCCTTAAGTATGACGGAAACTGTATAAAAACGACGAAGCAATCGGCTTAATGTTTACAAGGCTTAGTTGGTGCTAGACCTTTGATATGTTTTAATCATTTGAAAGATTATTTATAATTAATTTGTATGTTTTTACAGTTTTAATATTGTATGTTATTGTCAGAATCTGGCATTGAATTATTGCCATAGTTTGTAAACTGCCCTGAGGCCCTGCCCAAGATGAGAAGGGTTGGATACGAGCACAATAAATATATAAATATATAAATATATAAATAAGCTTGATCTTACAGTATTAGCCCTAATGCTGGCTAGAGCTGAAAGAAGTTAAAAGCTGAGAGCAGCCTTAAGGGCCAGATTTGCCCACTTGCTCTATGGGGAAGGAAGCCTTTAAAAAGTACCAAGGTCCATTGGGGTCATTCTCAAGTGTGAGTTGTTCATCATTGATTAAAACAATGAGCTCAGCAGCTTACAGGATAAGTAGAGGAATTCTCAAGCCTCACTACCTCAAAGTGAGTGAAGAAAAGGGATACGCTGTATGTACACAAGTCCAATGCACTATCAAATCTAAAGCACACTACAATTTTCCAAACCCTGAAAAAAAATCCTGGCAAATGTAATGCACAGGGGCAAAAAGTGTGCTCTTTGTCATTTGGCCAAAAAGGTGCCATTACAGTTTCTGGCTGCTTAGAATCCCTTCTTAAACAAAAAAGTGTTAGGACAGCAAAACTTCCAGCATTGGAAAAGAAAATCATGGGGTATATCTATGCTGTAGAACGAATCCACTTTAACTTCCTTGTGGCCCAATGCTATGGAGTCATGGGGGCTGTAGTTTTGCAACATCTTGAGCCTTCTCTGCCAAAGGATGCTGATGCCTCACCAAACTACAAATCCCAGGATTGCATAGCATTGAACCAGGGCAATTAGATATGACGTCCCTCAAATAGGAGCGCCAGGTGCTCCTGACGCAGCTTCCACTTTGGTTTTGACTCGGCATTATGATTCATATATTTCTTGAATCTAATGCACACTCTAATTTTGGCAAAGCCAATTAGCAAAAAAAAAAAAAAGGATTAGCTTTACCTCACAGACCTCACTACCTCTGAGGATGCTTGCCATAGATGCAGGCGA
The DNA here is from genome assembly GCF_025583915.1 of Anolis sagrei ordinatus. Lineage (NCBI taxonomy): Eukaryota > Metazoa > Chordata > Lepidosauria > Squamata > Anolidae > Anolis > Anolis sagrei. The sequence goes on along the minus strand of NW_026844367.1, from coordinate 20,336,884 downwards.
AACGTCAGGAGAAATGCCTCTAGAATATGGCCCTGCAGCCCGAAAAAACCCACAAGAACCTACATTAGCTTTACATTTGAGTATATAGGATATTTTAAAATAGAGGCCCACTTGTGAACCCCATAGTGACCCGCAGTTACATAGGAAATACAAGTTTCATTGGTTATTTGTATTAAGTAGGTTTTTAAAACAAGTCAGACATCAATTAGTTTTTCCCTTTGTTTGCTTGCCAGATTTATAACTACCTCGACAAGTACGTAGTTGGCCAGTGTTTTGCCAAGAAGGTGCTTTCGGTTGCTGTGTACAATCATTATAAGAGAATCTATAACAATATTCCTGCCACTCTGAGACAGCAAGCTGAAGTGGAAAAGCAGACTTCCATAACGCCAAGAGGTGCGTATAGCCTTTTCTGTTGTATGTTTTGATGGCCTGGGACTATCATTTGAGCTGTTGCCCCCCTTGGTCTAATCCTGGTCCAAGTTTCAGAGGTTCGAGGAGGGGCATGTTTAAAATGTGTTTAAAGCACCTGGAACGATCTCAGACCAGTAAATAAATAAATAAATAAATAATGTATTATTAATATAACAAGACACCCTACATCACTGAGAGGAAAAGAGAAGGGAAGAAGATGGTACATTTTATTAAGGCAACTGTTGGAATGAAATAGTAATTCCTGTAGTGATTGCTGGAAACATTCAAAGAGGAAGAGTCCATTGAAGTCCGTTGGAGGTGATGGAAGTAGCTATGTATTGCCTGTCTTGCTGCTTCTACTTCACTGAATTACATTTTCCCTCACTTTGAAAAAACAATGTTTTTCATGAAAATGAACAAAATCTGGCTACCTGTATTTAAAAAAACTCTAAAATCAAAGAGCAACACTAAAAAAAACAGGGGAATTCTGGGCAGGAAACAGTCAGAGCCAGCTAACACCTCCCAAAAAAGGATCACCCACACAGGAAGCAGCCAGGCTTTCAATGCTAATTAAGATGGCTAGTTGCCACATTCACCCTTGCCTCAAGCTGACAAGATTTCTTTCTCCCACCCTAGACATTATTCCATAGATATAGAAACCCCACTTGCATAGTTTCCAACAGACCTAAGAACCTCTGAGGATGCCTGCCATAGATGTGGGCAAAACGTCAGGAGAGAATGCTTCTGGAACATGGCCATACAGCCTAGAAAATTCACAGCAACCCAATGTTTATGATGAACATACTGCATCCATATTCCCCTGCGTTGCAGACAAAGGGTGCATTTCTTTCAAATAATCCTTCAACAAATTACTACTACTACTACTACTACTACTACTACTACTAAAGTGTCCTTGATATATAATATTAAATGCCATAGGGCACTCTTATTGACCTAACATTTCAATGCAGTGTCTATGAAGCTATCACAAAAACATACCATCGAGAGCAAAGAAGCCATGACCAGCAGGTTATACCTCCTGTTTGAAGCAAATAAATATAGAGTAATGAAATTGTGATTTCGACCACAGAATAATAATAATAATAAAACTTTATTTCTACCCCGCCACCATCTCCCTGATGGAGACTCGGAGCGGCTTACATGGGGCCAAGCCCGGACAACATAATACAGCAATGAAATCAAAACATATACAATAAGCAACAACAACATTATCAAAATAACATTAAAAAAAACATTCCAATAAACACAATCACAGTAAGGATGACATTGGGCGGGCCACATATTCAGGATAAAAACAGAATGCAGTAATAACATTTTTTTCATGTCAAAAGCTGCTTAAGAAACTGCAAATTGCTTCTGTTGTGAGATAATTGGCTGTCTGCAAGGATGTTGCCCAGGGGATGCCCGGATGTGTTACCATCCTGTGGGAGGCTTCACTCAGGTCCCTGCAAGGGAAGCTGGGGCTGACAGAGGGAGCTCAACTTGCTTTCCCAGGATTCAAACCGCCGATCTTTTGGTCTGCAGTCCTGCCAGCACAAGGGTTTAACCCATTGTGCTACCAGGGCCTCCTTAGTAATAATGTGAAGGGAGCAAATTTACTAATTCAATCATGCGCTTAAGGAAAATAATTGTAAATAGGAAACCCACCAAATGATGCTCTGATGCCATGTTTGAAAGTTTTGAAAGTTTGAAAAACAGTTGCAACATGGAGAATGTTTCTGGTTTTCTTCTAAAAGATCATTTTCTGTTGCCCAGTCAGAAAGCTGCCCAAAACATTGAAAGCGGTAACATTTTAGCAAGGGGCTTTCATTGCTATTTTCTTATATCCTTACTAGAGAGGAGTGGTGTTTAATCCTCTCTGAATTAGGGCTAAACTCACTAAATTAATAAATTTTGTCTTTCTAAAAGAAATCTTGATCCCACAATCCTGTTCATGTCTGTGTGACAGAAAATCACATTGAACCGAATGGGCCTTGCTTCCAAATTGATCTACTTTCCCGTTTGCTTTTAATGTTTCCATCTTCGTTTTAGAAGCATAAACGTGCCAATTTGTCCAGTACCAGTTTCCATGTGCGTGAAAAGCTCACAATGGAGGCAGGCTACTAAAGCTGGATCTACACTTGCCATATATCCCAGTTTTGAATCCAGATTATCTTGCTTGAACTGGATTATGTGAGTCTACATTGCCATATAATCTAGTTCAAAGGAGATAATCTGGATTCAGAAACTGGATTATATAGCAGAGTAGATTTGGCCACAGTTATGATAATTTCCTGGTGTGTTTTTTCCTTGTCAATGAAATCCATTGCTCCCTAAAGCTGTATTCAGAAGAGGGCAAGAGGTGAAGAAAGTGCAATGCTTTTAAATATATATATCAATATCTATATTACTGTTTTCATCCTCTCTCATAGACTTAGAAATAAGAAGACGGGAGGATGAGTACAGATTTACAAGTAAGTGTCCTCTCCTCATGTCCTCCTCTGCAATATTTTCTTTTTCAAACTTAACCGTGAGCACCATTTTAATTGTGACTTTAGAAATAGAAAAAGGCCAGCCTATGCTCATTTCATAAATGGCATGCTGGGCCTAGCTAAACTGGTTAAACTGGCACTACTCAAGCAGGACCACTTGAGGCTGTAGGTACATATCCCTTTGTTGAAATGTCTAATAAGGAAAAACCCCGCAAGGTGAGGAAGCAAGGCTAGAATGCTTCTCTTTGATACCACGGCCTTGTTTGGACACAACAATCCCAACAATAGCAGAGAACCTTGCTTTTCACTTTTTAAACTTTCTTTGCATTAGCTAAGTTAGTTAAACATCCCCTAATTGCTCTAGTTCTCACATCCAGCCTACATATTACATTCAAATTATTACTTATGTGATACTGTTTTTGCCTTTGGCTATACTGAGTCCCACCAAAGGAAAAAATATCACAATTTCAGGGGCAGAAATGCCTCTGAAAAGCAGGTTATCTCTCCCCTTGGTGGGACTCAGTGAAAACGAATAAAGAGGAAGGCATTAATTAGTCACTTCTGAAGTAATCAGTGTATTAACCCTTTTAATTCCTTTCAAAATTAACCTCTCATCTTGTGTTGATCATAGTCGGAATCACTGGGTTGCTGTGAGATTTCCGGGACAACATCTGGCCATGTTGCAGAAGCATCCTCTCCTGACATTTCGCCCACATCTATGGCAGGCATCCTCTGAGGTTGTGAGGTCTGTTGGAAACTGAGCAAGGGAGATTTATATATCTGTGAAAGGTCCAGGGTGGAGAAAGAACTCTTGTCTGTTGGAGGCAAGTGTGAATGTTGCAACTAATCAACTTGATGTGTGGAGAAGAGCAAACCACTGACCACCTGCTGCAATGCAACCTGAGCCCTGCCACATGCACAATGTAGGACCTTCTTCCAGCAACACCAGAGGCACTCCAAGTGGCCAGATACTGGTCAAAGGACATTTAATCAACTACCAAGCTTGCAAACTTTGTGTTTTGTCTGTCTGTCTGTTTGTTTGTTTTGTTAAAAATGTAATACAACTGTCTGGTTGCTCCTGACACGATAAATAAATACCTTGATTAGCAAAGCCTTGCAGCTTCAAATCTTGGCTGGTTGCTGCCTGGGGGAATCCTTTATTGGGAGTACTAAAAAATTCTAACATCAGGACAGTAAATAAAGAACACTCAGAAAACAGAGGAATTCCAGACAAGAATCAATCAGGGCCAGCTAATACCTCCCAACACAGTATTCCCCCCAGGCAGCAACCAATCAGGCTTTGAAGCTGCAAGGCCATCAAATGCTCCAACAAACAGGAGTTCTTTCTCCCATGCTAGACATTCCACAGATATATAAACAAACCTCACTTGCCCAGTTTCCAACAGACCTCGCAACCTCTGAGGATGCCTGCCATAGATGTCACCAAAACATCAGGAAAGAATCCTTCTGAAACATGGCCATACAGCCCAGGAAACTCACAGCAACTCAATCTGTCATTTGTCTAGGACAATAAATGTATAAAAGTAGCCCCTCAAAATGGAAATATCTCCCTCTGCATTTTAAACACTGTGTTTACTGAGCGGTTTATTCAAAAAATATATCTTTCAATCTCAAATCTTCCTGTGACATTAATAATACTATGTAACAAAATAGGGAAAAAAGTCTGTTCCTGATTTGAAAGTGTTATTTCCTGTCAAACTGTGCGATACTTAGTTTGAAAGTAGTTGTTACTCCAGAAACTTTGTTTTTGTGGCTGCCACAAACGATATTGAATTGGTTGAGACTTGTCGAGATATTCCTTGAAAACTATAACAAAATGTGCTGTAAGATGTCAGCACATCTTATGTCAGTAGAAAAAGGAAAAACAAGGAGGCGATAGGACCTCTTCGAGGAGAAGATGGGGCAATGCTGACAGGGGATAGGGAAAAGGCAGAACTACTTAATGCCTTCTTTGCCTCGGTCTTCTCACAAAAAGAGAGTCTTCAACCTCAGCAAGATGGAGTGGATGAGGGATTGGAGGACATCCAACCCCAAATTGGGAAAGAAGTCGTCCAGGAATACCTGGCCGCTCTTAATGAGTTCAAGTCCCCAGGGCCAGATCAACTACACCCTAGAGTATTGAAGGAACTAGCGGAAGTCATTTCGGAACCATTAGCAATCATCTTTGAGAGGTCTTGGAGAATGGGAGAAGTCTCAGCAGATTGGAGGAGGGTCAATGTGGTTGGTCCCAATCTTCAAGAAGGGAAAAAAGGATGACCCAAACAATTACCGTCTGGTCAGCCTCACGTCGATACCAGGCAAGATTCTGGAAAAGATTGTCAAGGAAGTGGTCTGCAAACACTTAGAAACAAATGCGGTCATCGCTAATAGTCAACATGGATTTATCAAAAACAAGTCATGCCAGACTAATCTGATCTCTTTTTTCGATAGAGTTACAAGCTGGTAGATGCGGGGAATGCCGTGGATGTAGCGTACCTGGATTTCAGTTAGGCCTTCGACAAGGTCCCCCATGACCTTCTGGCAAGGAAACTAGTCCAATGTGGGCTAGGCAAAACTACGGTGAGGTGGATCTGTAATTGGTTAAGTGGACGAACCCAGAGGGTGCTCACTAATGCTTCCTCTTCATCTTGGAAAGAAGTGACAAGTGGAGTGCCGCAGGATTCCGTCCTGGGCCCGGTCCTGTTCAACATCTTTATTGACTTAGATGAAGGGCTAGAAGGCAGGATCATCAAGTTTGCAGACGACACCAAATTGGGAGGGATAGCCAATACTCCAGAGGACAGGAGCAGGATTCAAAACGATCTTGACAGATTAGAGAGATGATGGGCCAAAACTAACAAAATGAAGTTCAACAGTGACAAATGCAAGATACTCCACTTTGGCAGAAAAAACGAAATGCAAAGATACAGAATGGGGGACGCCTGGCTCGAGAGCAGTACGTGTGAAAAAGATCTTGGAGTCCTCGTGGACAACAAGTTAAACATGAGCCAACAATGTGATGTGGCGGCAAAAAAAGCCAATGTGATTTTGGCCTGCATCAATAGGAGCATAGTGTCTAGATCTAAGGAAGTAATGCTACCCCTCTATTCTGCTTTGGTTAGACCACATCTGGGATATTGTGTCCAATTCTGGGCACCACAATTCAAGAGAGATATTGACAAGCTGGAATGTGTCCAGAGGAGGGCGACTAAAATGATCAAGGGTCTGGAGAACAAGCCCTATGAGGAGCGGCTTAGGGACTGGGCATGTTTAGCCTGAAGAAGAGAAGGCTGAGATATGATAGCCATGTATAAATATGTGAGAGGAAGCCACAGGGAGGAGGGAGCAAGCTTGCTTTTTGCTTCCTTGGAGACTAGGACACGGAACAATGGCTTCAAACTACAAGAGAGGAGATTCCATCTGAACATTGGGAAGAACTTCCTGACTGTGAAAGCTGTTCAGCAGTGGAACTCTCTGCCCCCGAGTGTGGTGGAGGCTCCTTCTTTGGAAGTTTTTAAACAGAGGCTGGATGGCCATCTGTCAGGGGTGATTTGAATGCAATATTCCTGCTTCTTGGCAGGGGGTTGGATTGGATGGCCCATGAGGTCTCTTCCAACTCTTTGATTCTATGATTCTATGTCCTTCCCACAAAAAGAAAGTTTTTGCAATTTAATAAACTTACCCGTGTTTTTATGATAGAACCAATTTGGAAATGACATTTATAACCCAGGAACAAAAATTGTGTTACAGAATTTTATTTGTGATAGTCCTGTCTTCAGATGCTTTGATCTCTTCAATAGAAGGCACAGTACTTGAGATTGCATAGAAACCTGTCCACTTGTGCATGTTCTTCTGCCTATCTCATACGTGTTGCAAGAACTTCATGACATTCTTGGTCAATGATGCTTTGCACGTTCCAGAGCTGCTCCAGATCGCTGGCATCAGCCCCCATGGCAATGCTTTGGGAGCGTCGGTCCAACAACAAGTGAATCAACAGATGCCCCAGGAAAAGCGAGGAGGGGAAGTGCTAGATTCAACCCACGACGACATCAAGCTTGAGAAAAGTAATATTTTGCTGCTTGGACCAACGGGCTCAGGTAGGTCAGTCACAGCAATCCTTGCATAAAGTTTAGCTGGGACTGTTGGGTGAATTTGCTTTAAAACAAAAAATGAGACAATGTCGGATCACATGGATTATATCAAAGTTAATCCAACGGGATGGACTCTAATTCTGGGGATTGTTCCTGCACTGAAGAGTCGCCATCTCTTTTAGACAAAACGGAACTGACCAGAAGGTGATTTCAAATTGTCACAAAACCTTGTGTTTCTAATGTATATATTGTGCTAAAACAATGTGGGGGGAAGGATATATTTGAACCTCTGGAAATGTCATTCTCTTGACCTCTAGGAAAATTTGAGCCAAATTGCAGAGAAAATTAGAATCCATAAATTGAGAACAGGATAGTTAGCTTTTCACTTTGAAACAGTTTTTTTTCTTTTGCACACAAACACTGAGTTTTCTCCATATTCTGTCCTGATGGTAGTCTCTTGTCCAGAGTTCAAGTTATAATATCCTGACGCTTGGTTTAAAATTCCCTTTGATTTCTCAGATATTGTGGGAAAGATTTCCTTATTGGAGAGAAAAAGTAAGGTATAAATAAACAGTAATAATGTTATGAATAACTTTTCAATAACTTTAAAGCATAGGTTATTTTTATTGCAGTTTTCCAGTAAGAGAAAGGGTACCAGAACTTTTACACAAAGAATGACATTGGACATACAGATTCTATGTAACTGTACTGGATTCACAAACAACTTACAGTTACATTGGCTAACAAACGAAGAAAGAAAGGGGTTGCATTTTTATTCAGCAGTCACACACATATATAATATGCGCAACTTCATTGGGTTAAAATAATGGGATTCTCTAAGTAAATAAGTAGATTGTTGTAACCAAAGGTAATAACATGATAATTCAGAACATTACATGAGAAATGCCAGTAGAGCTATCCAATATCTAATCTTGCTTTAGGTCTGCCTAGTTGTATAATACAAGGCCAGCAAAACAAAATGCATTATTGACATTCTTTCTGGGATGTGGATATATTAAATTGCATGTTTATCTTCTGGTTGTTAATAACAGACCATTTTGAAACCAAAACCTAGGTAAAACTCTGCTGGCTCAGACTCTGGCGAAATGCCTGGATGTCCCCTTTGCAATCTGTGATTGTACTACTCTGACTCAAGCTGGTTACGTGGGTGAAGACATTGAATCGGTCATTGCAAAACTGCTTCAGGATGCAAACTACAACGTCGAAAAAGCCCAACAAGGTAATGTGCAAACCATGATGTTCACAAACAAAGAGTTTCTTGCTTCACCCCTTGGGATTTCTAATTATGTTGCAGTCATTTGTGGCCCGCTCACTGTTATTATGTTTGGTTTTCCTTTTTTTGTATATTGTTTATTGTATTCTTATGTTTTGTATTTTATTGCAATATTGTTTATTTTATTGTAACTTGTATCTTATTTTATTGTAATTTGTTGTTTGGGCTTGGCCTCATATAAGCCGCCCTGAGTCCCTGTTGGGGAAGATGGTGGCGGGGTATAAATAATAATAATAATTATTATTATTATTATTATTATTATTATTATTATTATACCTTTAAATTCACTCCTTGCAAGTATTGATTTATTCTTTCCTTCAGGGTTTATGGCACTGGGAGCATTTCATAACACTTGCCATAGCAGCATGCTCCTTTTCTTAAAAGCCGGCTTTCTCTGTACAGATTGTACTTATTGCAGAGTCCAAATGCTTTTCTTACTAATTGTCTCTCATTTTGCAGGAATTGTATTCTTGGATGAGGTGGATAAGATTGGCAGCGTGCCCGGCATCCACCAGTTACGGGACGTGGGAGGAGAAGGCGTTCAGCAAGTGAGTCCTGGGAACTTTGTGTCTTGTACAGCGAAAATTGCAAAGTCTCTGTCATCCTTACTACTCTTTAGAGTAGTTTTCATATACTGAGCATCTTATTTATGATTCACAAGATGATGAAAACACAGGGATGTTGCTACTCTGCAATTTATTGAGGCACCTGAAATTCTTGGTTTTCCACTTGGATATTTTCACATGCCCATCATTTCTCCCACTTCAAGGATGTCACATGAAATTCCTTTTTCCTTGTCCTTGGAAACTTTGGGGGAGGGGGCGGTTTTCCTTTATGTCCCCTTTTCTCCCCATAGAATCAAAGAATTGGAGGAGACCCTAAGGGTCATCTAGTCCAACCCCCTGTCATGCAGGAAAAGCACAATCAAAGCAGTCCTGACAGATGGCCATCCGGCCTCTGTTTAAAAGCCTCCAAAAAGGTGCTACTTGTTGGACGAGTAGGCTTATTAACAAAAGACTTTCCTCATAAATGCACAGCAGAGTAACTTATCAGCAGCAGTGTATCCCAGCACCAGTAGCCCAAAGTGATGAACAAAAACACTTATTTTATTACAAAGAAAAGCCTCTTCCATAGGAGGCTTTTCTTTGTAATAAAATAATATGGTTGCACTATTTACAAGAACAAGTTTTCCATAACGTGAACAAAGTTCTTTATACTTCATTCTTTGCTTCCATGCTGGGCTTTTTTCCTCATGCAGATAAACAGCTTTGCTATCATAGAGCCTCTCACACCGAAGTTACACTAGAGCTTCACACAGTAGTTTTACACACAGCAGCCTTCACACTGGAGCTTCACACACAATATCTTCAATCCTGGGCTTCTTCACTGAAGCCTTCTCATACTGAGGCCTATTAACACACTGAGGCCTTTCTCTCACTGAGGCCTCTCACACTGAGGGCTACCTCAAATTGGCGCCTCTCATATACTGATGCAAACTAACACCGAGGACTACTAAGCTACAGACACACCTGCTTATAAGGAACTACAGCTTTTGTTGACTCATTACATCCATTTAGCCCTTTCAGTGCTTGACTCACATTTTTGTAATTAAAAATACCTTGTTAATTTTTAATATTTCTGACATCTACCACACTGAGGCAGAGAGTTTCACTGTTGAACAGCTCTTACGGTCAGGAAGTTCTTCCTAATGTTCAGGTGGGCCTTAGTTCATGTTAACAGGTTCTTATTTACAGCTCTGCTTCCTACCCTAGAAGACTTGAATGTTCCCATCGTCTTCACTCTCTGAGTTTGCATCTCACCTCCCCAGGATCTCATGCTTTAGGGTCCCTCCAGTGGCATTACTACTGCCTTTGTTGCACAAGCTTCCTTTCTGCACACAGAGGAACTCTCCCTTTATACCTACTCATTCAGGACTTGCCTTTTTGAGTGACTCAGGAATTGACGTGACGCCTATGTTGCTTGGTTGACCTTGGTGCAATCCAACTTTAACAATAGATTGCAGTGAAGGTCAATCCTTGTGTTGTGTTTAAGAGCTGAGTAATGTGCCTTCCTCATGGAAGACGCAAGCAATAGAAGACCCTCTCTAATTTCTGCTGGGGCTCTTTTGATGGAAAATATAATTGGAGGGGGGGGGGTTATATTGCTAGCTGTTTTACTCTGGGGGGTCTTATCTTCTGAAGTGGAGAAAACATTATTCAATTCTCTCTTTTTTCCCTGAAGGGCTTATTAAAGTTACTGGAAGGAACCATAGTGAATGTTCCAGAAAAGAATTCCCGCAAGTTGCGTGGGGAGACTGTGCAGGTGGATACAACCAACATCCTCTTCGTAGCGTCTGGTGCTTTCAATGGCCTGGATAGGATCATCAGCAGGAGGAAAAATGAAAAAGTAAGAAAGAAGCATGGTTAAAATGAAATATTTTTAGTCACCAGAACAGGGCCCCTTTGCGTTTTTTAATAACTGTTGCCTGATTTGGAAAGGGACAGGATTACAGTGTGCCGATGCCAGCTGGTAAACTGGCTGGGATTTCTGGGAGGTTTAGGCCAAAACACCTGGGGACTCACAGATTGAGAACCACTGCCCTAGAGGGCTTAATTCCTTTGAAGCACAAGAACATGGACTGCTTTCCTGTTTCATTTATTGACAGCAGAAATTTAGGTTTTGGGTTGCTTTTCTATGCAATATAAATTCAAATCTCTAAGGAATATATGTATACATACACACACCACCATAAGTACCTGACAATGCCCAGGTTAGGTCTTTTGTAATACTGTTTATTAGAAATATTCATTGTTTGATTTTGAATTTTATGAATGGTCCCGTTAGAAAACGCATAAAGATTTGGGTAAACTACAACTCCTATCATCATATGTCATTGGCCCCAAACTGCACCAGTAGTTAAAGTTGGTCATGATGGGTCTGTGAGCCAAATTTGGTCCAGATCCATTGCTGCTGAAGCTCTCTGGGTGTAGAAGGCGTCTTGGAAAATACATACATAGGTAGGCAGCTATGTAGGTAGATACTTTGACTTATATAGAATCATAGAATCAAAGAGTTGGAAGAGACCTCATGGGCCATCCAGTCCAACCCCCTGCCAAGAAGCAGGAATATTGCATTCAAATCACCCCTGACAGATGGCCATCCAGCCTCTGTTTAAAAGCTTCCAAAGAAGGAGCCTCCACCACACTCCGGGGCAGAGAGTTCCACTGCTGAACGGCTCTCACAGTCAGGAATTTCTTCCTCATGTTCAGATGGAATCTCCTCTCTTGTAGTTTGAAGCCATTGTTCTGAGTCCTAGTCTCCAAGGAAGCAGAAAACAAGCCTGCTCCCTCCTCCCTTCTTTCTCCTTTCTCTTCCTCCTAAACTTCTTTCTCGTCCTCCTTTACTTTTTTCTCCTCTTCCCCTTTTCTTTACTCTTTTCTTCCTTTACTCATTTTTTCTCCTTCCTCATAGAATCATAGAGTTGGAAGAGACCTCATGGGCCATCCAGTCCAACCCCCTACCAAGAAGCAGGAATATTGCATTCAAAGCTCCCCCGACAGATGGTCATCCAGCCTCCGGGGCAGAGAGTTCCACTGCTGAACGGCTCTCACAGTCAGGAAGTTCTTCCTAATGTTCAGATGGAATCTCCTCTCTTGTAGTTTGAAGCCATTGTTCCTCGTCCTAGTCTCCAAGGAAGCAGAAAACAAGCTTGCTCCCTCCTCCCTGTGGCTTCCTCTCACATATTTATACATGGCTATCATATCTCCTCTCAGCCTTCTCTTCTTCAGGCTAAACATGCCCAGTTCCCTAAGCCTCTCCTCATAGGGCTTGTTCTCCAGACCCTTGATCATTTTAGTCGCCCTCCTCTGGACACATTCCAGCTTGTCAATATCTCTCTTGAATTGTGGTGCCCCGAATTGGACACAATATTCCAGATGTGGTCTAACCAAAGCAGAATAGAGGGGTAGCATTACTTCCTTAGATCTAGACACTATGCTCCTATTGATGCAGGCCAAAATCCCATTGGCTTTTTTTGCTGCCACATCACATTGTTGGCTCAATAGATGGGTAGATGGACAGATATTTGCATCCTGGTGTAATAAGCAACTCAAGAAATAGGACACAAATCATATATACCAGGGGTCCTCAAACTAAGGCCCAGGGGCTGGATATGGCCCTCCAAGGTAATTTACCTGGCCCTCGCTCAGGATCAACCTAAGTCTGAAATGATTTGAAAGTACACAACAACAGCAACAACGACAACCCTATCTCATCAACCAAAAGCAGGCCCAAACTTCCCATTGAAATACTAATAAGTTTATATTTGTTAACATTGTTCTTCATTTTAATTATTGTATTGTTTTAAGTGTTCTTGCACTATAAATAAGATATGTGCAGTGTGTATAGGAATTCATTCATGTTTTGTTTTGTTTTTTCAAATTATAATCCGGTCCCCCAACAGTTTGAGGGATTGTGACCTGGCTCTCTGTTTAAAAAGGCCCCTGATATATACAGTAACAGTGCCCATATCTTTATGTAAAGTGGGAAGAGTCTGGTGTGGCTTCCTTACTGATCACAGAAACATAATACCTGTCTTGCAGTACCTCGGCTTTGGGACGCCGTCCAATCTGGGGAAAGGCCGTCGAGCTGCTGCTGCCGCCGATCTGGCCAACCTCAGCAGCGAGACCAACACACAGCAAGACATGGAAGAAAAAGACCGCCTGCTGCGGCACGTGGAGGCCCGGGACCTGATTGAGTTTGGCATGATCCCAGAGTTTGTGGGGCGCCTGCCGGTGGTGGTCCCCCTGCACAGCCTCGACGAGAAGACGCTGGTGCGGATCCTGACGGAGCCCCGGAACGCTGTGATCCCCCAATACCAGGCCCTGTTCAGCATGGACAAGGTCTGGCATGGCTTCTCTATCTCACTCGGGGCATTATTTCCCTGTTGCGAAATCAATATTGGTTTAGAACAGTACTATTGGAGCTAGCCCACAAGGCCCTGGAGAGTTTCCAAGAAAGAATGGAACAATTGTAGCCAATGGGAATTTTCACAAAATAAAGCTTTTGGACTCAGATTTGTAGGCTGGTGGTGGTCCCCTGCATCAAATGCATTAAGAACACTAGGGGCTATTTCAGGATGTTAAAGTCTTGTTGCAGTTATTATCATTACACTATGTAACATGATTTTTTCCTGGGTTATAAATATCATTTCCTAATTGCTTCAATCATAAAAACATGGGGAAAGTTTATTAAATGGCAAAGACTTTGTTTTTGTGGGAACGCCATCCCGCAACACATTGTGCTACAGTTTTTCAATCAGTATCCCATCAAGTCTCAACCAATTGTGGCTTAGTTTGTGGCAGCCACAAAAATGAAGTTTCTGAAGTAGAACAACTATTTGCAAAGTAAGGGCTGAACAATAAAAGAGGAAATAATGTTTTTGAACCAGGAACAGAAAAATCTTAAAATTTTGTTACATAGTGTTATTTGTATCCCGCTTTATCTCTCTAAAAAAGAGAGTCAAAGCGGCTCGCCATAAAACCAATTCAATATCATTTAAAATCTTAAAAGTATATAAACATTAAAATGGAATTAATATGAATAGTATTTAAAATACATAATGAAAACCCATGTGTTGTCGAAGGCTTTCATGGCCAGAATCACTGGATTGCTGTCAATTTTCTGGGCTGTATTGCCATGTTGAGAAAATAGAAGTTCTGGACCAGTCTCACAACCACCATGTCAGACTACACAGAGAGTCACTGAAATCCACAAGCATGTGGATAATTTCAACACAAAGGAGGAAACCATGAAAAGGAACACAATCTGGCTACCACTATTTAAAAACTCTAGAATCAGGACAGTAAATAAAGAACAACCCCTGAAAATCAGGGGAACTCCAGACAGGAAACAATCAGGGCCACCTAACACCTCCCAACAAAGGATTCCCTCAGGCAGGAAGCAGCCAGGCCTTGAAGCTGCAAGGCCATTCAATGCTAATCAAGGTGGCCAATGGTAACATTCCAACACTTGCCACGAACAGACAAGAGTTCTTTCTCCCACCCTGGACATCATTCCACAGATATATAAACCCCACTTGGCCTGGTTTCCTACAGACCTTACAACCTCTGAGGATGACTGCCATAGATGTGGCCGAAATGTCAGGAGATAATGTTTCTGGAACATTGCCAGACAGCCTGGAAAACTCACAGCAACCCAATGAAAACCCAATTTTAAAAGTATCCGTATTGCTAAAACCATAGCACCCCCTGACTTGATCATCTAATGAATTTCCAAGCAACAGTCAATACTTGGAAGCGGACCACATAAGCAAAGGCTGTAATGTTGTCTTATGTTTTCCAGTGTGAATTGAACGTAACGGAGGATGCTCTAAAGGCTATTGCTAGGTTGGCTCTAGACCGCAAAACTGGCGCAAGAGGCCTTCGATCTATAATGGTAAGAAGTGGAATTTCATGTTAACTATCTGCATAATAAGTATCTGCCGCAAGTCGGAGTGAGCTGTGGTAGCACAGCCAGTTAAACTGCTAGGTGCAGGAAAGCTGCTGACCAGAAGGTTGGTAGTTTGAAGCCGCAAGTCGGAGTGAGCTCTCGACTGTTAGCCCTAACTTCTGCCAACCTAGCAGTTTGAAAGCATGCAATGCAAGTAGATCAATTTGGTACCGCCTCGGTGGGGAGGTATAAGTATGCCCCATGCAAATATGCAAACATGCTGGCAACACAATTGGAAATGTCTTTAGACAACAGGCTCCTTGGCATGAAAATTGGAACAAGAACACCTTCCTATGGCCGGAGTTGAACATCACCTCCAGATGCTGGAGATGGAAAAAGGGGAAGGCCTTTACCTTTGTCTGTGTTATATGTCGTTCACGGTGTGTAAAAGGCATTGAATGTTTGCCTCATATGTGTATTGTAATCTGCTCTGAGTCCCTCCAGGGAGATAAAGATGATGATGATGATTATTATTATTATTGTTATTATTATTAGATACACACAAGGTTAATACACAGCAAATAAGATCACTTTGCTGGCTGTTTATTGGATCACATGTGTGATGTATCGGCAAATAATGCGTGCAGATTCAAGTAGGGTGGCCTTTTGCAGCTGACAGATGGTAATTTTGTCAGCACCAATTGTTTTTAAGTGCAGACCAAAGTCTTTAGGCACTTCACCCAGTGTGCCACTGGGACCACCTTGAATGGCTTGTGCCAGAGAATTTTCAGTTCGATCTTCAAATCCTTATATCGTGTAAGCTTTTCCAGTTGCTCTTCACCAAACCTGCTGTCACTTGGGATTGCAACATCTACAATTCGTAATTATTATTATTATTATTATTATTATTATTATTATTAAAAATCTTTGTTTCTGGATACTGCAGAATTTTAAAAATTGAATTACCAAGATAGTCAACTTTGTAAAGCAAAAGAAAGCTTAAAAGAAAGCAAGCTTTGGAAGTTTTCTAGTGGCAAGAGAGAGAATTTCCAGCCTCAGTGGTTCTATCTGCAGAAAAAAAATTATATCAAGAAACAGCACCTCTATGTGCAAAGCCTTCACACTTAAGGGTGTGCCTACCCTGTTGAATCAATCCCTTGGCAAATATGTTAGAGTAAGTGATGTGCAAACATACTCTAATGGTGAAGAAATCTTTCCTTTCCTCCTCCCTTAGGAAAAGTTACTACTGGAACCCATGTTTGAAGTCCCCAATTCTGATATTGTATGTGTGGAAGTCGACAAAGAGGTTGTGGAAGGGAAAAAGGACCCTGGATACGTCAGGTAATTTTCAAATACCAACATTAGATTGTATTTTTTAACTGCGTTGCCTTTTTTTAATGGGGAAGGCAGTATATTTGCTTCTATAAGAGAATGTAAACATCAAAAACAGGGCTTGTTTGTTTGGAAGGGACCTCATCAGAAGGAAGGGCAGTTTCGGTACAAATCACTCTTTCGCTAATGATGTCCCTTCCAAATGAACAAGACATGTATTTGTACCAAAAACCGTTTTTGTCCAATTTGTTTTAAAGCCTTCACAAAGCAGCCTATCTTTGTATATGCCGTGTTATCTTAGAACTGGGCCCCCAAATGGCACAGTGGGTTAAACTGCTGAACTTGCTGACCAAAAGGTTGGTGGTTCGAATCCAGGGAGCGGGGTGAGCTCCTGTTGTTAGCCCCAGCTTCTGCCTATCTAGCTGTTCGAAAACATGCAAAAATGTGAGTAGATCAATAGGTATCGCTCTGGTGGGAAGGTAATGGTGCTCCCTGCAGACATGCCAGCCACATGATCTTGGAGGTGTCTACGGAGAACGCTGGCTCTTCGGCTTAGAAAAAGAGATGAGCACAAACCCCCAGAGTCTGACATGACTGGGCTTAATATCAGGGGAAAACCTATACCTTTACCTTTACTATCCTAGAATTATATAATATTAGCTGTGATTATTAAGAAGCAAAATGGTACAGAGATCAGTGTGCTTGGGCCGACATGTTTCTCTTCGGATCCCAGTCCACATGTCTCACATCATTTATGGGGAATCCTTTCTGAAATGGCTCTCCTGTCCTGCTTATTTACTCCAGAGGACTGACCCATGCGTACATTTTATCACAGGGCTCCAGCAAAAGATTCTGCAGAAGAAGACTACGACTCGGGAGTGGAAGAGGAAAGCTGGGCTCGCCAAGCCGACGCCGCAAACAATTAAAACCCTGTCGGAACGTCCTGCAGGAAACGCACTTAAATGTTTTTGTTTGATTCTTTAACATTGGATCTCTCCCGAATACAGTACATGGTCAGGAAAACCCTTGATAATGCTAACGGGAAACCGATCATGTCTTTCTTGTAACATCACATTGATTTGCCCCCCTCCTGTGGACACTCGGACGTCGGCGTTGTAATATTCAGAAATGAATTGTGTACTAGTTTTTTTAAAAAAACAAACACACAAGATATTTTCTTTATTTTTTTTCCTGCTGAGCCAAAATGCCAGTGGGTTTCGGGGGACATCGGATCAACCCTTTCTCCCCTTCCCCTTGGCTATCTACAAAGCGGAACATTGGAGACTTTCCCCCCTTTTTAGGCGCACTGCAGAGATAGAGCACTTAGCACATTAGATGTGTGTTTGTAACCTGCAAAACGTTCCTCCTCCATTATATTTGATTGCAACAGGTCTCCGTTGGGGAATTTCTCAGCCTCGGTCAACTTTGGATTTGGAATAGACCCTTCAGATAGCAAGGACATATTAATGCAGCCAGTTAGATTTGGTTAGGTACCAATAGTCTTTGAGAATGATGAAATCCAGTTTGGGATGCTGTTGAACTTCGCTGTTCAATGTGACAAAATTCTGATTGCCTTCCTAGCATAAAACAGGGAGTAATGGGAACTTTCTATCCAAAGATGGTGCCAGAGCTGTAAACGGAGCAAAAGTAAATATGGGGAGGGTCTTTGGGAAAGATCTTAGGCTTTGCTGAAGTCGTCTTCTTCTTTTTTGCACTTGGAGACTTGAAAGTCCTTCCGTTCTACCCAAGCATTTTCAGTTCTAGAACGGAGTGCAACTGTCCTTCCTCAGTGCTGTACTTGAGAACTTTGGCCCTTCAAATCGGTCCTTGGAAGCTAACATATATATAAATATACAAAGCTATTTTTTGGGGGGGGGGGGCTCTTTTTCAGTTTGAATATCATAAAATCACTCTTCTGTTTGAAACGCAGTGGGTGCTAGAGGGACGCTGTTACATTTATTATGGAAACTGGGTGTCGGAGGCTTAAGGCAAGGACAGTGATTTCAGGTTTGCCAGCTCTATAAGCAAGCGGAGCTGTGCTCTTTAATTACGACCCGATTTTAGAGCATTTTTGCACCACTTTCCTAAAACAGTGCATTGAATAATTGGGTATAATACCAAAGGTTTCTCTTTAATTATATGTAGGTTTGGAAGAAGAAAAAACATGGGTGTTAGGAGAACAGGTGAACCCAGAACTCGCCACACCTTTCTCTGTGGAGATAAAGGTCTACAGAAAGGAACAAGACCTTAAGATATCTAAATACCAATATTTTAATATAGTACTTTTTACTGAATGTACTGGAAACCCTCCTGCATCAATTTTTTGGTGCCAGATATTTTTTCCCCCCAGGAGACCTTCTTATAACATTAAGAAGTCCAAGAAAGTTAACATATAATTGTAGAATACTTTTTTTCCCTGTGTCATCGCTTGTCAGCGTTTGCACAAAATCCTAATTTAAGTTATACGATTTAGACACCGGACCCTGCATATCGTTCATTTTAAATCTTTTAGCGAAGCAAAGATTGCTTTGTTTTACAAATCCTCTGATCCTTTAGTACAGTATTTGTAAAAAAAAACAGAAACAAAAAGGACTTGTATGTTTTTGATTTCCGAAATTAAACTCTGTACATAAAATA
The DNA here is from genome assembly GCF_025583915.1 of Anolis sagrei ordinatus. NCBI lineage: Eukaryota > Metazoa > Chordata > Lepidosauria > Squamata > Anolidae > Anolis > Anolis sagrei. Next base: position 20,318,177 of record NW_026844367.1, on the reverse strand, counting down.
TGATGTTTCCTTTGTGTCGAGATGTGTCTAGGGTCTATTACATTTGGTTCCCTCATTTGGATTTAAGACAACTGTGTTAATCTGCAGAATCAACATGGCTTATAATGATAATAGTAATACATTCACTTTTGAACTGTGGTGTTCAAGAAAATTCTGAGAGTGCAATGAAGCGTAAGAAGATCCAGCCAGTCCATACTCCAGGAAATAAAGCCCAACTGTTCAAGCAGGTTTCAATTATTACTTTTTAGAGAGCTCTCGATTTAATTCTGTTTTTATGTTTATAGTATAGGATTCTAACAGAAAACCTGGGATTTAGCAGTCAATAAATAATGATGATAATAATTTTATTTTTATACCCCGCCTTCATCTCAGGTAGCTTACATGGGGCAAAGCCCAGATAACAGTTAAAAGATAGTACATCTGAGTGCATCAACAGCAATTTAAATCAACATAAACAACATTATACAAAATATAAAACAGGCTTCAGCTTTACATCAGCTTTAATGGTTTTAGTGCTTTGTTGTTAAGGATAGTTCTAGGTTTAATTTTATTTTAGGTCTTAAATTGTATGCTGTGTTGGCGTGACCACTGTGGTTACTGCTTTGAATCACTTTTAAGAGGAAAAGTGGCACATAAATTGGAAGAAGAGCAAAAAGAGAGGAGATGGAAGAAGGGGAGGAAGAGAAAGAGGACGAAGGAGAAAGAAGTAAAGGAGGAAGGGAGAAAGAAGGAAGAGAAGAGAAAATAGGAAGAGTAGAAAGAGAAAGAAGGAGAAAAGGGAGAAGAGAAAGAAGTAAAGGAGAAAGGGAAAAGGAAGAGAAAGAAAATGAAGTAAATGAAAAAAAAAGAAATAAAGGAGTGGAAAGAGAAAGTAGTAAAGGAGGAAGGGAAAAGGAAGAGAAAGAATGAATGAAGTAAATTGAAAAGAAAGGAGTGGGAAGAGAAAGAGGAAAAGGAGAAGAAAGGAGTAGGAAGAGAAAGAAGAAGTAAAGGAAGAAGAGAAAGGGAGGAAGAGTCATGCCAGACTAATCCGATTTTTTTTTAATAAAAACTTACAAGCTGGGTAGATGCGGGGAATGCCTGGATTTAGCGTACCTGGATTTCAGTAAGGCCTTTGACAAGGTCCCCCATGACCTTCTGGCAAGGAAACTAGTCCAATGTGGGCTAGGCAAAACCCAGGTGAGGTGGATCTGTAATTGGTTAAGCAGACGAACCCAGAGGGTGATTCTCCCCAATGCTTCCTCTTCATCATGGAAAGAAGTGATGAGTGGAGAGCCGCAGGGTTCTAACCTGGGCCCGGTCCTATTAAACATATTATTAATGACTTAGATGAAGGGTTAGAAGGCATGATCATCAAGTTTGCAAACGACACCAAATTGGGATAGCCAATACTCCAGAGGACAGGAGCAGAATTCAAAACGATATTGACAGAGAAATGGGCCAAAACTAACAAAATGAAGTTAAACAGTGACAAATGCAAGATACTCCACTTAGGCAGAAAAAATGAAATGCAAAGATACAGAATGGGGGACGCATGGCTCGAGAGAGGTAAGTGTGAAAAAGATCTTGGAGTCCTCGTGGACAGCAAGTTAAACATCAGCCAACAACGTGATGTGGTGGCAAAAAAGCCAGTGGAATTTTGGCCTGCATCAATAGGAGCATAGTGTCTAGATCCAGGGAAGTCATGCTACCCCTCCATTCCGCCTGGGTTAGACCACACCTGCAATATTGTGTCCAATTCTGGGCACCACAATTGGAAGAGAGATATTGACAAGCTGGAATGTGTCCAGAGGAGGGCGACTAGAATGATCAAGGGTCTAGAGAACAAGCCCTATGAGGAGCAGCTAAAGGAGCTGGGCATGTTTAGCCTGAAGAAGAGAAGGCTGAGAGGACACGTGATAGCCATGTATAAATATGTGAGAGGAAGTCACAGGGAGGAGGGAGCAAGCTTGTTTTCTGCTTCCCTGGAGACTAGGATGCGGAACAATGGCTTCAAACTACAAGAAAGGAGATTCCATCTGAACATGAGGAAGCACTTCCTGACTGTGAGAGCTGTTCAGCAGTGGACCTGGAGCCCCCAGTTGCGCAGTGGGTTAAACCCCTGTGCCGGCAGGACTGAAGACCGACAGGTCGCAGGTTTGAATCGGGGGAGAGGCAGATGAGCTCCCTCTATCAGCTCCAGCTCCTCATTCGGGAACATGAGAGAAGCCTCCCACAAGGGTGATAAAAACATCAAATCATCCGGGCATCCCCTAGGCAACATTCTTGCAGACGGCCAATTCTCTCATACCAGAAGCTACTTGCAATTTCTCAAGTTGCTCCTGACACGACAAAAAAAAAAAGCAGTGGACCTCTGTGCCCTGGGGTGTGGTGAAGGCTCCTTCTTTGGAAGCTTTTAAACAGAGGCTGGATGGCCATCTGTCGGAGGTGCTTTGAATGCAATATTCCTGCTTCTTGGCAGGGGGTTGGACTGGATGGCCCATGAGGTCTCTTCCAACTCTATGATTCTATGAGGAAGGAGAAAGAATAAGTAAAGGAAGAAAAGAGTAAAGAAAAGGTGAAGAGGAGAAAAAAGTAAAGGAGGAGGAGAAAGAAGTAAAGGAGGAAGAGAAAGAAGAGAAGAGAAAGGAGGAGGAGAAAGAAAAGAGGGAAGCAAAGGAGGAAGAGAAAAAAGGAAGGAAGAGACGAAGAGGTGGAAGTAGAAGTAATGGAGAAACAAAAAGAAGAGGAGGAAGAGAAGAAAGGAAGAGAAAGCAGTAGTAAAGGAGGAAGAGAAGGAGAAAAGAAGAGGAAGAAGAGAAGAGAAAGGAGAGAAGAAAAGAGAAAAGGGGAAAGAAAAAAAAAGGAAGGAGAGAAGAGGAAGAAGAAGAATGGAGAAAAGAAAAGGAAGAGGAGGAGGAAGAGAAGAAAGAAAAAGAAGTAGTAAAGGAGGAAGAGAAAAGGAGAAAAGAAGAGGAAGAAGAGAAGAGAAAGGAGGAGGAGAAAGAAAAGAGAAGTAAAGGAGGAAGAGAAAAAAGGAAGAGACGAGGGAAGAAAAAGTGATGGAGAAACAGAAAAGGAAGAAGAGGAGGAAGAGAAGAAAGAAAAGAAGTAGTAAAGGAGGAAGAGAAAAGGAGAAAAAAGGAAGAGAAGGAAGAGAAGAGAGGGGAGAGGAAGTAAAGGAGGAACAAGAAGTGGAGAAAGAAGGATGAGAAAGGAGAAGTAGAAGCGGAAGAAGTCAAAGAGGAAGATAAAGAAGAGATAGAGGAAGAGGAAGAAGAAAGGAGGAAGAGAAAAGAGAAAGAAGAGGAGGATAAAGGGTTATCTGTCTGAGAAGTGGGGATGCCTGGCTCGAGAGCAGTACGTGTGAAAAAGATCTTGGAGTCCTTGTGGACAACAAGTTAAACATGAGCCAACAATGTGATGCGGCGGCAAAAAAAGCCAATGGGATTTTGGCCTGCATCATGGTTAGACCATACCTGGAATATTGTGTCCAATTCTGGGCACCACAATTGAAGAGAGATATTGACAAGCTGGAAAGTGTCCAGAGGAGGGCGACTAAAATGATCAAGGGTCTGGAGAACAAGCCCTATGAGGAGCGGCTTAAGGAGCTGGGCATGTTTAGCCTGAAGAAGAGAAGGCTGAGAGGAGACATGATACCCATGTATAAATATGTGAGAGGAAGTCACAGGGAGGAGGGAGCAAGCTTGTTTTCTGCTTCCTTGGAGACTAGGACGCGGAACAACGGCTTCAGACTACAAGAGAGGAGATTCCATCTGAACATGAGGAAGCACTTCCTGACTGTGAGAGCCGTTCAGCAGTGGAACTCTCTGCCCCGGAGTGTGGTGGAGGCTCCTTCTTTGGAAGCTTTTAAACAGAGGCTGGATGGCCATCTGTCAGGGGTGATTTGAATGCAATATTCCTGCTTCTTGGCAGGGGGTTGTACTGGATGGCCCATGAGGTCTCTTCCAACTCTTTGATTTCTATGATTCTAAGTCCTCAAAAGCCAAACCCTGGCGACTCATAGGCGAAGAGAATCCTTCCATGCTCTAGAGCAGTGGTTCTCAACCTGTGGGTCCCCAGATGTTTTAGCCTTCAACTTCCAGAAATCCTACAGCTGGTAAACTTGCTGGGATTTCTGGGAGTTGTAGTTCAAAACACCTGGGGACCCACAGGTTGAGAACCACTGCTCTAGAGGGCGGTAGAGACTTCCGCTGGCCGAACCGGAAGTGGGGCCTATTCTTGGTGAAGAGAAGCGTCGGCTTTGCTACTACGAGGGCGATGCCGCCGCCGCCTCCTCCGCTCCCGCCTCGCTTCGGGGCTCCCCCGCTGGCGCACGGCTTCCAACCGGGGCCCTTCCGCGGCCTTCCCCCTCCCATGCCTCCTCCCGCGTTCCCTCCATTCCCTTCCGCCTTTCCTCCTCCTCCTCATTGGCAACAACTGCCACAGCAGGCTCCGTTGCCATGGCGACCGTTGCAGGCCGCAGAGAGGCCTAGTCCGGCGCCGGACTCGAGTAGCGTCTTGGAGGCGGAGAAAGAGAAAAAGGAGGAGGTCTGGCTGCTCCGCTTCCTTTCCCGGCCCCGCTCGGAACTGGAGGAGAAGGAGAAGAAGAAGAAGAAGCCGCCTCCCAAAGCAGTCCCGGTCGATTTAGGCCTCAAGGCCCTCCAGGCGCTGCTTTGTGCAGCTCGAGCCTCGGCGGAGATACAAGGAGAGGAGGAGGAGGGAAATGAAAAGGCCGCGGCCCGGGAGAGGAGCCGCAAGAAGCGACTGCGGCGCCGCAAGCAGAGGCAAGCAACCCGCGCGGCCCGAGAGGAGGAGCAGGCCCGCCTGGCGGAGGAGGAGGAAGCCCGCACCGAGCGGTGGAGGGCGCGCCGGGCCTGGGAGGACGAGCAGCAGCGGAGGGTGAGGCCCTTTCCCACCCAGGGAGCCGGGAGAGGCGCTTTCTGGCCGGCCCATTATGTGTGTTGGGGCTTCCCAGGCTCATCTTCAGAAGAAAAAGGAAGGAGAAGGATTTTTCTACCCCGCCTCCATCTCCCCGGCAGAGACATCCCCAGCTCATCCCCTGTTTGGGTATCAGCCAGCACGTCAATGACTTAAATCTAGACATAGTTTTCTAAGATCTACAGAGACACTCGCTGGAACACCTCAGCAAGCGAGAGTTCAAAAGTGGCAGGCTCAAACCCAGAACCTCAAGCCATGGCTGATACCAAATGAGAAACTCCCTCCTGGGCACACAGAAGACTGCGCGACTTGGAAGGCGCTGAACAGACTGCACTCTGGCACCACGAGATGCAGAGCCAACCTTAAGAAATGGGGCCACAAAGTGGAATCCACGACATGTGAGTGTAGAGAAGACCAAACCACTGACCACCTGCTGCAGTGCAACCTGAGCTCTGCCACATGCACAATGGAGGACCTTCTTGCGGCAACACCAGAAGCACTCCAAGTGGACTGGTCAAAGGACATCTAACCAACTACCAAACTCACAAGTTTTGTATTTTTCTGTTTGTTTGCTTTGTTCTGTTAGAAATGTAATATAATGGACTGGTTACTCTGACACGACAAATAAATCTCCCCGGAGGGACTCGGGGCGGCTTACATGGCGCCCAAGCCCAGGCAGAATACAATTAAAAACAAAGGAATAACAATTAAGACAGCAAAACAAAAGTTGGCTCTAGGCCAGTGATGGGCAACCTTTTTGAGCCTGGTGTGTCAAAACTCGCCAAAAAACTGAGCATTACTCAGGTGAGGTGTCACTTCGAGAAAAAAAACGATATAACAAAAATATATTATTGTATTATATAACTGTATTTAATAAACCAAAAAACTAATTATTTAACTTATCTGCTTTTTTCTATAATGTCATATATCTTGGCATTATAGAAAAATGCTGGTGCAGGAGCCGAGGATGAAATGTCCTTCTCGGGATGCGGCCCCATTCTTTCTGTGTATGTGGCTGCGTGTCATCGAAAATGGCTACACGTGTCAGTGCTGACAAACGTGTCATAGGTTCGCCATCATGGCTCTAGGCACTGTCAGGTTTATTTATCGAGTCATCAGCAACCAGTCAATTATATTACATTTCTAACAGAACAAAGCAAACAGACAAAATACAAAAATACAGAATACAAAATGTGTGAGTTTGGTAGTTGATTAAATGTCCTTTGACCAGTATCTGGCCACTTGGAGTGCTTCTGGTGTTGCCGCAAGAAGGTCCTCCATTGTGCATGTGGCAGGGCTCAGGTTGCATTGCAGCAGGTGGTCAGTGGTTTGCTCCTCTCCACACTCGCATATCGAGGATTCCACTTTGTGGCCCCATTTCTGAAGGTTGGCTCTGCATCTCGTGGTGCCAGAGCGCCTTCCAAGTCGCCCAGTCCTCTGTGTGCCCAGGGGGGAGTCTCTCATTTGGTATCAGCCATTGGTTGAGGTTCTGGGTTTGAAGCTGCCACTTTTGGACTCTCGCTTGCTGAGGTGTTCCAGCGAGTGTCTCTGTAGATCTTAGAAAACTATTTCTAGATTTAAGTCGTTGACGTGCTGGCTGATACCCAAACAGGGGATGAGCTGGAGATGTCTCTGCCTTGGTCCTTTCACTATTGGCTGCCACTTCCCGGCGGATGTCAGGTGGTGCAATACCCCGTGATAATGCGGCATGTCTCATTAAGAGCCACATCCACTGTTTTAGTGTGGTGAGATGTGTTCCACACTGGGCATGCATACTCAGCAGCAGAGTAGCAAGCGCAAGGGCAGATGTCTTCACTGTGTCTGGTTGTGATCCCCAGGTTGTGCCAGTCAGCTTTCGTATGATATTGTTTCTAGCACCCACTTTTTGCTTGATGTTCAGGCAGTGCTTCTTGTAGGTAAGAGCACGGTCCAGAGTGACTCCCAGGTATTTGGGTGTGCTGCAATGCTCCAGTGGGATTCCTTCCCAGGTGATCCTCAGAGCTCAGGATGCTTGTCTGTTCTTAAGGTGAAAGGCACATGTCTGTGTTTTAGATGGATTAGGGATCAGCTGGTTTTCCCTGTAATAGGCAGTAAGAGCACCTAGAGCTTCGGAGAGCTTCTGTTCTACCATCTCAACGCTCCCTGCTTGAGCAGTAATGGCACGATCATCAGCATAGATGAAACTCTGTCCCTTCTGGCAGTGGCTGGTCATTTGTGTAAATGTTGAACATGGATGGAGCAAGCACGCTCCCGAGGCAGTTCTTCTGTTTCCGCCATCTGCTTCTCTGGCCCTGGAATTATATGCTAATCAAGGTGGTCAGTTGAAACATTCACACCTAGCTCCAACAGACAAGAGTCCTTTGTCCTACCCTGGTCATTCCACAGATATATAAACCCTTTTTCCTAGTTCCAACAGACCTCACTACCTCTGAGGATGCTTGCCATAGATGCAGGCGAAACGTCAGGAGAAATGCCTCTAGACCATGGCCATATAGCCCGAAAAAACCTACAACAACCCAGTGATTCCCATGAAAGCCTTCGACAATATTTATTTATTTATTTATTTACTTTGCTTGTATACCGCTGTATCTCAAGCCCGAAGGCGACTCACGGCGGTTCACAAACAGTAAAAACAGTAGAAACAGCAGTGGTTCCATACAACATATAACAATTGACTTAACACATTATCCATAAATTACCAATAAGCAATTACAATGCACAATTATTACAAAAAACAACCGTACCCAATCTTCTCATCATCCAAGCGTAGTCCAGGTTCGTCGTCCATTGTTCCATTCCTATGTTCCATTACCAGATTGCACTAAATTACTCAAACGCCTGCACAAACATCCAGGTCTTCACCTTTTTGCGGAATACCATGAGAGATGGTGCTAGTCTAATGTCCGTAGGAAGGGCGTTCCACAGCCGAGGAGCCACCACCGAGAAGGCCCTATCTCTCGTCCCCGCCAGCCGAGCTTGAGAAGCAGGCGGGATCGAGAGCAGGGTCTCCCCGGAAGATCTCAAAGTCCTGGTGGGTTCATAGGCAGAGATGCGGTCAGATAGGTAGCTTGGGCCGGAACCGTTTAGGGCTTTAAAGGCCAACGCCAGCACTTTGAATTCAGCCCGGTAGCAGATCGGTAGCCAGTGGAGTTGGCGCAACAGGGGGGTTGTATGCTCCCTGCGCTCCGCTCCTGTTAAAATCATGGCTGCCGAGCGTTGGACTAGTTGGAGCTTCCGAGCTGTCTTCAAAGGCAACCCCACTTAGAGAGCGTTGCAGTAGTCTAAACGGGATGTAACCAGAGCGTGGACTACCGTGGCCAAGTCAGACTTCCCAAGGTACGGGCGCAGCTGGCGCACAAGCTTTAGCTGTGCAAATGCTCCCCTGGTCACCGCCGAAACCTGGGGTTCCAGGCTCAGCGATGAGTCCAGGGTCACACCCAAGCTGCGAACCTGCATCTTCAGGGGGAGTGCGGCCCCATCCAACACAGGCTGTAACCCTATGCCCTGTTCGGCCTTGCGACTGACCAGGAGTACCTCTGTCTTGTCTGGATTCAATTTCAATTTGTTCGCCCTCATCCAGACCGTCACAGCGGCCAGGCACCGGTTCAGGACCTGGACAGCCTCCTTAGTAGCAGGTGGAAAGGAGTGACAGAGTTGGACATCATCCGCGTACAGATGACACCGTACCCCGAAACTCCGGATGATCTCCCCCAGCGGCTTCATGTAGATGTTAAACAACATGGGAGACAATATTGAGCCCTGAGGAACCCTCACAAGACAATGGTTGTGGGGTTGAACAGGTGTCCCCCAACAACACCTTCTGAGATCGACCCTCCAGGAATGACCGGAGCCACTGCAAAACAGTACCTCCAAGACCCATCCCTGCGAGGCGTCCCAGAAGGATACCGTGGTCGACGGTATCGAAGGCCGCTGAGAGGTCAAGCAGCACCAACAGGGACACACTCCCCCTGTCGAGCTCCCGGCGCAGATCATCCACTAAGGCGACCAAGGCTGTCTCGGTACCATGTCCCGGCCTAAAGCCAGACTGTGCCGGGTCTAGATAATCCGTGTCTACCAAGAATACCTGGAGTTGTGAGGCCACCACACGTTCCAAGACTTTGCCCAAGAAGGGGAGATTGGAAACTGGCCGATAGTTGTCGAATTTATGGGGTCCAGTGATGGTTTCTTCAACAGCGGTTTTATTATAGCTTGTTTTAAGCTCGCTGGAATCTTGCCTTCCCGAAGGGAAGCATTAACCACCACCTTAACCCACTCAGCCAATCCCCCTCTGGCCTCCTTTAGAAGCCAGGATGGGCAGGGGTCCATGATGCATGTGGTTGGCCTCATTCCTCCAAGTATCTTGTCCACATCCTCGGGTTTCACCAATTGAAATGAATCCATCAAAACTGGACAAGCAGGTGCTCGTGTTACATCCTCAGAGACTGCCATTAACATGGTATCCAGACCAGAACGGATCAAAGCGACTTTTCTGTAAAGAACTGAGCAAAAGCTTCACAGCGAGAAGTCGAATCGTCAGGGTTCCCACCTTGAGTGGTGGGATTTAAAAGGCCTCTGACAATTCGGAACAGCTCAGCCGGACGGTTCTTTGCAGACGCAATAGTGGCCGCAAAGAAGGCCTTCTTTGCGGCTTTTATTGCCGCGGCATATGCCCTTAAAAAGGACACAAACCGTGTTCGATTTGGCTCACTCGGATCCGAACGCCACACACTCTCTAGTTCCCTCTTCCTTCGCTTCATCGCTGCCAGCTCCTCGGTGAACCAGGGAGCTGGTTTAGCTCGGCTACTTGAGAGGGGACGTTCCGGAGCGATCGTGTCAATTGCCCTAGTCATCTCCCCATTCCAGAGAGTGACCAGGGCCTCGACAGGATCACCTACCGAGGCGGCGGGAAACTCCCCAAGAGCCATCAGGAATCCATCCGGATCCATAAGCCTCCTGGGGCGGACCAACTTAATGGGTCCTCCACCTCTGCAGAGGTTAGGGGGCGCAGTGAGCCTAAATCTGACCAGGAAGTGGTCGGTCCATGGCAACGGAGAGATGGTCAGCTCCTCGACCCCAATTAAGACAGCATACAATTAAGACAGCATACAATTAAGACAGCATACAATTAAGACAGCATAAAACAGCGTAAATAAGCCTCCCACAAGGATGGTAAAAACATCAAGACATCCAGGCGTCCCCTGGGCAATGTCCTTGCAGACAGCTAATTCTCTCACACCAGAAGCGACTTGCAGTTCTCAAGTCGTTCCTGACACGACAAAAAAAAAAAACCTATGCAGAATATAGTCCAGCAGCTCTGTTGATGATAAGAGTCCATGGGGCTTCTCCTTCATAGGATCTTCTTGTTTCCCTCCCATTTAGGAAAAGGAACTGAAAGCTGCTGCAGACAGTGTCTTGTCCGAAGTCAGGAAGAAGCAAGCGGACACCAAGCGCATGTCTGAAATCCTGCGGGGTTTAGAAAAGCTGAGGAAACTGAGGAAAGAAGCAGCAGGAAGGAAAGGTAAGCTAAACTTTTCATTACAAATGAATAGAATCATAGAATCCTAGAGTAGGAAGGGACCTTGTGGGCCATCCAGTCCAACCCCTTATTAGTAGTAGTAGTAATAGTAATAGTAAGTTTTATTTATTACCCATCTCTCCTGACGGCGAGGTACAACAAAGCCAAAATCATCTGAGCACAAAATATATACATAAATTACATAGATAAAAACATACACACATATAAACATGCACCAAACACAGAAACAGAATTGACATATAGTAGCAATAGAATGTAAATGAAAACTCATGATTCAAAGTTAACTGAGTTTTAATGTCCAACTGCGCAAGCACGTTTTACGTTTTAAATTCCAACTGCGCAAGTAGCTGGGTAAGTGACCGCTTTCTTGCAAGTACTCATGGAAATGAGATATTTATTTGTTCTAAAAGATGTTTACATTCTGGTTACTTTTAAAAGGTAAAGGTAAAGGTTTCCCCTTGACATGAATCTAGTTGTGTCCAACTCTGGGGGATGGTGTTTATTTCTAAGCCGAAGAGCCGGCATTGTCCATAGATGCCTCCAAGGTCATGTGACCAGCATAACTGCATAGAGCACTATCATCTTCCCGCTGGAGGAAGAGGGCCTATTGATCTCACCTATTGGAGAGATAACTGCATAGAACACTATCATCTTCCCGCTGGAGGAAGAGGACCTATTGATCTCACATTTGTATGTTTTCAAACTACTACATTGGCAGAAGCTGGGGCTGACAGTGGGAGCTCACCCCGCTCCCCGGATTTGAACTGCTGACTTTTCGGTCAGCAAGTTTAGCAGGTCAGCAGTTTAACCCACTGCGCCACCGGAGGCTCCCTGGTTACTTTTACTTGTATTTAAATATTTTGTGAAACAATTCGTATTTTGGAAAGAACCCAGGAAGCTCCTCAGGAGTGAAGCTAAAGTAAAAAATGAATTGGTTACTCCTCTGACTTGCTGTGGGTCATCCTTTTGTTGGTTTGTTTCATTCCCTTTCTTTTGGGACACAGGTGTTTGTCCACCCGCTGCTGCAGACGAGGCCTTTGAAAATGAAGTCCAGAGCTTAAGAGCCTCCATCAAGAAGCGCACAGAACTCTACGACGCCGAAGAGCGCGCTCTGCGTGTGATGCTAGAAGGGGAGCAGGAGGAGGAGAGGAAGAGAGACCTAGAGAAGAAGCAGAGGAAGGAGAGGGAGAAACTCCTGCAACAGAAGCGCGAGATGGACTCCAAACTCTTTGGAGACCCAGGTAGCTTTTGTAGCTCTTTGCTGAAGTCCTTGGGGCAGGAGAGGGTACATTTGAAATGTGGGGTTATTTGCAGACAGTCCCTGAATTACAAACATCTGACTTACAAACGACTCAAAGTTAAGAACAGGAATGGGACAACAGGAAATGAAAGAAATAATAGAGAAATAGATAAATCTATTCAACAAAAAGAAATTTACTCCTGGAAGAGTTGTTATTGTGGGGGAAAGGTTCTCCACTGAAGCCTTATCCTCAGTACTTGTTTCCACAACAAGTCTAGTTGTTCAAAATCCAATTCTCACAGGGACAGAAAGTGAGTTGAGATCTTCTGAACAAGGGCAGAGACAGCAAAATGCACTTCACAGGGGTGTTAACCCTTTCCTATACTATCCAATGCTACTCAATCTATATATTTGACTAGAGTTACATTTAAAATGTACCTGTTCTGAATTACATACAGATTCACCTTAAAAACAAACTACAGAACCTATCTTGTACGTGATTTGCGGACTGTATTCCCCTTAATTATGAGCCCTTGTCGGGAATAGTTTAGATGTAAAGGGTTTATTTGGATTGCAAAGACATCGAGATTAAAATGGTAGTCAATACCTCTGCTTAAAAGCAGGTTTAATAACTTATGACTTCCATCTTTTGGGAAGCATTTCCTATTTCTGATTCTGGGGGTGTGGTGTTATGTTTTGCAGATGAATTTCCCCTCACTCACATATTGAAACCCTTCACCCAATATTATTTGCAAGCTGAATATTCTCTGCCATCTCTCATCCAGATCAGGTAAGAATCAGCAGCACTATAGCAAGGAAATTAGTTTGGATTATTCTCTCTCTGTCTCTCCCTCTCTCTCTCCCTCCCTCTTTATTTCTCTCTTCTTTTGGAAGCAGTGATTCCACATTTTGACATTCCTTCCCTGCCTTCATTTAGATGAATTTTAATCAGAATCTTATTACAGCAGTTAGCCTTCTAATGGAAACAGATTCCAGTTAGCAAGACCATTCATGGCACCTGAAACTTTTGATGGTCCTTTACCCTGGAGTCACAGATCAATTATAAGAATAAAGATAGTAATAATAGTAATAACTAGCTGTACCCTGCCACGCGTTGCTGTGGCCCATTTCAGTCTTCCCTTTCTGCTTCCCTTCCTTCCTTTTTTGTTACCTTCCTTCCTTTATGTCTTCTGTGTTTCCTTCTTCCCTTCCTTCCTTCTCCTCCTCCTTCTCCTTCCTTCCTTCCTTCCTTCCTTCCTTCCTTCTCGTCCTCCCTCCCTCCCTCATTCCTCCCTTCGTTCTGTTTCTGCCTGCCCCTTCCCCTCCGTGATGTTGTGCCCCTCGTTCCCTCCTTCCTTCCTTCCTTCCTTCCTTCCTTCCTTCCTTCCTTCCTTCCTTCCTTCCTTCCTTTTTTCTTTCTATCTCTCCTTCCATCTCTCCCTCTTTTTCCTTCCTTCCTTCCCTTTTTCTTTCTTTCTCTCCTTCCTTCTCTCCCTTTTTCATATCGTACTATCATATTATCCCCGATGCCTTTGCCCAATGAGTTGGATTCCCAGGGCAAGGGGCGCGAGTCTCCTTAGAGCGCAGCTTGTGGGCGGAGCTCCGGGACAGGCCCCGCCCCCTCCTTCCCCCTCCCTTTGCGGCGGGGCCCTGATTCAGGCGCGGCACGTGCCGGATCCCGGGGCATTTAAACGCCGGCCGGCCTCCAGCCCCGAGAAGGGAGTAGACCCGCCTCCTTCTTGCTTTTCTCCCTTCTCCGGTTCGCTTCCCTCCCTCTGAAGCCGCCCCAGCCATGAAAGCCATCCCTGCGCCCGGGATCCGCTTCCTCCGCTCCTTCTCCAGGGACAGCTGCTAAGCAAGGCTTCTGTGCCCACCATTCCTCTCCTAGGCAAACGCTTCGGAGGCTTCTTCTACTGCTAGCCAAGCTTAGCCATTGTCAAAACCCGGGAGGCTGCTCCTTCCCTGCAATCCTCGGCTTCCCTTCCCTTTTGTCCTCCTCCAAAACAAAGCGCGTCTGTGTGGGAGATGCTGCCCAGAGGGGGGGGTGAGGGGCGGCGGGTGTGCGCGTGGCGGGGAGTTTCCGCCGCGCGCGCGTGTGTGCCGCCGGGGGGGGGGCGAGGGGCGGCGGGTGCGCGCGTGCCGGGGAGTTTGCGCCAGTGCGCATGTTCAGTTGTTTTGTGGTGTTTTCGTCGTTGCAGTTGTGTTTTCTTTACTTTGGAGTAGATTAGTTTGTAGCGAGTGGGTTGTCCTAGGGGCATGGGAATTTTGGTTCAGTTTCGTTGGGGGGTTGTGGAGTTATGCGACGCCGTACGACGCCCCCTACAGATTTATATATATAGATTGTATTTTTGCCTACCTCTCCTCACGACTCGGGTGAGGCATAGTTAAAAGCACATCATCATAAAACATTCAGTAAAATACATATATTAAAACATATTTCTATGAAACAAGATCAAGGGAATGTTCTGCTGAGGCCTCCTTTCTCTTCCATTTCTTTGCTTTCTTTTCTGTAAAGCAGAGGATTCTATTGTTTTCCAACAGAACAAAGCACTATGTCTATAAATTCACTTTTTGTCATACCAGGATTGTGCTTTTACCTCAAATTTTCTGACTTTCCAGGGTAAAAATTTGAGACATGATGCTCGATATGTCACCTATTGCTTTTCTGTTCTCAAGGCACGAATGGGATCGGTTCTTGGTGCCGGCGGATCACCCAGATGGACAAGGTGTCCCTCCAGGATGGGTCCTCCCCAGTCCGCCTTCCAGCGATATCTGGGCCACAGCTGTCAGATGATGCCTTTGAAGCCCTGCTCCGCAACATAGGAGGGGTTCGATGCATCCCACAAATGCCTTTAATCTAAAAATCCATTGCATTTTTTTCATGCAAATCAGAGCCAATGGACACCTGGGGGATACGAAATAGCTTGTTTAGAAGCAAGACATTGTTTTCAAGAAGTGAGACGCCAATGTTTCATTTCTCATTCATGACAGTATTGTAAATGATAGACCGTTGTGTGTGTGTTGCCGCCTGCGATGCAGCTGTGCGTTTCAATGCCGAGACACCTTTCCTCCAGAAGTAAAATATTTTCACCCTTATCTTTTAAAGTGGCAGGAAATGGCATGTCTTGAATTCACTGTTAACATTGCAGTTCCAAGAGCAGAGATGTGAATTTTTATAGTTAAGGATGAATAATGTGTGTATGTGTATGTATATGTGTGTGTGTGCCATTCTGTTGGTCTTATGCACAGTCAATTAAATAACTGACTGAATTGTTGCCTCCTTTCAAGTTTGGTGTAGTGCAAGTATGGACAAACTTTGGCCCTCCAGGTGTTTTGGACTTCAACTCCCAGAATTCCTAACAGCCTCAGGCCCCTTCCTTTCCCCCCACAGCCACTTAAGCAGAAAAGGAAAGGAAAAGGAAGGGTCCTGAGGCTATTAGTAATTGTGGGTGTTGGAGTCCAAAACACCTGGAGAACTTAAGTTTGCCCATACCTGGTTGAGTGCTTTAGCTAAAGCATTAAGTTAGAGCAACAGAGAGAGAATCAACATCTGCGTTGCCAATATGTGGGTGCAAGTTGCATTGAGATGCTTGAATGATGTACATAATAGAACAATATAAAAGTACCAAAGAATAATAGAGAGCAGACAATATCTCAAAAATACCTGATTGGTGTTCAGTGAAAAAGCTTTGGGTTTGAATTTGCTTTCCTCTGATTGCATTCAAGAGCACTTTTAATTAAACATTTTTGTGGAAACCCAGTTAGCAAAGGAACAAATTATAATTTGAGAGAACCAAGAACCATGTACCTTGGGATCCAACTGATTTTCAGTCCTAGTTTGGAATGGAAATGGAAGTTATACCATGGCAGTTTTGGCCGATGACGCAACAGGATTTCCTTGAATATAGTTGAATATTGGGTTTGGGGTTTAATGCAAACTATGCAGCTCGTGAAGCCCTGTGAAGATCGAAAGCTTTTGTCAAATGCCCGAGTTGGAAGATATACAATATTCTCCATTGAAACAATATTATTGTTGCATTATCTGATCAACATATCAAGTGTTGATGGTTTGGTTTGGCACATTGTCAAGTTCTATTTAATATTTTTGTACTTGAAACAATAAAAATGTTCCTCATTGTTGAGTTGTTTTGGTGTTTTCTTTATTATTATTCCTCCAGCTGTAAAAGTTGATACAAACTTTTGGAGTTGTGATGATGCCGTAGAACCGATACAAGGATGGAGTTCTTCCAGGAAATCCCTCTTTTGCAACCATATAGATTAAAGCAAGTCTAAAAAGATTCACCATCCAGTTAAAAATATGTATATACATCAGGCATGGGCAAACTTTGGCCCTCCAGGTGTTTTGGACTTCAACTCCCAGAATTCCTAACAGCCTCAGGCCCCGCTTAAGCGGCTGAGGGGGTAAAAGGAAGGGGCCTGAGGCTGTTAGGAATTCTGGGAGTTGAAGTCCAAAACACCTGGAGGGCCAAAGTTTACCCATGCTTGATCTACATTGAGTTCTGGAGTTTTATTAACATTTGACAGCAAAGCCTATTGATAAAAATGGCTTCTTTCACCGTCAGCGGTTAGGCTCCTTATTCTCTTGAAGGTGATACAAGATTAACCTCTTAAGTAACTCTGATAATCCGCTTTGGAAAAGTGAACCCTGCGTTGTGCTGACTTCCTGTGTAAACACGCAAAAAAACATTATAAGCAGATCGTCAACAAGGCTCCTCTGCCTTCTGCCCAACAAGTCGCTGGATGGTTCTTTTCTAAGGTAAGACGTAACACTATATAGGATATGTATGTGTTGATATATATGGAATATTAAGATGTAAAGGGGAAATCATTTCAAGACAGATTTATTTATGAAGTCCTAATTTTATTTTATTTTTTGCCTTATGCATATTGTGGAAATCTGATAATTTCTAGTGCTTTTGGAAGTATAAAAGCATGGTGTTGAATATCTGTCATGTTTAATTCATATGACTTGTACCAAGACTGGATAAATGTCAGCAAAAATAGTAATAAAATGTTGGTGTCAACTTCGGTAAGGAACTTTGGAGTCAGCAGTCAATTTCAGCCAATCAATACCTTTTTATAGCAACTTATCTTTTTGAACTAGTTCTCAGATTGTGGCCATTTGTTGACTAGTTCTTCATGACTCAGGTTATCTGTTACTAAGCCCCCCATCCCAGTTGCCATGATATAAACCATTCTAGGTATCATAGTTTGCCAGTCCCTTGCCATTTCGGCACTTGGGTTCTCTTCCAACTCTAGGATTTAATCTTCTCTTTCCTTGGCTAAATTTATTCCACTGGGGCTTATTTATTTAATTTATTTGCAGTATTTATATTCCACCCTTCTCACCCCACAGGAGACAGGGTGGATTACATTGCACATATACATGGCAAGCATTCAATGGCCATAGACATACAACATACATAGGCAGACACAGAGGCAATTTAACATTCCAGCTTTTCCAACTTCGTGAGTATATGCTTGATTCCGGCCACAGGGGGAGCTGTCACTTCACCGTCCACTTGTGACACCGAGTCCTTGATGGAGTACTTCCTCATTCTTACTCAGGCTGCTGGAAGGTTTTTTTGTGTCGTAAATTAGTTAAATTAGCCTCCCTGCATAAAACGGTACCTAAATTTCCTACTTGACAGATCCAACTGTCTTTCGGGCTGCATAGGTCAACAGCAAGCTATACTATTAATGGTTGGGAGCTTACTCTGACTCAGGCCCGCTTTGAACTCATCACCTCTTAGTCAGTAGTGATTTAATGCAGCTGGCTACTAACTAGCTGTGCCACAGCCCGAAAGGTTGCAGGTTCAATTCCAGGGAGTGGTGTGAGCTTCAGCTGTCAGCCCTAGCTTCTGCCAACCTAGCAGTTCGAAAACATGCAAATGTGAGTAGATCAATAGGTACCGCTCCGGCGGGAAGGTAACAATGCTCCATGCAGTCATGCTGGCCACATGACTTTGGAGGTGTCTATGGACAACGCTGGCTCTTCAGCTTAGAAATGGAAATGAGCACCACACCCCAGAGTCAGGCATGTCAGGGGAAAACCTTTACCTTTACTTAAAGGTTGAGAGAGTGTGTCTTGACCCAGGTCACCCAGTGGTTTTCCACAGCTGAAAGGAGCAGATTCAAACTCTGGTCTTTCAAGTCACAACCCAACACTCAAAACTACCAAGCCATCTCTCCAGTAAGTCATAACAGTAATAAAAGGATGCAGATAGGTAGCATCTCTTGTTTCCAAATGTAGTCGCTCACTGAATGAGTGAAACAGAAATGTACTCCGGTGTCTCTTTATTGCTTTGGCCAGGTCCTCTCCCTCCCTCCCTCCCTCCTCTGCGCTACTCATCGTGGCAGCTGAGTAAGTCTTGGCTGGCGAGGAAGACGTGCCTTTCACCTCATAGTGACAGATGGCCTTCGCCTGGCAAGCTTCCCAAAAACAGGGCATGTGGAAGGCATTAAGGGATGTCCACGTGCCGGACAGTCAAGCCGGTGCCTCTCTGTCCACCTCTACCCTTCTAAAGCAACAGGAGATCCGGTCCTGGCAGTCACCTTTCAATAATTGTTGAGTTTATATACACTTAGCCTGGCTGCGTTTTAGAGATAGATAGATGATAGATTGATCAATAGATAGAAAGATAGAAATATAGATAGATAGATAGATAGATAGATAGATAGATAGATAGATAGATAGATAGATAGATAGATAGATGACAGATAGATAGTTAGTCCCGGCAATAGCCTTTCAACAAGAACTCCATTGTTGAATTTATAAACACTTAGCTGGCTGCATTTTAGAGACATAGATAGATAGATAGATAGATAGATAGATAGATAGATAGATAGATAGATAGATAGATAGATAGATAGATAGATAGATAGATAGATAGAATCATAGAGTTGGAAGAGACCTCCTGGGCCATCCAGTCCAACCCCCTGCCAAGAAGCAGGAAAATTGCATTCAAATCACCCCTGACAGATGGCCATCCAGCCTCTGTTTCAAAGCTTCCAAAGAAGGAGCCTCCACCACACTTTGGGGCAGAGAGTTCCACTGCTGAACAGCTCTCACTCACACTCAGGAAGTTCTTCCTCATGTTCAGATGGAATCTCCTTTCTTGTGATTTGAAGCCATTGTTCCGTGTCCTAGTCTCCAGGGAAGTAGAGAACAAGCTTGCTCCCTCCTCCCTATGACTTCCTCTCACATAGATAGATAGATAGATAGATAGATAGATAGATAGATAGATAGATAGATAGATAGATAGATAGATAGATAGATAGACCCATCAATAGCCTTTCAACAAGAACTCCATTGTTGAATTTATAAACACTTTGCCTGGCTGCATTTTGTAGATAGATAGAACAATAGATAGAATGATAGAATGATAGATAGATAGATGATAGATAGATAGATAGATAGATAGATAGGCATTTCCATCTATCGAAATAAAAATGTAATGTTCGTTTGTGGAATTAACAGAACTCAAAAACTACTGGACAAATTGACACCAAATTTGAACACAAGACACCTAACAACCCAATGTATGTCCTTCACTCAAAAAAAATTGATTTTGTCATTTGGGAGTTGTAGTTGCTGGGATTTATAGGTAACCTACAATCAAAAAAGCATTCTGAACCCCACCAACGATGGAAATGAACCAAACTTGGCACACAGTTCTCCCATAACCAATAGAAAACACTGGAAGGGTTTGGTGGGTAGTGTCCTTTGGTTTTGGAGTTGTAGTTCACCTACATCCAGAGAGCAATGTGGACTCAAACAATGATGGATCTGGACCAAACTCTACACGAATACTCAATATGCCCAAATGTGAACACTGGTGGAGTTTGGGGAAAATAGAATCTTGACATTTGGGAGTTGTAGTTGCTGGGATTTGTAGTTCACCTACAATCACAGAGCATTTTGAACCCCACCAACGATAGAATTGGGCCGAACCTCCCACACAGAACCCCCATGACCACCAGAGTGGGTCACAGCAACGCGTGGCAGGGGGCAGCTAGTGTTTCCTATATAGGGTTTAACCATTGTGAGCACCAAGAGATCCAGTCTCTGTAGTAGCCTTTCGTCGAGAATCCTGTCATTGAATTTATAAACACTTAGCCTGGCTACATTTTGGAGATACGAGAGAGAGAGAGAGAGAGAGAGAGAGAGAGAGAGAGAGAGGTCATTTAGTCATTGGGAGTGAATGGTGTCACTTTAGCATTGAGCCACGGCAGTTAAAGTGTTGCCAAACCACTTATTCTTCAGTATAGATGTGTCCTGAGACCAAAGTCCAAAGAAGAAGGAATATTTCTCCTTTTATGTCCCAATTTGGTAGCTTTGGAATTCTACCAAACTCTCTGTAGAAGGAAAATGGGGCAAGGAGCTCTAGTTCTGAAAGTATTATCTTTAGCCTCCAGTCAGAGAAATATTTTGCTCCCTTTTGTGAAGGAATGGGGAGACAGATGTTTCAACAATTTGGCATTGTGTTCTTGGATTTCACAGTGGATTGTGGTAAGGTAAAGGTAAAGATTTTCCCCGACATTAAGTCCAGTCATGTGTGACTGTGGGCTAAGCCGAAGAGCCAGTGTTGTCCGTAGACACCTCCAAGGTCATGCGGCCACTGGTATGCCTGCATGGAGTGCCGTTACCTTTCCGCTGGAGCAATACCTATTGATCTACTCACATTTGCATGTTTTAGAACTACTAGGTTGGCAGAAGCTGGGACTAACAGCGGGAGCTCACCCCACACTACGAATTCAAACCAGTGACCTTTCGGTCAGCAAGTTCTGCAGCTCAGCAGTTTAACCCACTGTGTCACTGGGGGCTCCAGTGGATTGTGGCCAAAGAATTTTATCTTTAAAGCTCTGTGACCCAGCCCAAAGTGTTCCATATAGAATTTAATATGCCATCAAATCAGTCACTCCATCTTTGTGTTATCCCCTTTTATTAGAGTGCGATATAACAAGCGAAATCATGAATTGCCTGGAAGACATCCCTTTCCGAATGACCATCGATTTTGTCGATGCTTCCATGGGCGAGGAGAACTTTGTGTCTGCGCCGGAATTCAAGATGCCCAACTGTGTAGACATCCTAATGTGCACAATGGTAAGTAAGCAAGTAAGTGGTATCCTTTCATATATATTGATATCATAGGAACAAGAGAATTAGTAATAACTAGCCATTCCCTGCCACATGTTGTGGCCCAGTCTGTGTATATGTGCTTTTTGTGTGTATATGTGTATATGTGTGTATTTGTGCTTATATATGTGGTTTTGCACATACATTGTAATGTTTTTTTCATTGTTTTGGCTTTTTAAGTCTCTTCTGCTGTGCTTTTCAGCGTTTTTATGAGTGATGGTCACTTGTTAGCCTGATATGTGTATTGTGTCCAAAGTTGGTGTCAATTCGTCCAGTGGTTTTTGAGTTACATCAACCCCACAAGCAAACATTACATTTTTATTTATATAGATATGGCTTTTCCCAGAGTTCTTTTGTTTCTAGTTGCATTTGTCATTTGACCATAAGGTTGTGCTGGAAGATTTTGAGATTCTTACAGAGGTCATTTAAATCAAATCTGTAAATAAAGCCAAATCCCTATATGTTGATGGCCAATGGTTTTTTTTTTTTTGGTTGTTGTTGTTTTTGTCGTGTCAGGAGCGACCTGAGAAACTGCAAGTCGCTTCTGGTGTGAGAGAATTGGCCGTCTGCAAGGACGTTGCCCAGGGGACGCCCAGATGATTTTTGATGTTTTTATCATCCTTGTGGTAGGCTTCTCTCATGTCCCCGCATGATGAGCTAGAGCTGATAGAGGGAGCTCATCCACCTCTCCCCGGATTCGAACCTGCGACCTGTCGGTCTTAAGTCCTGCCAGCACAGGGGTTTAACCCACTGCACTACCGGGAGCTCCTATGGCCAGTGGTAGTTAGGACATCATCACATGCAATTCTCCCCTCGTTTCTAAACACTTCTAAAACTGTTCATAGACAAATCATCACTGAGCACATCAAACGACACAGACAGACTTTCACCTGTGCTCCGTGTGAACTATTTTATAAATATGAGGAAAGATACTGATCATTCTTCTTCTATCCCAACAGCACGATTTCTCCCTTGAGAAGAAAGTTCTCTACTGGATAGATTCTGCCTCTCGGGAAGACATTCCCTGGTATCAAGTGACCACTGACGTGGTCCCAACAGCTCCTCCATGTTGGTTGCTCCTGGTGGACTCGAAAGAGAACTTGGCCAATGGCAACGAAGTGGCCGACAGCAAAGTCAAGGACATAACACCGGTCCAGAGGTGTGTGAGGTTGGTCACAGCAGCCGAGACCTTTAGCTGTGCCAGGAACAAAAACCAAGGGAAGGAGGACCTCCGTTCTGAGGAGCAGTCAGATAAAGAAGAGTCTTCCTCAACAAACTGTGCCGAAAGCGATGGAGAAGAGGGGCCTTCATCCGACAAGGCCGATGGCGTTCCCAGCACCTTGCCTCGGTTCCTAAGCCTTCCACAATGCAGACCGAATACCTCCCCAGGGCCCATGGAGACCCCGACAGAGAGCACTTGCTCAAAGCCTCCTCCGCTAAAACAGAGACGCTCCATGTTTTTGTTCAGCAGCATGAAGAACGAGTTGGAAGGAGCCAAGAAGAAGCTGGCTGCCTTCATGCATCCTCTGAACCAGACCTCGACGGAGCCCACCTTGGCCTCCAGGGCTTTCTCCCTCCACCAGCGCTCCCGGAGCAGCAGGAGCCTCAGATATGGGACTTCCTCTGACTTATCCCTGGTGGGGACCCTGACTCCCACGCCACCATCAACCCCACACTGTGACTCAAGGCCCCTGACAGCCACAGGAGGGGTCCCTCCGATCCAAAGGCACAAGCCCACAGTCCCGGTAAGGAGCCGCTTGTCTTGATTGTCTTTCTCCTGTCACACTCTCACAGAATGGCATAGTTCCAGACTTACATAGAATCCTAGAGTTGGAAGAAACCTCATGGGCCATCCAGTCCAACCCCATTCTGCCAAGAAGCAGGAAAATTGTATTCATACAAAAGCACACAAGGCTGGCGTTGGGATCTGGTCTTCCTGTGTTACCAAGTGATTTTGCTAGATGTCCACATGATGCAATGATTGATTGCTTCTCAGCATGTCTAGAGCATCCACCCAGAACACCACTTTAAATGGTGGAAATCTACATTTCCATATAGACCAGGGTCTGATTCCAAATTATGTGCTTTGAACCAGATTATATGAGTCTACACTACCACATAATCCAGTCTGGTTTCAGAAACTAGACTATATGACAGAGGTTTAGTTGCTGGTAGTAAGAGCTTTATTATTATTATTATTATTATTATTATTATTATTATTATTATTAATAATAATAATAATATGATCCAAAGACCTGCAAATATACACAACTGAACTAGATCTCAATAATAATAATAATAATAATAATAATAATAATAATAATAATAATAAACTTTATTTATATTCTGCCCTATCTCCCCGAGGGCACTCAGGGTGGATTACACAACACATATATGGCAAACACTCAGTGCCAATTATACAGTTAATAAAGACAGACAGTACATAAATAAAGATAAAGGCTTCCCATCTTTTTCCATCTCTGGCATCTGGAGGCTGTGCTCTGGCCATGAGGAGGTGCTGTCACTCCATCTTCCATGCTGAGGAGCTCTGTTGTCCTTTGACACTCTCCTGATTGAATCAATGGCATGTCCTCAGGGACGCCTTTTATTACCTCCTCTTCAAAGCGGTACCTATTTATCTACTCACATTACTCTTTTCGAACTGCTAGGTAAGCAGAAGCTGGGCTGATGGTGGGAGCTCACCCCAATCCGGTCTTGAACCGTCGATCTTTCCATCAGCAAGATTTCTTGCAGCTGGCGGTTTAACCCACTGTGCTAAAGCCCAACCCCTTTCACCTTCAATCTACGGCCCTCCATGTGTTTGGGACCCCAACTCCCAGTAGTCTCTTTTGCCACTTTATTCAATGGTCAGGAATTCTTGGAGATGAGGTTCAAAGCACCTGGAGGGCTGCAGGTTGAGGAGGTGTGTCTACAACAGGCATGCGTGAACTTGGACCCTCTAGGTGTTTTGGACTTCAACTCCCACAATTCCTAACAGCCTCAGGCCTTTTCCTTTCCCCCCTTAACTGCTTAAGCCCATGCCTGGTCTACACTGTAGGATGAATGCAGTTTAACATTGCTTCAAGTACAACAGCTCAATGCTGTGGAATCATGCAAGCTGTAGTTCTACAGCTACCTTCTCAGCTAAAGCGTGCTAGTGCCTCGCTATAAATCTCAGGCTCCCACAGCACTGCAATTAAAATAGTGCCAAACAGAAGTTATTTCACAAAATAGATGCATCCTATGCTGGTTTTTGTGGTCTCCCTCCTCTTGGCCCAACTGCAATGTCATGTACTGGCAAATTCCAGTTCAAGAAACAAAGCTCTCAAAGCTTAGAGGCTTTATTTAAGTCAATAGAGTTGATCACAGCACTGCAATAAATGTGTTGTTACATCTGATGAGGGGATAATGTCATGATACATTTCCAAGCAAGGCAAATCAAATATTGCATTTGTCAATAAGCAACACATTGCATGGGTTTCCCCCCATTGGCCCATTAACATTTCAGATGTACTTACAGGAATGGCCTTGAAGCGATTTGCCAGTTACTACTTCCTTTTGCAGCTGCAGACCATACATCTACCAGGCAAAGCTAATGAAGTAAAATGGCAAATTGCAACATGGTTAAAGCATGCTAATACCCATCATCACAGCCAAAACAAGCCAATAAATACAACAATTGAGAATAACACCGAGACTGTGGCGCAGCTGGCTGGGAGTCAGCTGCATTAAGATCACTACTGACCGAAAGGTCATGAGTTCGAAGCCAGCCGGGGTCGGAGTGAGTTTCTGACCAATTTGTGTAGCTTTCTGTCGACTTTTGCAGCCTGAAGGACAGTTGCATCTGTCAAGTAGGAAATTTAGGTACTGCCTATGTGGGGAGGCTAATTTAACTAATTTACAATGCTATAAAAATATCCAGCAAGCATGCAAAGAATGAGAAAGTACTTTATCAGGGTCACAAAAGGACAGTGAAGCAACAGCTCCCCTGGTGGCCAGAATACCCTCATGAAGTTGGAATGTCAAGTTGCCTCTGTGTCTGTCTATATATGTTGTGTGTCTATGGCATTGAATGTTTGCCATGTATATGTAGATTGCAATCTGCCCTGAGTCCCCTGCAGGGTGAGAAGGGAGGAATATAAATACTGTAAATAAATAATAAAATAAATAAAAGAAGAGACATGGCAGGGCTGATGCTCAAACGTGAAGATTCAACTTCAGATTTGGTCCTCAAGCTGAAAGGTTTCCAACTTTTGCACTGCTTTGAAGAACATGGATCACATGAGCAGGATTACTTCCATTGCAATATATATTTAAAAGAATTATAATAAGGTCTCAAAATGTATATTTGAGCTGAAGTTGTATCCCTTGGATGAAAAAACCCTACTCAAGTGCCTCACTGCATTTAAAATACTATCCACAGGGAAACATGTCCCCAATGGCACTTAAACCATCTATCCCACGATGACCGTAATATGAGATTGCTTTGGTTTGTTTATTAAACTCGTCCTTATATATACACACACACATATATGCATGTGTTTCCGGTCCCTGTTGCTGTTGTTGTCCGTTGTTATATCACCCTTTGTCATCTCCTTGGAAACATAATAAGGCTTCCAGGCATTTGTTTCCCAAGCCAGGGTCACTCCATGTTTGAAATAATTCTCCAGGATGAAATTAAAACAGGATGTTGAGAGTCAGAAGCCCAAATGGGGAACAGCCCCATGTAAGGGAATTTTCTTGGCTCATTCTGCAGTTTTGTCTAAATTGGTTTTGCCATTGCAAAGATAAGAAAGCATTGCTTTTGAGCATCGTGACCCATGTTCTTCAAGACATTACAAAAGTTGGAAACCTTGGCCCAAATTCGAAGTTGGATTTATTAGAGGCTGCTTTCCATTTAAGCTTGAGCCCTGCCATGATCATTCTCCTCATTTAGTCTCAGTTTGTTGTCTATAGTTGCTTGATGTTCCTACAGAACAGGATGATAATGCAACCTTCTTTGGGAAAGGCTTGCAAATTAACCAACTCTCTGTTCCTTTTTCCAATGTCTCTTTGCAGTCCCTCAGCCCATATTCCTGCCTTCCTGGGGTCCAACGGGTCCCCGTTTCCGAGAAAGATCAACCCGATTCCACGTCGGACTTGCTTTCGGCTTTGAGCCAAGAGGAGCGGGACCTCATTGAGCCGGTGTTAGCCTTGGGCTACCCCATACGCCGGGCCATCCTTGCTCTCCAAAAGACCGGGAGCCAAAGTTTGGGGCAGGTCAGTAAGAGCAAAAGCTCTTCCTCTCTATATCTGGCAAACCAGGGGAGTGCAGTGGGCATTTTAGGCCCCATCAAGTTGGTCTTGAATGAAGGGTGCCTCTACAGTTTGACACTGCTTTAACTTCCGTGGATCATTTCTATGGAATTCAAGGATTTGTAATTTGGTAAGGCACCTGCACTCTTTGGCAGAGAAGGCTAAAGAATAGATGTATGCAAATTTTTTTCGTTAGTCCTCGTAAGTCAGATCAAATTTGTTAAATTTGTACTTCCGACATGATAAATTTGTACTTCCGACACAATATCCTATGCATGGGCCAATATTTTAAGAATTGACAGTTACCCAATACTTTTTCGTTTGCATTTTGTAAACCTTGGAAGCCTCCCAAAGTGAGTTTCATGTTCAACGCAAGGAAGCAAAGCAAAGCCAAAAAGGCTGCCTTTCCTCTTTAAATGAATGGCCTCCTGCTTTCGCTAGATGTCCATATAGGATGTGACGATTGATTGCTTCTCAGCATGTCTAGAGCATCCACCCAGCCCACCACTTTAGGCGGTGGAAATCTACACTTCCATATAATCCAGGGTTCCAGATTATACACTGCCATACGATCTAGTTCAAAGCAGACAATGAGGAGAGGCAAGCAGCAGGGAGAAAGCAGAGTTTGCTGGGGAAAAGACTGAGAGAGTACAGAATTCTGGGAAATGTAGTTTAGGAAGGCAAGGAGACCTATACCAGAGAATGCAAAAGGCTCTGCCCTGAACTACATTTACGAGAATTCTGCTAGCCCCAATCAGGAAAGGGAAAAATCGCATCCTGGGCGGGCCGGCAGCCATCTGCAGCCCGGGAGAGGAAAGGTTCATACAGAGGAAAGTTTGGAGGCAGTAAAAGACACAAAGTAACACAGGAAGAGAAAAAAGTTATAATTAATTGGTACTTTATTGGGGGGGGGGGGGTTGTTACAATGTTAGGAGAGGGGAAGAAAGTGAAGCAAAAGGAAAGTTTTCTTGGTTGTAGCTGCTGCTGTGGCCACGTTTCATGGAAGTTGGCCCAAGTGGGCAATAGAGAACTGAGGAACTCCCTGCTGCAGGTCAGATCAGCTTGAAAGCAGGGAGTTCTGGGTTTGACCTCAGGACCATTCACCTACTCCGCACTGCAGACATATCCTCTGATTCCTGTTGGAAACGTGTCCTGCTAACTCTCTCTGGCTTCCCTCTTTTGCTTCCCTGTGACAGTTTCTCAGCTACCTCAGCGCCTGTGACAAACTCCTGAAGCAAGGCTATGAAGAGGCCCAGGTGGAGGAAGCCATGGAGATGTTCCAGAACTCAGAGAAGAAGGTCAGCACCCAACGGTTATAGAAGACATTACTGAATGCCTTGCTTTCCTTGAAACACAATCAAGGGAGAAGGAGGGAAAGGGTCAAAGCTTGGAAAATTAATTACTCTTTTGGACTCCCAAATCTCTATGTCCAAATGGGCCACTCTGGGAGATACAGTTTAAAAAGGGAAATGTTCTCATCTCAACTTGCCGTATGAATATATTGATGTGAAATATCTCTGCGTTCTGCATTTCTGCTCGGCCTCAGAGTTACTCAGAGTGGGCAGAAACCAAGGATGGATTTTTGTTTATGAGCCTTGAAAGTAGGGATGGACACCATGCAACCATGCATGTTGCATAATTCTCCTTCCACAGACCTGGAAGGTTTTGCATTAGACACCAATGTCTCAGGCCCCATCTACACTGCCATATAGATCAGCTCCTGAATCCAGGGGTCCTTCCACACAGCCCTACATCCCAGAATATCAAGGCAAAAAAAATCCCACGTTATCTGAGTGTGGACTCAGATTAACACAGCTCAAAGCAGATATTGTGGGATTTTCTGCCTTGATATTCTGGGATACAGGGTTGTATGTAAGGGGCCCAGATAATCTGTTTGCAGTGTAGACCAGGCATGGGCCCTCCAGGTATTTTGGACTTCAACTCCCACAATTCCTTTGCCCATGCCTGGTGTAGATTCAAATAACACTGTTTTAAAAAAAAAGGATTCAGAAATTGGATTATAGAGAGAGTGTAGATCCAGCTTCACCATTTCCATAAGCAAGGGAACCTCTATGACAAAGGTCCTCAAACTTTTCAAGCTGAGGGCTTCAATTTTAACCAACATAAACAATGTTAACCAACATAAACTTACCGGTATTTCAATGAGAAGGGTAGGCCTGCTTTTGGCTGATGAGAGAGTCAAGTTTGTTAGGATTGTTGCTATTGCATGCCTTCATGCTGTATGAAGACCGGGACATTAATGAAAAGCTAAAGAAGCTTGAGTTTAGTAAAAAAAAATAATTGTGTCAGAAGCGACTTGAGAAAACTACAAGTCGCTTCTGGTGTGCTCTTCCAGCAGTCACCAGCCAATCCCTCTCCAATGCCAGAAATACAGCTTAATGGTGTAACATTAGAAAATAGTGACCATTTCCGCTACCTTGGCAGCCACCTCTCCACCAAAGTTAACATTGACACCAAAATACAACACTGCCTGAGCTCTGAGAGTGCAGTTTTTTCCCCGAAAGAAGCAGAAAGTGTTTGAGGACCGGTACATCCATAGGAATACCAAGGTGCTTGTTTATAAAGCTATTGTCCTCCTAACCCTGCTATATGCCTGTGAGAAGTGGACTATCTACAGACATCACTTGCAACTCCTGGAACGATACCTTCAGCGTTGCCTCCAAAAAATCCTGCAAATCTCTTGGGAAGACAAACGGACAAATGTCAGCATGCTGGAAGAAGCAAAGACCACCAGCATTGAAGCGATGGTCCTCTGCCAACAACTCCAGTGGACCATCCACGTTGTCCGGATGCCCGATCACCATCTCCCAACGCAGTTGCTCTACTCCAAACTCAAGAATGGAAAACGAAATGTTGGTGGGCAGGAAAAGTGATTTAATGATGGGCTCGAAGCCAACTTTTAAAACTCTCGCATATACACTGAGAACTGGGAAGCGCTGGCCCGTAAGCACTCCAGCTGGAGGTCAGCTGTGATCAGTAGTGCTGTAGAATTTGAAGAGGCATGAATGGAGGGCGAAAGAGAGAAATGTGCCAAGAGGAAGGCACGTCAAACCAACCCTGATTGGGACCGCCTTCCACCTGGAAACCAATGCCCTCAGTGCAGGAGAACATGCAGATCAAGAATAGGGCTCCACAGTCACCTACGGACCCACTGCCAGTACACCGATCTTGGAAGACAATCCTACTCGGACAACGAGGAATCACCTAAGTAAGTTATGTTGTTTCAGACTTAGGACAAGCCTATGTCTAAAGTTTAGGGCAGGGCAAGGGAAAAGACATTGCAGAGCCGAATCTGGACTGTGGGCCATAGTTTGGGGATCCCTGTTCAATGAGATGCCAACTAAGTTCTGTTCAATACTTTAGGACAGGGGTCCTCAAACTTTTTAAACAGAGGACCAGGTCACAGTCCCTCAAACTGTTGGAGGGCTGGATTATAATTTGGGGAAAAAAAGAATTAATTCCTATGCACACTGCACATACCTTATTTGTGATGCAAAAACACTTAAAAACAATACAATAATTAAAATGAAGAACAATTTTAGCAAATATAAACTTATTAGTATTCCAATGGGAAGTGTGGGCCTGCTTTTGGCTGAAGAGATAGGATTACTGTTGTTGTTGTGTGCTTTCAAGTCATTTCAGACTTATGTTGACCCCGAGTGAGGGCTGGGTAAATGACCATGGAGGGCCGCATCCAGCCCCCGAGCCTTAGTTTGAGGACCTCTGCTTTAGGATTTGGAGAGCATGCAGACACTTGTGTTTGTTTCACCTCTGCTTCCTTTGATTTCCAGGCGTCAGAATTCCTTCACCTGCTGGCACAGTTCAACGACATGGGCTTCCAGCAAGCCGACATCAAGGAAGTCCTCCTTTTGTGCGAAAACCATCGAGACCTTGCTCTGGAAGAACTCATGGCCCGAACCCAGTAAATGCTGCTTTTTTGTGTGTGTCATGGACCAAACGCATTCAGTATTTTGCCAGTTCTAAGCAGTAGATGCCATATGCGGTTTTTCAAGGCATGCTTCCAAGTGCCGACTGCAAACTTACAGTGCATCTACACCAGGCATGGGCAAACTTCGGCCCTCCAGATGTTTTGGACTTAAAAATCATAGAATCATAGAGTTATAAGAGACCTCATGGGCCATCCAGTCCCACCCCCTGCCAAGAAGCAAGAAAATCGCATTCAAAGCACCCCCGACAGATGGCCATCCAGCCTCTGTTTAAAAGCCTCCAAAGAAGGAGCCTCCACCACACTCTGGGGCAGAGAGTTCCACTGCTGAACAGCTCTCACAGTCAGGAAGTTCTTCCTCATGTTCAGATGGAATCCCCTTTCTTGTAGTTTGAAGCCATTGTTCCATTGCGTCCTAGTCTCCAGGGCAGCAGAAAACAAGCTTGCTCCCTCCTCTCTGTGACTTCCTCTCACGTATTTATACATGACTATCATGTCTCCTCTCAGCCTCTCTTCTTCAGGCTAATCATGCCCAGCTCTTTAAGCCGCTCCTCATCTCCCACAATTCCTAACAGTCTATTGGAGTTGGCTGTTGAAGTCCAAAACACTTAGAGGGCCCATGCCTGATCGACACAATAGAATTAATGCAGTTTGACACCACTTGAACTGATACGACTCAATGCTCTGGAATCGTGAGAGTTGTAAATAAGCATCTTTTATGTAGTTTTTAAGGTAGCTTGATGCAGAATTTTATTCTTGAATAAAACAGCATGCATTCAACTGCTCGCAAGTATGTTGTTATAAATGTTGTTTCCCAATTGGATCTATCATAAAGACATGGAAAAGGTATATGGAACTGCAAAAACTTTGTTTTAGTGGAAGAGATATCCTGCTACAGCACATTTTGTGAAAGTTTTTCAATGAATATTTCATGCAGCACACCAAAATACCTGGAAGTTACCCTGGACCGTGCTCTGACTTACTTTGCTTAACTATCAAGCAAAATGTGAGTGTTAAAAATAATATTATATGAAAGCTGACGGGCACAACCTAGGGATCACAACCAGATACAGTGAAGTCATCTGCCCTTGCGCTTGGCTACTCTGCTGCTGAATACAAATGCCCACTGTAGAATACATATCACCATGTTAAAACAGTGGATGTGGATCTTAAGGAGACATGCTGCATTATCGCAGGATGTCTACACCCAAAACCACTGGAGAAATTATACTGTTTAGCAAGCATTGCAACACCTGACATACGTCAGGAAGTAGCAGCCAGAAATGAAAGGACCAAAGCAGTGACATCTCCAGCCCATCCTCTGTTCGGGTATCAGCCAGCAAGCCAATGCCTTAAATCAAGAAACATTTTCATAAGATCTACAGAGATACTGTTTCCAGTTCTGGGCACCACAATTGAAGAGAGATATTGACAAGGTGGAATGTGTCCAGAGGAGGGTGACTAAAATGATCAAGCGTCTGGAGAAGAAGCCCTATGAGGAGCGGCTTAAAGAGCTGGGCATGTTTAGCTTGAAGAAGAGAGGTCTGAGAGGAGATATGATAGCCATGTATAAATATGTGAGAGGAAGCCACAGGGAGGAGGGAGCAAGCTTGTTTTCTGCTGCCCGGGAGACTAGGACACGATGGAACAATGGCTTCAGATTACAAGAGAGGAGATTCCATCTGAACATGAGGAAGAACTTTCTAAGGGTGAGAGCTGTTCAGCAGTGGAACTCTCTGCCCCAGAGTGTGGTGGAGGCTTCTTCTTTGGAAGCTTTTAAACAGAAGCTGGATGGCCATCTGTCAGGGTTGCTTTGAATGCAATATTCCTGCTTCTTGGCGGGTTGGACTGGATGGCCCATGAGGTCTCTTCCAACTCTATGATTCTACTCACAGGAACACCTCAGCAAGCGAGAGTCCAAAAGTGGCAGGCTAAAACCCGGAACCTCAACCCATGGCTGAGACCGGATAAGAGACTCCCTCCTAGGCACACAAAAGGCTGGGCAACTTGGAAGGTGCTGAACAGGCTGGCACAACAAGATGCAGAGCCAACCTTAAGAAATGGGGCCCCAAAGTGGAGCTCATGACGTGTGAGTGTGGAGAAGAGCAAACCACAGACTACTGACTACAATGCGATCTGTTTCCTGCCACATGAATAATGGAGGACCTTCTTACAGCAACACCAGAAGCACTCCAAGTGGTCAGCTTCTCATTGAAGGATATTTAGCATATATAACTGTACCTTCAATTCACTTCTGTCACACACAAAAAATCAATAATTGAGTCTCAACAAATTCAACCTAGTTTGTGGCAACCACAAAAGCAAAGTTTCTGGAGTAGAACAACTACTTTCAAAGTAAGTACCACACAATTAAACAGGAATAACACTTCCAAACCAGGAACAGATCATTTTTCAGATTTTGTTACATAGTGTTATTTAACGGCCAAGCTATCTTAACCCAAAGGTGAGCAATTTGATTAGGTTTGATTTAGCTTTTAATGTTTTGCTATTAGATCATCCTCGTTCTGCTATTTCTCTCTGAAATGAATCCTAGTGTATAAAGTTACAAAAACAAAAAAGTAGGGTTTGTGGCTTGCTGTTTTGTTTGCGGCTGGGAAGACTTAACCGTCGGCATTAAAACAGCACCATCTGGAATGAGATCAGCATCGTTTAGTGCAGGAAAAGAAATGTTTTCTCCAATTCTATCTCAGCAAACGCAGTCTAGGATCTGAGTCAGCCCATGTTTGTTACGGAGCCACAAATTCTCCAACTATTTTTAGCCTGTCTCAAACAGAATTGCTGGGAATATCAAACCTATGAACAGGCACTCTCCTTATCCTCACCATTCAAACATATCAAAGTTCAGATGCAAGGAAACGACCCCAAATAGGTTGTATGGAGATGCATTTATTTGTATCAGAAACAGTATCGCTTATCTGTCTTCAGACTGGTTCTCAGTCTCTTTTGGTTCAACAGGACTTATACTTGATGAACTTGTGGGTCATTTCAGGGCAATATATATATATATACAAAATACATTTCTGTTGAAATTCTGTGGACAACTTCAACAGAAAGGAAGAAACCACGAAAATGAACACAATCTGACTACCAGTATTAAAAAAAACTCTAAAATCAGGACAGCAAATAAAGAGCAACACTCAGAAAACAGTGGAAATCCAGACAGGAAACAATCAGGGCCAGCTAACACCTTCCAACAAAGGATTCCCCCAGGCAGGAAGCAGCCAGGCTTTGAAGCTGCAAGGCCATTAAATGTCAATCAAGGTTGCCAATTGCAACATTCACACTTGCCCCCACCAGACAAGAGTTTTTTTTTCTTCTCCCACCCTGGACATTATTCCACAGATATATAAACCTCACTTGCCTAGTTTCCAACAGACCTCTCCAGCTCTGAAGATGCCTGCCACTGATGTGGGTGAAATGTCAGGAGATAATGCTTCTGGAACATGGCCAGACAGCCTGGAAAATTCACAGCAACCCATTGGTTTAAACATATCACACGTCAGTCTATCACATATCTACTGGTTTTAAATATTCCCTCTTCCAAAAACAGTATACAGGCAGTCCCCAGGTTATGGACAAGACAGGTTCTGTAGGTTTGTTCTTAAGTTGAATTTGTTCATAAGTCAGAATAGGTACAGTTTTAAACTATCTATCTATCAATCATCTATCTATCTATCTATCTATCTATCTATCTATCTATCTATCTATCTATCTACCTACCTACCTATCTATCTATGCATCTATCTATCTATCTATGCATCTATCTATACATCTATCTTCTATCTATCTATCTGTCTGTCTGTCTGTCTGTCTGTCTGTCTGTCTGTCTGTCTGTCTATCTATCTATCTATCTATCTATCTATCTATACATCTATACTTCTATCTATCTATCTATCTATCTATCTATCTATCTATCTATCTATCTATCTATCTATCTATCTATATGGTAAAGGTTTTCCCCTGACATTAAGTTTAGTAATGTCCGACTCTGGGACTCTCCATTTCTAAGCCGACTCTGGGAATCTCCATTTCTAAGCTGAAGAGATGGCATTGTCCGTGGACATCTCCAAGGTCATGTGGCCAGCATGGTTGCATGGAGCATCGTTACCTTCCCGCTGGAGTGGTACCTATTGATCTATTCACATTTGCATGTTTTAGAACTGCTAGGTTGGCAGAAGCTGGGGCCAACAGCAGGAGCTCATGCCGCTCCCTGGATTCAAACCTGTGACCTTTCGGTCAGCAAGTATATATATATTTGGGTAGCATAGGGAAGGGGTTTACACTCTTGTGACATTTGTTTGCTGCCTGTACCCCTTTTCAGAAGATTTCACTTCACTTTCTATCTTGGTGAGAATTGGATTTCCAAAAATTTAGATTGTTGTGAAACAAGGATTGGTAATAAAGCTTCAGTGAAAGCCACTTTTCCCCATGATAATAACTCTTGCAGTAGTGGATTTCCCTTCCTAAAGGCAGGTTTCTCTCACTTCCTGTTGTTTCACCCTTGTTCTCGACTATGGTCATTTGTAAGACGGATGTGTGTAACTCAGGGACTGCCTGGACATTGATGCCAGTTTGGAATTAAAGGGCACTTAATCGTTATAACTTCAGCACAGGAAATCAGGATAGAGTCCAGTTTTGTATGTCTGAGTCGAAGCTTTGCATCTCCAAAAGGAACCCCCAGCATCTCCAGTTGGTTAGGTAAAGGTTTTCCCCTGACATTAAGTCCAGTTGTGTCCGACTCTGGGGATTGGTGCTCATCTCAATTTCTAAGCCGAAGAGCTGGCGTTGTTCTTATACACATTCAAGGTCTTGTAGCCAGCATGACTGCATGGAGCGCTGTTACCTTCCCGCCGGAGTGGTACCTATTGATCTACTCACATTTGCATGTTTTCAAACTGCTAGGTTGGCAGAAGCTGGAGCTAACAGCAGAAGCTCACGCCGCTCCCCGGATTCGAACCTGCGACCTTTCAGTCAACAAGCTCAGCAGCTCAGCGGTTTAACCCACTGCACCCCCGGGGATGGATATAATTTTCATCTGAAACCAGTGCCTCTGGTGGTGCAATGGGTTAAACCCCTGTGCCAGCAGGACTTCCTGACCAATAGGTCAGTGGTTCAAATCCGGGGAGAGTGGGTCGAGCTCCCTCTGTCAGCTCCAGCTCATCATGTGGGGACATAAAAGAAGCCTCCCACAAGGATGGTAAAACATCAGAACATCCGGGCGCCCCCTGGGCAACATCCTTGCAGACGACCAATTCTCTCACACCAGAAACAATTTGCAGTTTCTCAAGTTGCTCCTGACATGAAAAAAAAAATCTGAAACCAGAAAGATCTACTGTTGGTCCGTGTGGACAATATTAACCAACCAAAGATCTGACTCAATGTAAAGCTACTTCTTATGTTGGCATCAAAAGGAGTAAAGAGGAAGGAACATCTTTTTGTTCACCTATGGATGAACCTGAACCAGGCATGGGAACTGTCAGACCCAACAGACCCCATTGGACTACAACTTCCATTGTTCCTCACTCTGCTTAGCACATTGACCAGAATCCTTCAAGATTCATTAGAGAGATTTGTTGTTCCAACAGGTTAAAAAGTGGACTTTTATCTGCAGTTTTCCAACTTTCATGGAGGATCTAACCCTAATGAAAGTGCGCGGCCTACTGCATTCTATTTGAAGGGCATATTTGGTTGTAGCAAATAGATTATATGACAAATCCATGGCTCAAGGTCTGCAAAACCAGTTACAAGAGCTACTCTGTGATGGCTTTCAACACCACTCCTACAACTAGGTTCTGTGGCTTCAAAAGGTGCAAGGAGCATTTGAACCAAGGGAATTTCACAATTCTGGGCCCACTTTGGCCATAATCTCTGAAGCCCCACAAAAGAATAAACAAAAGTGAAATATCCAGAACCCAGAGAAGATATGGCCCTCTGAGCAACCCATAGGATACAGGAGGTGATCTATGTTGCAATGCTGTGGTCTGTTCTTGGAAGCCGGAGGAGGAAGGTTTGCAAAGAACCGCTTCTTGGAAAACCAGCTCTCTCTTTTTTGGATTTCCATGTGTTGTCCTCTATTGTGTAGATCTGGGTGGCCATCTTGTTGACTGTGTAAACAATGTCCCCTTTGATGACCGCTGTGAAGAGGGCCCCCTTGCTATTCACATACTGGCCAGGCAAGGAGGACCACTGCTTGGTGGTCAGGTTGTAGCAATCCATCACGCAGCGCAGGAAGTCGTCAAAAGGCCCGTTGCGCATGATGTAGAGGTTGTTCCGGTGGGCCACCATGCAGTGGCCATAACTCTGAGACCTGTTGAGGGTTGAGATGGGAAGCCATTCATCCTTCTGCGTCTCATACTCATAGATGATAGTGGTGTCCAGTGGCTTCCACAAGCAAACAAAGATGTGCCCCATAGCTTGGGTGCACGGTACTGAGGTTGCTGGCTGTGGCAGGTCTGAGACGAAGCTCCATGTGTTGGTAGACATGTTGAACTTCTCCACGGATTTGAGTGGCATCTTCTCAAACTCCCCACCAATGGCATAGAGATAGTCCTCTTGGGCTGTCAACGTGACGTCATAGCGGAGCTGCTGAGGGCTGGGGAACTCACTCCAGACATTCGTCACTGGGTCATAGCAAAAGCTTTGGTCCACCACCTGCTTGTTGTGGCCATAGGTACCTCCCACAATGTAAATCTTGTTGTCCAGGGTGGCCATGCCTGCCAGGAATGTGCTGGCGGTCAGTGGCATGCAGGAAAGGGTCCTCCAGGTGTTGTCCTCCTCATTCAGGTAGCAGATGGTTCTTGACAGGTCCTCCAAGAACTCAAAGGTGGGTGTGTGTGCTCCCACCGCCACAAACGTGCTGGGTACCAGTGACTCGATGTAATCAAGAAGATCTGGAGAGAGGCAGTCCAAATACTCCTCCAGGTCCGCATAACTGTCTCTGATGTACAGCGCCGCACTGTGGAAGAGGTCCAGGAGGCCGAACATGGCTGCAGCTTGGTAGAGAATAATGCAGTTGTCGGAATTGATGGAGGCAATCAAGTACTTGGCCATGGCTTTGACCTGTAGGAAGGAGGCACACTCCACCGCTTTGAGGTTCTCCTCACAGCTCAGCACCGGAAAACTCCCCTCCAGGATCTTCAACATGATGGAAAACCCCATGGCACTTAGATCTCGGATCTGGATCTCTTCCTGGTTGCTCTCCCTCATGCCCGATTGGAAGAGTGCCCGGAAGTATTCACTGTGGTCCACCAGAAGGGCCTTGTCCACAGAGAAATACTCCTCTTCCAAGTGGATTCGGACTCTTTCGGCAAGCTGTATGGACTGCATGGTGGAGTCAAGGACAGCCTCTCATTGCCAGGATGTCTTCATTCTCTTTTGATCACCTGCGAATAGGAAGACCCTTGAGATGTGTCGGCATGGATTCGTTTCTGTATCTGCTCAAGAGCTGCGCAGAAGCTGCAAACTCTGCAATATAAATGCCTGCTTCTAAAGATAGCAGGGGGTCCATGTGACCAGGGCAGCCGGCAATGAGAGCAGTCCCTCTCCAAAGGCAATTTGCAAACTGATCTCAGCGGCGTTGCTGGGCTTCAGTGCAGAATTGCAGCTTAAATAAAGAAGAGTCAGACAGGACGAGGGAGGTCAAGGGAGGTCGCTTTCAGTCAGAGGTGAGGGGAGGAAGACCCCCTTCTCACGCTCTAGGGGGTGCTGTGGGACACCAATGAAAAGGACGCTCTGATTGGACCAAGGGTTGTCTCACCCAACTCCATCCTTCCATGCAGGAATATATGACTAAAGCCCTCCCAAAAGAGGCCCATTCAACCTCTGTTTAAAGACCTCCACAACTTCACTGCAATCTGATCCCTTTTATTTTTACCCAGTTGCTCAGGAAACATACAAAATGTTGACAGTAAGAGAAAAATAAAGCATATTCATGTTGTCATTGTGAAAGAAAAGGAAGCAAGTTATCTGTTTTTCCTCCTCCAGATGACCATTGGGCTGCTTTTCCATGTTATGAACACATATGAGCGTGCACACAGGTTCAAGAGTGGTGTGTGCATGGATGGCTATGGCAATGAGAGGAACAATTGCATACATTTCTAGAATCATAGAGCTGGGAGGGAACCTCAAAGGGCATGTAGGTGGAATTACTTTTTCTGCAGTTTGAATCTATTGCTTCATTTTATCCTAGCCTCTAAACCAGCAGTAAACAGTAGGGTTGTGGGCTGAACCATTTTCCATTTTCCATGCCATTTTCCATGCTTCATTTCATCCATTCTTTCATTACTTTCGTTACCTTTGGGAGCACATAACAGGAAGGTCCCTCCTGGTACAAAAATCAGCTCAACTCGAAAGCAAGCGGGAGCCAATCCCAGCTCCTTGCCTCCTTGTCTTAGAAAGAGTGCGTGTGTGCCATGCAAGCCCAGAAAGCACACACGTCTGCCTGTGGCCAAAGGCTTCCTCTGGAGTAAGAGAACTTGCCTCCTTCTTTTGGAAAGTGCATGCCCAGAAAGTGCACAGCTGCCTACACCTGAGCGCTTCCTCTGGAGTAAACTTGCCTCCTTGCTTTGGAAAGTGTGTGTGCCAATCAGGCCCAGAAAGCACACATGCCTGCCTGCAGCCAAACACCTCCTCTAGAGTAAGAAATAGGTAAGAAGCCTCCTTAAAGTGTGTGTCTGTCTGCAGCTGAGTGCCTCTCCACTAGAGTAGAGCTTAAATGCCTAAAATGATGGGAGCCCGGGGAGCCCTTCCACCCATAATGGTCTGATAGAAAACAGATCTTTTGGCACCCCAGAGCAAAAACAGATATCTGCCCTCCCGATTTTGGGAGGCTCCTAACCAAAAGCCAGGACAAAAAACGGGTCAAGGTTTACCCCGAATGCACAATCTGAATGACTATTGGGGTGCCTTCTCATACTGTGAATCTATAAGGGCATGTGCACAGGAGCATCATGCATGTTCAAGAGTGGTATCTGCAGGGATGGGTCATAAATGGCAATGAGAGGAATAATTTTGCATACATTCCAAGAATCAGAGACTTGGAAGGAAACCTCAAAGGGCATCTATTGCTTCCAAACATTTAGGTGGAATCTCTTTTCCTGCAGTTTGAATCCATTGCTCCACTGTATCCTAGTCTCTAAACCAGCAGTAAACAGGTTGCCTCCGTTTTAAATATGACATCCTTTCATATATTTAAATTAACATGGCTATCATATCATTCTCTTCTCCATGCTAAACAATTCCTTTAGGGATTTGGGGTTTCTGGATGCTTTTCATACATACTGTTTCCAAACCAGACCCCCATCCTATACCTGTGTACTCCATTTTTTTCTTGCCAAAGTGTAGCATCATACAAAATGTTGAAATTAATTTGCTTAGTTTTGGCCCACCAGCTCTCTCATCTGCAAAGCTCATTTTGGATCCTGTTCTTCAGGGTGTTCACTATCCCTCCCAATGTAATGTCATTTGCAGATTTGCTGAGCACACCAGCACTGATTGAACCCTAATAATCCAACTGTGCGTATGGCAAGCCTTTGCTCAGTTAATGCTCATCTCTATGTGATTGCAGCACCCTCTCCATAGAGCTGCCCAAAGCCCATTGTGATGCAGCGAAAGCCGAAATAAACATAGTGCAAAGAGTCAAAGCGTCCAAGTATGTGTTGCTCACATCCTGTCGAATCCCAAGGGATGGGGGCAAAGTACAGAACGTGCATCTGGATGTTACAGCTGGGAAATACGCCCCAACATCTTGCCCAGTGAAAGCACATGGGTTCCACTTGGCTGCTTTGTCCCATGGAACACTGGGATTTGCAGTTCTCTGGGGAGAAGTCAAAATACGATTTCCTAATCTGCAAATCTCTGAATATCATGTTTCATCCTTGCTCACCTTGTCATATTATGCACCATACAGCTGTCCTTCTTTGCAAGTGTGGAAAACTAGCAGCTCTCCCCCCCCCCCCCAAATTGCAATAGAAAAGAGATATTTCTCTGAATGCTCTGGACTTTCCAAATAACTAAATAAATTTGGAAAGTCATTGTGTTTTTATGCTCTAGGTGTTGAACTAGGATACCAAGAGACCTAAGTTCGAAGTTCTGCTCAGCCATAGAAATCTATTGACCAAACTTTGGCAAGTCACACTCTCTCAGCCTCAGAGGAAGGCAAGGGCAGACCTATGTTTCCAAACAGGCCCTTTATTTTCATTACAAGTGACCTAACAGAGGGATCTCCAATTCAGCAACTTGTGGCCACAAGACTCTCCAATTAATGGTGTGTTTGGAGACTATGTCTTTTCTTTTGCCTGCCCTGCTGGGATTTTTTCCAAGTCGCAAGCTCATCGTCCGAATTCTCAGCTTTGAGCCAGAAATGTGTTTCAGTTTGGGATCTGCCTCCTTGTTTTATCTCCTCGGAGGCACCATTTTGACAACACCCCATTGTTCACTGCGTTACATGAACATAATCCTTCTTTCTGTTGGGGAAAAACAAAGTGGCAAGATGTAGGACACCAAATACCATTTGCGTAAGCATAGATAGCAGCGCGGTTTTACTCCTCTGCAGACAGAATGCTTTCACTGCTTTGGAACAGAGCCTTCCTGTTTGGATTTGAGGGGGAAAGGATGATGGGGTTTATAGTCCAACTTATTGGAGAAGCGTCAGGAGAGAATGCTTCTGGTACATGGCCATACAGCCCGGAAAACTCACAGCAACCCACTACTGGAGAAGCATCTAGATGGGGAAAAGATGGACTGAAAGCTCAACCTGGGACCTTTGATATGCAAAGTCACTGCATTGGAAATTTATTAATTTATTTACGACATTTATATGCTGCCCTTCTCACCCTGAATGTGACTCAGAGCAGCTTAC
Source organism: Anolis sagrei ordinatus (assembly GCF_025583915.1). Taxonomy (NCBI): domain Eukaryota; kingdom Metazoa; phylum Chordata; class Lepidosauria; order Squamata; family Anolidae; genus Anolis; species Anolis sagrei. The sequence continues at coordinate 20,277,180 of NW_026844367.1, read as the reverse complement.
AAGATATATATATATACATACAATATATTATATTATTAGCATAGTACAATATCAGTATTATATATTACTATATTATACTATACCATTATATTGTAATATTATTAAAATATTACTTTCTGGGCAGAAAATGCTGCTTTCTGTGCAACACAACCCCATCATGTCCAAATTCAGCATGAATAAATCCAAAACTGTGAAGAGCACAATTTTCAAATACAGAACTCCTTTTACATTAGGAATGGATTTGCTACCTATGAGAACAAAACGAGCATAGAATTGCATCTCTATGTAGCTCATCTATTGAGGCTTTTCCATTTCTGTAAAGCAGGTGCCTCAGTAATGTTGCTGGATTGCATCTCCATCTGCTCTGAGACTGCAGAAATGCTGGGAATTTGGGTCAAAGATGCACACTTTGCCCACTTCCCATAGAATCATAGAGTTGGAAGAGACCCAAAGGGCCATTTAGTCCAACTCCCTTTTGCCAGGCAGGAAAAGCACCATCAAAATACCCCCAACATATGGCCATCCAACCTCTGTTTCAAAGTCTCCAAAGGAGCCTCCAACAGACTCCAAGGAAAGGAGTTCCACTGTTGAACAGTTCATACAGTCAGGAAATTCTTCCTAATATTCAGGTGGGATCTTCTTCCCTGTCATTTGAACCTATTGCGCTGAGTCCTAGTGTCCCCTCTTCCTTGTGGCACTCTTTCAGATATTGATACATGGCTCTCATGTCTCCTCTCAACCTTCTCTTCTGCTGGCTAAATGTACCTAGCTCTTTAAAACATTCCTCAGAGGGATTATTCATTTCTAGGCGCAGACTTTGTATTTCTAGGTGCAAAGATTACTGCAGATGCAGACTGTGGCCAGGAAATCAGAAGACGCTTACTTCTTGGGAGGAGAGCAATGTCCAATCTCAATAAAATAGTAAAGAGTAGAGACATCACACTGGCAACAAAGATCCGCATAGTCAAAGCAATGGTATTCCCTGTAGTAACTATGGATGTGAGAGCTGGACCTTAGGGAAGGCTGAGCGAAGGAAGATAGATGCTTTTGAACTGTGGTGTTGGAGGAAAGTTCTGAGAGTGCCTTGGACTGCGAGAAGATCCAACCAGTCCATCCTCCAGGAAATAAAGCCCGACTGCTCATTGGAGGGAAGGATACTAGAGACAAAGTTGAAGTACTTTGGCCACATCATGAGGAGACAGGAAAGCCTAGAGAAGACAATTATGCTGGGAAAGGTGGAAGGTAAAAGGAAGAGGGGCCGACCAAGGGCAAGATGGATGGATGGCATCCTTGAAGTGACTGGACTGACCTTGAAGGAGCTGGGGGTGGTGACGGCCGACAGGGAGCTCTGGCGTGGGCTGGTCCATGAGGTCACGAAGAGTCAGAGACGACTGAACGAATGAACAACAACAACCAGACCTTTGATCCTTTCAGTCTCCCTCTCCCTCTGGACACCTTCCAGCTTAGAGCCGGTCTCTCTTTTAAACTGTGTTGCCCAAAATTGGACAGTGTTTCAGGTAATGAGGTCTAACCAAAGCAGAAGAGAGAGGCACCATGACTTCCCTTGATCTAGACACTTTTATACTCCTTTTGATGCATTGACATTGTTGGCTTATGTTCCGCTTGTTGCCCACAAAGACTCCAAGATCCCTTTCACTCTGCTTTCAAGCCAGGCATCCCAAAGGCAAGGCCTTTCCCTCCCATCCTGCCTCTGTGCATTTCCTTTTCTCTGCCTCAGTGAAGTATCCTACATTTCTCCTTGTTGGGATTCGTTTTGTTAGTTTTGGCCATTCAGCTCTCTAATCTGTGAAGCTCATTTTGGATCCGAATTCCATCTCCCAGAGGATTCACTCTTCCCCTGATTTGCTGCCATCTGCAAACTTGATCTACCCACCCTCTAAACCATGGGTCCTCAAACGTTTTAAATAGAGGGCCAGGTCACAGCCTTTCAAACTGTTGGAGGGCAGGATTATAATTTGAAGAAAACATGAATGCACACTGCACATGCCTTATTTGTAGTGCCAAAAACACATTAAAACAATACAATAACTAAAATGAAGCACAATTTTAACAAATATAAACTTATTAGTATTTCATTGGGAAGTGTGGGCCTGCTTTTGGCTGATGAGATAGGAGTGTTGTTGTTTTTGTTGTTGTTGTGTGCTTTCAAGTCATTTCAGACTTAGGCTGACCCTGAGCAAGGGCTGGGTAAATGACCTTGGAGGGCCGTATCCAGCCCCCGGGCCTTAGTTTGAGGACCCCTGCTCTAAACCTTCCTCCAAGTCATTAATAAAGATGCTGAACAGCACTGGGCCCAAGACCGAACCCTTCGGCACCCCATTTCTGTCTTGCATCAGGTTGCAAAAAGAGGCATGCAACGGCTCTTCTGTGGTTATTTTGGTTTCGGAAAGATGCCAAGAAAAATGATTTCCTCTCCTCGGAGCATTGCGGCACATGTTTTTGTCCCTTGTCCCGAAGGCAAGGCCTCTCCCTCCCTGCTGCCCTTTGCTGATGGAAAACTCTGTCCATCGGAGGCCAAGCGAGAGGCAGGAGCGGCATTGGGAGCTTTCCTTACAAGGCGCTTGGCAAAGGCTCAGCTGGCAAAAGGAAGCAGGGAACTGGAGCCTTCCTCTGTGCCTCATTCATTCAAGGGACCCGCAGTGACGCAGCGGGGAAAGAGCACCCCAGAGACACTGAAAACCCCTCCGTTTGCTTTGCCGGCTCCTTCCCTGCTGCAAGATTTTGGGAGATTGATAGAAAGGAAGACAAGACTGGAACATGGGGCTCTAAAGGCTTTTATTGCAAAAATATTGCTGCTGTCTTCCTCTCTCAGGCCATTCTGATCCTCTCTTCAATTCTAATTTAAAGGTGAGTAGATCTCTTATGTGATCTCTTTCCCATTAGCAAAACTTTGGTAAGTTGTGTTGAACTCTAAGAATTATGGTGCTTCCTTTCCCATTTTGCTGGACCAGGAATGAGCTCTAAATCCAAACCAAAACTTTAAAGGTGTTATCCAAGGTGTCAGACCTTGGCAAGAGGAGCCGGTTCAGCACCTTGGAGAGCTCTGTTAAAGTTCAGGCTAAAACCTTGCAAAAGGTGCTTTGTAAATCAGAGTAAACCCCTAACATGGCCTTCCTTTTGAATATAAGTGGTTAAACTTTGGCAAAGGATCTGGTCCATGTAAATCTTGATGCACCCACATCAGTCCAAAAGTAGGTGAGGAAATTCAAGATAATCTATGGTTCCCAGTGATTTGTGTCTGGAAGCAAAAGGGAGATTTTGGAGAGGCAAAGAAGGCAGCCAAAGACCCAACAGTTGTGGTTTCTGGGCTGTTTCTCATTGATTTTGTCCCTTGGTTGTCTCTTCTGGGCCTCAGGAAACATTGACAGTCTATGGGGAATGGGAACTAACCAGATAGAGATTGATTGATTGATTTGGTTGATTCAAGAGTATTTATTTGATTGGTTTAGAGCAGTGTTTCTCAACCTTCCTAATGCCGCAACCCCATAGTACAGTTCCTCATGTTGTGGTGACCCCCAACCATAACATTATTTTTGTTGCTACTTCATAACTGTAATTTTGCTACTGTTATGAATCATAATGTAAATATCTGATATGCGGGATGTATTTTCAAATCCCAAATACCCTATATGTCCAAATTTGAATATTGTTAGGGTTGGGGGTGATTGATTTTGTCATTTGGGAATGTTGGAGTTTCTGGGATTTATAGTTCACCTAAAATCAAAGACCCTTTTGAACTCCACCAATGATGGAATTGAATGAAACTTGGCACACAGAATTCCCATGACCAAGAGAAAATACTGGATGGGTCTGGTGGACACTGACCTTGAGTTTTTGGAGTTGTACTTCATCTACATCCAGAGAGCACTGTGGACTCAAACAATGGTGGACCTGGACCAAACTTGGTACAAATACTCAATATGCCCAAATGTGAACACTGGTGGAGTTTGGGGAAAATAGACCTTGACATTTGGGAGTTGTCGTTTTTGGGATTTATAGTTCACCCACAATGAAATAGCATTCTGAACCACACCAATGATAGAATTGGACCAAACTTCCCACATAGACCCCCATGACCAACAGAAAATACTATGTTTTCTGATGGTCTTTGGCAACCCCTCTGACACCCCCTCACAACCCCCACAGGGGTCCTGACCCCCAGGTTGAGAAACACTGGTTTAGAGCAGTGGTTCCCAACTTATTTTTATTTTTACCAGGGACCAGTCTCTAACACTAGTATTTGGGGTGCTGATTCAGAAAATGGCATTGGATAGACCACATCAGCTCTAGTTTCTGATACAGAACACATACCATCCGGTAGTCACAATCTGCTCACCCACAGAAAACCATATTTAATAATTTAGAGCTGATGTGGTCTATCCAAGAGAGCGAGAGAAAAGAAGTGGCAGGCAGCACGAAAGCAGCAGAAAGAAAATAAAATAAATAAAGAGGAAGGAGGCTCACAGGCCAGATTTTCATCCCCATGGCCCACAGGTTAAGAACCACTGGTTTAGAGTGTTTCTGGAGATGTGCAGAATCCTTTCTTTAATTGAGATGCAATCCTGTGGCTAAATGTATTTAAAATATAAATTAAAAAGCAGATTTCAATCTATTTATCTATCTATCTATCTATCTATCTTGAGTCAGGTTCTTGTTTTATCCAGGCAGAAGGATTGCCAGGTGTGGTAGGCTCTATTTTAGAGGAAGAAACCAACAAAAACACCTCTAAGCATTCATTCAAGACAATCCTAGGATTGTCAATTTATAGAGTCACCTTATGTCAAAAGGAGACACAAACGCACCTAAGCACAAAGAAGCTTTACCCAAATACCTGTGTAGGGCTTAAAAACGCTACATGCACTAGATCCCTTCTGAGCTTGGAAGCTAAGCAAGGTCAGCCCTGGTCAGTATCTGGATGGGAGATCACCATTGACTCTGAAATTCTTTGGGTTGCCATCGGGCATTGATGTCAACAGGCTGTAACTCTGTATTGTGGAGTCAGCCGTAGAAAACCCAAGACAAATGAACAGCGAGTGGTGAATGTGTTCACATTGACTTATGTTTACCAATGTATTTATATTCATTTAGTCTGAAGATGTCCTCCATGTTTGGAAAATCTCGGCCAGCTCCTTGTGTTCATGAGCGCCATCTCTCCAGCCAGATCCCAGAATGCAATGTGGCCATCTTAGGATGCCGAGGGTCGGGAAAATCAGGTCTGGAGATGTGCATTTGTGTATGTCTGCATGCATGTAATTAGGGGGTGTCTATGGGACTTTGGAGGCTTACAGAAATATGTCCGTAGCTTCCACCCATCCCTCTTTTCCAAATTCAGCCTAAGAGGACATTATGTTTGTCCCCCTTTTGCTGCTGTTTTGGCAATGTCCTCAGTGCATCTACACTGCAGAATGAGTGTGGTTTGACACCATTTATTTATTTATTTATTTCCAACATTTCTACCCTGCCTTTCTCAACCTCCGAGGGGGGACTCAGAGCGTCTTACACAGGCAATAATTCGATGCCACAATGTACAAAACAATTATAACAGATATAGCAACAATTTAAAACAGTAAATAAAACAGTAAGTTAAAAACAATTTAAAACATTATTATCAGCCATATAACCATTTCCAGTCCAGTTCAACCTTCAAAGTGCTGTCATGCCTGCTCTCCAAAGTCCTGGTCCCAGAACCATGATTTCAGTTTTTTCCTAAAAGAAAGGAGGGATGAAGCCGACCTAATCTCGCTGGGGAGCGAGTTCCACAGACAAGGGATCACGACCAAGAAGGCCCTGTCCCTCATCCCTGCCAAACGCATTTGGGAAGCTGGTGGGACCGAGAGCAGGGCCTCCCTGGACGATCTTAGGCTAAGAGGTGGAACATAGAGGGAACATAGAGGGAGATATATTTGGACAAGTAAGCTGGGTCGGAACCAGCTTACTTCAACAGCCACAACTAGATGCTATGGAATCTTGGGAGCTGTATTTATGTAAAAAAAAAACCAACATATTATGGGGGCATTAGTAATCTCTATAAATAAAAATGTAATGTTTGTTTGTGGGATTAACATAACTCAAAAACCACTGGACAAATTACCACCAAATTTGGACACAATACACCTACTACCCCAAGGAGTGACCATCACTCAAAAATGGATTTTTTCATGTGGGAGATATAGTTGCTGGGATTTATAGTTCACCTACAATCAAAGAGCATACTGAACCCCACCAATGATGTAATTGAACCAAACATGGCACATAGGGCTCCCACAACCAACAGAAAATTCTGGAAGGGTTTGGTGTGCATTGAACTTGAGTTTGGGAGTTGTAGTTCACCTACAACTAGAGAGTACTGTGGACTCAAACAATGATGGATCTGGACCAAACTTGGCATGAATACTCCATGTGCCCAAATGTGAACACAGATGAAGTTTAGAGAAACTAGACCTTGACATTTGGGAGTTGTAGTTACTGGGATTTATAGTTCACCTACAATCAAAGAGTATTCTGAACCCCTCCCACGATAGAATTGGGCCAAATCTCCCACACAGAACCCCCGTGACCAACAGAAAATACTGTGTTTTCAGTGGTCTTTGGTGACCCTTCTGACACCCCCTCACAACCCTCCCCCAGGGATCCTGACACCCAAGTTGAGAAAAGCTACCTTTAGACCATCCAGTCCAACTCCCTTCACAAGGGTAAGAAAACATAATCAAAGCCCCCCTGACAAAGAGCCATCCAGCCATAGATATAGATAGATAGATATGATTTGCACACAGAGACACATATGTATATGACAAATATAATATCACAGATTTGAAAGGGACACCTAAAGAAGGACAATAATATGTTGCATGTTCCAGAGTTAATAATACAAAGTGAAACATAATGGAAGAGAACATGATTTATTAGAAGGATAACCTGAGTATAATAGATGGACATATGACTCAGGAAGACTAATAGACTAATAGGAAGACATATAGACTAATGACAGATGACAAGTAACTAAAGATATAATATGAGATGTAAGCAAAGCTGTAGTAAGAGGATACTATATAAGATTAGAGGTAAACTTTAGAAGGAGGTGGAGGAGTGAAAAAGGTAAGAGAATAAGGGAAATAGAAATCCTGCAGGACAGACATTAAAAATGAGAGAGCTGTAGTTTTACAAGGTCTTAAGCTTGGGCTTCACCAAACTGCACATCCGAGGATTCCATAGCATTGTCACTGTGTTTGTGCTTATTGTAATTTGATATTGTTAAGTATTCACATGTTTTATGTAATTATGATGTTGTTGTTTATTGTTTGCATTTTCGGCTTGCGTTTTTGGTTTTATTCTGTTGTAATTTGTTGTTTGGGCTTGGTCTCATGTAAGCCGCCCCGAGTCCCCGTCGGGGAGATGGTGGTGGGGTATAAATAAAGATTATTATTATTATTATTATTATTATTATTGAGCCATGAGAGGTAAAGTGGTGTCAAACTGCATTCATTCTAGAGTGTAGAGCAGTGATTCTCAACCTGTGGGTCTCCAGGTGTTTTGGCCTACAACTCCCAGAAATCCCAGCCAGTATACCAGCTGTTAGGATTTCTGGGAGTTGAAGGCCAAAACATCTGGGGACCCACAGGTTGAGAACCACTGGTGTAGAGGGGCCCTTAGTAAAACTACAACTCCCAGGATCCTAAGTTTAGTTTAATATCTTGCCCTTGCATGAGTGTTCACCAAGAGTAACCAACTCGTGCTCTTTTCTCTTTCTTTCTTGCAGCGCTGACAGTGAAGTTTCTAACTAAGAGGTTTATAAGCGAATATGATCCCAACCTAGGTAACGTTTCATTGCTTTGTTCAACCTTTTGCTTCTGATTGAAAACAGTTACAGATTATGGGGCCAAATCTCTCCCAACGTCTGGAAGGCTGCACTATCTTGTTTATCCAGATTCGGATGTCACCTTTGAATTTAGCTAGGGTTGGGTTTTGATGTTTTGGGACAGTCTTTCCTAACATGAGTATGCTGTCGCACGCTGGGCCTGTGCATAAGACTGTAGACAGGACATAAATTCTGTGTGCCCAATGGGACGCCGGGGCTTCCTCAGATTAAAGGCCCTTGGATTTCCTTAAACAGAGTCTTTAGATTGCTTAAATGTTCAACAAAGTTCTTTATTAATGAAAACAATCAGGTACTTTAAGGCTTTCTTAATAGTCTATTGGCTCTCTCTCAAGCTTGTTCACAGGGAACGGGCACTATCTTCATAACTGTAACTAACGGGGAAATCCTTAACTTCTAATCTGGGCAGTCTGTCTTTGCCTCTGTTGGCGTGGAGCCCCTGCACCCGGTACCAACTACTTCTGGCTTCCGTGAGTGACCCTTACCAAGCAGAGCTTTGTAGACTTCCACGGGAAAAGAACTCAGGTTTCGGTGATGGCTGACTGAAGTCCTTCAGCAAAGGAGATGTAGGGCTGTATGATCCTCGGCCAAGCTGTGGGCTGTATATCTCCCCGGCCAAGCTGTAGAAGACGAAGCTTTCTACAGGAGCTCTTGATATTATGTCCTGCATGAAAGGCTTCTCTGTGTGGACTGAATCCAAAATGGCTCCTATTCCCTCCAAAACCCCAAAAAGGGGGCGGGACCAGGGAACCTAACTATAATTGACAGGTGGCTTGCCCTATGATTGCAGCCAAAAGAAGCCACCTATCTGCAGAGTCCCTGAAACTTAGGACTACAACAAACATTAAATGCAGAGCAAACAAAATTGGAGCTCCTGGTACAGTTGTACCTGCACAATGAGTGTGTTGCTTGTAGAGTGGTTGGTTCTCTTTGGCTGATTGCCTGTTGGGGCAACCAGAACAGAAGAATGCTGTGATGTGTCTTACGCAAGATGTGTCCTCCAAGTGTTGTCATTTTCATCCCAACAGCCCTAAAAATGATGCAAAGGAGACCCCAGAAAGTTCCCCCACCCCACTGCCACCAATGGGCCAGATTTTTCCGCATTTTGGGCATATAATGGGGAGATAATGTGCAGTAAGAATGAAAAGCAGGCCTGTGTTTTTGGTGAAGCATTGGATGTCTGCAACCACCGTGCCAGCCTCCTGGGGAAAGGAGAGAACTTGGCCGGAAATGTCCCTGAGTATTTTTAAGTTATTGGCGTTTCTGCATTGCAGCGTTGTTTTTCCACTGTTTCAAAAACAAAGTGCCAGATTTAGAGCTCATACCAAGAGAGGCAGAGATGGAAAAACATGATAGTACTGAAAGGCGGGGAGGGAGAACTCCTTCAAAGTTTTCATTTCTAAGGCTGCCATTTCAACCCTGCATGGAGTGTGGGACGTGGACAACGAAAGCCATGTTAAATGAAGAAAAGGGTCCCAATTTATGGGTTGTTGTGAGTTTTCTGGGCTGTATGGCCAGGTTCCAGAAGCATTCTCTCCTGACGTTTCGCCCGTATCTATGGCAGGCATGCTCAGAGGTTGAGGGGACCTGAGGATGCCTGCCATAGATGTGGGTGAAATGTCAAGATACAATGCTTCTGGAACATGGCCATACAGCCCGGAAAACTCACAGCAACCCATTGATTCTGGCTATGAAAGCCTTCAACAGTCCCAATTTAGATTAAACTAGCTATCCTCTGCCACGTGTTGCTGTGGCCCAGTCTGTGTATATGTTTTGTGTGTGTATATATTTGTGTATGTGTGTATATGTGTGTATATTGGCTGAAGAAAAATGCAAGACAATCTTTCACCTCCCTTTGTCCCTGACCGACTTATGGCAGCCCTAGCTCTTGGCTCATTCTTCTCTCTTGTGTACATATGTGGTTTTGCACATGCGTGCTATGGCCCAGTCCGTGTATATGTGTTTTGTATGTGTATATGTGTGTGTATATTTGTGTATATGTGTATATATGTGTGTTTGTGTATATATGTGGTTTTGTGCGTGTGTTGTAATGAATTTTTTGTTTTTTGGCTTTTTAAGTCTCTTCAGCTGTGTTTTTCTGTGTTTTTACGAGTGGTCACTCATTGTTGTGTTAGAGGTCTAGTGTCCAAATTTGACATCAGTTCGTTATGTGGTTTGTGAGTTATGTTAATCCCACAAACAAAGTTTGACACCACTTGAACTGCCACAGCTCAATGCTGTGGGATCCTGGGAGTTGTAGTTTGGAGAGAAACCAACCCTCTTTGGCAGAGAAGGCTAAAGGCCTTATAAAACTACACCTCCTAGGATTCCATAGCATTAAGTCATGACAGCTCACCTAGAGTCAAACAGGATTCATTTGACAATGTAGATGCACCTGAGGACATACTAATGGAACGGATGGCCCTTTGGTCAGAGTATGTTGGTGAAGAAACGCTCAGAGATTTGCTCTTGCAAGTTGCTCCACATCAAGGGCAGCCCATATTGCAGTAGCCACCAAGCAAAGTGAAATACATGTAGACCAAACTGAAAGATAAACCAAATGGACACAGAAGAAAATGCACATGCAAACCAAACTGGATTTAGACCAACAACGTGCACAGTCCTTGCACCTCCTTCCAGCTCTATGTGGGTTTTGACAACATTCTGCCTGAAAATCCACCCGAAATCCTGCAACAGTTTTCATCTCATCTTTTGGCAGAACACACCCGCTCCCACAATAGAGGCTTTAAATCAATGCCAGACTTGGGATTATGCATCTGCCTTTGTTTTCTGTTTAACGAGGGCATCCGGGGAGAGAAGAATGAGCCAAGAGCTAGGGCTGCCATAAGTCGGTCAGGGACAAAGGGAGGTGAAAGATTGTCTTGCATTTTTCTTCAGCCAATACAGGAGAAAACACAGAGATGGGGCATCTATGACACGCATTTAATCAAACTGTAATGGGGCCATACAAGGTCCTGAACCTTCTCCTAAAACCAAGGGCGAATCCATTACACTGAAGCCACCTGCCTCCATTGTTTGTGAGATAATTCTCACTAAAGACAGTTCACCCCAAATTAATTTTACATTGGATTTTGGTTTGGCTTTCACCAAATAGCTTTGCTCTCTGAGTCCATTCCTTGTTCATAGTTTCCACCAAATATCTCAATAGCTTTGCACTCCAGAGACATTTCTTGTTTATGGTTTCCACCAAACATCTCAATAGCTTTGCACTCCAGAGACATTCCTTGTTTATGGTTTCCACCAAACATCTCAATAGCTTTGCACTCCAGAGTAGTTTCTTGTTTATGGTTTCTGCCAAACATCTCAAAAGCTTTGCACTCCAGAGCCATTCCTTGTTTAAGTTTGACACCAAACATCTCAATAGCTTTGAACTCCAGAGTCATCTCTTGTTTATGGTTTCCACCAAACATCTTAATAGCTTTGCACTCCAGAGCCATTCCTTGTTCATGGTTTCCACCAAACATCTCAATAGCTTTGCACTCCAGAATCATTTCTTGTTTGTGGTTTCCATAAAACATCTCAATAGCTTTGCACTCCAGAACCATTCCTTGTTTATGGTTTTCACCAAACATCTCAATAGCTTTGCACTCCAGAGTCATTTCTTGTTTATGGTTTCCACCAAACATCTTAATAGTTTGCACTCCGGAGCCATTCTTTGTTCATGGTTTCCACCAAATATCTCAATAGCTTTGCATTCCAGAGCCATTCCTTTTTCTTGGTTTCCACTAAACATCTCAATAAGTTTGCACTTCAAGTCCATTCTTTATTTATGGTTTCCACCAATTATCTCAATAGCATTGTATTCCAGAGCCGTATGTCTTCTTGGATAAAAATATTCTTGTCTTGCAGAAGACACGTATGCATCAGAAGAAGTGGTGGACCAACAGCCGGTCTTGATGAAGGTGATGGATACAGCAGACCAGGTAAAAGAAGCTTTCCAAATACGTTTTTGGAGATGTTGAAATTTCAAATGAAATATCATCACCGATATTGAGGGTCAGGGTGGTGTTATGGTTTTAATTTAGGTTAGGAGTACATCTATGCTATAGAAGTTATGTAGTTTGGCATGTAGTTGTTCAGGGTCTTTGGCCTTCTCTGGCTAAGAGTGCTGGTGCCTTACCAAACTATAACTCTTATTATTCCATTGCAGTGATCCATGGCTGTTTAGATGGTGCCAAACTGCATTATTTCTGAGCCCTATGACTTAGGGGAGATCTGGGCTTGGATCCTTGTTCAGCCATAGAAACCCAATGGATGGCCTTAGACAAGTCGCACACTCTCAACCCCAGAGGGAAGGGAAGGGCAAGGCAAGAAATCCAAAGGAGCCCTATACAATGTAAAAACACATAACAGCAACAAATCTTGATAGTGCCCTGGCCTGCTGTGAAATTGACACATCTCCATCAGGGCTCATTTTCATATCGATGATCAAATCCATCCCAACAGCTGAAAAACCAAACCGGAGGTGAGGTTATGTTGCTTCCTGTTTCATATTGACATGAAGTGGTGCTGACGGTCAGTTGGAGGGAGTGAAAAATGGCCAAGCAAAGTTGCTCAGTCCAATATAAAACTGTGCCATTATATTTTGGATACTGGACAGATTAGATTTCTTTTGATCTCTCCATGTCCTGGAATGTGCATCTCTGCGCATCTTGACAAGGGGATTGTTTCAGGAGAGCCAGGAGAAGAGACTATCCTTTCTTCTAAAGCCAGAAACTGACATTTTAATTAAAAGAAAGAATTTGGATTCATTAGACATTTGCCAGGGCTGGCCTTGTAAGGTTATCTCAGTGACCAAATGGCGTGGACTGACCTTGCAATGCTTTTAGAGTTCCTTAGGGAATGCTCTTTGCAACCTCTGTCCAATCTTTACAATGGGCTTTATAATGCTGTGCCAAGAAATGTGCCCACTTGCTTTGGGATCCAGGCAATCCTTGGTAACAAAATACAAAATATGCAGAGGAGAATGATATTATTTGCAGATTTAATCAGTATGAATCTTTAGCTCCTCCTTTAGCGAAACTATGTGTACCAATTTTGCCAGCTGTTTACTATAGTGTTTTACTGGAAGATGTAGCAATTCCTAAGGAGGTGTCCTCCATAGTGTTTTACTGGAGGATGTAGCGATTCCTAAGGAGCTGTCCTTCATAGTGTTTTACTGTAGGACGTAGCAATTCCTAAGGAGGTGTCCTCCATAGTGTTTTACTGGAGGACATAGCGAATCCTAAGGAGGTGTCCTCCATAGTGTTTTACTGGAGGACGTAGCGAATCCTAAGGAGGTGTCCTCCATAGTGTTTTACTGTAGGACGTAGCAATTCCTAAGGAGGTGTCCTCCATAGTGTTTTACTGGAGGACATAGCGAATCCTAAGGAGGTGTCATCCATAGTGTTTTACTGGAGGACGTAGCGATTCCTAAGGAGGTGTCCTCCATAGTGTTTTACTGGAGGACGTAGCGACTCCTAAGGAGGTGCCCTCCATAGTGTTTTACTGGAGGACGTAGCGAATCCTAAGGAGGTGTCATCCATAGTGTTTTACTGGAGGACGTAGCAATTCCTAAGGAGGTGTCCTCCATAGTGTTTTACTGGAGGACGTAGCGAATCCTAAGGAGGTGTCATCCATAGTGTTTTACTGGAGGATGTAGCGATTCCTAAGGAGGTGTCCTCCATAGTGTTTTACTGGAAGATGTAGCGATTCCTAAGGAGGTGTCCTCCATAGTGTTTTACTGGAGGATGTAGCGATTCCTAAGGAGGTGTCCTTCATAGTGTTTTACTGTAGGACGTAGCAATTCCTAAGGAGGTGTCCTCCATAGTGTTTTACTGGAGGACATAGCGAATCCTAAGGAGGTGTCCTCCATAGTGTTTTACTGGAGGACGTAGCGAATCCTAAGGAGGTGTCCTCCATAGTGTTTTACTGGAGGACGTAGCAATTCCTAAGGAGGTGTCCTCCATAGTGTTTTACTGGAGGACGTAGCGAATCCTAAGGAGGTGTCATCCATAGTGTTTTACTGGAGGATGTAGCGATTCCTAAGGAGGTGTCCTCCATAGTGTTTTACTGGAAGATGTAGCGATTCCTAAGGAGGTGTCCTCCATAGTGTTTTACTGGAGGATGTAGCGATTCCTAAGGAGGTGTCCTCCATAGTGTTTTACTGGAGGATGTAGCGATTCCTAAGGAGGTGTCCTCCATAGTGTTTTACTGGAGGACGTAGCGAATCCTAAGGAGGTGTCCTCCATAGTGTTTTACTGGAGGACGTAGCGAATCCTAAGGAGGTGTCATCCATAGTGTTTTACTGGAGGACGTAGCAATTCCTAAGGAGGTGTCCTCCATAGTGTTTTACTGGAGGACGTAGCGACTCCTAAGGAGGTGCCCTCCATAGTGTTTTACTGGAGGACGTAGCGAATCCTAAGGAGGTGTCATCCATAGTGTTTTACTGGAGGACGTAGCAATTCCTAAGGAGATGTCCTCCATAGTGTTTTACTGGAGGACGTAGCGAATCCTAAGGAGGTGTCATCCATAGTGTTTTACTGGAGGATGTAGCGATTCCTAAGGAGGTGTCCTCCATAGTGTTTTACTGGAAGATGTAGCGATTCCTAAGGAGGTGTCCTCCATAGTGTTTTACTGGAGGATGTAGCGATTCCTAAGGAGGTGTCCTTCATAGTGTTTTACTGTAGGACGTAGCAATTCCTAAGGAGGTGTCCTCCATAGTGTTTTACTGGAGGACATAGCGAATCCTAAGGAGGTGTCCTCCATAGTGTTTTACTGGAGGACGTAGCGAATCCTAAGGAGGTGTCCTCCCTAGTGTTTTACTGGAGGACGTAGCAATTCCTAAGGAGGTGTCCTCCATAGTGTTTTACTGGAGGACGTAGCGAATCCTAAGGAGGTGTCATCCATAGTGTTTTACTGGAGGATGTAGCGATTCCTAAGGAGGTGTCCTCCATAGTGTTTTACTGGAAGATGTAGCGATTCCTAAGGAGGTGTCCTCCATAGTGTTTTACTGGAGGATGTAGCGATTCCTAAGGAGGTGTCCTTCATAGTGTTTTACTGTAGGACGTAGCAATTCCTAAGGAGGTGTCCTCCATAGTGTTTTACTGGAGGACATAGCGAATCCTAAGGAGGTGTCCTCCATAGTGTTTTACTGGAGGACGTAGCGAATCCTAAGGAGGTGTCCTCCATAGTGTTTTACTGGAGGACGTAGCAATTCCTAAGGAGGTGTCCTCCATAGTGTTTTACTGGAGGACGTAGTGAATCCTAAGGAGGTGTCATCCATAGTGTTTTACTGGAGGATGTAGCGATTCCTAAGGAGGTGTCCTCCATAGTGTTTTACTGGAAGATGTAGCGATTCCTAAGGAGGTGTCCTCCATAGTGTTTTACTGGAGGATGTAGCAATTCCTAAGGAGGTGTCCTTCATAGTGTTTTACTGGAGGACGTAGCAATTCCTAAGAAGGTGTCCTCCATAGTGTTTTACTGGAGGACATAGCGAATCCTAAGGAGGTGTCCTCCATAGTGTTTTACTGGAGGACATAGCAATTCCTAAGGAGGTGTCCTCCATAGTGTTTTACTGGAGGACGTAGCGAATCCTAAGGATGTGCCCTCCATAGTGTTTTACTGGAGGACGTAGCGAATCCTAAGGAGGTGTCATCCATAGTGTTTTACTGGAGGACGTAGCAATTCCTAAGGAGGTGTCCTCCATAGTGTTTTACTGGAGGACGTAGCGAATCCTAAGGAGGTGCCCTCCATAGTGTTTTACTGGAGGATGTAGCGATTCCTAAGGAGGTGTCATCCATAGTGTTTTACTGGAGGGCGTAGCGATTCCTAAGGAGGTGTCCTCCATAGTGTTTTACTGGAGGATGTAGCGATTCTTAAGGAGATGTCTTCCATAGTGTTTTTCTGGAAGACATGGTGATTCCTAAGGTGTCCACCAGATGTCCATAGACTTCTACTGGAGATCCTTAGAGACAACACCTTTCTAGGAAGTTGACCATTCCAATTGACCATTCCTCTCCTCCGGTAGGATGTCCCTGTGAACTGCGAGAGGTACCTCAACTGGGCAAACGCCTTCATCGTTGTATACAGTATCAACAACCGGAAGAGCTTTGAGGCAAGCCAGCTGTACCTGGATATCATTGCGCTCCACCTGAAGAATGCCCAGCATGAGGCACCTGTTCTTCTCATTGGAAACAAGCTGGACATGGAACAGTACAGGTAACCAGCTAGCAAGTGGCCTCAAGGAACCTCCCTGTTCTCCCTCTTCTTAATGTAGGTTCTGCTACAATGTGCTCAGATCAAGAGGCAAAAGTCAGGGCAGAATATGGAACAATTACACTATGTAACAAAATTTGCAAAAAAAAATGTTCCTGGTTTGAAAGTCTTATTCCTGATTCATTGTGCGGTCCTTACTTTGAAAGGAGCTGTTCTACTCCAGAAACTTCATTTTGGTGGCTGCCACAAACTAGGTTGAATTGGTTGAGACTCTATGGTGAAATAGGCATTGAAAACCTAGAGCAAAATATTCTATAGTCCCTCCTGCAAAGACAAAGTTTGTGCAGTTTAGCAAACTTTCCCCATGTTTTTATGAGAGAACCAAGTAGGAAATGATATTTATAACCCAGGAACAAAAATCATGTTATGTAGTGTTACCAATTGCCATGGAGCTCAGGCTTCTTATCACTCTTTCTTGTTAACCTGTGTTCCAACAAATATGTTACGTAAAGAAGACAGCAATTGGAGATGGGAACAGCAGCCATTGGAGGTAGTGATTCCCAAGCATTGGTCCTCCAGGTGTTTGGGACTTCAGGTGCATCTGTTTCCCAATTGTTCTTTTATTTGTCTCTTTCATGGATGCCATGTTCTTTGGACCAAATTCATGGCCTTTTAGATCACTTTCTGAATCATAAGAATTAAACGTTACGGGAGAGAAGTGGGGCCATCAGGGTTTTAGAGAGGTTTGGAGAAGGCCAAAAAATATGTTGCAAAACACTGATCTACACTATAGAATGAATGCATCTAAGCATCACTTAAATTGTGATTGGTCAATGTTATGGAACCATGGGAACTGTAGTTTGAGAAGATATTTCACCTTTCCTGTCAAAAAAGTGCATGTGCCTCACCAAACTAGAACTCCCAGGGGCCCATAGCATTTAGTCCTGGCGATTAAAGAGGTGCCAAACTGCATTAATTCCACCCTTGAACTTCCAGAGTTCCATTAGCCATTTAGATTGGGACTAATTAAATTGCACTCTGGTGATATCTGGAGACTCACATGAGCAACTGTGAGAGCCGTTCAGCAGTGGAACTCTCTGCCCCGGAGTGTGGTGGAGGCTCCTTCTTTGGAAGCTTTTAAACAGAGGCTGGATGGCCATCTGTCGGGGGTGCATTGAATGTGATTTTCCTGCTTCTTGGCAGAATGGGGTTGGACTGGATGGCCCATGAGGTCTCTTCCAACTCTATGATTCTATGATCCTATGATTCTAACTATTTGCAGCATTTCCTTTTTCAAGCTCTGCTTGAGAGTCAAGGAGAACGTTTATATCCATCTGCTTTCCTCAGACAGGTGACCAAAGCTGAGGGCATCTCCGTCGCTGCGAAATATGGTGCTCTCTTCTACGAAGTCTCAGCCTGCCAGGATTTCGAATCGGTGCAGAATGTTTTCCATGAAGCCGTGCGTGAAGTGAGACGAGAGGGGGAGAGGAACATGGCGGTCCGGCCCTTGTTCATCATCGAGGAGAAGCCTTCTCTCCACTTCGTGCCTCCAACCAGCATGGCTGCCAAGCCGGGAGTGGCCAATTGCACCTATAGCACCCTTTCCACGGTGAACTACAAGGAAATCCCTTCTGTGGCCCAAGCCAAGCTGGTGACGGTCAAATCCTCACGGGCTCAGAGCAAGAGGAAGGCGCCAACGTTGACATTGCTGAAGGGCTTTAAGATCTTTTAAAGCCAGGATGGACAACCACCAGAGGCCAATAAGGCCACATTAGCATTCCTTAGGACATTGAGATGTTACATCTCCATCGTAGCATATCCAAAATCCCCCTAGATTCATGGTTTGAGGAGAGATCTATCTCATTTTGGCTCCAAAAGAAACCCTCTTTTTTCAAAACAAGGAGTCAACCAGTTGACTTCTTTGACGTAGGACCATTGGGAGGCAACAATATGACCAGTTTCCCCCATTTCCTTTGAATCACCATAGTTTTCAAATATTCCTCACCATAATACCTCCCAGATTAAGAATCTCACATTTCGGGGAAGTCTTAATCCATTTTAGTCCTTCTGTTCTAAACAAGAAGCCAACTAGTTGACTTGCTTGATGTTAACCGTTGGGAGGCATTTTCCTTGGCATAGAAGGCCATCTTTGACTAAAAACCCCTATTTGACAAAGCCAAGGTTTTTGCAGATGTCAAAAACAACCTTCGATGGTTTAATTTCCTCACCCCTGTTTTAAGGGGAGGCGCTAATAGATGAAGAAGAAACTTGGACAACCCATTGGACCCATCCAGAAGTGGTTGGCTGTGCCAAACAATGGACTATTCCTTGCAATACAGCATAGCATACTGGCACAAACTCAACAAACTGTTGAGCAATGGGCAGCAGGTAAAAGTCCTTGGTGTTAAACCAGCAAAGTGCCCATATCTCCACTGGTTGGGGTGTTTTCTGCCGTTTTGGAAACTGTAGAGGAGAAAACCCAACACACAGTTGGGTTTCATCATTATGGTTGGTTATGATGGACATGAGTCCCTCTCCTTATGGCTTATGGTTGGTTCTGATGGATGTAAGGGATAATGTGCCGTGGCCATTGAGAAGAACCCATGCTCTCAACCTTGGATTAATGGCTCCCATGTTGACCCTAAGCTGCAATATGGAAGACCACTTGGTGGTTCAAGCTGGTGGTGGCATCCACCAACATTTCATAGATGAAAATTGGGAACAAACAAGCTTAGAGGATGGTTAAGATAGCAAAAGTTCTTAATGAGGAAGGACAGAGATGGACAACTACAGGTATTCTGTTGTTGTTGATGATAATCATCTCCATCCTCATCATCTGATGTGAGATCTACAACTCTTTAGAAATTATTGCACTGCTAAAGTAAACAGATCTAGCAAACATAAGATGCATCTACACTTTGGTATTAAAGCAAATTGAGACTACTTCAACTGCCACGGCTCAATGGAGTTGACATTGTGCAAGGTCTTAAGCCTTCTCTACTAAAGGATGCAGACTACAAATCCCACGATTCTATTGCGTTGTGCCATGGCAGTGCAAGTGGTGTCAAACTACATTAATTCTACTGTACCCAAAGTAAGGATTCTTTTCTATTCTATGTGTTGTCGAAGGCTTTCATGCCTAGAATCACTGGGTTTCTGTGAGTTTTCTGGGCTGTCTGGCCGTGTTCCAGAAGCATTCTCTCCTGATGTTTCACCCACATCTATGGCAGGCATCCTCAGAGGTTGTGAGGTCTGTTGGAAACTAGGCAAGTGGGCTTTACATATATCCCTGTGGAATGATGTCCAGGGTAGGAGAAAGAACTCTTGTCTACCTGAAACAAGAGAAGCCATTGAAATCCACAAGCAGGTGGACAATTTCAATAGAAAGGAGGAAACAATGAAAATGAACAAAATCTGGCTCCCAGTATTAAAAAAAACTCTAGAATCAGGACACTAAATAAAAAACAACACTCAAACAACAGGAGAATTCCAGACATTGATCAATCATGGCCAGCCTGATGGACTCCCAATAAAGGAGTCCATCAGGCAGCAACCAGCCAGGCATTGAAACTGCAAGGCCATTGAATGCTAATTTAAGGTGGCCAATTGCAACATTCACACTTGCCTCAAGCAGACTTTTCTCCCACCCTGGACATTATTCCACAGATATATAAACATCAACATCACTTGCCTAATTTGTAACAGACCTCACAACCACTGAGGTTGCCTACCATAGATGTGGGCAAAATGTCAGGAGAGAATACTTCTGGAACATGGCCAGATAGCCTGGAAAATTCACAGCAGCCCACTTTTCTATACTGTTTCCCTCTCTCGTATTTTTCGCAGCCCCAAACTCAAATAGAGTCTGTATTAAGGATAAATTGTATTGCCTCATTTGCTCACATTCCTGAAGCTTTGCAGAATCTGTCAATATTTTTGGAAGAATTTGGAAGGGGAAAACAGTTTTTTTCCCCAAGGCATGGAAGTAAGGAAAAAATATGGGGAGAGGAGGCCATCACACCAGAATGGCATGAAGAAAGGAGACAAAAAGACCTTGGTACTTTTGCTTTCTTTTCTGTACAGACTTTCCAAGAGGAAATCCAAAGATTTGGGTGGAAGGGGTGCAGAGCCCTCTGGCGGAACAAGAGTCACACGCACAACTGTGTGTCACTGTCTACATCAGTGGTTCTCAACCTGTGGGTCCCCAGATGTTTTGGCCTTCAACTTCCAGAAATCCTAACAGCTGGTAAACTGGCTGGGATTTCTAGGAGTTGGAGGCCAAAACACCTGGGGACCCACATATTGAGAATTATTAGTCTGCACTATAGAATGAATGCAGTTTGTTTCCACTTGAACTGCTATACTCTAGAACAGTGTTTCTCAACCTTCCTAATGCTGCGACCCCTTAATGCAGTTCCTTATGTTGTGGTGACCCCCAACCACAACATTATTTTTGTTGCGACTTCATACCTGTAATTTTGCTAATGTTATGAATCATAATGTAAATATCTGATATGTAGAATGTATTTTCATTCACTGGACCAAATTCGGCACAAATACTCAATACACCTAAATTTGAATACTGGTGGAGTTATCATATCATGTCTCATGGGGAGAAGAGCCACATTGATTGATTTTGTCATTTGGGAGTTGTAGTTGCTGGGATTTATGGTTCATTTAAATTAAAAGAGCATTCTGAACTCCACCAACGATGCAATTGAACCAGACTTGGCACACAGAACTCCCATGACAGAAACAGAAAATACTGGAAGGGCTTGGTGGGCATTGGCCTTGAGTTTGAGAGCTGTAGTTCACCTACATCCAAAGAGCACTGTGAACTCAAACAATGATGGATCTGGACCAAACTTGGCACAAATAATCAATATGCCCAAATGTGGACACTGGCGGAGTTTGGGGAGAAATAGACGTGGACATTTGGGAGTTGTAGTTGCTGGGATTTATAGTTCACCTGCAATCAAAGAGCATTCTGAAGCCCACCCATGACACAATTCAGCCAAACTTCCCAGACAGAACCCCCATGACCAACAGAATATACTGTATTTTCTGATGGTCTTTGGAGACCCCTCTGACATCCCCTCGCGATCCCCCCAGGGGTCCCGACCCCCAGGTTGAGAAACACTGCTCTAGAATCATTGGAGTTGTAGTTTTGCAAGGTCTTAAGCCTTATCTACCCAAGAGTGCTGGGGCTTCACCTAACTACAGCTCCCATGAATCCATAGACAGATAAAGTGGTGTCGAAGTGCAGTAATTCTACAGTATAGACACACCCGAAACACCCATTTGCTTGGCACTGTACATGGAACTCCTCTTGCTTTGACCTGAGCTAAAATGTCTCATTGCTTTCATATGAGAAGATAGTGAAGGCAAAGTATATACAGTACATGGCAGGGTGGAAAATTCTTGTTCCAAGCTCTTGTCACTCCTGCCTCAAGCAATGCCCCTGACCTTTAAGAGAAGAGATTGCAACTGCCCTTGATTGTTGTGGAAAATAGTTTAATAAAGGACACTTTGGGGAAGCCAACTGCAGTGAAATCTTCTCTGATTGGTGCGAGAGCAACTTTCCATCTCAGTAACAAAGGCTTGTATTTATTCAGCTGGAAGATCCGGAACTAATGTACATCCTGCATGTAATCCCTCATAGTCATGGTATTTTTATTACTTGGGTACCATTCCTGACTCTGTGCTCAAAACCCATTCGCACAGATTGGAATTCCCAGTTTAACAGATTCTTACAAGAACTGGGTCCTGTTGGAATAATGTCAACAAAAAAAAATGGGGGAAACTAAGAGTAAGGCTATATAGGGCAGCCTACATGCAAATCCAGACATTGGCGGATGCATCTACACCATGGAATCAATGCAGTTTAACACCACTTTTACAGCCAGCATTCTATATCATGGAATACTAGGAACTATAGATTGGAAGGACACTTGCACTCTTTGGTAGTAAAGGCTCAAGAGCAGCGTTTCTCAACATGGGGGTTGGGACCCCGGGGGGGGGGGGTCACAAGGGAATGTCAAGGGGGTTGCCAAAGACCATCAGGAAATACAGTATTTTATCTTACTCATGGGAGTTCTGTGTGCAAAGTTTGGTTCAATTTTATCATTGGTGGGATTCAGAATGCTCTTTGATTGTAAGTGAACTATGAATACCAGCAACTGTCAAGGTCTATTTTCCCCAAACTCCAGCAGTGTTCACATTTAGACATGTTGAGTATTTGTGCCAAGTTTGGTCCAGATCCATCATTGTTTGAGTCCACAGTGCTCTCTGGATATAGGTGAACTATAACTCCACAACTCAAGGTCAATGCCCACCTAACCCTCCAGTATTTTATCTTGGTCATTGAGGTTTGGTGTGCTAACTTTGGTTCAATTCCATCATTGGTGGAGTTCAGAATGCTCTTTGATTGTAGGTGAACTATAAATCCCAGAAATTACAACTCCCAAATGACAAAATCAATCCCCCTCAACCCCACCAGTATTCAAATTTGGGCGTATCGGATATTTGTGCCAAATTTGGTCCAGTGAATGAAAAAAAAAACATCCTGCATATCAGATATTTACATTATGATTCATAACAGTAGCACAATTACAGTTATGAAGTAGCAACGAAAATAATTTTATGGTTGGGGTCACCACAACATGAGGAACTGTATTGAGGGGTTGCAGCATGAGGAAGGTTGAGAAACACTGCTCAAGAGGCTTGCGAAACTACAACTCCCAGGATGCATTGAGCCATGGCAGTTAAAGTGGTGTCAAACTGCATTCATTATACAGTGTAAATGCACCCAATGATAGGCGGTACAATCTTGGGATTACGTGCCTCACCCAAAATCCAAAATCCTTGGCTTCCTGCAACACTTAGCCCCTTTTTCAAGGGAATCCTATGGGAGAAGGAGAGGGTCATTTCCAAGATTCTGATACAAAACTGTGGCTATAAAATAAAGCAAAATGATCTATAGTTATTGAATGGCTAGCCTATTTGATCCTTCTTTTTGGGCACCTGGGTCTCTCCGGCTCAGGTTCACTATCCACAGGGTTGTCGCATGGAAGGTAACACAATGTTGTGCGGTGTTTTAAAAACTGGAGCAGAGGCAACATATTTGGGCATGAGGGCACCAATCCTCCTTTGATCTCAGTCAATGAACTTTGCTCTGTCAACTGATGTTCAAGGTTGAAGGCAGTCCTGTCAGCCTGCCAGGCTTCCACTGAAATACACTGCTAGATATCCACATCTGTCTTCTCTTCGTACAAAGCTGTGACATTTCCATCCTTCCAGTGGATTGACACCTCTCCGGCGTTCTGGGTTTTGGGGAGCAAACTGTCTGCCAGGCCTTCTGGGTTGTTGTCATCCTTCAAAAGCACAAAGGCTTGCTTCATTTCTGTCCCTGCAGGCTGTGCGGTTCCATATCCTTCGTTATCCTGGAAGAGGACCTTCCGGGCCCTAAACGGTGTGTGAGATGAGAAAAAGAGAAGTTAAATCACTTCACTCAATTACAGTTAATATTCAGACTTTGGGAGATTTTTCTTTCTAAGCCCATTGAGGCCAGCTAGTATGATGGCACCCCCACCAAAGCAGACTCCAGTGGCAAGGTCCCTCCATTACACATCTGCCACCACCTTGTCCTTATCCATACCTGTTTGCCCTGATATTTGCTACCAGGAGGCCCATGCCAATCACCAGAACCAGAGCTGAAAGCCCTAGGATGCTGTAGTTCCAAGCAGATGCTAGGAATAGAGAGGAAATGAAGAAACATGAGTAAATGATTTTGTGGCCTTGCCTCCAACCTCTTTATATGGCACCACAAACCCTCTTCTCGAGGTGATGGGAGAATTGGGTTTCTGCCTATCATATTCAGTGAGGTTCACAGCGAAAATCCTGGACATACTTCTGTCTATAATCACTGGAAGACCTAGCCATTTCCAGAGAGAACACTTCTCTAAGCATTTGCAGGTCCTCCAACACAGTTCTATGATCTACCTCCACCAGAAGAGATAACACTTCTCTAGGCATCGGGACATCTTCTAGCATGGTTCTATGAGCAACTTCAATCAGAAGTTGACCATAAAGTCATGCTGGAGGACTTAGAGATTCTCATAAAGAACACTAGGCATCCGTGGGCCCCCTAGTGTGTTATTCAATGGGCAACGTTTTTCAGAGGGTGACAATAAAGTCACACCGAAGGACACAGAGATTCTTAGGACACTTCTCCAGGCATTTGGAGGTCCTCCAGCATGATTCTATGGTCAATATCTGTCAGAAGTTGGCCATAGAATCACACAACAGGACCTACATATTCTTATGGAGAACACTTCTCTAGGCACTTGTAGGTACTCCAGCATGATTCTATGATCTATTTCCTCTGGAAGAGTGAACACTCTTCTAAACATTCGTACAGCATGGTTCCACGGCCAACATTTGTCAGAAATTGGCTATAGAATTGCAAAGCAAGACCTAGAAATTCTAAGGCAGAACACTTCTCCGGGCATTTGGAGGTCTTCCAGCATGATTCCATTGTCAACTTTCTCTGAAAGAATGGACACTCCTCTAGACATTTGTAGTCCTCCAGTATGATTCTGCAGTCAACATCTGTCAGAAGTTGGCCACAAAGTCATGCTGAAGGACCTAGAGATATGTTAGAGGACCTCCAAATCCATGGAGAAGTATTCTCCCTGAGAATCTCTAGATCAGTGGTTCTCAGCCTGTGGGTCCCCAGCTGTTTTGGCTTTCAACTCCCAGAAATCCTAACAGCTGGTAAACTGGCTGGGATTTGTGGGAGTTGTAGGCAAAACTGCCTGGGGACTCACAGGTTGAGAACCGCTGCTCTAGATTCTGCTGCGTGCTTCTATGGCCAACTTCTGGCAGACGTTGACCACAGAATCACGCTGGGGGACTAGAGAAGTGTTTGCTCTACCAAAGCCTTGATAATTGTTCTAAGAATCTCTTAAGTTCTCCAGTGTGACTTTATGGCCATCTTCTGATGGAAGTTGCCAATAGAATCACGCTGGAGGGCCTACAAATGCCTAGTGTTCTTTCTAAGAATCTCTAAATCATCCAGTGTGACTTTATGAGCCACTTCTGACAGAGAGAAGTTGACCTACAAGAGGATCTACACATACCCAGAGTAGTGTTCTCTCTAGGTATCTCTCTAGGTATTTCATGGTCAACTTCATCTGGAAGAGCAAGCCCTTCTTTAGGCATTTGGAGGTACGCCAACATGATTCCATGGTCTACTTCCTCTGAGAGTGAGCATTTCTCTAGACGTTTATAGGCCCTCCAGCATGATCCCATGGTCAATGTCTGCAGGAAGAGCAAACATTTCTCTAAGCATTTGTAAGTCCTCCAGCATGATTCCATGGTCACCTTCCTCTGGAGAACTTCCATCATGATTCTATGGTCAACATCTGTCAGAAGTTGGTCATGGAATCACACAGCAGGACTTAGAGATTCCTAGAGAGAACACTAGTCTAGATATTTTTAGGTCCTCTAAGGCAATCCTATGATCAACTTCTATCAACACTGAGTTTCTTAAAATCCCAGCACCATTCTCATCTCAAGGATCCCATGCTCTACAATGATGGCCATCACACCCCAAGCTTGGTCTAAAATAAGGAGAAGAACTTACGGTCTTCCCTCCGGAAAAACCACAGCAGCTCTTGCATCACTTCTGGAGGCATCCCATCTTTCATGGAGTCTGGCGGACTACCTTGTTCATTGTCTGGGTGATGGGAGCCAGCCAGGACCAGGACAGAGGGTCCACCGATGTCAGTGTTCACTGTTGGACCACAAAAGAACACATTGGAAATATTGAGAGACTGAATAATTTACAATTAGTTATTTTGTAAATTATAGTTATATTGAGAGACTGAATAATTTACAATTTTTGGCACAGTGATTAATAAAATGTGGACTCCAGGTCCACTTGCCTAGAAGGTAAGTTAAGGATTCACATTTTTGGAGGACGGGTGGAATGGAGGCATTCTGTGGGACCACAAAATGCCATTTGGTGACCCTTACTTTAAGCTCATCCCACCTCCCCTCTACCATTTGGGAGTACAAAGAGCTCACCATACAACATGAAACAGAGGATGGTCCAAAATGTCTTCATGATGGCTGATCGACGTCTTCCAAGAGACTTTCAGATGAAGACGAAAGAAGGAAACACACACCGAATCTGAAAATTGGAAAAAGAGAAGACCTCCACAATTGAATTCACAGGCCATGGCTGGGTTTTCATCCAAACAATAATGAAGTCAACTACCATACTGAACTCAAACCAAGGTTCAGTACCTTGGAGAAATCCTTGACTAGACCCCTAGGCTGCATCGACATTGGAGAATGAATGAAGTTTGGCACTGCTTGGCTCAATGCTATGAAACTCTGGGAACTGTCATTTTACAAGGTCGGTGGCCTTTTCTGACAAGGAATGCTAGTGCTTTGATTCCCAGGATCTCATAGCACTGAGCCAAGGCTGTTAAAGGGGTGTCGAACTGCATTCATTCTACAGTGTAGACATAAAATGAGAACATAGTCTTTCTTCCAAACATGGATAGTAATTACCTATTTGAATCCCTAGTTTTCAGCACTGGTTGTGCTCTTCATACCTTGAGCTATACCCCTCCAACCGTAACAGAGTCACCAGCCTTGTAAGCTGTGAGTCATCTTCATTGAAAGCAGTTGCTGATTGTAGCTTCAAACATCAGCTATCCGGGTGACTAACCTCCTGGGTGACTCCCCCTCCTGCTATATTCCCCTGGATTTAATCTCTGAACAATTCAAAGTTCGCATTCCAAGGCCAAAGGGGATTCTCCGGGCATTTGCACTGAAGGCAACGGCTGCAGGGACACCCAGCTTTCTCTTTCCCATGCACTGTGTGTCTCTCTTAAAAGCGTATTTCTGGAAGAAGGCAAAAAGGTCCCCGTCAAGGTTTCAGTGGGGTAAAGACAAGCAACTTAAACATCCATGGTGATGGATGAGGTTTTACCTTTGCCTCCAATTTGGATACATTTCCCCATTACATAACCATAGCTTGAGGTAGTTCCATTCTATCAGATCCAGCGATTTGCGAGAGCACTTAGAACAATGGTTCTCAACCTTCCTATTGCCGCAACCCCTTAATGCAGGCCCACATGCTGTGGTGACCCCCAACCATAAAACTATTTTCGTTGCTATGTCGTAACTGTAATTTTGCTACTGTTATGAATCGTAATGTAAATATCTGATATGCAGGATGTATTCTCATTCACTGGACCAAATTTGGCACAAATACCCAATATGCCCAAATTTGAATACTGGGGAGGGGAGGTTGATTCTATCATTTGGGAGTTGTAGTTGCTGGGATTTATAGTTCACCTACAAACAAAGAGCATTCTGAACACCACCAACAATGGAATTGAACCAAACTTGGCACACAGAACTCCCATGGCCAACAGAAAATACTGGAAGGGTTTCGTGGGCATTGTCCTTGAGTTTTGGAGTTGTAGTTCACCTACATCCAGAGAGAACTGTGGACTCACACAATGATGGATCTGGACCAAACTTAGCATGAATACTCAATATGCCCAAACGTGAACACTGGTGGAGTTTGGAGAAAAATAGACCTTGTCATTTGGGAGTTGTAGTTGCTGGGATTTATAGTTCACCTACAATCAAAGAGCATTCTGAACCCCACCAACGACAGAATTGGGCCAAACTTCCCACCTAGAATCCCCACGACCAACTGATAATACTGTGCTTCCTGATGGTCTTTGGTGACCCCTTTGACACCCTCTCGTCGCTTGCCAGGGGTCCCGGCACCCAGGTTGAGAAACACTGACTTAGAATCTTGTTGCAAGTTGCCTTGGCAATAAAGGTGGAATCATAGTACTCAATGAGAATGCATAATTATATATTATAATACATGTAATGTATTATAATTATATATTTATATTACATGTAATATTACTAATAATATTACAATATAATGGCACAATACAATATAGTAATATTTAATACAGATATTGTACTATGCTAATAATATAATATAATATAATATAATATAATATAATATAATATAATATAATATAATATAATATATATTATTTATTTTTTATTTAATTACTTTACTTATATACCGCTGTTTTCAGCCTGAGGGCGACTCACAGCGGTTCACAACCAGTAAAAACAGCAATAATTCAATGAAATAATGTAACAACAATTAACAATTAACATATAATCCAAACAATAGAATTACTACATTAACCAATCACTATCGTCTCATCATCTAAAAACATAATCCAAAATTCATCATCCATTGTTCCATTCCTATGTTCATTGCCAGTCAATTGTACTAGTTATTCGAACGCCTGCACAAATAACCAGGTCTTCAGTTTCTTGCGGAACAACATTAGAGATGGTGCCAGCCTAATGACCGTGGGAAGGGTGTTCCACAGCCGAGGAGCCACCACCGAGAAGGCCCTATCTCTCGTCCCCGCCAGCCGTGCTTGAGAAGCAGGCGGGATCGAGAGCAGGGTCTCCCCGGAAGATCTCAAAGTCCTGGTGGGTTCATAGGCAGAGATGTGGTCAGATAGGCATCTTGGGCCGGAACCGTTTAAGGTTTTATAGGCCAACGCCAGCACCTTGAATTGAGCCCGGTAGCCGCTCTAAGCCCCCTTCGGGGTGAGAAGGGCGGCACATAAATGTTGTAAATAAATAAATAATGGAACTTTTCTGGCAGGCCGACCTATTCAACTTGGAACCATGAATTTTAAATTACCAATTGTGGTTATCTCACACAAATCCACAATGGGGACCACTATGTCACTGAATTCTAGTGAACCAAGTAGGGTCCTATTACATCCCAGGTACATATTAATTATTTCCCCCTTTTTTACTATTCAATATCTGCACTTACCAGAAAGGAGAATGCTTCAAAGTTGTGTCCTCTAATTCATGCATCTGCCCGCAATGAAACATTGCTCATTCCCTCCCTTTGGATGGTTGTCCTTCCCCAGCAAACATGCATTCTCCTCCCCATTCTTGACTCCCCCGCTCTCTTTGCCAAAGGTGAGTGAACTCTTTCTCAGCTTTTTATTGACTCGAGGATTGCAGAGTTGCTCCGCAGATAAAGCCCCATCATCTGCTGTGAAATGAAACCACATATAATTGCAACTCCTTAAGACAGGCACATTGTTGTATATCTGGGAAGAATAGTGCTACTGATGTATAAAGCAATTTTGTTTTATGGACGGTGCAATTCGCAATAAACAAAGAGAGCCAATGCAGCATAGTGATTTGAGCGTTGGACTATGACTCTGGGAAAGACCTGAGATTCCAATCTCTTTCGTCTTTGGAAACCTACTATGGGTGGATCCACACTGCCAAATAATGCAATTTGAACTGTATTACATGGGTCTACGCTGATCAAACTGCAGTAAATGGCAGTGTGAGTGGAATCCAAAGTGTAGACTTAATGTAGCTTGACACCATATAATCATAGAATCAAAGAGTTGGAAGAGACCTCATGGACCATCCAGTCCAACCCCCTGCCAAGAAGCAGGAATATTGCATTCATAGAATCATAGAATCATAGAATCATAGAATCAAAGAGTTGGAAGAGACCTCATGGGCCATCTAGTCCAACCCCCTCCCAAGAAGAAGGAATATTAACATTCAAATCATTCAAATCACCCCTGACAGATGGCCATCCAGCCTCTGTTTAAAAGCTTCCAAAGAAGGAGCCTCCACCACACTCCGGGGCAGAGAGTTCCACTGCTGAACGGTTCTCACCACTTGAACCTCTGTAGCTGAAGGCAACAGAGTACTGGGAGTTGTAGCTTGGCAAAGCCTTCTCTCTTCCAAAGAGTTCCAATGACTCACTGAACTACAACTCTCAGGATTCCGTGGCACTGAGTCATGACAGTCAAAGGGATGTCAAACTCCATTAATTCCACAACATCGATGCAAGCATTATCACGTCACTTGAATGGCCATGGCTCAATGGGAATTGTAGTTTTATAAGGTCTCTAGCCTTGTAACAATGCCTCACCAAACTACAAATCACAGCACAGGCAGATTGGGTTTAAATGGTCTGCGTTTCCCCAGCAAGTATCACTGTTGTGCTTTTACTATTAGAGATAAACAATGGCTTCAAACTACAAGAGAGGAGATTCCATCTGAACATGAGGAAGAACTTCCTGACTGTGAGAGCCGTTCAGCAGTGGAACTCTCTGCCCTGGAGTGTGGTGGAGGCTCCTTCTTTGGAAGCTTTTAAACAGAGGCTGGATGGCTAGCTGTCAGCGGTAATTTGAATGCAATATTCCTGCTTCTTGACAGGGGGTTGGACTGGATGGCCCATGAGGTCTCTTCCAACTCTTTCATTCTATGATTCTATGTTGGAAGGTGTCCAGAGGGAGAGGGAGACTGAAAGGATCAAAGGTCTGGTTGTTGTTGTTCATTCATTCAGTCGTTTCCGACTCTTTGTGACTTCATGGAGCAGCCCATGCCAGAGCTCCGTCGGCCGTCACCACCCCCAGCTCCTTCATGGTCAATCCAGTCACTTCAAGGATGCCATCCATCCATCTTGCCCTTGGTCGGCCCCTCTTCCTTTTTCCTTCCATTTTCACCAGTATCATTGTCTTCTCTAAGCTTTCCTTTCTTCGCATGATGTGGCCAAAGGACTTCATCTTTGCCTCTACTATTCTTCCCTCCAATGAGCAGTCGGGCTTTATTTCTTGAAGTATGGACTGGTTGGATCTTCTCGCTGTCCAAGGCACTCTCAGAACTCTCCTCCAGCAACACAATCTACAATTGAGAAATGACTATTTCCAAAACGGATCCTATACAGACCGTTCTTCCAAGACCCAACTTGCCTGTTGATTTATGCCAAAGCCAAAGGAAGAAAAGCTCAGAGGCAGTTTGGTAAGTTTCTTCCTCTGAAATAGAGCCTAAGAAGCCCTGGGATGGGTTGGCGGTCTCCCATCCAAATGCTAACCGGAACAGGCCCTGCTTAGCTTCCCAGATCAAACCAAATCTGATATTTTGTAATGTCAAATGCAAAACACATTACAACAACTATAAACACCAGGGAATGGATACCAGTCTCACAAATGATACTCCCTGCTCTGTTTTCATTCGTGACATTTTTCAGAAGGAATAGCGAGCTAGATTTGGTGTGTTTGTTCTTGTTTCTCTGCCCTTGGGACTCTTTATCTTTCATATTCGGTGTCTTTGACCCAGGACTGCTTGGTTACAGAATAACCAGGGCTATCATCCGGTGCGAGGCTCATTTGGGAGAGGAATACGCCCCAAAGAAACTAAGTACAAGCTCCCCCCAAGTTACGAACAAGATTGGTTCTGTAGCTTTGTTCTCAAGTTGCATTTCTTTGTAAGTCTGAACAGGTAATTTCAGCCAAATCTATTTTCTAGCCTTGGAGAGCATAGGAAAGGGTGGGCACCCTTGTGGCATTTGTTTAGCTCTCTGTGCCTTTTTTGGAGATTGGAAAGATTTGAACACAGTGAAAAAGAAACCCGTATATTGGTTTGGTCATGTGCTATCTTCATTCAAAACTTCCCGTCGAAAGTATCACAAAGGGCAACATTTCAGAAGAGTGCACAGAATGTAGCCTGTCCCCGCCTGAACTGTCAGGATTCATTGCAATGGGAAGCTGTTGCATCATAAAATCTCAACCCCCAAGGATTCAATTGCACCGAACTGGATCTACACTGCTAAATAATCCAGTTCAAAGCACATGATCCCCAGTTCAAACGAGGTTAAACTGCACTCATTACACTGTGTAGATGAACCCACAGATACAAACATGATGCTGGTAAGCCATAGCTGGAGCACCGTGACAAAGAATCAATCATCAAAGGCCACCATGTCCGCTCCGGGTTGTAGTCCATCATTTAATGGAGCGATCCAAGGTTCTCATAGCATGGCTTTTGGTGTTCTCTCCTTGAGCACATAGAGGAAGGGGCCAGGGTATCAATGCCCTTATTATTATTATTATTATTATTATTATTATTATTATTATTATTATTCACTCTTTATACGTATATGTGGAAGTGTGCACACACACAAATACACACACACACAAATATATATGATTCTTAAATGTTTATTTATGTTTATGTTATATTTTATTGATGTTTCGTATTGTGCGTTTAATAGCTGTTGGTTTTATGTGTGCATATATACACAAATATATATACACATGTACATACATATATACACATATATTGTAGTTTTACAAGGTCTCTAGCCTTGTAATAGTGCCTCACCAAACTACAAATCACAGGACAGGCATATTGGATTTAAATGGACTGCGTTTCCATATGGCAGTGTGGAATACACACGTGTACATGTATATACACACTTGTATGCATGCATACACATGTATGTGTATACATATACACACATGTACACACATGTACATATATGTACACATACAAATGTGTATACACACCTGTATACATACACATATGCATGTGTACACACATGTATAAATGCACACACATATATAAACACACACATACACATGTACATATATGTACACACATATATACGCATGCAAATATATGTGTATTCACATATGTATATATGTATATATGCACACATATACACATACACATGTACATATATGTACACATATACACATGCAACATACATGTGTATATACACATGCATTATACATGCACACACATGTATGTACACATACACACATATACATACAAATGTACATATATGTACACATATATGCACATGCAAATATACACGTATATAAATATACACACATGTATACATGCACACATATGTATGTACACATGCACACATATACATACAAATGTACATATGTGTATACATATATGCACATGCACACATACATGTATATAAACACATGTACACACATATGTACGTGTCTACACACATGTACACATATGTACACAATACATATAAATATGTATATATAAATATAAATATGTAAATATAAATGTAAATATATACACATGTACACAGATGTACATAAATGCACACATACATATATGCATTTGTATATACACACCTATACATATAGATAATTATGTATATATACACATAGTCAGGCACACATGCATGCCAAAGAGGGCCTGGGGAGGTCTTGGTGGGTCCCACCCTGAGGGCCCCGCCCACTGGAGCTCTGGGGCCCCGCCCACAAAGGCGAGGCGGGCCCGGATTGGCGCCCCTCCGCGTGACGCCATGACGCGACGTGAGGGGCGTGGCCGAGGACCCGGAAGCGGCGTGGGCATGCGAGGCGGGCCGCCCTGGCGGGTGCTCTTCTTCGGCACAGACGCCTTCGCCGGACAGGCCTTGCGCGCACTATGGCGGGCCCGGTGGGTCGGAGAAGGGGGGCCGGAAATGTTGGGGGGGGGTCGAAGGACAACCGGAAGTGGGAGACAAAAACCTCAGTGTGCAGTTTGGTGTTGGATAGGAAGTCCTTAAGTTCAGGAGGAAAATTGACATTTGGTTGGGAGATAAATCATTATATTTCATGTGGAGATACTTATATTTCTTTTAGAGATAAATATTTATATTGAATTTACAGAGAAATCATTAGATTTCAATGAAATATCAACAAAATTCTATTTACATTTAAGTTAAAGAGGAATATTTGTATTTCATTTAGAGAGAAGTATTTAATATAGATAGAAATAGTGATGTTTCATTTAGACAGAAATATTTATATTTAACTTAAAATTGAAATAGATTTCAGTGAAATATCCATAAAATTCTATTTATATTCAGGTTCAATTGAAATATTTATATTCAGTTTAGAGATAAATATTGATATTGAACTTAAATCAAAATAATGATTTTTAAGATGAATATGAATAAATTACATAAAAATATATATTTAAATTTATATTATAAATGTAATATACACAGTATAAATAAGGATATTTGTAAATAAATACTATAATATAAAGTATTTATAGTATAAACTAGCCGTCCCATTGGAAGAGACCTCATGGAAGAGACCTCATGGGCCATCCAGCCCAACCCCATTCTGCCAAGAAGCAGGAAAATTGCTTTCAAAGCACCCCCGACAGATGGCCATCCAGCCTCTGTTTAAAAACTTCCAAAGAAGGAGCCTCTACCACACTCCATGGCAGAGAGTTCCACTGCTGAACAGATCTCACAGTCAGGAAGTTCTTCCTCATGTCCTCTCTTATAGTTTGAAGCCATTGTGTCCTAGTCTCCAAGGCAGCAGAAAAGAAGTTTGCTCCCTCCTCCCTCTATGACTTCCTCTCACGTATTTATACATGGCTATCATGTCTCCTCTCAGCCTTCTCTTCTTCAGGCTAAACATGCCCAGCTCTTTAAGCAGCTCCTCATAGGGCTTGTTCTCCAGACCCTTGATCATTTTACTCGCCCTCCTCTGGACACATTCCAGCTTGTCAATATCAATATCTTGTACAGGCAGTCCCTAAGTTGTGAACAAGATAGGTTTTGTAGCTTTGTTCTGAAGTTGAACCTGTTGGTAAATTGGAATAGGTACATTTTTAAGTGCAATTCCATACACACACACACACACAAATATAGATAGCTATGAATAGGAGCCCCTGGTGGCACAGTGGGTTAAAGTGCTGAGCTTGTTGACCGAAAGGTCACAGGTTTGAATTCGGGGAGCAGCGTGAGCTTCCGCTGTCAGCCTCAGCTTCTGCCAACCTAGCAGTTTGAAAACATACAAATGTGAGTAGATCAATACGTACTGCTCCAGCGGGAAGATAACAGTGCTCCATGCAGTCACGCCAGCCACATGACCTTGCAAGTATCTATGGACAATGCCAGCTCTTCGGCTTAGAAATGGAGATGAGCACCACACCCCAGAGTCGGACATGACTGGACTTAACATGACTGGACTTAACAGGACATGACAGGGGAAACATTTACCTTTACCTTGTATAGTGTATGGAAGGATTAACATCCCTGTGGTATTTGTTTTGCTGCCTGTTTCCCTGTAAGAATTGGATTTTGGAATATGTGTCTTAGAAAGTCAAACTTGGCCAGGGTGGTCCACACTCCAGGATAGACCACTACAACGCTCTCTATGTGGGGCTGCCTTTGAAGACTGTTCAGAAGATTCAGATAATCCAGCGAGAAGGAGCCAGGTTAATAACTGGAGCGGCATACAGAGAGCACACAACTCCCATGTTGTGTCAGCTCCACTGGCTGACACTAGCCAGTGGAGCTGAGCACAATTAAGTAACAACAACAACAACAACAACCTTATTTTTATACCCTGCCAACCATCTCCCTTAGGGGACTCGGGGTGGCTTACAAGGGACAAGCCCAAAATTACAAGTAAAACACAACAGATTAAAAACATCAGATAAAATGAAAACACTCACTGGCATTTGTCTTACCCCTGTTCTTAACTAGAAGTCGTTTGTACGTCAGATGTTTATAACTTGACTACTGCCTGTATTTGTTTCAGAGAGCCAACTCCATGCCAACTAGTGGACCACCTGGAAGTGGTGACCCTGCCATCCAAAATGCCAAAGGGGCTCCCGGTCGAGAACACCGCAGAGCAGCTCCAGCTCCCCATCCACTTGTGGCCCGACATTGGTCCCTGCGAACACTTTGACGTCGGCGTTGTGGCATCCTTTGGGCGCCTGCTCAGCGAGGAGCTCATCCTTAAGTTCCCATAGTAAGGCTGAGAAATACTGCAGTGGGGATTAGTAGCCTGCCATTATTTTTACCAGATCATCGGGTTATGCATGATTGTTACTCTTTGTTTGTTGCTGTTGCGTTGTTTTCTCCACATTTAGTGCTTGGGTTATTCCAAAACAATTTTTGGGAAGGTAACGGCACTCCATGCATTCCTGCCGGCCACATGGCCTTGGAGGTGTCTATGGACAACACCGGCTCTTCAGCTTAGAAATGGAGATGAGCACCAACCTCTAGAGTTGGACATGACTGGACTTAATGTCAGGGGAAAACCTTTATCCAAATTATCCTTAAAAGACCAGTATAGCCTTTCTCTTTATACATATTTTCAACTTTGGAAAATTCTACTGAAGGCTAAGTATACTTATGTATGTTACAGAATGACTGACCCAGTTCTAACTCCCCAATGTTTTGATTCAGTGGTGTTCTGAATGTCCATCCCAGCTACCTTCCTCGGTGGCGAGGGCCAGCACCCATCATCCACACCGTTCTCCATGGAGATCAAACGACTGGGGCAACAATTATGCAGATCAGACCTAAAAGGTATAATTGCAATTTCATTCAGTATAACCATCTTTTTAAAAGGAACTTAAATTATGGTGATTTTTCTGGTAGACACTTTTTTCTAGTGGTCACTTTGAGTCAACTCCAGTTTCTGATGAACGGTTGCTGGTTTTCTTAATCCAGATCTATTCAGAGGAAGTTTGCCATTGCTTTGTGTCCCTTAGTGTAAAGTCTTTGTTTTTACCTCTATTATCTTCTTTCTCTCCCACCATTTATTTATAAAGTATCTGTTAGACTTTGCTTTCTGTTTACAAATTGTACACAAACGAAATATTAAAAGAGAGAACTTAATGTTCTGTGTTATGTTCCTAGGTTTGATGTAGGTCCCATTATTAAGCAGGAGTCGATCGCTGTCCCAGCCCACTGCTCAGCCAAAGAGTTGGAGTCAATATTGTCCAGTCTAGGTGCAAAACTGGTAAATTATCATTCCTTTTTCCTGGGGATTTTTAAATATTGAAATTGGGATAAGGGGCCTGAATTTGACTGTTATTATTTATTTACAGTATTTGTATACCACTTTTCTCACCCCGAGGGGGATTCAAAGCTGTTGCAACAGTCTCTATATTTTCTATGCCAATGAATATGTAAGGTTCCAGAAGAGGAATCCGTTATGAATGCTTAACTCTAGACAACCTGAAACCTGATTAGGAATGTGAATAAACTGTTTCATTTCATGTAATCTTGTGCTTTTGGATTTTGCTTTCTCAGCTCATTGCTGTTCTCCAAAACTTACCTGAAAGTTTACAGAACATGAGAGAGCAACCCAAGGAAGGAGTCACGTTTGGTAAGCAGTGGCTGTTTCATGCACCATCTAGGTATCGATTAATGGACTTTGTTGTAGATCAACCAGAGGCTGATGCTTTAACTGATGGTTTAGAGAGGATTGTGAGCTTTTCTGTGGCACAAAGTGATGGGTTCTCAAGTCTAGGAAATTCAAGCATGGGAATGATGGTTCTTTCTGTGAGAAAACTTGCTTAGAAAGTGCAAGGCCTCAAGGGCATTCGGGGGAGTCAGAAGTAGCAACAGTAGATAAGGAATCGAGTGAAGAGCTGAGTGATAAGGAGGATTCCCAGGAGAACCCACCTGGAACTTCAGAGATCAAAAAAATTCTTTGTTTAAAAATCAGGGCAGAAAATAGGTTGCACTATGCAGAGAGATTATGTTAGAAAGTTGTGAAGAAAATTCACAGGAAACAGAATGATTTCATGAGTGTCTATTAACAAAAAGTTGTTTACTTTAAGGTCAGTTCAGGCAACTCTGTGTTAGAATGTGAAGCTAAGTCTGAGTTCTCTTGTTCCTGGTTCAAGTCATGCCTTGATTTTGGATTTAATATATCCTGGAAGTTTTCTATGTTCCTTTTTATGTGCTCCTATCCCGGTTTTACTAATTATATCCTGTCCAAGTTTTATTAGTTATACCTTCTGGATTGTGGACTTACGCTGTATCTGTGATTTCTGGCTTTTCCTGGACTTTGTTGCTTCTAGAACTTTACGAGACATTTGAATTATTGTCTGGTTATCAACTGTTGCTAAAACTTTTTGGAATATATATCTTCTTTTTTATTCCTGATTTTAAATGCTTTTTATATGTTTTTACAATAAACTGTTTGCTTATATTCCTGGACTCTTGTGTAGCGCAGTGGTCATAGGTGTTTCGAGGCTTGGGGTGCAAAAGACTTGATCATTACTCTGGGATTTGTTATTGTTTCATTTCATTATCTGGATGAAAAATATCTCTTCCAGTGAGTTTTAGGGTATTTTCCGATCCCATAAGAATGGGCATGTTTGCAACCTGCGTGGACTACATCATTGTAAATCCATATCTGTATCAACTAATTGCTATGACAGGTTGGATAAGGAAGCCATCCTATACTGCAGGAAATGGGTACTAGTTGGGAACACTTTGACCTCTAAGGCTTAGTTTTGAAAAAATATTGAGCTATTTAGGGAAGGAAGCATTTCTAACTGCTCTTTGTGCTTTTATTTGACTTGAAAGCACCCAAACTCACTGCTGCAATGAGTTGCATCCGGTGGGAAGAGCAAACAGCGGAGCAGATCCTGAGGATGCATCGTGCCTTGGGCTCCATGGTGAGGCTGGTTGGCAAAT
Organism: Anolis sagrei ordinatus; assembly: GCF_025583915.1. NCBI lineage: Eukaryota > Metazoa > Chordata > Lepidosauria > Squamata > Anolidae > Anolis > Anolis sagrei. Next base: position 20,238,691 of record NW_026844367.1, on the reverse strand, counting down.
AAGCCTATAAAAGTAACTCATTGTTGGGGATATACAGTGGCATGGACACCCCAATGTCCCTTCAGGAATTAAACTGGTTAATGCCCCAATCCTGCAGGGTTTGTGTGTGTGTGTGTGTGTGTGTGTGTGTGTGTGTGTGTGTGTGAGGAGCGACTTGAGACACTGCAAGTCGCTTTTGCTGCGAGAGAATTGGCCTTCTACAAGTACGTTGCCTGGGGATGCCTGGATGTTTTACCATCTTGTGGGAAACTTCTCTCATGTGCCCACATGGGAAGCTGGAGCTAACAGACGGGAGCTCACCCTGCTCCCTGGATTTAAACTGCTGACCTTCAGGTCAGCAATTGAGCAAGCATGAGGGTTTAACCTATTTATTTATTTATTTTGAAATTTTCTACCCCGCCCTTCTCTACCCCTGAAGGGGGACTCAGGGCGGATTACAGCCGGCAACAATTCAATGCCCCACATATACAACAAATAAGCAACAGTTACATAATAAGTTAAAACGTTAAAATTAGATTTAAAACCATTTTAAATAGTACAAATTGAATTAGTATGTCAAGTCCACGTTCTATGATCAACAACTTAATCAGAAGCCTGTCCATAGTCCTTTTTCCATAGCATTATAGTCATTTCTATTGTCAGCCTGCTATCCGAATGCCTGGTCCTATAGCCATGGCTTCAACTTTTTCCTGAAGGAAAGGAGGGAAGCCATTGACCTAATTTCGCTGGGGAGCGAGTTCCATAGGCAGGGGGCCACCGCCGAGAAGGCCCTGTCCCTCGTCCCCACCAAGCGCATTTATGTTCAACTCCTTGGATAAGAGCGATCTGTATTTTTCCCAATTTAACAGAAACAGCTATTCCTTTTTTTTCAACCCAATGCGCTAGCGGGGACTCCATCCTGCAGTTGGAATGGCAGAATGCTTTTTGTCTAAACAAGTGCAAAAATCTAGCTATTTATTTTGATGCTGTGGCAAAAGAATCTGAAATACACACTAAAATACTGCCAGATTTACACAGTGGGGTCTTTCCATTGCTTGGCCCCACTCAAAATGTAGTTAAATTGAGAAGCAAATTATTTTGGCTCAAATGCCTGCCTTATTTCTTTTTTACTTAGTCTTTTAATAATATTTTAACCAAATGGTTTCAACAATTGTAAGGTTTAACTCTATTTTGATATTTATTATTTATTAGTATTTCGTCAATTATAAAACGTCATTGATTGTAAGTACCATCACTACCCATGAAAATAGATAAGATACACCTACAATTCTAAGATGCAATTCCATTATTGTTATTATATTTATTTGTATGCTGCTTTCCTCTTAACAGGGACTCAGAATGGTGAACAGTGCTAAAAACAATGCAATGTAGAGTATTTGTCTTTTGTGTGTTTTGTATTGTATGGTTTAAGGAGCCGCTGGTAGCGCAGTGGGTTAAACCCCTGTGCCGGCAGGACTGAAGACCGACAGGTTGCAGGTTCGAATCCCTCTATCAGCTCCAGCTCCTCATGTGGGGACATGAGAGAAGCCTCCCACAAGGATGGTAAAAAACATCAAAACATCCGGGTGTCCCCTGGGCAACGTCCTTGCAGGCGGCCAATACTCTCACACCAGAAGCGACTTACACGTGCACATACACACAAATATTCACACAAATATTCATATAGACAAGCATACACATATACACAATATGCATGTACACATATAAACACACAAATACACAAATATATACACCCACATATATATATATATATATGCAAACACACATATATACACAAATATATATACACACATAAACACATACACAAAAAATTGTATGGTTTTAAGATTGTGAATCTTAGTCCTGAGGAAAAGCAGGGTACAAATAAATAGATTAATGACCATAATATGATCAATGATCAATAACCATAATAAGAAATCTACCTCTGCCCTGGATGTGACTTTTGTGTGCTTCATTGTGCTGCACCTTTCCAGATGCCCCTGCAAACACTCTGGATGGGGACTGCTGTCAAACTGTTGGATTTACTTGAAGTTGAGACGTTACCTGACATCCAAGGTATTGGCATAAATAGTAATTGTAGTATTTGTCTAATTTATGTAATGTGTTAAGTTGTTTAGTGTTTTTATACTGTTGCATTGAATTTTTGCTGCTTTATTGGTTGTGAACCGCCGTGAGTCGCCTTCGGGCTGAGAACAGCGGTATATAAGTAAATAAATAAATAAATAAATAAATAAATAAATAAATAATAATCTTCAAGGTTTCTGCAAACAAGAATTTAGCACCCTAATTTCCATGACTTGTTTTTTGCTGCAAGATATTACTGCTGTGCAGCCTTACGAAGCTTGTTGGCCTGCGGTGCTTTTCATCTACCAACTTTTTTAGACACAAGGAATAAATGACCCAACTCGGAGAGCGCTGACAGGGCTGTGTCCCATCAGGACAAGGAAGATTAGCAATGAGTAACCTATTTGCATTGACCTCCGTAGCAAACGTCAACTATGTGGAATCATGGTTGTTTTCATTGGCCACTTTTCTGAGTCATACAGTCTCCTCTTGGAAAACCAGAGTTCCAGGAAACACTTGAAAGCATTGCAGGGTCTTTCTGTTTGGTTTGGCTTTGTAAGTGCCAGAGGTCACGTCAGGGCATCATAGCAATAAGTTGGCAGTTGACTCTTACAGAGAAGCAAAATGTAGAATATATGCTTTGTGTTCAGATAGGATAACAGCAGAAAAGGGAGCCATCCCAGGATCAGTGTTCTACCATAAGCAGTCAGAGACACTGGTAATCAATTGCAAGGTATGTGTCCATATATATATTTGTTTCAATGTATATATGTGTGTATTTATATACAGTGGGGGGGGGAAGTATTTAGTCAGATACCAATTGTATAAGTTCTCCCACTTAAAAAGATGAGAGAGGCCTGTAATTGACATCATAGGTAGACCTCAACTATGAGAGACGACAGTAGAAAACACATCCAGAAAATCACATTGTCTGATTTTTAACAAATTTATTTGCAAATTATGGTGGAAAATAATTATTTGGTCCATAACAAAAGTTTATTTATTTATTTATTTGGAGCATTTATTAACCGCCATTCTCAGCCCACTCGGGCGACTCACGGCGGTGTACAGTACAAAAGGCAATTCACACAAAGACAAGTACAACAGCATATTAACCATACAACAATACAACAGTTAAAATTACACTAACTAATCCGCTTCGTCTCGTAATAGAATCGTGACCAATCTCGTATTCCTTGTACCATTCCAGTCGTCTTTACCACATTACTATAGCACTTAATTAAATGCCCTCTCGAACAGCCACGTCTTGAGGCTTTTTCGGAAGGACAAAAGAGAGGGCGCCTGCCTGATGTCTGTAGGGAGAGTGTTCCACAACCGGGGGGCCACCACTGAGAAGGCCCTCTCTCTCGTCCCCGCCAGGCGTGCCTGTGAGGCAGGCGGGATCGAGAGAAGGGCCTCCCCAGACGATCTCAAGGTCCTCGTGGGCTCATAGGCCAAGATGCGGTCTGAAAGGTATTTTGGGCCGGAGCCGTTCAGGGCTTTGTAGGCCAACACCAGCACCTTAAATTGGGCCCGGTAGCAAATCGGCAGCCAGTGGAGCTGGGACAACAAGGGTGTTGTGTGCTCCCTGTATCCCGCTCCAGTTAGTAACATGGCTGCCGCACGCTGAACCAGCTGAAGCTTCCGGGCCGTCTTCAAGGGCAGCCCCACGTAGAGAGCGTTGCAGTAGTCAAGTCGGGATGTGATCAGAGCGGTGTACCACCGTGGCCAAGTCAGACATCCCGAGGTACGGGCGCAGCTGGCGCACGAGCCGAAGCTGTGCAAATGCTCCCCTGGTCACCGCTGAAACCTGGGGATCCAGGCTCAACGATGAATCCAGGATCACACCCAAGCTGCGAACCTGCGCCTTCAAGGGGAGTGCGACCCCATCCAGCACAGGCTGTAACCCTATACCCTGTTCGGCCTTGCGACTGACCAGGAGTACCTCTGTCTTGTCTGGATTTAATTTCAGTTTGTTCGCCCTCATCCAGACCGTCACAGCGGCCAGGCACCGGTTCAGGACCTCGACAGCCTCCTTAGTAGCAGGTGGAAAGGAGTGACAGAGTTGGACATCATCTGCGTACAGATGACACCGCACCCCGAAAATCCGGATGATCTCACCCAGCGGCTTCATGTAGATATTAAACAGCATGGGGGACAGTATGGAACCCTGTGGAACCCCACAAGTCAAAGGTTGTGGCGTAGAACAGGAGTCCCCCAATAACACCTTCTGGGTGCGGCCCTCCAGGAATGAGTGGAGCCACTGCAAAGCAGTGCCCCCAAGGCCCATTTCCGCAAGGCGCCCCAGAAGGATACTGTGGTCGACAGTATCGAAGGCCGCTGAGAGGTCCAGGAGCACCAACAGGGACACACTCCCCCTGTCTAGCTCCCGACGCAGATCATCCACTAAGGCGACCAAGACCGTCTCGGTACCATGTCCCGGTCTGAAGCCAGACTGTGCCGGATCCAGAATATCCGTGTCTCTCAAGAATACCTGGAGTTGTGAGGCCACCACGCTTTCCATGACTTTGCCCAAAAAGGGGAGATTGGAAACAGGCCGAAAGTGTCGAATTTAGTGGGGTCCAGTGATGGTTTCTTCAACAGCGGTTTTATAATTGCTTGTTTTAAGCACGCTGGAATCTTGCCTTCCCGAAGGGAGGCATTAACCACCACCGTTACCCACTCAGCCAATCCCCCTCTGGCCTCCTTCAGAAGCCAGGATGGGCAGGGGTCTAGGATGGACGTGGTGGGCCTCATTCCTCCAAGTATCTTGTCCACATCCTCGGGTTTCACAAACTGAAAAGAATCCATCAAAATAGGACAAGCAGGTGCTCTTGTTACATCCTCTGAGACTGCATTTAACGCGGCGTCCAGCCCAGAACGGATCAAGGCGACTTTGTCTGCAAAGAACCGAGCAAATGCTTCACAGCGCGTGACCGAATTGTCAGGGCTCCCGCCAGAGGTGGCGGGAGTTAAAAGACCTCTAACAATCCGAAACAACTCCGCCGGACGGTTCTTTGCAGACGCAATAGTGGCCGCAAAGAAAACTTTCTTTGCGGCCTTTATTGCCGCGGCATATGCCCTAAGAAAGGACACAAACCGTGCTCGGTTTGACTCGCTTGGATCCGAACGCCACACGCTCTCTAGTTCCCTCTTCTTTCGCTTCATCACTGCCAGCTCCTCGGTAAACCAAGGAGCTGGTTTAGCTCGGCTACTTGAGAGGGGACGTTCTGGAGCGATCGTGTCTATTGCCCTAGTCATCTCCCCATTCCAGAGAGCGACCAAGGCCTCGACATGGTCACCTACCGAGGTTGCAGGAAAATCCCCAAGAGCCGTCAGGAATCCATTCGGATCCATAAAGCCTCCTGGGGCGGACCATCTTAGTGGGTCCTCCACCCTTGCAGAGGTTAGGGGGCGCAGTGAGCCTAAATCTGATCAGGAAGTGGTCGGTCCATGGCAACGGAGAGATGGACAACTCCTCCACACTGCCACCCTGCTCCCATCCCTGGCAGAAAACCAAGTCCAATGTATGTCCAGCACAGTGGGTAGGGCCAGTTATTCGTTGGGACAGCCCCATGGTTGCCATGGCGGACATGAAGTCCTGAGCTGCTCCTGTGAGGGTCGCCTCGGCATGGATGTTGAAGTCCCCCAGCACAAGAAGCCGTTGAGACTCCAACGCCAGGCTCGAGACCACCCCCGCTAGCTCAGGTAGGGAGACTGTAGTGCAGCGAGGTGGACGGTACACTAACAGAATCCCTATTCTGTCCCGGTCACCCACCCTCAGGTGGACGCATTCAAAATTTGTGGTCTGCGGGATGGGACTCCTGGTCAGATGGATGGAATCTCTATAGACCACTGCGACCCCGCCTCCCCGTCCTCCGGATCTCGGTTGGTGCTGTACGGAGAAGCCTGGAGGACAAAGCTGGGTAAGATTTATGCCCCCAGCTTCATCCAGCCAGGTCTCCGTAATGCACGCCAGATCTGCCCGCTCATCCAGGATTAAGTCCTGGATCCAGGTCGTTTTTCCGTTGACAGACCTGGCGTTCAGCAGCACCACCTTCAATCCGGAGGGCCCGCTCACCTGGTTACACCAATATACCTTAGGAGACCGGTTTAGGGTTGTTAATGTTGGTAAGCGGTCCGAATTAAGCCGAATTTGAGGTCTCCTTTTACCGCATCTCCTCCTCCCCACCACGACCTCTATGGGGGCCCCTCGGCTAGTGGAACACCTCCCCTCCTCCATGCCGCAGTCCAGCACCAAGGTCTTATTTCCAATATCGCTCGAAGTTTGGATTGTTGGCCTTTGCCATCTCCCTTGCCTCCCCTCCTCCCCCCTCCCTGCCCCATCCTTGTTCACAGGCTCCAGCCCTCCTCCTCCCCTGCCCCCTCCACTAGTCAGCAGTAACAGGGACAGAACAAATAGGGGGATGGGGAGCCACATGGATAACAATAGATTCAGGTGGGGCTAGGCGTTCAGCCACACCAGTTAAACAGTTCGTAAAGTGCAAGAGACTTAAATGCCACCCAGTCAGTAATATCACTCAATCAACAACATACTGCGTACCGTTGGGCACATACATAAAGTGCAAGATCTAAGGTGCAGTACATAAAGTGAAAGATCTAAGTGCAATAGATACCCAAACTGGTTCTCTCAATTAACTAAAGTGCGGCATAGAGGAAAAGGATGGGGGCGTAGTGCTGGTATAATTTAGCAGCAGTGGCAGGCGCCTTAAAGTGCTATTGCGTTCTTGATCAAATTAGCAGCAAACGACAACCAAGGGGTAACTGAGGTAGTGATATGTAATCACACTCTCACAAGGATGATGGTAATAGTAATTGGATAAGGTTATTAAAATTGTTATGATTCAGATGTAATCCCTAGACGGTTGGTCTAAAAGCGGATGGGTCATCCGGCGATGTCAACACAGCGGCGGTCAGCACAGTTGAACTACGATGATATCTCTTCATACAAAGAGGCCAGCATAAGAGGTCTACACAAACGGTCTACACAAGAGGTCTACACAGTAACAATCAGCAGTTCAACACAGTCAACACAATCAGCAGGCACTGCTGGACCATGAAAGATCACACAATTTGTCCAAGATTGGATCAGCGGGATGCAAAGGTGGCGGTAATTTGGTCACAGGTGGCCGACTCAGTCTTCCGGGGGTGGTGGATACCGGACAACCACCGAAAGATCTAAAATGCTCTAGGCTAAAGTGACATAGTAGTAGAACCAGTTCGAAAAAAGTTCTTTGCCTTCTTGGACTAGGCCACTTCTCAATCAAGGGTAGTCAGTTCAGAATTAGGAGACCGGTTTCTGAGGATCCGTGAAGGACAAGCTGGCATCCCCTTGGCCAGGCTCCCGCCTCTTCCCGACCAGCCAATGGGTGGTGGCACTAATCACAAGCAGATGAGCAGATGGTATACTCATGCAAGAGGCAGTGTCTGTTGGTCCATTGTTAGTCAATTCACGTCACAGTTGCCAAGAGCTTTCAAAGCTGGAGATCAGATGTTATTTATAAGTTCATCTCAGTACTTTGTTATATATCGTTTACTAGCCATCCCCTGCCACACGTTGCTGTGGCCCAGTCTGTGTATATGTGTTTATGTGTGTGTAAATATTTGTGTATATATATATGTGTGTTTGCATGCATGCATGCATGCATATATATGTGTGTGTGTGTATTTGTGTTGTTCATGTATACATGCATATTGTGTATATGTGTGTGCTTGTCTATATGAATATTTGTGTGAATATTTGTGTGTGCATGTGTATATGTATATATGTGTGTGTATATGTGTATATTTGTGTATGTTTGTGCATATATATATATATATATATACATGTGTGTATGAATGTGTGCATGTGTATATGTATATGAGTGTATTTGTATATGTATATATGGTGTATTTTTTGGGGTTTTAAGTCTGTTCCGCTGGGATTTTGGGTGTGGGTGTGGGTGTATTTGTGTGTGTTTTAGGGGTGATGGATACTTACTGGACTGTTAGGTGTGTTGTTTCCAAATTTCGTGTCAATTGGTCCAGTGGTTTTTGAGTTAGGTTAATCTCACAAACGAACATTACATTTTTATTTATATAGATTGGCAATGACAGAGATCAAACGTTTTCTGTAAGTCCTTATAAGGTTGGCACACACTGTTGCTGGTATGTTGGCCCATTCCTCCATGCAGATCTCCTGAAGAGCAGTGATGTTTTGGGGCTGTCTCTGCGCAACACGGACTTTCAACTCCCTCCAAAGATTTTCTATAGAGTTGAGATCTGGAGACTGGCTAGACCACTCCAGGACCTTGAAATGCTTCTTACGGAGCAGCCACTCTTTCTTTCCCTTGGCGATGTGAGATCTTGCATGGAGCCCCAGACTGAGAGAGATTGTCAGTGGTCTTGTATCTCTTCCATCTTCTAATTATTTCTCCCACAGTTGATTTCTTCACACCAAGCTGCTTGCCTATTGCAGATTCAGTCTTCCTAGTCTGGTGCAGGGTGACAAATTTGTTTCTGGTGTCCTTCGACAGCTCTTTGGCCTTCACCAGAGAGGAGTTTGAAGTGTGACTGCTTGAGGTTGTGGAAGGTGCTTTTATACTGATAACAAGTTCAAATAGGTGCCATTACTACAGGTAATGAGTGGAGGACAGAGGAGCCTCTTCAAAATGAAGTTACAGGTCTGTGAGACCAGAAATCTTGCTAGTTTGTAGGTGACCAAATGCCATACTTTCTGGCATATAAGACTACTTTTTAACCCAAGAAAATCTTCTCAAAAGCCAAGGGTCGTCTTATACGCCGGGAGTCATCTTATACTCAGGGAGTTGTCATATAGAGTGGGTGCTGAAACTTCCAATCCGGATTGGAGAATCTGTGGTTGCTGCATATGGTGGGGGGAGCTCAAAAATGGCAATGGCCACGTCCCTGCCACATGCAGTGACTGTATGAAAGCATTAAGGGCAACGCTGTACAAGTACGGTAAAAGAAAATCCATTCATCAGGATTTGTGGACTTCATGTGGTCCTGGTGGTGAGGTGAAGGGGCGTCTCACCGGAAAGGTGTAAGTGAAGGGCGGAGCAAGCTGCAGGTGTCCGGGGCACCTGGAGTATGGAAAAAAGAGATAGAGTGGCTCTGGGCCCAGAAAAACACACCTCTTTTACCTGTCTGGCCCGCCCTTGTATCCTATTACCATACCTCCTCCTCTGCCTCTCAGCTCTCGCTCCTGAAGGCTGCAGTGAAGGTGCACATTTGCGAGATCTGAGAGGCAGAGAAGGAGGTATAGTAATAGGAAAATTACCATATTGAAATCAAATCTGATGCTTTTTAAATTTTTATTTGATGTGCATTGGAAGAGGGGTCGTCTTGAATATATCCCAAATTCTGTATTTTAACTGGAAAAATTGGGGGGTCATCTTATATGCCCAGTCATCTTATATGCTGGAAAATATGGTACTTATTTTCCATCATAATTTGCAAATAAATTACTTAAAAATCAAACAATGTGATTTTCTGGATGTGTTTTCTCATGTTGTCTCTCATAGTTGAAGTCTACCTATGATGTCAATTACAGGCCTCTCTCGTCTTTTTAAGTGGGAGAACTTGTACAATTGGTATCTGACTAAATGCTTCCCCCCCTCCCACTGTATGTGTGTGTGTATATATCTATATCAATAAATGCCAGTAAGTGTAACCAGAGTCTCCTCAAGCTGCTGCATTGATGCAGCTCCCATTGAATGCATTGCTTCCAGATTAAGTTTATTCTGGCTTGCATTGTCCTTCTCTGTGGCTTGGAGATGCAACATGTGTAGAGTGATGAAACCTTTCTGAAATCCCTGTCTTTTTGGGTCCCACATAAGATTCTATTTGCTATCTATATTCTGGAAGCCTAGACTGAGGTCTTGTCATGAATGCCGCTTATTTCACCAGCTAGCCATTGAAAACCTATTTTGATAGTCAAGCCCTGCTGCGAAGGAGCAGAGTGCTGCAGCGTGATGGATCTAGCCTTCTCCCTCCAGCGTATAATGCTTTCAAGGAGCAGGCATTGCAACCTCTGTGGGAGAAGGCAGGTCACATCATCCTTTAGCACTGATTTCCATTGGTCCAAATGGCTACCAAGCTTTTAAAGCAGGTTTCAGGATCTTTTGTATATGTAGCAATAGTGCCACGATTGCAAATGAGAATGTAATGCCTTGAGTTTAACGACATCCCTGACTAACAGGATGCAAGTCATGGTTTTACAAAATGGAATGTGTCCAGAGGAGGGCGACTAAAATGATCAAGGGTCTGAAGAACAAGCCCTATGAGGAGCGGCTTAAAGAGCAGGGCATGTTTAGCCTGAAGAAGAGAAGGCCGAGAGGAGACATGATAGCCATGTATAAATATGTGAGAGGAAGTCATAGGGAGGAGGGAGCAAGCTTGTTTTCTGCTGCCCTGGAGACTAGGACGTAATGGAACAATGGCTTCAAACTACAAAAAAGGAGATTCCAGTTGAACATTAGGAAGAGCTTCCTGACTCTGAGAGCCGTTCAGCAGAGGAACTATGTGCCTCGGAGTGTGGTAGAGGCTCTTTCTTTGGAAGCTTTTAAAAAGGCTGGATGGCTATCTGTTGGGGGTGCTATGAATGCATAGTTTTAATTTTTTAATTTATTGTTTTTATGTTCTGTAATGTTTCTTTTTTGCTTTTTATAAAAAAAAATGCCATATTTTATTTCAGGCTGATATGGGCAGGCAGGATAGAAATAATGCAAATAAATAAATAAATAAATGTACTGTCGAAGGCTTTCATGGCCGGAATCACTGGGTTGTTGTAGGTTTTTCCGGGCTATATGGCCATGTTCTAGAGGCATTTTTTTTCCTGACGTTTCGCCTGCATCTATGGCAAGCATCCTCAGAGGTAGTGAGGTCTGTTGGAACTAGGAAAATGGGTTTATATATCTGTGGCTTGACCAGGGTGGGACAAAGGACTCTTGTCTGCTGGAGCTAGGTGTGAATGTTTCAACTGACCACCTTGATTAGCATATAATGGCTTGGAAGTGCCTGGGGGAATCTTTTTGAGAGGTGATTTGATGTGCCTGATTGTTTACTCTCTCTTGTTTTTCTGTTGTAATTTTTGAGTTTTTTAATACTGGTAGCCAGATTTTGTTCATTTTCATGGTTTCTTCCTTTCTGTTGAAATTGTCCACATGCTTGTGGATTTCAATAGCTTCTCTGTGTAGTCTGACATGGTAGTTGAGAACACAGAAATGCTGGACCACTCTCACAACCACCATGTCAGACTACACAGAGAAGCCATTGAAATCCACAAGCATGTGGACAATTTCAACAGAAAGGAGGAAAACATGAAAATGAACAAAATCTGGCTACCAGTATTAAAAAATTACAACCGCAAAACAACAGAGAGTAAACAATCAGGCACATCAAATCACCTCTCAACAAAAGATTCCCCCAGGCACTTCCAAACCATTAAATGCTAATCAAGGTGGTCAGTTGAAACATTCACACCTAGCTCCAGCAGACAAAAGTCCTTTGTCCCACCCTGGTCATTCCACAGATATATAAACCCATTTTCCTACTTCCAACAGACCTCACTACCTCTGAGGATGCTTGCCATAGATGCAGGCGAAACGTCAGGGAAAAAAATGCCTCTAGAACATGGCGATATAGCCCGGAAAAACCTACAACAACCTAAATAAATAAATATTCCTGCTTCTTGGCAGGGGGTTGGACTGGATGGCCCACGAGGTCTCTTCCAACTCTATGATTCTATGATACTATGATTCTATGTTTCAAAACCCCAAATCATAGAATCATTGAGATGGCAGAGACCCCTAAACGCCATCTAGTCCAATACCCTTCTGCCATGCAGGAAAAGCACACTCAAATCCCTCTTGAATGATGGTCATCCAGCCTCTGTTTAAAAGCCTCCAAAGAGGCAGTAAGTTCCACTGTTGAACAGCTCTCACCATCAGGAAGTTCTTTCTAACGACTTGTGTTACATTTCATTTCTGTGTGATGTGGTTGCAGACTTGCTGAGCCTTTTTAAAACGTAATTGCTGATGCTCTTTCTAGGAAGGCTGGGTCGGAGCGAAAGGGGTCGTCCTGAAGAAGAAGCTGACCGCTGCCGATTTCTACAATGGCTACTTGCATCCGTGGTTTCAGCAGAATGCTAAAATGCCTCCTGAGAGATGCAGGTTTCAGACTCTCAAGCTGGTCACAACCAAAAGGAGCCCAAAAGGAACAGTGTTGCAGGCTCACAACACATAGTCGTAGTCACAACCTCCTGCATCCAAGTCCAAAAGAACCAGTGGCTTCTATAAGCTGGAGACTGGTAATAATATATCAGTTCTGCTCCAGAAGCAAAGCATATCCCTGGCGCAGTTCAAAGGTTGGAAAGAGCAGAAGTGATATCATTTGAGCTTTGCTCCTTGTCTGCACCTGCAAAAGGACTTGAGGGTATCTGCTCACCTTGAATCCTGTATCCAAGTCAAGTGGTTGGAACTTGGAATACATTTCCAGCCCAGCAAAGGCGCTTTCCTAGCCTCTGTATCCCAATTCTGTGTATAAAGCGCATTATAGTTTTGGTTTTGCATTTAAATTACCAGTTTGTGATCCAGTAAACTGGGCATTAAATTATTTTCATAAGTTTGTGTCTCCCAAATAACAACGTCTATTCTGCCACACCGTAGATCAGGCATGAGCAAACTTGGGCCCTCCAGGTGTTTTGGACTTCAACTCCCACAATTCCTAATAGCCGATAGGCTGTTAGGAATTGTGGGAGTTGCAGTCCAAAACACCTGGAGGGTCAAAGTTTGCCCATGCTCACCATAGATTGAAACATGGACTGCTTTTGGCTGATGAGAGAGTCAAGTGAATTAAGATTGTTGTTGTGTGTGCCTTCAAGTCGTTTCAGACTTAAAGTGACCCTAAGTCTAAAATTCAAGTTGGAAGCCTTGGTTTGGGGACCCCTGAACTAGAGAAAGGTGCACCTTTCCCCTTATATAAACATCTCTAAGAATGAGGTGTGTCTTAGAATTGCAGGTGTATCTTATGTATTCTTGGTGATAATGAAATTAGTGTGCATCTTACATTCAGTGGTGTCTTTCAACTGAGGCTGCAGTGACACAACAGGTTAAACTGTTGAGCTGCTGAACTTGCTGACCTTAAGGTTGGCAGTTTGAATCTGTGGGACAGGGTGAGCTCCTGCTGTTAGCCCCAGCGCCTGCCAACCTAGCAGTTCGAAAACATGTAAATGTGAGTAGATCAATAGGTACCATCTCTGCGGGAAGGCAAACAGGTGCTCCAAGCAGTCATGCCGGCCACATGACCAGGAGGTGTCTACAGACAACACCAGCTCCTCGGCTTGGAAATGGAGATGAGCACATACTCAGAGCTGGAGATGAGTACCATCTTCAGAGCTGGAGATGAAAGGGGAAGCTTTTGCCTTTGTGTATTTGTGTTTCATTGCATCAAGGCACTGAATGTTTGCCTGTGTCTGTATATATCAATGGATCCCAACCTTTTTTTTAACCAGGAACCGCCTGACCAGGGACCACTCTCCAACATAAGTACCAAAAGAGTTACGAATCAGTTTTTGGTCAACTTTAGGTTTAATTTGGTTATTTGGGGTGCTGATTCAGAAAATTGCATTGGATAGACCACATCAGCTCTAGTTTCCGATACAGAACATGTGCCATCCAGTAGTCACCATCTGCTCACCCACAGAAAACCATATTTAATAAGCCTCAGTACTATAAGAAGGTTTTGCAAGACATTTCGTCAGTTTATGGATACATCCCAATTTGCTAGTATCCTTCTTGAATTGTGATGACCGGACATATTTTTCCAGGTGGGATTTGACCAAAGTAGTATAGAGGAATGCTGGTACTTTTTATTTTGATCTGGACACACCATGGTCCTGTTGATGAGGCCAAGAATTACATTGGCTTTTTTAGCTGCTGCATCAACATGGTTGATTCAGTCTTTACCTATTGGTCTACTAAGACCTCTAGATCCTTTTCACATGTTCTGCCTTCAGCTCATTAATAAGTGAATCCACCAAGTATTTCAGGAAGGAATGCACACAAAGAGCCATTCAACAAATATGGAAAATAAATACCATTGTTCACAATTCAGGTGGACATCTTACAGTTAAATCCAGTCTTAAGAAATCACTTCTTTTTCTTTATTGGTTAATAATAATATTTGCTAATGGGGCTGGCAAAGCCAGTCGTACCACTAAAAAAATATTTTATGTACATTCCTTTACATTGCATATCCCGCCTACTGTTCTTTATGCTAATTTTTCTCAGCATTTGCAGAAGTGCAAGCTAATAATGTAGATAGGCATTTGATTCTTGAGTTTTTCTAAACTGATTTTGTTAAATAAGACATCCTTTGGAAAAGAGCAACATGTGGGTGTTAAGAACGGTTGCATTCTAAAGCAGCTGCCGGATGCCTGTTTTCGTCCTCGCTTCTGTTCCATCTTGCTGCCTTGCAGATCTGAACAGACGCAACTCTCATTAGTCCAACCAGTGACCATCCGGAGCTGGTGGGGTTTGTAGTCCAAAATACCCAACTTAGGACAAGATGAAATGCAGCCTGAATGAATTCTGTCTGCCAGCAACTCTTGTGTGGCATTCCTAGAACAAGATCTGAATGTCAGTATAAGGCCATCTTCAAGCATTTCAGTTTGGGAAAAGAGGCTTTGCATCATCATATGGTGACAGTTGGTGGCTCCCTTGTCAGTGGGACCACAAATCCCTTCCAGGTTTTAGTCTGAACTTTAAAGGGGTTATCTGAGATTCCCTTGATTGGTTGGGCAGAGCTTTAAAGGACCCCTCTCTGTTTGCTCCTTTACAGTTCAGAAGAAAATCCGGAGTGGACTCATGACTCATGCTGGAAGGGACTGTTGCCACCACTGATGCATGCATTTCCAAATACTCTGGCATCTTCATAGAGCTGCTAGTAGAGAGTCGGAGATGGCAGCTGGGAGCTTATTGGGCTTTTTGAGGAATTCTAACCAAGGGCATGCCCTTCCCTCGGATCAGAGCTCTGCGGCTTTGGCTCGGCCTTCGTACGCCGATCCTCTCTCGAAGAGGTCTTGCTGGATACTGGCTGGGCACGTTCCGCAGAGCCTGGAACAAATTTTGCTGTTGCGCATCTCTTTCTTGGCAGTTAAAAGTGAGCGCGACACCGAGGTTGCTCTTCATGATCCTTGAGGAGCTGTCCGAGGTGCCATCGAAACATCTGCCCAAAGCTATTTCCTTGGCCGTCCTCGGGTCCTGATCTGTAACGGTGTAGATACCATAGTTGTGGCCCAGCGGGTCAAGAGGAGCCAACATGGTATATTGGCTGGAGTCATTATTAACGGCAACAGGAAGGTGGTTGACTAGGTATTCGTGCAACATGCTGTTGACGCTCTCTCTGTAGCAGCTTCCCTGTGGGATGATTTTCACGAGGGTCCGATCGATACGTTCCTGGTCATATAACATGCCGCTGCACTTGAATTCGAGGCATGCAGCCGAAAGGTTGGGGTAGTCCAAGTCTCGGATGCTCCGCACGTCTCTGATGCCATAGAGCCTTCCAACAGTCCGGGGGTGAGTGCCGCCCATGTTGCGAGACCGTATGTTGACCTCCAGAGGCCCGTTGATTTTCACCTTAATGTAACATGCTCTAAACTCCACTGGCCGGGGCCACCAAGCCAGATAGTCCTCTATCCAATTGACGGGGTCATCTTCGTTGAATGGAACCGTGTTATAGTCGTAGCGGTCCCCCTCTACCCTGTAAAACCTGAAATGAGCAGCCGTGTAAGGAGCTGCTTCACATTCTTGCAGCTTTTCATAGGGGTAAATGGGCCCGTTGCTCTCTTCGGCAGCATTAGGGGAGGGCTTGGCCACGCTGATCCTGAAAGCAGTCTTCTTCACATTGCGATCGAAGTGATCCGTCCGCTGATACCTGAGCTTGCTGAGGTAGGGCTGTGGGACTCCGATGGCAAATGGATTAAGCCTTGGCGAGGAAGGGACAGCCTCAAGTTCCTCTCCCCCAAGACTTGCCATGATGTAGGCACTATAGGCATCCGGGTTTTGGTCATCGCAGAAGGCCGGCACGCACACTCCATTGGAGCTGGTCACCCCACTGTCAAAGCGGCCCCACGCTCTAGGGTTAGTAGAATATCCCGGTGTGGGTTCCAAATTGATGACTGAAACCACCACTCCCGTCACTTGCTCGCTGGGCAGGTACCTCTCGCTCCTGTAAGTACGCACCTTGATATAACACCGCCGGCTCTCTGGCACATCCAGGTTGAAAAGCCGCCTTTCCCTGATCTCCATGTTGCCGACCAGAAATGTCCGTTCCTCCCGTTTGCTGCGCTGGCTCCGGTCAAGCTGGAAGTCCCCTTCTTCCTCCCATAAGCCTGTCTGTGGGTTGAGAGACCAAAGCTTCATGCCTTCCAGGTGTTCTGGCATCCGGACTTGGGAGGAATCCAGGTGGACTTTGACTTTTCCTGCATTGAGAGACTCTGTGGCCGCTTCGTCAGTGAAATCCATGGAAAACATGCCGTAAGTCCGCAGTGGGAGCATGTCGCCTTCATCGTCCACAAAATTCAAGTCACTTTGTGCCATGGCTGCATTGGAGACGTTCCTTGGATCCAGGAAAGTCACACTGGCTTTGACTTTCCCTGTGTAGGGGTCTCCATTCTGTCTGTAAAATGTATTGGGAGGGATTTCCAGTTTTCCCATGGGATCATCTCCCTCCATGTCCCCCAAGGAGATCATACTAGTCTCATTGGAGTCTAAAGTGATGGGCGGCTTCTTCCGTAACATCTTGACCTCATGAAAGACGGATCCACCATTCTTGTTGAAAGGCAACACTTTGGTGGTGTTCACAAATTTGTGCAAGCGATCCACAAACGTGAGCACTAGTCTCTCGGTGTTCGGTGGCACTTGAACTGAGAAGGTCCCCTTGTAACCTGTCATGCCGACCCGGTTGTTCCCCATGAAAATGTGGCCAAACCTCATGGGCTCATCTGTGTCCGAAGCCACAGCTCTCCCTCGAACCACGACTTTGGCCTCAGTGCATTTCTGACAACCGCACTCCACCGTCACTTTGATGGGAAGGGTGTATCCGGCACACGACAGCTCTCGCATCTCCATTTTGGTGGCCCCACAGCAGTTGGTGACGCCGTCCTTGCAGCGGAGGCTTTTGTCTAATGCTCCAGCACATGTCTTGGGTGGACAATTCCCAACGTCATAGGAGAAGGAGTTGGTTGAGTTCTGGAAGCAGTCATGGGGAAGCTGAATAAAATGACCCTCAGGCTTTGGGTTGCAGGGAGCTTCATTCTTTCCTATTGAGAAAGATTTTTGACATTGGTTTGGTGAACAATGATTCATTTAGGGGCATAAGAAGAAAGATTAATAGAATCATAGAGTTGGAGGAGACCTCATGGGCCATCCAGTCCAACCCCTTGCCAAGAAGCAAGAAAATAGCATTCAAAGCACCCTCGACAGATGGCCATCCAGCCTATGTTTAAAAGACTCCAAAGAAGGGGCTATTATATAGCTAGACAAGCTAGGTTAGTGCAGGTTGAGCATTCCTTATCCAGAATTCCCAAATACTTTCATGGGTGGCTGAGATATAGTGACATCTTTCATTTCTAATGGTTCAATGGTTCAATGTGATTATTATTATTATTATTATTATTATCATTATCATTATCATTATCATTATTATTATTGGAGCCCCCAGTGGCACAGTGGGATAAACCCCTATGCCGGCAGGACTGAAGACCGACAGGTCACAGGTTCGAATCCGGGGAGAGGTGGATGAGCTCCCTCTATCAGCTCCAGCTCCTCATGGGGGGACATGAGAGAAGCTTCCCACAAGGATGATAAAAACATCAAATCATCCGGGCATCCCCTGGGCAACGTCCTTGCAGACGGCCAATTCTCTCACATCAGAAGCGACTTGCAATTTCTCAAGTTGCTCCTGACACGACAAAAATATTATTATGATTATTGTTATTGTTATTATTATTATTATTATTATTATTATTATTATTATTATTATTTCTTATCCGCCTCTCTTCAAGGTGGGTTACAAAACACCTACCATTGTGTATAAATTGACCTTTCCCCAAAAAATCCTTACCTATAATGGAAAGAGTGGCCACTTGTGACTTCACAGAACCTGCCTCATTGCTGGTCTTGCACAAATATTGCCCAGAATGGTCCGCCTTCAAGTTCTTGAGCAGCAGGTTGTTCTTGTATTTGTACAGCATCGGGTCCAGAAGGGTTTCGTTGTGGAACCTATACACATTTCAGGACAGAAAATCATCAAGGCTCAGTGTCACAGCAATCTTGTTTCTTTGGAACACTTCCTCACCATTTTGTGTTTTCCTGGTCTCCTGTCTCTGGTTTTAGCTTAGTAAAAACTCATCCCTTAATCTGACCATGCTCAAAAACTATAGACTGGTGTCATTTTTGCTATTTATTAGTAAAATTCTGGAATGGGTGGTGGCCAACAATGCCAGGAGTCCTTGGATGAAGCGGATTTTCCTGACCCATTTCAATCTGGCTTCAGGCCGGGTCATGGAACAGAAACGGCTTTGGTCACCTTGCTGGATGATCTACTTGGAGAACTAGATAAGGGGAATGTGACCTGTTTGGATCTCCCGGACCTTTCAGTGGCTTTCAATACCATTAGCCATGGCATCCTTCTGGAGTGACTAACAGGTATGGGGCTGAGAGGTGCTGTTTTGCAGTGGTTCCAGTCCTTTCTCTCAGATTGCAGCCAAAAACTGGTGTTGGGGAAGTCCTGCTCAAACCCATGGCAATTAGACTGTGGGTCCCACAGGGCTCATCACTTTCTCCAATGTTATTTAACATCTACATGAAACCACTGGGAGAGAGTTTTGGAGTTCAGTATCATCTGTGTGCAGATGCTACCCAACTCTGCTCTTGTCAGTTCATAGGTACAGCGCTTGGTTTATGGTAATCATATTTTGTTATTTTATCCAGGATGTCCAGTTTGGCTTGTACCCAGTTAGTTATGCTTTCCGTGATGTGTACTACAGGTACAGCCAACATATTGATTGTCTTTATTGTTTTTCTTCCATTGAGCTTTGATTTCAAGATTTTTCTGACCCTTCTAATTGTTGTTGTTGTTGTTTTGAAACATGGGTGGTTGAATTCATGGGTGCAGAATCTGCGGATATGGAAGGCCAACTGTAATCAATGTTTAATACAGCTATAATTGCTGCTTTGCCACCAATGTAATGGCAATATTTTGTCATTTATTTTTCAGCATTGTCAGTATTAGAGTTTGCCTTTATTCAGTCTAAGAGGCAAAACCAGCATATGTCTTTTATGACCTTCTGTTAATATCTTACCAAAAATATCGACTGGGAACTGGGTCTCCAACGGCATTGCAGCAGAACGAAACACTTTGCCCCTCTCTTCTCGCTTTGCTTTCTGGATGGGTCACCATATATGGTTTTTCTAAAGTTGAAGGAAAGAGAACTTCAATATTAATTTATTGTCTCCTGTGTTCAATTTCAAGGGTTGCAAAGGATAGGTCTCAAGGAAAACATCTTTGACTCCGTGTAATGTCATATGGCAGGTAGACCTTGGTAATGTCACAAGGTTCGACATGATATATGAGCCATCATCTACAGTTGTAGAGTTTGCCATTCAAATGGAAAACATTGTGTCTAATAAATGGGGGAAATATATGTGTGGTTGATAAAAAAACATGTTTCAAAAAGTCATTCCAATTTTTGTTTTCCCCCACCCACCCAAAAAGTCACAACAGCAATCTCCTTGAATGCCTGTTTGTCTATATGACACACAATCACCCACATAACTTCAACTTAGCATAGATTTATACTATTACTTACTTGCCTTAGTCCTCTTTGCAGATTCAATAATTTTATTTATTATTATTAGACTGTCTCTAAACCCGTGATGGTGAACCTATGACACGCGTGTCAGCACTGACACGCATGGCTATTTTTGATGACACGCAGACACATGCAGCCACATACAAAGAAATACACCTTATAAGAGGCAATCTAATTTCATCCTTAAATATGTAAAAGGCTCTACAAATTTAACATCTGCATGTTTGAGCATTGTTCATAACTCAGCATGGATTATACATTTTTCTTATTTAAACTATAAATATTGCAAATTTATGGGGGGTTTTCCTCAAAGTGACACTCCACCCAAGTTATGCTCAGGGTTTTGGCAAATTTTGACACACCAAGCTCAAAAGGTTCTCCATCACTGCTCTAAACGGTTGGCTGCTGCAGCCCTCGTTGGGCTTTCTGATGCTGAGCACTGCATTCTGGGAAATGTAGTTTAGGGCAGGGCCTTTTACATTCTCTGCCACAGGGGGCCTCACCTTCCCAAACTACATTTCCCAGAATATTGTGTTCTCAGTCTCCTGCTCTAGCTGACCTTCCTTATGGCAACCAGCAGAAAGGTCTTAATTTAAACACTAGCAATGGCCTTTTGGCCAAAGTTGCTTAATTCTTATATTGAAAATTCAACAGACTTTGGGAGGCATCCAAATGTTACAGAATCTTAACGAAAATGATTGGTGAGTGTTTCGATTCTAAAATTTCCCCCTTTCCTGCATGTTTCTAATATCAATTTGTATGCATAAATTTGATGCATCTTATTTATAGACAATAGTGTCTAGATCTAGGGAAGTAATGCTACCCCTCTATTACGCTTTGGTTAGACAACACCTGGAATATTATGTCCAATTCTGGGCACCACAATTCAAGAGAGATATTGACAAGCTGGAATGTGTCTAGAGGAGGGCGACTAAAATGATCAAGGGTCTGGAGAACAAGCCCTATGACGAGCGGCTTAAGGAGCTGGGCATGTTTAGCCTGAAGAAGAGAAGGCTGAGAGGAGATATGATAGCCATGTATAAATATGTGAGAGGAAGCCACAGGGAGGAGGGAGCAAGCTTGTTTTCTGCTTCCTTGGAGACTAGGACGCGGAACAATGGCTTCAAACTACAAGAGAGGAGATTCCTCCTGAACACGAGGAAGAACTTCCTGACTGTGAGAGCCGTTCAGCAGTGGAACTCTCTGCCCCGGAGTGTGGTGGAGGCTCCTTCTTTGGAAGCTTTTAAACAGAGGCTGGATGGCCATCTGTCAAGGGTGATTTGAATACAATGTTCCTGCTTCTTGGCAGGGGGTTGGACGGGATGGCCCATGAGGTCTCTTCCAATTCTTTGATTCTATGATTCTAATTCAATTTTTGCACACCCTTAATATATATACTTTGATAGTGTCTTCCTGCATAGCAGTATGGGGATGGCTCATGTGGTCTCTTCCAACTTTATGACTGTATGCCCATCTTTCAAGACAGTGCTCTCGCCCGGACATTCTTCCCCTGAGGACTAGAGAAGAAGGACCACCGGCCAAAACAAGCTGTGTTCTCATTTTCCCATTCAAGGAAAGGATCTTATGAGAGTGTTTTAGGTATGAGGTAACAGATCGCATCCCTCTCTGAGGCTGAAGATATCCGAATTCCTCTTTACCTGATCTTTTCAAGTGAACCTGGACCAAAGAGGAACGTCCAGGATTTGCTGGCACCGTGACCAAAGCGGTTCTGTATCTTGGCTTTTTAATCTCCAAGGTTGTTTTCCCATCAGGACAGATGCCAGGAATGTGAAATGCTCCATTGTCATCCGTTATGGTTAGCAACTTGGTTGCTTTGGCCTGTAAGTAGATGGAGGCAGCGACCGCAGGGGCCCCGTCCGGAAGGGAGACCTTTCCTCGCAGCAAATTCTCCTCGCACATGCAAGCATCGCACTCTGCATTCACGCGGCCCATGGAGCAAGTCAGGTTGCACACTTCGACAGGGAGAAGAAAAATTTATTTATTTTATTTATTTACCTTACTTATATACCGCTGTTCTCAGCCCGAAGGCGACTCACAGCAGTTCACAACAAATAAAAAAGAGCAAGAATTCAATGCTACAGTATAAAAGCAATTAACAACCTACACATTACACAATTAGTAAACAATTACTACAATAGCCATTCACTGTCGTCTCATCATCAAAAACATGATCCCGATTCGTCATCCATTGTTCATTCCAGTGTTCGTTAACCAATCATTGCACTAATTATTCGAATGCCTGCTCAAATAGCCAGGTCTTCAGTTTTTTATGGAATACCATTAGAGATGGTGCTAGTCTAATGTCTGTAGGAAGGGTGTTCCACAGCCGAGGAGCCACCACCAAAAAGGCCCTATCACTCGTCCCCGCCAGCCGTGCTTGGGAAGCAGGCGGGATCGAGAGCAGGGCCTCCCCGGAAGATCTCAAAGTCCTGGCGGGTTCATAGGCAGAGATGCGGGCGGATAGGTAGCTTGGGCCGGAACCGTTTAGGGCTTTAAAGGCCAACGCCAGCACTTTGAATTGAGCCTGGTAGCAGAACGGTAGCCAGTGGAGTTGGCGCAACAGGGGGGTTGTATGCTCCCTGCGCTCCGCTCCTGTTAGGATCATGGCTGCCGAGGGTTGGACTAATTGGAGCTTCCGAGCCGTCTTCAAAGGCATCCCCACGTAGAGAGCGTTGCAGTAGTCTAAACGGGATGTAACCAGAGCGTGGACTACCGTGGCCAAGTCAGACTTCCCAAGGTACGGGCGCAGCTGGCGCACAAGCTTTAGCTGTGCAAATGCTCCCCAGGTCACCACCGAAACCTGGGGCCCCAGGCTCAGCGATGAGTCCAGGATCACACCCAAGCTGCGAACCTGCGCCTTCAGGGGGAGTGCAACCCATCCAACACAGGCTGTAACCCTATGCCCTGTTCGGCCTTGCGACTGACCAGGAGTACCTCTGTCTTGTCTGGATTCAATTTCAATTTGTTCGCCCTTATCCAGACCGTCACAGCGGCCAAGCACCGGTTCAGGACCTGGACAGCCTCCTTAGTAGCAGGTGGAAAGGAGTGACAGAGTTGGACATCATCCGCGTACAGATGACACCGTACCCCGAAACTCCGGATGATCTCCCAGCGGCTTCATGTAGATGTTAAACAACATGGGAGACAATATTGAGCCCTGAGGAACCCCACAAGACAAAGGTGTGGGGTTGAACAGGTGTCTCCCAGTAACACCTTCTGGGTACGAGCCTCCAGGAATGACCGGAGCCACTGCAGAACAGTACCTCCAAGACCCATCCCCGCAAGGCGTCCCAGAAGGATATTGTGGTTGATGGTATCGAAGGCCGCTGAGAGGTCCAGCAGCACCAACAGGGACACACTCCCCCTGTCGAGCTCCCGGTGCAGATCATCCAAGGCGACCAAGGCTGTCTCGGTACCATGTCCCGGCCTAAAGCATTTGAATACACATTATTATGTTTTTCCTCTGGAACCACTACGATTTATGGAATCAATAGGACTTGCATGAGAGTTGATGTTACATTCAAGTATTGGTGTTAGAAGAAGGTGACCCTCCAATGTTGCTGGACTGTTGAGAACTGAAGTCCCAAACACCTCAAAGATTGGGTGATTTCTACTCTAAGTTTAAATGATAATATTTAAATACCTCTCTTTCAACCTCTTCCTCTCCTCCCTTGCTCCCTCTATCAATAATAATAATAATAATAATAATAATGAAATAATAATAAAAATATAAAATAATAATAATATTAATAATCTATATAAATAAAAATGTAATGTTCGTTTGTGGTATTCACAGAACTCAAAAACCACTGGGGCAATTGGCACCAAATTTGGACATGATACACCTAACAACCCAATGTATGTCCTTCATTAAAAAAAATTGATTTTGTCATTTGGGAGTTGTAGTTGCTGGGATTTATAGTTCACCTACAATCAAAGAGCATTCTGAACTCCACCAGTGATGGAATTGAACCAAACTTGGCACACAGTTCTCCCATGACCAACAGAAAATACTGGAAGGGTTTGGTGGACATTGACCTTGAGTTTGGGTGTTGTAGTTCACCTACATCCAGAGATCACTGTGGACTCAAACAATGATGGATCTAGACCAAACTCTACACGAATACTCAATGTGCCCAAATGTGAACACTGGTGGAGTTTGGGGGAAATCGAATCTTGACATTTGGGAGTTGTAGTTGCTGGGATTTATAGTTCACCTACAATCACAGAGCATTCTGAAGCCCACCAATGATAGAATTAGGCCAAGCCTCCCACACAGAACCACCATGTGGGCCACAGCAACGCGTGGCAGGGGATGGCTAGTAATAAATAAAGCTTTACTTATATACCGCTCTATCTCCCCGAGGGGGACTCAGAGCGGTTTCCAAGTAACGTCACCGAAACTTACAAAGTAAACAGCATAACATAAAATTAACAAAACAACATAAGCATAAAATTATCACCATAACACATGTATATTAAAAATAATCCTGCCTATTCAGAGCAATTAAAAAGCCGGGCCAAGGCTAGTGCAAACTCAAAATATGAGGGGGCCAGGAATTAAGTACAGTGCTATAACAGGCTAAGGGCAATAGCAGGTACGGGTCTGTGGCTGCTCATTTCCAGGGCCTATTGGAGGGATGACCGGGGTTATAGGTAAGAAGTGCAAGGCCATATTCAATAATGTTTGGGGATGGGCTAGAACTGGTTATTCTCAAAGGCTTGTTGAAACCACCAGGTCTTCAGGCTCTTACAAAAGGAGGGGAGGGATGGGGCCTGTCTTATTTCCCTTGGAAGGGTGTTCCAGAGGTGGGGAGCCACCACTGAGAAGGCCCTCTCTCTCGTCTCCACCAACCATACTTGTGACGGTGGTGGGAGCAAAAGGAGGGCCTCCCCAGAAGATCTTAGAAGTTCATAGAAGGAGATGCGATCACGGAGATAGGTAGGTAGGACCAGAACCATTTAGGGCTTTACAGGTCATGACCTGCACCTTGAATTTGGCTCAGCAACTTATTGGCAGCCAATGAAGCTGTTTTAATAGGATCTATCTATCTATCTATCTATCTATCTATCTATCTATCTATCTATCCATATCTATCCATATCTATCTATCTATCTATCTATCTATCTATCTATCTATCTTTGAATCTATTATACTATATAAAACGATATTTGTACCTGGGTTATAAATGTCATTTTGTAATTGGTTCTATCATAAAAATATGGAAAAGGTTTATTAAACTGCTATCTACCTATGCATCTATTATCTATCTATCTGAATTTTTTTTCAAATTTTGTTGCATAGTGTTATCTATCCATCTATTATCTGTCCATCTATTTATGCAACTATTATCTACCTACCCACCTAATTTAGATCTAGCCTATCTGCCAAAAGTGTCACTCACTTGGTTTAACACTACAATTTACAAAATGAAGCCTTAATTAAAATACCATTTCAAAACCAATCAATTAAAGCCAAGAAAATAAACTCATAAAATTGTGGTTGCAATGTTCAGAGCATTCATTCACAAGCAAGTGCCTTCCAGATGTTTTGCGGCTACAGCCAAACAAGTATTACAACATTTCAGCCTAGTCAAGAAAAGTCTAATCAAGAAAAAGAAATATGAGAGTGAGATCCTCCATATTTTTGGCTGTCTTGCTAACTGGAAAACATTGTTCTCCCCACACACCCCAAAATGACATGGATATTCCAGCGTTCTAGCCACAGAGCCCGCTTTGAGCATATAGAAGCAGTCACATTTTGTGCACAATTGGAAATGCACAGAAAAGGACATTAAGGCAACAGGTCCTTAAAGTTGCTATAGATTAAAGTTAGATAGGGCTAGCATTAGATAGGGTTAGAATTAGGATTAGAGTTAGATAGGATTAGGGTTAAAATTAGATAGGTTTAGGGTAAGAGTTGTGGTTAGATACAGTTAGGTTAGAGTTAGGGTAAGAGATAGAATTAGAGTTAGATACTAGGCCTGTTTGATCAAGAAAAAATTTGTTTCTAAAATCGATTTGTAATTGGGGTGTTTTTTTGTTTCGATATTTAAAATAATTACAAAACTTTGCCCCAAAAAAGTTTTGGTATTTAAGAAATTTTGTAAATATTAACGAATTTTTAGAATATTTTTGGTATTTCTTAAGAATAATATTAAAATAATATTAAAAAAATATTTTAAAATGGAAAATTAACCAAAAAATGGCCCAAATGTGGACCAAACACAGGCAGGATACAGCAAATGAGAGCACACACCAACAGAAGAGTCTTTTCTTTTTTAGAATATTTATATTAAAAATAATATTAAAAAATAATATTAAAATAATATTAAAAAATATTTTAAAATGGAAAATTAACCAAAAAATGGCCCAAATGTGGACCAAACACAGGCAGGAGACAGCAAATGAGAGCACACACCAACAGAAGAGTCTTTTCTTTTTTAGAATATTTTTTAAGAATAATATTAAAATAATATTAAAAAATAATATTAAAATAATATTAAAACATATTTTAAAATAGAAAATTAACCAAAAAATGGCCCAAATGTGGACCAAACACAGGCAGGAGACAGCAAATGAGAGCACACACCAACAGAAGAGTCTTTTCTTTTTTAGAATATTTTTTAAGAATAATATTAAAATAATATTAAAAAAAAATATTAAAATAATATAAAAAATATTTTAAAATGGAAAATTAACCAAAAAATGGCCCAAATGTGGACCAAACACAGGCAGGAGACAGCAAATGAGAGCACACACCAACAGAAGAGTCTTTTCTTTTTTAGAATATTTTTTAAAATAATATTAAAATAATATTAAAAAATAATATTAAAATAATATTAAATATTTTAAAATGTAAAATTAACCAAAAAATGGCCCAAATGTGGACCAAACACAGGCAGGAGACAGCAAATGAGAGCACACCAACAGAAGAGTCTTTTCTTTTTTAGAATAATATTAAAATAATATTAAAAAATAATAAAAATAATATTAAAAATAATATTAAAAATATTTTAAAATGGAAAATTAACCAAAAAATGGCCCAAATGTGGACCAAACACAGGCAGGAGACAGCAAATGAAGCAAGCAGCACTCACAGCAGCAAGGAATGAATCCAATCCAGTTGCTAGCCAAGCCAAGCCAACCCAATGCAAACTCCCTCGCCCTCTGCAGCAATGAGCTACGGGCCGCGCGGAGCCGCTTTGAAAGGGCTCGCCGGCCAATCAAAAACAAACAGCCACGGACCCATGGTGCACTGCTTGGGAGCGCCGGATTGGCTCCCAGGCACCAGCACTCCAGCAGCCTCCACCCCATTAACGAAACGAGCGGAAGCTCGTTAAATCTATGGGGGCTGCCGGTTCGATATTTTAAAACCCTTCCGGGTTTGGAAATGTGTTTTGATATCGCTTCAAAAATGCCAGAAATAACGAATTAATAACGAATTAATGAATTAACGAACGAAACCGCACAGGCCTATTAGATACAATTAGTGTTAGAGTTAGCATTACATAGGATTAGCATTAGACAGGGTTAGAATTGAAATTAGGTAGAGTTAGGGTAAGAGTTGGGGTTAGAGTTAGATACAGTTAGGGATAGTTAGGGTTAGATACAATTAGGGTTATATAGGGTTAGGGTAAGATAGAATTGGAGACAATTAGAGTTAGATAGGGTTACGGTAAGAGTTAGATAGGGTTAGAATTAGAGTTAGATAGAGTAAGGGTTAGAGTTAGATACTATTAGGGTTATATGGGGTTAGGGTAAGAGATAGGGTTAGAGTTAGATACAGTTAGATAGGTTTAGTGAGAGATACAATCAGAGTTAGATAGGGTAAGGGTTAGAGTTAGATAGGGTTAGAGTTAGATACAATTAGAGTTAGATGGGGTTAGAGTAAGATAGGATTAGAGACAATTAGAGTTAGATAGGGTTAGGGTAAGAGTTAGATAGGGTTAGAATTAGAGTTAGATAGGGTAAGGGTTAGGGTAAGAGTTAGATAGGGTTAGAGTTAGATACAGTTAGAGTTAGAGTTAGATAGGTTTAGTGTGAGATACAATTAGAGTTAGATAGGGTAAGGATTAGAGTTAGATAGGGTTAGAGTTAGATACAATTAGGGTTATATAGGGTTAGGGTAAGAGTTAGGGTTAGAGTTAGATAGATACAGTTAGAGTTAGAATAAGAGTTAGATAGGGTTAGTGTTAGATACAATTAGAGTTAGATAAGGTAAGAGTTAGAGTTAGATAGGGTTAGAGTTAGATACAATTAGATTTAGATAGTTAGGATAAGAGTTAGGGTTAGAGTTGGATAGAGTTAGGGTTAGATAGGCTTAGAGGAAGAGTTGGATAGAGTTAGAGTTAGATAGGGTTAGAGTTGAAGTTAGGGATAAGGCACCTGAGCAAGGTGATCCCAGGCAGCGCCTCCCTTCTTCGCTCACTTCTTCACAGCGTGGGTCCAAAAGGCTTTCAGCTAAGCAAGTCCTGGTCCGGGTCTGGATGCCAGTTTGATCACACTTTGCAGAGCACTCACTCCACTTTGACCATGAAGACCACAGGGTTTTTGAATCCTGAGGTAAGGAATCTGGAAACAGCAATTATCTGCAGGTATTACCAAATCAACAGGAACCTTGCGTCATTTTCTCTCTCTTTCCAATAATTTTTAGAACGGGCTCTTCTCCAATATCGGAAGCAATGCCCTTTATTTCTCATGGCTCGGGGCATGCTACAACATAGCTAAAGCACATAATCATTATATAAAATACACATATTAAAACTTATTTCTACATATGTTAAAACACACAGAACAAAGATTAAAATATAGTGAACACAAGACGTGAGTGATTAAAATTGGCTGGGTTTTAATCTCCAAAATGGTTTTCCCATCAGGGCAGATGCCAGGAATGTGAAATGTTCTGTTGTCATCTGTTCCCCCACCATCAACCTTCATAAAAGAACACTACACTCTCTGTATTGTCGAAGGCTTTCATGGCCGGAATCACTGGGTTGTTGTAAGTTTTTTCGGGCTATATGGCCATGTTCTAGAGGCATTTCTCCTGATGTTTCACCTGCATCTATGGCAAGCATCCTCAGACCTCACTACCTCTGAGGATGCTTGCCATAGATGCAGGCGAAACGTCAGGAGAAATGCCTCTAGAACATGGCCATATAGCCCGAAGAAACCTACAACAACCCACTACACTCTCTTCTCTCTTCTTTGGACAGAAAGTGCTGTTGGAAGGTCCTATCAGCAAATGGAAATCCTTACCTGCTGGACACAGGAAGCGCACCGCATAATTCAAGCAGGTCTGCCCTTCCGGCTGCTCCTTGTTTAGGCACCAGAACCCCTCCTGGGTACTGAAGTGGACCACTTGGCCTGTGTTGTCTGCAGGGATCCAGTCAGTTGTCCGGACTTCAATGCGGAGGGGATTTGGGCAGAGCCTCTCCCGGTAGTAGAAACGGATGGCATCCAGGCGCTCATAGTCCCCACTGCCTCCGGGGTGGTCAATGTTGAACCACGTGGTCCATGTTCCATGGTCTGAGCAACAAAGAAGGAGTACTGACATCTCTCCCAAATGTATTGTCGAAGGCTTTCATGGCTGGAATCACTAGGTTCTTGTGGGTTTTTTTCGGGCTATAGGGCCATGTTCTAGAGGCATTTCTCCTGATGTTTCGCCTGCATCTATGGCAAGCATCCTCAGAGGCGAAACGTCAGGAGAAATGCCTCTAGAATATGGCCCTATAGCCCGAAAAAACGCACAAGAACCTAGTCTCTCCCAAATGTTGGGTACCCTTTGTATCAGTGATGAAGAACTTTATTTACAGTTGCAAGACTGCAAAAAGGGGGTATTCTGCCTGACATAAAAAGGGAAAACCACCAAGAAGGCCATGACTTGGGTTCCTACAAACCATGTTAATGAAGGTCCTCTCCTTAGAACCTCAGTGCCTGGAGAGGCTCAAATAGGGTGCATTTGCACTGTGAAATGAATGCAGTTTGACACCACTTTAACTGCCTTAGTGCCTTGACTCAATGCTATGGATTCATTGATGTAGTTGTTAGGGGTGTGCAATTTTTTCGTTAGTTGTCGTAAGTCATATCCGATTTGTTGAATTCTTACTTACGATTCGATATCCGACATGGCCTGCGCCAAAAACTTAAGAATCAAAACTTAAGAATCAAACATTACATCAATTTAACACAATTTAGCCTTTTGTAGATTTGTAGAAAACAACAATGAATCATTTTTAAACCTAATCAGCAAAGAACCAACTGGGAAGGATAATATACCTCCTTCTGGGCAAATGATTGTGGTCGTCATCTGTTCCAGCTGGAATGAAATAAACAAGTCGGTGGCTTTCCTTTAACTTGGTGAGATTTATTTGGGAAAATAGGGGAACATTCTTTCTGGGTGCTTATTGTCTCGCCAGGTGTCCGGATCCTCTTTTTGGGTCTGGCCGGCCTCTGTCTCGGTAGGGCCTCCTAAATTCGTGCTCGACATCATTGTTGCCTTTTGAACGCATGGTATGGTTCAGGTCCACAAATATGGGTTTTTATCTATGGAATGTTTCCCTGTCTCCCAGCTCTGTGCAGTGTTCTAGATAGAGGCACAAACTGCACTTCCATGCTCTCTTTCCAGTTTTCCAGCCAAAACAGTGAAGCTGCATTTCTTTTGGCCACAGCCAGCATCTGCGTTGGGCAGCAGCAAGTCTAAACATGTTTTCCATTAGGGAAGAAGGCCATGGTTGGATCTGTTTTAAATTAAGTCATTTATGTATATTTGTTTCTTTTAAGGGAACAGCGGAGTGCAATACATCCTCCTTTCTTAAAACAAACTGCCCAAGATGGGACATGACTTACTGTCTGAACCACGTTTGGCAGAAAGGCTGTAAGGTCTCTCTCCAGGCTGGATCCTGCGGACCGATTGCTTTAAAATTGGCTCACCTTTGGGAGGAAAAAACAAAGTTAAATTAGCTGGAAAAAAATATATCCCAGTGATAATGATAGCGTCATCTATTTCCCACAACAACATACCCTTTGGCATTTCACAGACAAAATTGAAGGATGTATCTATACTGTAGAAGTAATGCAGTTAGGAAGAACGTTCAGCAGTGGAATCTGCTGCCTTGGAGTCCAGTGGAGTCTCCTCTGGAGGTTTTAAACAAAGGCTGGGTGGCCATCTACCTTACTTGCTTACTTAGGCAATCCCTTGTTGTCTGAGTAGGATAGTCTTCCAGGATCAGTGTGTTGGTG
The DNA here is from genome assembly GCF_025583915.1 of Anolis sagrei ordinatus. Lineage (NCBI taxonomy): Eukaryota > Metazoa > Chordata > Lepidosauria > Squamata > Anolidae > Anolis > Anolis sagrei. The sequence continues at coordinate 20,207,469 of NW_026844367.1, read as the reverse complement.
GGTCAGTAGGTGACTGTGGAGCCCTGTCCTTGACCTGCATCTTCTCCTGCAGTGAGGGCATTGGTTTCCAGGTGGAAGGCAGTCCCAATCAGGGTTGGCTTGACTCACCTTCCTCTTGGCACGTTTCTCTCTTTTGCCCTCTATTCGTGCCTCTTCAAATTCTATAGCAGTGCTGGTCACAGCTGACCTCCAGCTGGAGCGCTCAAGGGCCAGGGCTTCCCAGTTCTCCGTGTCTATGCCAGAGTTTTTAAGGTTGGCTTTGAGCCCATCTTTAAATCTCTTTTCCTGTCCTCCAACATTCCATTTTCCATTCTTGAGTTCAGAGTAGAGTAACTGCTTTGGCAGACGGTGGTTGGCATCCGGACAACGTGGCCAGTCCAGTGGCGTTTATGGTGGAGGAGCATTGCTTCAATGCTGGTGGTCTTTGCTTCTTCCAGCACACTGACATTTGTCCGCTTGTCTTCCCAAGAGATTTGCAGGATTTTCTGAAGGCAGCGCTGATGGAATCATTCCAGGAGTTGCATGTGACGTCTGTAGACAGTCCACGTCTCGCAGGCTTAAAACTTTTTAAATAGCACCTTGGTATCCCTATGGATATCCCAGTCTTCAAACATTCTCTGTTTCATTCAGAAAAAAGCTGCACTCGCAGAGCTCGGGCGGTGTTGTGTTTCAGTGTCAATGTTGACTTTTGTGGAGAGGTGACTGCCAAGGTAGCAGAAATAATCACCATTTTCTAATGTTACACCATTAAGCTGTATTTCTGGCATTGGAGAGGGATTGGCTGGTGACTGCTGCTTTGATTGGGTGTTCATACATGGCAGAAGAGGGTTGGGCTGGATGGCCTTTGAGGATCTCTGCCAACTCTAGGATTTTATACTAGCAAACACACCAATGGCTTGGAGAAAGGCACACCGCTTTATTGTGGGAACTCCATTCTAAGCGAGGAAAGTTACTCAGGGTGATGATCTATCTTAACTACATCTTAGAAGGTTGAGATAGGAGTAATGGAAAGTAGAAGAAGTGGAGAAAACATCTCTAAGAAGATCAGAAGGCTCAGGAAGCACGGAGAGAGGTCATTTCAAGTCAAGCTATCTGTTATTCCTTTCTACTCTTCAGTGCTAAGTGTTGTTGCATTTCCATCAGTTTGGTCATTCCTAGACATGAGCTCTTTTGCAACTGTCTTGGCCAAAGCTTTATTTGAATTATGGGCCAACCTCATAATCATGTCCTATGGCAACAGAGCCTTGTTGATGTTGTTGTTGTTGTTGTTGTTGTTATCGTCATGACTTATGCCATCCCAAGTTGGCTCCCATTCTCTAACATGGGACATCTGCTGATGCAAAGGAGAGTTGGATGCGTGCTACAATCTGGTGAACAGCAAGACTTTATTGCGCCTCTCACATCCTTTTGCGCGAAGACAAGACATGATGTCATTTTAATATCAAACTTCAAAGGCAGGCAGCCTTTGAAAGAAAGGAAAATGTGCGTGGGGGAATCTAAAAGGTAGGCAAGTAAAATAAGTCGATACAGCCGCTATTTGGCATTTACTGCACTGCTTTGGCCAATCCTCAAGTTTCTGGGCCACAGGGCTCTTGGTGCTGATCCCCTGCACTATTCGAAGTATATATTTTTATTTTTAGCCTTTGAAATCAAAGCAATGGAAAATTTTAAGCCGCCTAAGGCAAACTGCTGAACCACGATCTTGGCAACCCTCCTGCTGGTCTTACTACAACTATGGGATTAGTTTGTTCGGGAATATTCTCATTTTGCTTGCATCCGTTTTATGTTTCTGTTTGTCCTGTTTGAGTTGTGTTTCTGTTTTTGCCTCTACTAAATGCTTCTAATCTCTTTTGGAAACTTATTTGCTAAAGACATAACAATTCACTCTAGAACAAACCTTTTTATCATATCAGATGCAACTTGAGAACATACTGCAAGTCGCTTCTGGTGAAATAGAATTGTGAGATGTTGCCCAGGGGACAACCAAATGTGTTACCATCCTGTGGGAGGCTACTCTCATGTCTCCCCAAGCTAGAGCTGACAGACAGGAGTTCACCCCATCTCACATATTCAAACCAGCAACCTTCAGGTTATCAACCCACCCTTCAGGTCAGCAGTAGAGCCAGCACAAGGGTTTAACCCATTGCACCACCACAGCTCTTAGAACGAGCCTTTATGGACCAGCTAAGTCCAAACGTGATATTTACACTTTTCTGTGCATGTTTAGCACTCACTGGAAAGCTTCACCTTTTGTTTTTTTCATTAATTGCTGGATTAAACCCCATTTTACACAAAGCTAAGTGCAAAATGAATCCGAAGGCTTGAAATGTTTGTTTCATTCTAATCATAAGCAAAATCTGTTACAGTAAGTCGTAACAGGATCAAGTATGTGTGTGTTAAAGAAAACCTTATGCTGTTAATTATTATGTAGAGCTACTAGTGTAGGTCAGCTGGTAAGTTTGGACCACACCCGGTGGGTTTATAACTGTATGGTTTTTAGAATACATTCAGCTTTTGCTCTGAGGAGCCTTTGCTCAGTCATTTTGCTCAACCATTTCTACTGCTCTCTTGTTTGGATGAAGATGAAGAAGCCTTATTCTGTATTGCTTACAAAGACTATGTAAGTTTGTTGCACTGTTTGTAATATTGTAAGTTTATGTTTTAATTCTGCTGATAAGAATAAAGTTTTTCTGTTTTTTTCCTCTTGCCTGGGTGCAATGTTATTGTATCTTCTGCATTGGACTTGACTGAAATACGCTTAGCGCAAAAAAAAGAAATCATCATCCAGTCAGGAAACTCCTAGTAACTATTTTTGCAGTCACAAACTAAGAAAAGTGGTGTGTGCATCTATACCAGGCATGGGCAAACTCTGGCCCTCCAGGTGTTTTGGGCTTCAACTCCCACAATTCCTGTCCTCAGGCGCTTTCCTTTTCCCACTCAGCTGCTTAAGCTGAGGGTGGAAACAGAGCTCTCCAAGGTACTGGACTGATCTGAGGTTCAATACCTTGGATAGTGTCATTCAGGTCTCCAATACAAGTCTAGCTCTACACTATAGAATTGGTTCAGTTTGACCCCACTACCGGGCACAATTCAAAGTGCTGGCTTTAGCCTATAAAGCCCTAAATGGCTCTGGCCCAGCTTACCTGTCAGAGTGAATATCCCCTTATGAACCATTTAGGACATTAAGATCATCTGGGAAGGCCCTGCTCTCGGTCCCACCTCCGTCTTAGATGTGTTTGGCGGGAACGAGAGACAGGGCCTTCTCAGTGGTGGTCCCTTGGCTATGGAACGCCCTTCCTAGGGATATTAGATCGGCCCCCTCCATTTCGCAAAAAGGTTAAACCTGGCTTTTTGAGCAGGCATTTGCAAATGCAATGTAACAGGCAATAATATACCACGGAACGACTGACAATGCAACTGAATCGTGATTTCAGTAAGGAGATGCTAAGGATTTATGTTTTTATTGACTTTTTATGAACCTATATTTTATATGCTAATGTTTTTAATTGTATTTTATATGTTGGGGGGCATCGAATTATGCTGAATGTAAACCACCTTGAGTAGCCTTCAGGCTGAGAAAGGCAGTATATAAATACGGTAAAGAAATAAATAAAATAAATATCATCATGCTCTGGTTTCTCTAAATCTTTCACCTTTTCAAATATATCATCATTATTAAAGATGCTCACCAAAGATGCAGGACATTTTGAGAAGAAGCAAAATGGTGAGACACCATGGCTGTCTCAGACCCATTCTTTTCTCCCAGTCAGGATGGATCCTAGTTAGATGAAATGCATCCAGGCCTTTATCTTTTTTCCTTGCAGTCTCTTCCACAAACAGCCTGGAAATGGAAAAGAAAGGGGGAGGGATATGTTTCCATCAATCTGGTCTGGATTCCCAATGGAAAACAACAACAAAAAACACACCCTTGATTTTTCTCTTCTCTTGGTTAGTATATGAACCGGGGCAGTCTGACATTGCAAGGAGGGTCTGCCCTAAAAGGCTTTTTGGCCAAGGAAGAAGCAGACAAGAGGATTTGCAACCTGGCTGCCTATCCCTGTTCTGTTTTACGGGGAAACTGGGTGGCTGTTTTTCTCCAAACTCTTGGCGTGGCTCCATTCATCAAACATCCATGGGGAAGACGCACTGAGCGGAGGCTGCATCCTCGAGCCCGTCTGCTGATCCGCTTAACCATCGCCCCTCAATCTATTCTGCAGATGACGGTCCTGGAGGCCCCTTCAGAGAAGCATTAAACGCCTCCGGATTGAGCCGGGAGGGACCAATAAGGCCAAGAAGGCTTCGGCTTGACCATCCTGTAACTTAATCTGTTCCTACTCAGCAAAACTGGACATTTTCTGGAACAGATGCTGAGAAAGTGAGGCAAATACAGAATTCTTGCCATAGGCAATGGTTTTCGCAATCAGACAGAAATGTAGCTTGTAGGGGAGTGCAATTTTATCAAAACCTAACCCAGGCATCACTGAGTACTTAAGCCAGCATTTCTCAACCTGGGGGTTAGGACCCCTGGGGGGGTTGTGAGGCGGTATCAGACGGGTCACCAAAGACCATCAGAAAACACAGTGTCTTCTGTTGGTCATGGGAGTTCTGTATTGGAAGTTTGGCCAATTCTATTGTTGGTAGGGTTCAGAATGCTCTTTGATTGTAACTGAACTATAAATCCCAGCAACTACAACTCCCAAATGCCTGGGTCTATTTTCTCCAAACTCCACCAGTGTTCACATTTCAYCATATTGAGGATTRGTGCCAAGTTTGGTCCAGATCCATCATTGTTMYAATCCACAGTACTRTCTGGATGTAGGTYAACTACAACTCCAAAACTCAAGGTCAATGCCCACCAAACCCTTCCCGTATTTTCTGTTGGTCAGGGGAGTTCTGTGTGTCAAGTTTAGTTCAATTCCATTGTTGTTGAAGTTCAGAATGTTCTTTGATGGTAGGTGAACTGTAAATCCCAGCAACTACAACTCCCAAATGACAAAATCAATCCCTGCTCCCAAAGCCCACCGGTATTCAAATTTGGGCATATTGGGTATTTGTGCCAAATCTGGTCCTATTAATAAAAATACATTCTGCATATCAGATATTTACCTTATGATTGATAATAGTAGCAAAATTAAAGTTATGAAGTAGCAACAAAAATAAATGTATAGTTGGGGGTCACCACAACATGAGAAACTGTATTAAGGGGTCACGGCATTAGGAAGGTTGTGATACACTGACTTAAACATTAGATAGATAGATAGATAGATAGATAGATAGATAGATAGATAGATAGATAGATAGATAGATAGATAGATAGATAGATCGATCGATCGATCGATAGATAGATAGATAGATAGGAAAATATGTTTGTTTGTTTGTTTGTTTGTTTGTTTGTTTGTATAGGGATGGTTCCTAGATGGCTTGTTGGATCTGGACCAAACATGCCATACAAACCCACCATGATGAACTTCAACGGCTGGTGCAGTTTACTGAGAATTGACCTGGGATGATGGGAATTGTAATTCACCCACATCCAGAGAGCACTGTGAAGGCAACCGATGATGGAGCTAAACAATAACTACTTCTAAAAAATAGCAGTACGTAAACACACATCCATGCATACAGCAGGACTTTGACTTAGGTTAGAGGCACAGGACCTCATGTTTATATTTATATCCACAGGATCTAGAAACTTTCAATTTTAAAAGTTCCCGAGAAGCTAAATTCTAAGTTCTCAAGAAGTTACATACTAAAGAAACTAAATTATGCACACATTTTCAAAATGGAAGAGGAGATACACTACAGAAAAGCTGACCAGACAGATAGAAAGGTAACCATTTCTTTTTTTTTCTTGGTTCATTTTCCCCAACTTTGTTTATCTATTTCATTGGAATGCATCTCCTTGAAATCAATGCAATGTAACATTCTCAAAGGTATGATCACAAGATCTACAGTGTAGAATTAATGCAGTTTGACATCACTTTAACTATGGCCAACTGCTATGGTGAGGCACCACCGTAAAAGGATATAAAACTTTATACCTGCCATATCCTTTAATTTAAATATTCCGTATTGTAAAATCACAACTTCTTCCACTATTGTCTTTGCCAATGAAGGCTGATGGGTGTTGCAGTCAAACCATTGAACTGAAACCAATGGAGCTTCAGGTGCTTCCTTCCTACTTTCTTGATCTTTATGCCGCAGATATTAAGGGTATTTACATATAACAACCATCTCATGCCCAATGCATTTAAACATAAGTTAAGGATGGTGAAGCTCGGATTTTGTCGCATTTGGTAATGATCAGGAAAGTTGGGAATGCGGAAAGTAATGGAAGTGGAGACTTACCTAACTCTTCTCTTCTTTGCGCTGTTCCCCAAATCCTTGTCCAAAAGGCACTCCTTCTGAACGTTCCCAAACTGCGGGGGCCTTTCCTTATATCCCTTGGTTGGAGAGCTTATGTGTATGTGTGTGTGTGTGGCATTGAGCCACACAGATGGAAAACCTGCTCCAGCAGCAAGGAAACCAGAGCTCTCCGGACTCTCTGGAAAAGGAGGGAGCGCAAATTGAAAGTTGTCTCTAGAGTCAGGGAAAGGCTAACACAGCCAGCAAGGAAAGAGGCAGTGCCCTAAAAGAGACGGCCAAACAGAAATGTACAGAAACATACATAGATATATCGCACTGAGCTTATTTTGACAGCCAATGTCTGAATGGCTGGGATTTGCAGAGTCTGAATGTCGCTGAATGCACATCTAATAATCAGGGATGTTCAGGCGTGTTGTCAAAAACCGGACCCCACAGAGTGAACCCCAGAATCTGCACCTTTATAGGAAACCATTGAGAACCTGTGATCATCTTTTTCCCCAGTTTCAAGCTTCCCTTCATTGAATCTATCTAGAATGTTGCATAAGCAGTACACACACCCCACCCTTCAGGGAATGTCCAAACATAATTCTTTCACAATGACCTGAGAAGACAACCAGAACACAGGCTTAGGAAGAGCCACAGAGTTTTTCCTGACACTAATTAGTTCCATTGCTGGGAATGTTTGCTCATCATTATTGCTAGGTCAGATCCCCTCTCTGGGTTCTTCATTGAATTTACTAACACCCTGAGCACCCTTTTGTTTCCCTGGTTGGCACCCATTGTATAGACCAGTGGTTTTGAACCTGGGGTCCTCAGATGTTTTTGGCCTATAGCTCTCAGAAATCCCAGCCAGTTTACCAGCTGTTAGGATTTCTGGGAGTTGAAGGCCAAAAACATCTGGTGAGCCCTGGTTCAGAACCACTGGCATAGACCAAAACAGAGACATCAAAACCCATTTCAACCCATTATCTCTTGCCCCATTGCACCTTTCTCTTGGGCGAAATAATAAACAGACACAAGTCTTCAAATATACCAATGACAGTTTATTAAATTTGCCTCCAAACTCGAAGACCAATCGGCAACTACAACAGACAGCACATCCCAGGCAACCACCAATCAACACTCAGAGTTGTGGAAGTCCTTTGTTTCAAACTGTCAAGGCCTAATAATTATTTCTGTATGTTTGATTGCGGTATGTCAGTCTTTGGAGCGCAGACTCTTCCAACGTTCGCTTTGGCCAAGGGGAAATAAACACCTGTGATAGCGTGAGTGACGCCACCTATGTATAGAACTGTTACTTGCAAGATTTAAACTGTTGTATCATGCTTAATCCTACCCCTTTTACCCTGCTTATGTATAGTTAGATTGATTGGTTACTTCTAGCTGTCAACCTGTACTGTTTGGCTCCACCTCTTCCTGCAGGAGGGGAGTGCTTCCTTTCTTTTTCATTCTGCCATCAGAGTTCCTACCATATGGATGTGAGTAAGAGACTTGACTCTAAAAGACCCTGATTTAAGTTACCTCTTAGAACCAATTCTGAGGTTTTTTACCTTTGGGACTCCTGCTTTATGTCCAGATTGTCCTGGACAACACTGAGGAGACCCAAGCGCCTTCAAACCGGTTCTTTTGGCACCAAAGGAAGATACTGAGTCTTCAAAACATAGGCCATCTGGACTGGGTTTGCTCCAGCATTCACAGCCATTGAGGAAAGAGAAAACTTGGTGAGGCTTCTCAGCTTCAAACACCTTGGACCCAGGACTAATTGAGACTGTAACGTATATTTTCCTTCACCCCTCTGAAGTTTCCAGCTCATTGCTTTAAAGAAATAACTCTTTGTGATCAATAAAACTTATTTTGAGTTATTTACAGCGTTTTGGGATTTTGGGAGTTCCAGTTTCCTATAGGAGGGCAAGAAGCAATCCCTTGGGGGAAAGATGCCACGTCCATCCCTCCTTCATTAAGAAAAATAGCCCACAAGCGCGACGGCACAACACCTCTGATTTTGCCTTCAACTCATCTGTGTCTCATTCAGTCCTTTGGGAGGTGACACACCGAGCCCTGAAATCATGGTTCTTGCAGTAGCTGAAATCACTCAATCTGCACTGTAGAATGAATGTAGTTTGATCCCATTTTACTTCCATGGATCAGTGACATGGAATCCTGGGAGTTGTAGTTTGGCATTGGTGGACCAAGAAGCTAAAGGCCTTGTAAAACTACAGCACCCATATTTCCATAGAATTGAGCCATAGCACTAAAAGGGGTGTTACACCAAATTCATTCTGCAGTGTAGATGGGCCCTTTCCGGCCTAAGCTAGAAGATAAAATGGTGCCCTTCCATCCACCTAAGAGTGCATCTACATTAGGGGTCCTCAAACTAAGGCCTGGGGGCCGGATACGGCCCTCCAAAGTCATTTACCCGGCCCTCGCTCAGGGTCAACCTAAGTCTGAAATGACTTGAAAGCACACAACAACAACAACAACAACAATCCTATCTCATCAGCCAAAAGCAGGCCCACACTTCCCATTCAAATACTAATAAGTTTATATTTGTTAAAATTGTTCTTCATTTTAATTATTGTATTGTTTTGAAGTGTTTTTTGCACTACAAATAAGATATGTGCAGTGTGCATAGGAATTCATTCATGTTTTTTTCAAATTATAATCCAGCCCTCGAACTGTTTGAGGGACTGTGACCTGGCCCTCTGCTTAAAAAGTTTGAGGACCCCTGATCTACATTGTAGAATGAATGCAGTTTGATATCACTTAAACTACTGTGGCTCAGAGTGATGGAATTATGGGAATTTCAGTTTTAAAAGGTCTTCTTTGCCAAAGAGTGCTGATACTTCACCAAGCTACAACTTAGTTTCCAGGATTCTATCGCATTGAGTCATGGTAGTTAAAGCGGGCCAAACTGCATTATTTTTGCAGTGTAGATGCATTCAAAAAGTACATCCAGAGGAAACCATTCCATAGCTTTGAGCCATGGAAGGTAAATTGATATCAAATTGCATTGATTCTATAGTGTAGATCAGGCATAGGCAAACTTCAGCTCTCCAGGTGTTTTGGACTTCAACCCACAATTCCTAACAGCCTTCCAACTGTTAGGAATTGTGGGAATACCTGGTGTAGATGTTCCCTAAAGTCTTGGAGAATGGGATGCTGCAGACGTGGCAAAGAAGCTGGCCATTTAGTTGGATGTAACCATAATTGGCAGATGTTTTCTGGACAGTGGCGGGCAGTGTTCTCCCTCACTAACCTTTTCAAAGAAAATGTTCTTAAATCAAAGACATGTTAATGTGACTGTTTGGTATGAGTTTGCATTCAAGAATGAGATTTGAGAGGTCTCATGTTGCTCGGGGCTACCTCTACTTTAAACGGTCCCAACTCTACTGTGAGATGAGCCAAGGGAATGAAAGCATTGTTTGCAAAGTTGTCACAGAATGAACCACGATGCAATGGATGTTTGTGCGCTCCAGGAACAGAAACAGATGAGATCATGTAGGGTTACGACAATAACAACAACAAGAAGATGAATGGTCCAGCTAGCTTTGCATTCAAAGTGAATCCTGGATGCTTGGATGCAATTTGTTTATTGGCCCCCACACTGAAAATTACAAGAACACAAATGGGATTTGTGCAGCCTTGTCCATGCAATAGTGTTTTGCAGTGACAAACTCCATTGTAGTTGTAGATGCACCCAAGTGTTGTAAAAAAAAAATTGACACCCTCTCTCAAAAGATAGATTCAACATACTTTCCAAAGGCATATATGAATGTATTGTTGAAGGCTTTCATGACCGGAATCCCTGGGTTGTTGTAGGTTTTTTCGGGCTATATGGCCATGTTCTAGAGGCATTCTCTAGGAGAGAATGCCTCTAGAACATGGCCATATAGCCTGAAAAATCCTACAACAACCCAGAGATTCCGGCCATATAAGCCTTCAACAATACATTGAACATCTCTATGGGGAAAAACTGTTCCAAGTCACATGGAAATTGGAAAAACTAAGGACCAGGAAAGCACATCTAGGAAAGCACCTTCTATGCTGCAGAGACACAGATACCATCCCACAATTTCTCGCAGCCAAAAGGACTTTCAAAACACCATAGGTTCATAGGATCTATGATCGCCTGGAACGCAACCTCCTACGAGAGACAATTCAATCCATCCACAAAGAACTCACAAACACAGACAAGGAACTGTTGCACCTCCATATCAACATCAGGCAGAAGATGAATTCCCAGGACTGAGACAAAATAGACAGCCTTAAGAAGTGAATGCCTCTAGAACATGGCCATATAGCTCAAAAAACCTTACAAAAACCCATATATGAATGTATTATATTTTTACACTATATAAAGTTTTGCAATATTAAAATATTAACATTTCTGTAATCTGCAAGATACTTCATTTCCAGTAGTGCATCTGGGAAATGACACATTCCAAACAGGATTAGTTAACCTTTCACCAAAATAATTCCTTTAAAAAAAGTAAATGACCAACGACATCTCCATTTAGTTAGCAGCTCCTTTTATGTCACTGCACAATCTGGCATGTCCCAGTCTTTTGCGATTGAGTGCAGATGTTGCTTGTGTGGAAATCTGGAAGGGAAAATCCTCCTTTGGCTTTTTCTTCCTCTGTTGAAGTGAGATTGGATTTGAATCAGGAGGTGAGCTCTGAAATTCATTCATGATATCCCCGTGTTCAAAGGATAAGGTGTCGTTTTCTTCCAATTCTCCATCAGGCCAAAAACTTTGCCTTATTTCCTCCAGGAGGGAAGCAGGCAGGATCGAGCCAGGAATGTGCTGATCAGCAAATCCAAAAGAAGTGAATTCTAGCAGGCGACAAACCAAAGGAATAAAACAGTGGCCTTGTTAACCATAAAACAGCTCCATTCATTTGCACAGCAGTTCTATGGCAGAGCTTTCCAAACTGTGTGTTGTGACACATTAGTGTGTCAGCTGCAGCATGTAGGTGTGCCGCATAAACCTAATGCGGCTATGTGAATAAATAAATTAATAATAATAATAACACTTTATTTATATTCCGCCCTTCTTACAGACAATGCCATTGCTGTTGCCCGTTTTTTTGGTCAAAAGATATTTAGCCGCCTCCATACCTTCTATTTTATCAGTTTTTAACTAATTTATGCAATGCTTTTGGTATGAAATAAATAAACCCCGAAGGGGACTCAGAGCGGACCACAGTACATATACATGGCAAACATTCAATGCCACTTTGTATAGACAACACAGACAGACAGAACAGAAGGAAGTGGTTTGTTTCAGCTGTTTTTGGTGCCATGTTTTTGGTGACATTCCCAGGAATTAGTTCAATTCCTGGGAAAGTTTGTTCACCATTATTGCTAGGTCAGATCCCGTCTCTGGGGTCTCCATTGAATTTACCAACACCCTGAGCACCCTTTTCTTTCCCTGGTTGGCACCTGTCATGAAATCTACCTTTGAGACGACAGGGCCGAAGCCTGCATGACAGTGGCTGTCATCTTGGAAGGCAGGCAGGACAGTAGGAGGAGTCAAGCCGACTCCTGATTGGGTATAGCAATTGGGGGAGGAGTCGGTAGAGAGAGGGAAAATAAGCTGTCAGCTTTTGACAGAGAGGGAGAAGTGTTTTGACAAGGGAGAGAGAAGGAAGGAATTTTTAGGAGAGGAAGCTAGGTAGAGCAGGGATCTGACAGAAAAGGAAGAGCTTTTAGTGAGCCTTAAGTTTAGGGAATAGGCTGAGACAAAAGGCTAGGATTTTACTGTGTTGTGAGAGCCAGTAAAAGAAAGATTTGTCTCCTTATACTAGGGACAGTATAGGGGAGCTTATTGCCCTGTGAAGACAGGAGTCTGTTCTCAACTGATACTGTGTCTAAAGATAGAACAGTATGTTTAAGGAGTCTCACAGTTCTTAAAAGCTTTTCTGTTAGGGGAACTATTTGTTTAAGTAACCAAGTTTCTGCAACTGAATCACGCTTCTGTACCACTCATTTCTATGAGTTGTTGTTGATATAAAGTTCAATAAACTCTTTCTAGTTAACTTTTAACTAGTGTATGCCTCAATCTATCCATTTCCTCAGAACTCACTCTGTCAAACCCATTTTGAAGTCCAGTCATCCAGTGAAGAAACAATAGAAGAATCAAGAGCTCAAACACCCCTTAACTATAACACATTCACACCTTTGGTTCCTCAGGCCAATAATTCTGAGGTGGTGGCGGCTAATACTACCAAGAACATTCGGTCATTTATAATATTTTATTCTCCCTTGCCTTGAGGGGCAGAGGTGGAATTGATTGTTTGTCCACCCTGCCCAGACAGCCTTTAATTTCGCTATAGCACCCAACTAGGGAAACAAGTGCCTGATGCAATCTGTCCCAATGAAAACAGATTAAAGAACATTTTTAAGGTGCAAAAAGTATTCATGACAAACCCAAAGAGGTTGGTTGAGTCACAAACTGGTGCATGTTATCCATAATGGACTGAATGCAGTCCACTAAAACTAATTGCATTGGATAAGAATATTGAAAAACTGGAATGCTGAAAGAGGTAATTGGTCCTTTAGAGAATGTCTAAAACACAAACTAATATAAAACAGAAAAACAGAAACATGGAAAAAAAACTGGGAAATCTTCTCGCTAATCTTCAGTCAGTCCAGCCTGCTCTTGAAAAGTTTATGTTCTGTTGTTGTTGTTGATTTGAGTGGGTGCAACACAGTTAAAATGCATAGATTAAAGCATTAATATTAGTGACATTTCAGTCTCAAACAGTCTGGCTTCTGATGTCTTTCATCCAAGCATTTTCCCGAATGTTGGAGAAAGCACAAACGGTGCTGGAAAGCACTGGAAAGCCTTGGTTTTGTGAATATCTGTGTGTGAGAAAGCTGGGGATGGATGAGGAAGTGAACATCTGTCAAATGGATCTTTCCCAGCTGGAATGTGAATCCGCAGATGTGATCACCAATGGTGGAAAGCGGGAGAGGAAACGGGAACCTTATGTTCTCTTTTCGGCATTGTGCAAAGGAAAAACGATTCCTTGCTTTCGATTCTGGATGTTGGAGTGAATAACGCGTTGCCGAAAGGAATGATCATGATCCAACATATTCATGTGTACAGAAAGTACATACAGCCTGGGATCTCTGACATTTATTTTGCATGTTTGTAGCTTAGATCTGGCAGAAGGGAGAGCAATAAGAAAGTTGGAATGAAGCAGCAGGAGGGTTGCCTGGAATAGAGTTGGAGATTCAGGTCCAACACAAAATATTCAAGGTTACGGAAATGGAATGACGGGTGCAGGCTGCATCCATACTGCAGAATTATAGTAGTTTGGCTCCACATTAACTGCCATGGCTCCATGCTATGGAATCATAGGTGTCGGAGCTTTGTGAACTCTCTCGTCAGTGGACCAATGAACCCGTTTGGGGAATAAATACAGCATTGGTCCATTTGAGTAGCTCTGTCCCCATTTTAGTACCTCTCTAAAGAGATTGTTAATGTTGGCCATGGCAAAACTCCTCTTTGACATCCATTAGGGCTTCACGGTGAGCAGATGTTCCATTCGTTCAGCTACAGTGAACCGATTCAACTGAAAAATAGTCCTGCCAATAAATATTATGCCAGGTTAACTTGTTTACTGGCTTCTGCTTGTTTTGGGGAGATCTTTTGGATGCAAAACACACCACGCTGAGTAGACACACATACATTCCCAGGGGAATTTCCCTGACTTCTATCCTTACATATTGGGTTCAAATTGTGACAGCGGTTACCCAGAGCGGCACAACATTTTCTGGAGAGTATAATTCAGATGTCCAATGGAGGTTTCCATCAATATAGCTGGAGGTGCCATCTTCACTGTTGAATTGATGCAGTTCGACATCACTGCGATGGCTCAAAGCTATGGGATGCTGAGAGTTGTAGTTTGGTAGGACCCTAACACTCCTTGGCAGAGAAGGCTAAAGATCACATAGAACTACAATTCCCATTATTCCATAGCATTGAGTCATGACTGTAAAAGTGAGGCCAAACTGCATTAATTCTACAGTGTAGATGCATCCTAGGTTTCCGACAATGATCTCAGATAGTAAAGGCTCTATGACTGAAGTGGAGACAGAAACAACAAGTAAAAAATTCAAAATTATAGATCACAATCCTATACATTTTTAGTGCAGTGTAAATGTATGACCAGGTTGCTGTTCTAAATCATACAATTGCACAAGCAATTGTATATCAGGACTTAATATCCTTTGTTATTAACTAACTCTGCATGTTCAGCTCTGCAAAAGAGATGGTTAAGAGTGCACTTGCAAAAGGCACAGGCAAACCTGCCACTTCTGAGAAAGCACAAGTCTTTGCACCATGACTTTTTATGCCGGCATATAATGTACCAACAGATATCTAACCACAGGATATATATTTGAGGCCTTCAGCTTTCTGGATTGAAGACGGAGCTCAAAACAGGTGGCTGGCAGAGAGGAGAAGTTGGGAGATATGATGGCACGCAGCTGTGCCATCCAGGAAATCGTAAATCCAAGGAAACAATTTTGCGTTTTGGAAATAAGCTTCCATGACAGCCGCAGCCAGCTTGCTGCACAAAGAGGCAATTCACCGGCGGAAACCCAGTCAGAAAACATGAGCAGCTTGCCATAGAGTATACTGGGAGAAATCTGAGCACAAACAGTCAAATTTGTTCTACAAATAGCTCACAAAATTTTACAAAAATGCTTATTTGTTTACTTGTTTGTTTGTTTAAAGCACCCAGACACTAATCGCTTGCTATAATTAGTTTAGAGCATGTCAAAACAAAGGGTGCAACACTGACAAGCTTTCATGTTGTATGTGTTTGTGTGTAGCAATGGCAAAAAAGGCTCCTCTGAAGTGGAGATTTGACCAAAGGAGCCTGGTTCTGGCTCCCTATGACCAGATAGTGATGCTTTTAGTGATTATGAAAATAAGAAACCCAGCCATTTGGCAAGTCTGTTCTCTAAACTCATGACCTTTCTGGCTGCTGTTGAGGACCCGGTGTACCTCCCGTATTCATTACCCTCCAGTCTCAAGGAAATGACTTAATGGTTATTGATATTTATTCATATACCACACGGTCCCTAGGACTAGACTTTCTGTGTGGGATCCAACATGAGGCAGAAGTTTCCCTGTGCGCAGCTGAAGACTTTGCAACAACACGGACAAGGAAAAGATGGGCTGGATAAGCAGCAAAGGAAGCATATTAGACTTTTAGGCAAAGGGCGAGCAAACGGTAGCTCTCCAGATGTTGTCGGACTCCCATTACAAACATTCCCCACAATTTACAGCCGGGATTTGCCATCTAGAAATATTTGGAAGCTCAGCAGATTCTTAATCCAGAATGTTCAAGCTTGGACAAAACCATACCTTGGAAAATGCTCTCCTTTTTGATCTACAACTTCATTCTTGTAGCTAGAGAACAATTGGAGGCAAAGACAGTTGCGATGTCATCAGCCAACCTGAATTGCTTCTGATTCACATGCACAATTTTGGGAGCATTGCCATAACTGCAAATGACCCCGAAAACCCACCTGAAAAGCCAGGCAGTGGCACCAAGCCAAGTCTCTTGGTAGGTATAGGATACATTCTCATTAGTGAATTGCAATGTAGCAGGGCTCAGGTTGCATTGCAGCAGGTGGTCAGTGGTTTGCTCTTCTCCACACTCACATGCCATGGACTCCACTTTGTGGCCCCATTTCTTGAGGTTGGTTCTGCATCTTGTGGTGCCAGAGCGCAGTCTGTTCAGCGCCTTCCAAATCGCTCAGTCTTCTGTGTGCCCAGGGGGGAGTCTCTCATTTGGTATCAGCCATTGATTGAGGTTCTGGGTTTGAGCTTGCCACTTTTGGACTCTCGCTTGCTGAGGTGTTCCAGCGAGTGTCTCCGTAGATCTTAGAAAACTATTTCTAGATTTAAGTCGTTGATGTGCTGGCTGATACCTGAGCCCTGCTACATGCACAATGGAGGACCTTCTTGCAGCAACACCAGAAGCACTCCAAGTGGCCAGCTACTGGTCAAAGGACATTTAATCAACTACCAAACTCACAAATTTTGTATTTTGTCTGTTTGTTTGCTTTGTTCTGTTAAAAATGGAAAATAATTGACTGGTTGCCCTGACATGACAAATAAAGTGAATTGCAATATTGATCAATAAATAAATAAATAAATAAATAAATAAATAAATAAATAAATAAATAAATAAATAATAACTTTATTTATATTCCACTCTATCTCCCCAAAGGGTCTCAGGGTGGATTCCAAACATAAAAGGCAAACATTCAATGCCCAAATACAACAACAATACATCCATATTAACAAAATGTATACAACCCAACATATAAATACGAATTATAACTTAACAAACTAAAATTAAATAAAAAGCACAGCCTGTTATAACAGACATAAGACAAAACACCAAACATCAAATGGAAACAATAATTTCCCATTTCTTTGGGGCAAATTGATTAATCATTGGGGCAAATTAATTAATAATTGAGCTGGTGGGGTGAGCAGGGTACGGATACGGATGCCAGCTATTAATCAGAGGTATAATGGTAGTATTACCAACTACTATTCCTCCTCCTCGTAAGCCAGTGAGCAAAGGTATGTCTTCAGCTGTTTTAAATATGTAATGTGCTGGATGCATATGTGATTATGTGCAGTGCCTATGTGTACACAATGTGCAACCATAGGCCATCAAGAGCCTTGTAGAACAATTATGATTTTTTTTCTGAGTCAGGAGTAACTTGAGAAACTGCAAGTTGCTTCTGGTGTGAGATAATTGTTGCCATGGGGATGCCTGGATGTGTTACCATCATGTGGGAGGCTTCTCTCATGTCTCTGCATGAGAAGCTGGAGCTGACAGATGGGAGCTCATCCTGCTGTATTCGAACCACTAACCTTTTGGTCAGCAGTCCTTGCCGGCACAAGGTTTTAACCCATTGCACCACCATGGCCTCCGAACAATTATGATATGAAATGCACACAAATATTTAATGTGTATCAATGCACAACGGCATCTTAAAGGGTGGCAAGATCTCAGCATCTGGCCTGAGCCCAGCTTTTCCTCTCCAAATGAGAGACGTGTTTTGTTGGACTCAGTTCTCATGTGTTGTAATGCTTGGGCTCACCCTCCTCTTTCCTTCTCATCATTTTCTATCTCAAAGTCTTACTTTTAGACAAGATTAATTTTTCCTTATCTTGTTTCCATAGGTCTTAGGTTTTGGCACTAAAAACACAGAGAAGACCCTAAACTGGCAACCCCAGCACTACATGCGGGACTCTGCTTATTTATTTATCATGTCAGGAGCAAACCAAACAGTTGTATTGCATTTTTTAACAAACAAACAAACAGACAGACAGGCAGGCAGGCAAAACACAAAGTTTGCAAGCTTGGTAGTTGATTAACTGTCCTTTGACCACATTTGGAGTGCCTCTGGTGTTACTATATGAAGGTCCTCCATTGTGCATGTAGTAGAACTCAAGTTGCATTGCAGCAGATGGTATAGTTTGCTCTTCTCCGCACTCGCATGTTGCGGATTCCACTTGGTAGCCCCATTTCCTAAGGTTGGCTCTGCATCTCGTGGTGCCAGAGCAGTCTGTTCAGCGCCTTTCAAGTCGCTGAGTCTTCTGTGTGCCCAGGGGGGAGTCTTTCATTTGGTATCAGCCATTGGTTGAGGTTCTGGGTTTGAGCCTGCCACTTTTGGACTCTCGCTTGCTGAGGTGTTCCAGCGAGTGTCTCTGTAGATCTTAGAAAACTATTTCTTGATTTGAGTTGTTGACGTGCTTGTTGATACCCAAACAAGGGATGAGCTGGAGATGTCACTGCCTTGGTCCTTTCACTATTGACTGCTACTTCCCAGCAGATGTCAGGTGGTGCAATACCGGCTAAACAGTGTAATTTCTCCAGTTGTGTAGGGCGTAGAAACCCCTTGATAATGCGGCATGTCTCATTAAGAGCCCACATCCACTGTTTTAGCATGGTGAGATGTGTTCCACACTGGGCATGCATACTCAGCAGCAGAGTAGCATAGCGCAAAGGCAGATGTCTTCACTGTTTCTGGTTGTGATCCCCAGGTTGTGCCAGTCAGCTTTCATATTATATTGTTTCTAGCGCCCACTTTTTGCTTGATATTGAAGCAGTGCTTCTTGTAGGTCAGAGCATGGTCCAGAGTGACTCCCAAGTATTTGGGTGCGCTGCAATGCTCCAGTGAGATTTCTTCCCAGGTAATCCTCAGAGCTCGGGATGCTTGGGGAAACACCATGCCGGAAACACAAATGCCTTCATTGCAAAACAGTGGGAAAGTTTAACATGTAGGTGTAAGTCAATTTATGGCAAAATTATTCCAGCCTGTTTTGGAAACAAAAAATGACACACACAAACACACACAATTGCACATTGCCAGCCACTTCTGTTAGCAAGTCTCCATTTGTTGGCACCGATCAATCTAGCTGGTGCCTTGGATTGCATGACTTGGCTGGAGATGCCTGGCTCTTCGAGGCCATTTCTATATTGTGTCTAGTCTTTGTGGGGAAATGGTTGTGATATGGAGTAGATTTGAGTGTGCTCCATGATGCACGTTGCCCACCCCCCCTTCCTCCCCTGGGATAAAAGAAGGATTAAAACCAGGCCTAATCTGGAAAACAGGACCATGGTAACCTAGCAGGGGAAATAACCCTTAGAATGTCAACAGCTTCGTTTCCAAGAAGCAGAACAGAACACGTTGGCTTTCTCCTTCGGACACGTCCCTCAAAACACCCACACCTTTGCTTCTAAACGTGGGCTGAAATGAACTTGAGTGCCTTTCACAAACAGGCTTGTTTTCATTTGCAGGTGGGGTGACCTGACCGGCCGCTGTTCCAAGAAGGTCCACCGTTTCATCTCCAGCTGTTTACATCTCCTTGATAATGGCAATTTCTATACTTTGTCAAGGACAGGCACCAAAAACAATGCAGAAGGACATGGACACAGCATGATCCTGGAAAGACGCTTATGCGCTGCTTGTGATAAGACTTAAATGCACTATCTGTATGATCCAGCTCTTTGAAGAAGGTAAGAGCCCCGACATGGGACAGTGATTGAGGAAGTCAGAACCATTGAATCATAACATTGGAAGGGACTCTATGGGTTATGAGGTTCGACTCCATGCAGAGTCACCAACTAGAGCAGGCATGGGCAAACTTTCTAGCTTGGGGAGTCACATGCTAGCACTCCCTGCCAGGAGGATTGACTTCCCAGTGAAGGAAGGAAGGAAGGGAAGGAGAAAGGAAAGAGAGAAGGAAGGACAAAAGGGAGGAAGGGAAGGATGGAAGGAGAAAGAGGGAGAGAAGGAAGGAGAAAAGAGGGAAGGAAAGAAAGACAAAAGGGAAAGATGGAAGGAAGTTAAGGAGGAAGAGAAGAAAGGAAGAAAGGGAGGAAGAGAAGGATGGGTGGAAGGAAGGGAAAGATAAAGGAAAGAGAGAAGGAAAGAAAGACAAAAGGGAAGGAAGGAGAAAGAGGGAGGAAAGAGAGAAGAAAGGACAAAAGGGAAAGGAGGGAAGGGCAAAAGAGTGGAAGGGAAGGATGGAAAAAAGGAAGAGAAGGAGAAAGAAAAGAGAGAAGGAAGGAAGAACAAAAGGGTGGAAGGGAGTAGGGGAGGGAGAAAGAGGAAGGGAAGGAAGAGAGAGAGGGAGGGAGGAAAGAGAGAAGGAAGGAAAGAAGGGAGGGAGGGAGGGAGGAAGAGAAGAATGGAAGGAAGGAAGAGAAGGATAAAGGAAAGAGAAAAGGAAGGAAAGACAAAAGAGAAGGAATGAAGGCAGGACAAAGAGGGAGGAAAGATGGAAGGAAAGATGAAAAGGTGAAAGGGAAGGATGGAAGGAGAAAGGGGGAGAGATGCGAGGGAGGAATGAGAGAAGGAAGAAAAGACAAAAGGGAGGGAAGGCGGGAAGGAAGGAGGGAAGGAGGAAGGAGAGAATGAAAGATGATAGGGTGGAAATGAATGGAGGGAAGGGAGGAAAGGAAGGGAAGAAAGAAAGAAAGAAAGAAAGAAAGAAAGAAAGAAAGAAAGAAAGAAAGAAAGAAAGACAAAAGGTAAAGAAAGAAGGAAGGAAAGAGAAAGAGGGGGAGAGGGAAGGAGGAGAGGATGAAAGGGTGGAAAGGGAAGGAAGGAAGGAAGGAAGGAAGGAAGGAAGGAAGGAAGGAAGGAAGGAAGGGAAGGAGGAAGGAAAGAGTGAAGGATGAAAGGGTGGAAGGGAATGGAGAGAGGGAAAGGAAGGGAGGGAAGAAGAGAGAAGGAAGGAAAGACAAAAAGGAAGGAAGGGATGGAGGGAGGGAGGAAAGAGAGAGGGAAGAATGAAACYGTGGAAGGGAAGGAGAAAGAGTGAGAGAAGGAGGAAGGAAAGAGAGAAGGAAGGAAGGATAGGATGATGAGAGAGAGGAGGGCCTGAGAAAAGATCCCAAGGAACCACATCTGACCCCTGGGCCTGGGTTTGCCCATATTTGAACTAGAGCATTCCCAACAAGAAGCTGTCCAAAGAAGAGACCCCACCACCTCTAGACCAGGGGTCCTCAAACTTTTTTAAACAGGGGGCCAGGTCACAGTCCCTCAAACTGTTGGAGGGCTAGATTATAATTTGAAAAAAAAATGAATCAATTCCTATGCACACTGCACATATCTTATTTGTAGTGCAAAAAACACTTCAAAACAATACAGGAATTAAAATGAAGAACAATTTTAACAAATTTAAACTTATTAGTATTTGAATGGGAAGTGTGGGTCTGCTTTTGGCTGATGAGATAGGATTGTTGTTGTTGTTGTTGTTGTTGTTGTTGTGTGCTTTCAAGTCGTTTCAGACTTAGGTTGACCCTGAGTGAGGGCTGGGTAAATTACTTTGGAGGGCCGTATCAGACCCCCGGCCTTAGTTTTGCGGACCCCTACTCAAGGCAATTGGTTCCATTGCTGAACTGCTCTTAGGCCAAGAATGTCCATCTAATAGTCAACAAAGCCTATCATGCTGTAACTTCAAACTGTTAGATTTGGCCCTACTTCTGGGATTGTATGTAAAGCTATTGTGTGACCTTACATAAAGAGAGAATATGAAGGCAATGGTAATCCCCTTTTGATGAAACCTTGCCAAGAAAACCCCATTATAGCTTCTCCATAGGTCAGAAGCAAAGGCACACCGCAACAAAGTGACTTCCCCTGCACCTCCCTTTCCCAAAAACTTCATTGTACCTGATATATATTATACTATAACGTTAGATCAGAATGCAGTATACAACGAAGGCTTTGTCCTCACATGGCACTGTTCGCGCACTTGACCTTTGCTTTGGTTTCTTCCCCTAACTCTCGGATCAATCCAAAGCAATACGCCTGCCATAGGTGCAGAGAAAATCTTGGCTGGCTGCAGAGGGAATAAAAATAGTCACCGCAAGCTCTGTGTTTTGCAATCTGCTGCACAGCTCCACCGCTTTGCTCGGTGCTCCGTTCGGGCAAAACCACTTTGCTGCTTGGAGCAGACGGGACCGAGGCCAACAGGGTGGGCTTCTCTATCCTTGGTGTGACTTTTCTATCTCCCATCAATAGTTGTCTCTCCTTGGCGGTGGCTCTCGTGGGTGTTTCGTCTGGAGAGAAGGGAAGACCTTGGCACAGCGGTGGCACGGCAAAGCTCTACAGCTCACCTTTCTGATCTTGGG
The DNA here is from genome assembly GCF_025583915.1 of Anolis sagrei ordinatus. Lineage (NCBI taxonomy): Eukaryota > Metazoa > Chordata > Lepidosauria > Squamata > Anolidae > Anolis > Anolis sagrei. The sequence goes on along the minus strand of NW_026844367.1, from coordinate 20,185,417 downwards.
TTGCGCCGAAGACTTGAGATGCTACAACATAGAGAGGGAGTTTGAAGTACTTGGCATCAGCTGAGGTGAGACAATGAAACCTGGTCTTATTTCTTCCTGTTTCCTTTCAAGGTCAAAGGGTGTCCAGGTACAGTAGATGGCACTTGAAGGGAGCATAGATTTTGGGGTATCGACTTGGCATTGGACAGTAATGGAATCTCCTTCTCTGGAGCTTTTAAAGCAAAGGCTCCACCAAAGGCATGGGCAAGCTTGGTCCTCCAGATGTTTTGGACTCCAACTCCCACAATTCCTAACAATCTAAGTGGCTGAGGGAGAAAAGGAAAGGGCCTGAGGTTGTTAGGAATTGTGGGAGGACCCAAGCTTGCCCATGCCTTGGATGGCCAAAGTTTGCCCATGCTTGCTCTATCAGGAATGCTTTGGTTGTATTTTCCCCCAAGGCAGAATGGGGTTGAACTGGATAGCCTTTGGAGGTCTCTCCCACACTATGATTCTATGAATGCTCTCTTGCTTTCTTTTTATCGGATACTCATTTGAGATGCTTGCTTGGCATCTTAAGACTGGCTTTCCATTAGCAACATCAGCTTGCCTCACTTGCGTTGCTCATGTGGATGAACTATTCATAAAACCATAGGATTATGAAGTTGAAGGAGACCTCAAAGGCCATCCAGTCCAACCCTGTAGCACAGCAAAATACTCTACTGGGCATTGGGACCCCTGGAGGGGGGGTCACGAGGTAGGTGTCAGAGGGGTTACCAAAGACCATCAGAAAACACAGTATTTTCTGTTGGTCATGGGGGTTCTGTGTGGGAAGTCTGGCCCAATTCTATTGCTGGTGGGGTTCAGAATGCTCTTTGATTGTAGGTGAACTATAAATCTCAGCAACTACAACTCCCAAATGTCAAGGTCTGTTTTCCCCAAACTCCACCAGTATTCACATTTGGGTGTCCTGAGTATTTACAAATACTCAGTAATTTGTGCCAAGTTTGGTCCAAATCCATCATTGTTTGAGTCCACAGTGCTCTCTGGATGTAGGTGAACTACAACTCCAAAACTCAAGGTCAGTGCCCACCAAACCCTTCCAGTATTTTCTCTTGGTCACGGGAGTTCTGTGTGCCAAGTTTGGTTCAATTCCATCGTTGGTGGAGTTCAGAATGCTCTTTAATTATGGGTGAACTATAAATCCCAGCAACTACAACTCCCAAATGACAAAATCAATCCCTCCCCTCAACCCCATCAGTATTCAAATTTGGACATATCAGGTATTTGTGCCAAATTTGGTCCAGTGAATGAAAATACATATCAGATATTTACATTACGATTCATAACCGTAGCAAAATGGCAGTTATGAAGTAGCAACAAAAATAATATTACGGGTGGGGGGTTACCACAACATGAGGAATTGTATTAAGGGGTTGTGGCATTAAGAAGGTTGAGAACCACTGCTCTACTGGATGAACATTGTGGCTATGCACTGCAACACAATTGCGCAATGAATATTGCCATTGTGCATTGCACAATGGCACACAATAGTTGGCATGGGTTGCTGTGAGTTTTCCAGGTTGTCTGACCATGTTCCAGAAGCATTCTCTCCTGACTTTTCACTCACATCTATGGCAGGCATCCTCAGAGATAGTGAGATCTGTGGGAAATTAGGCAAGTGAGGTTTATATATCTGTGGAATGATGTCCTGGGTGGGAGAAAGAACTATTGTCTGCTTGAGGCAAGTGTAAATGTTGCTAGTGCACATGGAGGGTTGTGTAGTGCTGATGCACCATATCTCCATATGAAGATATTCCCGCTCTGCTGGGAGAGTGTTGGATCATAGCATTCTTGTGTTAATGGGAGTGAAACCAGAGGAATGTTGTGAGTTTTCCAGACTGTCTGGCCATGTTCTAGAAGCATTCTCTCCTGACATTTCACCTGCATCTATGGCAGGCATCCTCAGAGGTTGTGAGGTCTGTTGGAAACTAGGAAAAGCCTTTGAGAATACATTAACCAGAGGGGTGCTTGTGGAGCAGCCAATATGTTCCCAGTTTGGGCTGATGGGGTGCTGTAACAATTCGATGGATAAGAATCAACACTTTGCTCCAGAAAGACCAAAACCCAGTGTGCTTCCACTGCTCCTCTTACATGGAAACAATCAGCCTTGGGAATAAAACGTCCCTGAAATCAGGAGCTGACTCAGCCAGCCGATCAATTTGGCTCTGATTTTTTGATTCTGATATACTTGGAATCTTTAAAGGTCACTTGCATGTATGTATGCGTGTTTTTACATCAAACGCCAAAGAAACCCGCAGCCCATTCCATTCCTGGCTGAGCTGATCTCTCTTTGCAGAGCTCTGTTTTTCATATTCATTTGCCTAACCCTGTTTTTGTTTACCTATCTCTGCTTTGACTTCACATTTTAATAATTGATCGGCAGAGTAGTATTTGCTGGCGTTTTACATGATGCTGTGCACTTCCTGGCATTGATTTACCCCTTGCTGGCACACTCTCAGGTTTTTTCCCCCCATCCATTTTGCTGCAGTAATGGAGAGATTAGGTTTAAAAAATTTCCATCTTGTATACTAACTTCCCTGTGAGCAAGTCTCCTTGTACTTACAGGACTTTGGTTTCAGTAGCTGTTTATGGCAAAGCTGGACTATATTCCAGCTACCTCATCACACGGGACTGTGGCACAGCTGGCTGGGAGTCAGCTGCATTAAGATCACTACTGACCAAAAGGTCATGAGTTCGAAGCCAGCCCTGGTCGGAATGAGCTTCCAACCAATTTGTATAGCTTGCTGTCGACCTTTGCATCCCAAAAGACAGTTGCATCTGTCAAGTAGGAAATTTAGGTACCGCTTATGCGGGGAGGCTACTTTAGGACGCCATAAAAATATCCAGCAAGCATACAAAGAATGAGGAAGTACTTAATCAGTGTCAGAAATGGACAGCAAAGCGACAGCTCCCCTGGTGGCCAGAATACCCTCATGAAAAAGCTGGAATGTTAAATAGCCTCTGTGTGTCTGTCTATATATGTTGTGTGCCGATGGCATTGAATGTTTACCATGTATAGGTACATTGTAATCCGCCCTGAGTCCGCTGCAGGGTGAGAAGGGCGGAATAGAAATACTGTAAATAAATAAATAAATAATAGAGCAGTGTTTCTCAACCTGGGGATTGCGGCCCCTGGGGGAGTCACAAAGGGCTATCCAAGGGGTTGCCGAAGACCATCAGAAAACACAGTATTTTCTGTTGGTCATGGGGTTCTGTGTATTTTCTGTTGATCATGGGAGTTCTCGCCACAAGCTACTTCCAGTAGGACAATGAATTCTATGAACAGAAAGATGGAGGAGCTATGAGGAGCTCTCTCAGCCCTGTCATAGCAAATTTCTACTTGGAACACTTTGAAAAACAAGCCCTGGAAACACCAACAAAAAAGTCCATTATATGGGTGAGATAGGTTGATGACACTGTCACCATTTGGAGCCATGGAGAAGAAGAACTAAACAGGTTCCTGGACCACATTAACAGCATCCACCCAAACATGCAATTCACCATGGAAAAAGAAAATGAAGGATAACTGCCTTTTCTAGATGGCCTAGTCATCTGCAAACCAGATCAACAATTTGGTCACACAGTGTACAAAAAAACCTACACACAGAGCAGGCCCGTAGCCAGGATTTCGTTTCGGGGGGAGGGGGCTGAATTTTTTCGGGGGGGGGGGGGCTGAAGCCCCTCAAGCCTGATACAGAGATACCTACATAAAAACTCCAACCATCACCAAAGTCAAAAAAGAAGCACGATTAAAGCCCTGGCAGCCCGTGCAAAAAGAATTTGTGGAACCCAACCTCCTCCAAGATGAACTGAACCACCTAAACTGGGCTCTACAGGCCAATGGACACTCCACCTCAGACATCAGAAGAGCTGCAAAACATAGAAAACAAGATCCAAGAGTAAAGACAAAGATCCACTCAGAGAAAAAGTGTTCTTGCCATACATCAAGGGAACCACTGACTGCATAGGAAATCTGATGAGGAAACAACATACAAACGACCTACAGACGCACCAAGAAAATCTAACAAATGCTACATTCAGCAAAGGACAAGACAAACCTTCTCACCTCTGCAGGAGTCTACCATACACCATGCAGCTGTGGACAAGTCTTCATAGAAACCACCAAACGCAACAGAATTGCCCAAACACGAATCAAGAAACATGAAAGGCACTGCACACTAGAAGTCAGCCATAGCAGAGCCCCTGATGAACCAACCTGGACACAGCATCTTATTTGAGAACACAGAAATGCTGAACCACTCTAACAACCACCATGTCAGACTACACAGAGAAGCCATTGAAATCCACAAGCATGTGGACAATTTCAACAGAAAGGAAGAAACCATGAAAATGAACAAAATCTGGTTACCAGTATTTAAAAAAACTCTATAATTATAACAGTAAATAAAGAACAAAACTCAAACACAGGAGAACTCCAGACAAGAAACAATCAGGGACACCTAATCACATCTCAACAAAGGATTCCCCCAAGCAAGAACAAGCCACACCTAAAAGCTGTCAGGCCATCAAATGCTAATCAAGGTGGCCAATTGACAAGAGTTCTTTCTCCCACTCTGGACATTCCACAGATATATAAACCCAATTTTCCTAGTTTCCAACAGACCTCACAACCTCTGAGGATGCCTGCCATAGATGCAGGTGAAACATCAGGAGAGAATGCTTCTAGATGTCAGCTCCTGCCAGATCTTAGAACAAAGCCACACTCACAAGGCCAATTTCTTGAACACGGGTTTATTCAGTCTGTACAGGATACGTAGAAAGAGAGATCTGAGGGTTTCCCGCCAATGCCCAGCAATACATCCCCCTTGGTTCCTCCTCGCTTCTTCCCCCCTTATCACAAGTTGTGACTACATTCCATTTCCACATCAACAAAGCATTCTCTTCTTCCAGATGGCTCCCCTATCAAACCATAAAACACAACGATGTCAGGAGGGAGTCTTCGAGGCCCGGAGGAGGCTCTGGCTGTGTTTTCTTAACTCGAAGTCCACATCCTGACATAAGGACATGGCCATACAGCCCAAAAAACCTACAACAACCCAGTGATTCCAGCCATGAAACTCTTCAGCAATACATTTCCCATGTTTTTATGATAGATCCAATTAGGAAATGATATTGATAACTCAGGAACAAACATTATGTTACATAATGTAATCTGTGTTTTCAGGTCATGGCTGACGGAGAACCGCCGATGAACGCTCTCCAAGAATGCAACCTTCCGGATGAGAACTCGTCCCTCTCCGCCTGCCCCAAGGAGGCTTGGCTCGAGCCCGTCTTCACCTTGGCGGCCAGGACCCGGGTGGTGGTCACCAGCTGCTTCTTCGTGGTGGCGGCCTGCAGCAACTCGGTGGTCCTGTACAGCGTGACCCGGAAGAGGCGCAAGTCTCATGTCCAGCTGCTTATCCTCAGCTTGACCGCAGCTGACCTGCTGGTGACCACCATCGTGATGCCTCTGGACGCTGTGTGGAACATCACCATCCAGTGGTATGCCGGAGACAGCCTCTGCAAGCTCCTCAACTTCCTCAAGCTCTTTGCCATGTACTCGGCTGCCCTAGTACTGGTGGTTATCAGCTTGGACAGACACGCGGCCGTCCTTCGCCCGTTCTCCTTTGCGAATTCCAGTCGCCGCAATCGGGTCATGCTCTCTGTGGCCTGGGTGCTCAGCGTCTTGCTGGCCTCTCCTCAGGTAAGAAAGATACAGAATGGGGGAATATGCCTGGCTAGATGGCAGTCTGTGTGAAAAAGACCTTGGAGTCCTCGTGGACAACAAGTTAAACATAAGCCAACAATGTGATATGGCGGCTTAAAAAGCCAATGGGATTTTGGCCTGCATCAATAGGAGCCTAGTGCCTAGATCCAGGGAAGTCATGCTACTCCTCTATCCTGCCTTGGTGATACTACTTTACTTGGAATCACAGTGTGTCCAATTCTGGGCACTGCAATTGAAGGGAGATGTTGACTCTAAGCTGAAATGTGTCCAGAGGAGAGCAACTCAAAGGATCAAGGGTCTGGAGAACTAGCCCTATGAGGAGTGGCTTAAAGAGCTGGGCATGTTTAGCCTGAAGAAGAGAAGGCTGAGAGGAGGCACGATAGCCATGTATAAATAAATGAGAGGAAGTCATTTATTTAGGGAGGAGGGAGCAAGCTTGTTGCCCTGGAGACTAGGACACAGAACAATGGCTTCAAACTACAGGAAAGGAGATTCCACCTGAACATTAGAAAGAACTTCCTAACTGTGTGAGCTGTTTCTCCAAAGAAGGAGCCTCCATTGAGGTAGAGAGTTCCACTGTTGGGCTGCTCTTATGATCAGGAAGTTCTTCCTCATGTTTAGGTGGACTCTCCTTCTTATAACTACAGAGAGCATCTTTGCCTCCCAGAGAAGTCTGAACTCCTTTCTCCGTATCCATTCCAGCTCTTCCTTTTCCACCTCTATACCGTCCCAGGGGTCAATTTCACCCAATGCGTAACGCATGGAAGCTTCAAAGAGCGCTGGCAGGAGACCACCTACAACATGTTCACATTCACCACTCTCTACGTCACCCCACTGAGCGTGATGGTCGTCTGCTACATCCGCATCTTGTTTGAGATTAGCAAGCAGCTGAAAATTAACCAAGGTGAGTCTAGGATTCTTGACCATTTGGCGCCAATAGACTTATCGAATACTGTCAAATCCCTGAATCTAGATTCCCAGCTGGATTGTGGTTAACTGAAACCATGTATATGACCAAGTGTCATTAAATTGCCTGACTTCCAGTTCCAAGATACCATCAAGGACCTAGAAAATTCCTAGAGACCATTTCCCCCTGGGCACAGATATTTTGTGAAAATTATGGAAATGGGTTCTGCAATTACGCATCTTAATGGATTTTCTCTTTTCAAGTGGCTTTGTTCCCAAAGAAACATCCACCATGGAGTTAAAGACATCAGAGATAAACTCGAGCAGGCATAGGAAAAGGTTAACCCTCCAGACAAAGCATGCAGGTAGTTAAAAGGTCAAGGTTTTCCCCTGACATTAAGTCCAGATGTGTCTGACTCTGGGGGGTGGTGCTCATCTCCATTTCTAAGCTGAAGAGCCAGTGTTGTCCGTAGACATCTCCAAGGTCATGCGGCCAGCATGATGTCATGGATCGCTGTTACCTTCCCGCTGGACCTATTGATCTACTCACATCTGCATGTTTTTGAACTGCTAGGTTGGCAGAAGCTGGGGCTAACAGCAGGAGCTCACGCAACACCCCGGATTCGAACCTGCGACCTTTCGGTCAGCAAGTTCAGCAGCTCAGCACTTTAACCCATTGCGCCACCAGGGTAGAGCGCCTATGCCAATGGGGCATTGAATTCCCTCCAGGCTTCACTTCTAATGAGCTATACAAGGTGCACATTGTTGTGTTCAGAAGTTGGACAGCTCTTTTACAGAGAGAGCATTAAAACCCAACAATCCTCCAACATAAGAAGCACCTATGGCATCTACCTCCAGATTTGGCTGAACTGCAGCTTCTATCATCCATTATGGTTGGCTAGGATGAGGAGAGTTGATAAGGGCTGCATTCTCCTACATTAAAAGTATCTTTCAGTTGCCATATATATATGGCTATTGGAAGATCTGTGCATGATGGGTACCCAGGATACTGATGCCTAAAATGAAAGTGCACAGACTTGAAACTTCAGAGACTGGATCTCACCATAGTACGACATCCTCCATACAGTCCAGATTTAGCACCATCTCATTCTTAACTTTTTGTAGCTTTTAACAGCCTCACCACATAGGGATAACGTTCCAATTCCACCACATTTATGCCATTCAGTTGCCAATCTGGCTCCTTTTCTGCACTATTAACCCCTCTGGGATTCTCCCCGCAGGTCTAGCCAGAGGGAAGGATGACCACATCTCCAAGGCCCGCATGAAGACCCTCACCATGACCATCCTGATCGTGGCCTCGTTCATCGTTTGCTGGACTCCGTACTACCTCCTGGGCTTGTGGTACTGGTTCCAGCCCGACATGATACGCCAAATGCCAGAATACGTCAGCCACTTCCTATTCCTCTTTGGCCTTCTGCACACTTGCACCGACCCCATCGTTTACGGGCTCTACACCCCGTCCTTCCGCGAGGACATGAAGATGTGCCTCAAGGGCCTGAAGCTCACCTTGACCCACCAAGAGAAAAGCCTGGCCGTTATTACAGAACTCAAAAACAAAGAGGACCGCGAACAGAGCCGGCCCCGTTCAAGCGTTTCCAACGGCGGGACGATGCATACTGCTTTTTAAGAGTCAGGCGCTTGGAGAGCGAAAGTCCTCTGGACCCATTCACTCATGAATGTTGAACTCTCCAACTGCGACTGGACAAGTGAGGAGCCAGAAACTAAATATAAGAACTGATTGTGAAAATGAGGGTATCAAAGGAGCAGGCACATGTGAAGTGGGGTGCACAAGGAATGCTGTTAATGGATTTGATTTCTACCCCTTTGAGTCTATTGAGAATGCAACTCATGCTCCTAAAGTTTCTTTTTAAGGAAAACTATTAGAAGTAACAGCGCTCCATGCAGTCATGCCGGCCACATGACCTAGGAGGTGTCTACGGACAACGCTGGCTCTTCGGCTTAGAAATGGAGATGAGCACCACACCCCAGAGTCAGACATGACTGGACTTAATGTCAAGGGGACTACCTTTACCTTTACCTATTAGAAGTAACTTCCTTTTTCCCTCCTGGTTATAATGGCCCGTTCCAAAGAATGGACTACCTGCTTCTTGAGTTGTGCTGACTCAGTCCAAACAATCGGAGACTTTTCAGGCTACCCCTGAAAAAGGTTGCTTTGGTATTGTTGCAGAATTTTCAAGATGCAACGTTTTAATTCCCAACTTTGTGGGGGGAAACATGGGACAATTTTTGTATTTGTTGGCTCCCACTGCTCCTCCTGGACAGTCTCCAAGGACCAGCAATTAAGAGCTCTTTCACAAGCAGCAGATCATGGACCACAAGTTCATTTTGAATAACTCAGGTGGAAAATTCTGCAAATGGCAAATAACCAAATTCAGAAAGAATAATGTTTCCAAACTCTAGCTGTTTCTGTTTGTTCCTTGGTGTGTTTTCAAAATAAGGACTCAGATACACAGGTGCATGTTGTGTGTCATTTCTGATTCATGTTTGGGCAATGCTGCATTTGGTGATCCCTGTGTAGACTTCTTGTCCAAAGCTGCATGGGATATGGTAGACTCCTGCAAAGGGGAGAGGATCCCTCTTGTCCTTTGCTGAACGGAGCATTTGTTGGATTTTCTGAGTTGTGTAGATAGTTTGTAGTTTGGATACAGCATATTATTTGGGAACACAGAAATGCTGGACCACTCTAATAACTACCATGTCAGATGACAAAGAGAAACACCTCCCAAAGGATTTCCCCAGGCATTAAGAAGCAAGGCTTTAAAGCTGCAAGGCTAATCAAGGTGGCCAACTGCAACATTCACCCTTGCCTTAACCCAGCATTTCTCAACCTGAGTTGGGACCCTTGGGGGGGGGGGGGTCACGAGGGGGGGTCAGAGGGGTCGCCAAAGACAATAGGAAAGCACAGTATTTTCTGTTGGTCATGGGTATTCTGCGTGCCAAGTTTGGCCCAATTCTATAGTTGGTGGGGTTCAGAATGCTCTTTGATTGTAGGTGAACTATAAATCCCTGCAACTACTACTCCCAAATGTCAAGGTCTACTTTCCCCAAACTCCACCAATGTTCACGTTTGGGCATATTGAGTAACCGTGCCAAGTTTGGTCCAGATACATCATTGGTTCACAGTGTTCTCTGGATTTGAGTGAACTAAAACTCCCAAACTCAAGGTCAATGCTCACTAAACCCTTCCATTATTTTTGTTGGTCATGGAAGTTCTGTGTGTCACATTTGGTTCAACTCCATTGTTAGTGGAGTTCAGAATGCTCTTTGTTTGTAGGTGAACTGTAAGTCCCAGCAACTACAACTCCCAAATGACAAAATCAATCTCCCCACTGAATCCCACCAGTATTCAAATTTGCGTGTTTCTGGTATTTGTGCCAAATTTGGTCCAGTGAATGAAAATACATCCTACATATCAGATATTTATATTATGATTCATAATCATAGCAAAATTAGTTATGAAGTAGCAACAAAAATAATTTTATGGTTGAGGGTCACCACAACACGATGAATTAAGGGGTCATGGCATTAAGGAGGGTGAGAACCACTGCCTTAAGCAGACAAGAGTTCTTTCTCCCACCCTGGACATCATTTCACAGATATATCAACCTCACTTGCCTAGTTTCCAACAGACCTCACAACCTCTCAGGATGCCTGCCATAGATGTGGGCAAAACATCAGGAGAGAATGCTTCCGGATCATGGCCATGAAAGCCTTCGATAACACATTGTTTCTATTTCATTGGGGTTTTTTTTAACTTTTGCATTGCGCTTTTTAAAACTTGCCTAAAGTGTGGGATTGTTAGTTGCCTTGAGTCCTTACGGACAGAAAGGCAGGATATAAATAAAGATAATAATAATAATAATAATAATAATAATAATAATAATAATAATAATTGAAGAGAAACAATTGGAAAAGCTGACACGATATGAGGATTTAAAGAACTGTAAAGACTGTGGCGCAAGCCAGTAAAAGTGGTCCCAGTGGTGATCGGCACACTGGGTGCAGTGCCTAAAGACTTTGGCCTGCACTTAAACACAAAATGACCATCTGCCAGCTGCAGAAGGCTACCGTACTGGGATCTGCACGCATTATTCGCCGATACATCACACAGTTCAGTGCTTCTGACGCTCAGGTTGGAAACAAAACAAAAGATCCCCAAGAGATGCTGGATAAAGAACAGACTCCCTCCTTTGCAAAATGAATAGAGATATTGCTACACGATGGCAGATGACACACAGCCCAGATTTGGGAATTTTTATCCAACAGGAAAACGGCTGCTGTTTCATCTTGTTGGCCTTCCAAAAAGTCCATAACAAAGAGGTTGCTGCTTCCTGACTCTCGGGAAGGGAAGCAAGGCCAAACCAATACAATATGAAAAGCCATGCCGGGGAATGAAGACGGCGGAAACACGTCCCACTCGAGCCTCTTCATTGGTCCGGAAATGCAGGGTTGATGGCCGCTCAGGAAAGTTTTGTTATTAAGGCATTTGGGTGGAAGTGAGCAGAGCCTCTCCGAGCTCATCATCGCCGGGAATCAAAGAGTCTGCTCCAATAGGACAGGAAAGCCGGGGAGTTGCTGGCACCGATGAGCATCAGGAGCAGCAGGTAGAGGCTCATCATCAAGGCAAAGCGGTGCGAGGAGAGCCACGATTGGCTGGAACACCTGCAGGGAAGGAGAAAGCAATGACGGATCGGGTCTCTGTTGGGAGAGCTTGGATTGTGCCCTCCTGAATGAATAGCAGGGGGTTGGCCCTTGGGGTCTCTCTCAATCAACTCCTTGATTCTACAAAAACATGTAAAACCGATGCTGGAATTCAACCACATCCTGCACAAGTTTATAGTCCTCATCGAGGAAATAGATAGGCAGATGGGTTAGGCCAGTGGTTCTCAACCTTCCTAATGCCACGACCCCTTAATACGGTTCCTCATGTTGCGGTGACCCCCAACCATAACATTATTTTTGTTGCTGCTTCATAACTGTCATTTTCCTATTATTATGAATCGTCATGTAAATATCTGATATGCAGGATGTATTTTCATTCACTGGACAAACTTTGGCACAAATACCCGATACGTCCAAATTTGAATACTGAAGAATTTGGGGGGATTGATTTTGTTATTTGGGAGTTGTAGTTACTGGGATTTATAGTTCACCTACAATCAAAGAACATTCTGAACTCCTACCAATGACGGAATTGAATCAAAGTTGGCACACAGAACTCCAATGACCCACAGAAAATACTAGAAGGGTCTGGTGGAAATTGGTCTTGAGTTTGGGAGTTGTAGTTCACCTACATCCAGAGAGCACTGTGGACTCAAACAATGATTGATCTGGACCAAACTTGGCACGGATACTCAATATGCCCAAATGTGAACACTGGTGGACTTTGGGGGAAAGAGACCTTGACACATTTGGGAGTTGTAGTTGCTCGGATTTATAGTTCTCCTACAATCAAATAGCATTCTGAATCCCACCCACCAACAAGAGAATTGGGTCAAACTTCTCAGTCAGAACCCCGTGACCAATAGAAAATACTGTGGTGTTGTAGGGTTTTTTTGGGCTATATAGCCATGTTCTAGAGGCATTCTCTCCTGACGTTTCGCCTGCATCTATCGCAAGCATCCTCAGAGGTTGTGAGGATGCTTGCTATAGATGCAGGCAAAACGTCAGGAGAGAATGCCTCTAGAACATGACAATATAGCCCAAAAAAACCTACAACAACCCAGTGATTCCAGTCATGAAAGCCTTTGACAATACAGAAAATACTGTGTTTTCTGATGGTTGGTGACCCCTCTGACACCACCTCGCGACCCTTCCAGGGGTCCCGACCACTAGGTTGAGAAACACTGGGTTAGGTTCTTCCCCCATTGCACCCTTTGTTTGCCTGTCTCTCTCTTCAAAGTTTCTAGCTCCATTTTGCTCTTCTCCTGTGAGCATGGAGAGTGACAAGATGTCTCCAAAGAGAGAGAGAGAGAGAGAGGCCCTAACTTTCTTATATATAAATATAGTTATTTTCCATAAATCTTTTCTTCTGATGTGTTTTTCCTGTTTTTAAAAAAGTTACCCAACCATTTCCACTATAATTATATACTACACTGAGACTTTGCTTGATAGAAGGCAGTACAAACTCGGTGTGAGAACGGAGAACCCATTCCCGCAGCCGAGAAGCGGCATGGCGCTCACCTGCGATATTGCTTCTGCGAATATACCAGCAAGTACTTCACCCGGATCAGCTGGTTGTTTGTCACCACAAAATATTTCTGGGGGACGTCGCCGCCTTCGCTGTTCCTCACTCGGGCTCGCTTCTTGTCTATTTCTTTAGAATCTACAGGGGGGAAAAAGAAAGGGAAAAATCCTTTTAAGAAGACTCACAAAATCATAAAGTTGGAAAAGACCCCAGGGGCCATCTAGTCCAACCCCATTCTGGCTTCATGCAGGAAAGGCACAATCAAAGCACCTCCAACATATGACCATCCAGCCTTTGTAATCCAATCAAATCACCCCTGACAGATGGCCACCCAGGCTTTGTAATAAAAACAACAACAACAACAACAAGAGGAGCAACCCTAAGGGCAATCCAGTCCAACCTCATTCTGTCTCCATGCAGGAAAAGCACAATCAAAGCACCCCTGACAGATGACAACCCAGCTTTTGTAGTAGTAATAAAAATATAGAAACTCAAGGGGCCATACAGCCCAACCCCTTTCTGCCATGCAGGAAAAGTGCAATCAAAGCACCCCCAACAGATGGCCACCCAGCCTCTGTAACAAGAAGAAGAAGAAGAAGAAGAAGAAGAAGAAGAAGAAGAAGAAGAAGAAGAAGAAGAAGAAGAAGAAGTAGTAGTAGTAGTAGTAGTAGTAGTAGTAGTAGTAGTAGTAGTAGTCCAGGGGCTATCCAGACCAGCCGCTTTCTGCCAGGCAGGAAAAACACAATCAAAGCATCCCCAACAAATGGCCGCCCAGCCTTTGTAATAACAAAAACCACCCAAAGGTTATCAAGTCCAACCTCCTCTATTCTGCTATGCAGGAAAAACACAATAAAATCATTCCCAACAGATGGCCACCCAGCCTTTGTAGTAGTAATAATAATAATAATAATAATAATAATAATAATAGCAACCCCATGGATCATCCAATCCAACCCCATTTTGCCTTCATGCAGGAAAAGCACAATCAAAGCACCCCCAACAGATGGCCACCCAGCCTTTGTAATAATAGTAACAACAACAACAACAACAAGCCTAGGGGCATCCAGCCCAACTCCCGTCTGCTATGCAGGAAAAACACAATCAAAGCACCCCCAACAAATGGCCACCCAGCCTTTGTAGTAGTGATAATAATAATAGTAGCAACCCCATGGGTCATCCAATCCAACCCCATTTTGCCTTCATGCAGGAAAAGCACAATCAAAGCACCCCCAACAGATGGCCATCCAGCCTTTGTAACTGTAACAACAACAACAACAACAACAACAAGTCCAGGGGCTATCCAGACCAGCCGCTTTCTGCCAGGCAGGAAAAACACAATCAAAGCATCCCCAACAAATGGCCACCCAGCCTTTGTAATAACAAAAACCACCCAAAGGTTATCAAGTCCAACCTCCTCTATTCTGCTATGCAGGAAAAACACAATAAAATCATTCCCAACAGATGGCCACCCAGCCTTTGTAGTAGTGATAATAATAATAATAATAATAATAGCAACCCCATGGGTCATCCAATCCAACCCCATTTTGCCTTCATGCAGAAAAAGCACAATCAAAGCACCCCCAACAGATGGCCACCCAGCCTTTGTAATAATAGTAACAACAAGCCTAGGGGCCATCCAGCCCAACTCCTGTCTGCTATGCAGGAAAAACACAATCAAAGCACCCCCAACAAATGGCCACCCAGCCTTTGTATTAACAACAATCACCCCAGAGGTTATCCAGTCCAACTCCCTCTATTCTGCTATGCAGGAAAAACACAATAAAAGCATCCCCAACAGATGGCCACCCAGCATTTGTAATAATAATAATAATAATAATAATAATAATAATAATAGCAACCCCATGGGTCATCCAATCCAACCCCATTCTGCCTTCATGCAGGAAAAGCACAATCAAAGCACCCCCAACAGATGACCACCCAGCCATTGTAGAAGTAGTAATAATATAGCAACTCAAGGAGCCATCCAGCCCAACCCCCTTCTGCCGTGCAGGAAAAGCGCAATCAAAGCACCCCTAACAGATGACCACCCAGCCTTTGTAATAATAATATCATCATCATCAACAACAACAAGCCCAGGGGCCATCCAGACCAACCGCTTTCTGCCAAGCAGGAAAAGCACAATCAAAGCATCCCCAACAAATGCCCACCCAGCCTTTGTATTAACAACAACGATCACCCCAGAGGTTATCCAGTCCAACTCCCTCTATTCTGTTATGCAGGAAAAACACAATAAAAGCATCCCCAACAGATGGCCATCCAGCCTTTGTAACAACAACAACAACAACAACAACAACAACAACAGCAATAACAACAAGTCCAGGGGGCATTCAGTCCAATCGCTTTCTGCCAATCAAAGAGTTGGAAGAGACCTCATGGGCCATCCAGTCCAACCCCCTGCCAAGAAGCAGGAATACTGCATTCAAATCATCCCTGACAGATGGCCATCCAGCCTCTGTTTAAAAGCATCCTCAACAAATGGTCACCCAGTCTTTGTAATAACAACAACCACCCCAGAGGTTATCCAGTCCAACCCCCTCTATTCTGCTATGCAGGAAAAACACAATCAAAGCATTCCCAACAGATGACCACCCAATCTTAATAATAATAATAATAATAATAATAATAGCAACCCCATGGGTCATCCAGTCCAACCCCATTCTGCCTTCATGCAGAAAAAGCACAATCAAAGCATCCCCGACAGATGGCCAGCCAGCCTCTATTTCACCTGACTCTAAGGCAGAGGGTTCCACTGTTGAATAGCTCTTACAATCAAGATGTTCTTTGTAATGTTCAATTAGAATCTCCTTTCCTGTCATTTGAACCCATGGCTCCATTGAGTCCTAGCCTCCAAAGCAACAGAAAACAAACCTGCTCCCTCTTCCTTAGGGCACCCTTTTGCATATTCATACATGGCAAGACCACCTTGGGGATTTTCATGCTAGATTTTCATGCTCAGTCCCGAACCCCAGGGCTGCCGAACTTGGGTTGTTGTTGTTATTGTTGTTACTGTTGTTGTTGTTATAACCCCAGGGCTGCCTATCTTGGGTTGTTGTTGTTATTATATTTATTTATCTCCAAAGGGTTCACCTTTCTTTTGGACTTGGCACTTGACGTCCGGGTGGTCGATGATTTCGCAAACGGCGACGCAGCTCAGGACGGGGCCCATGAGGCTCCGCTGCCAGCCGAGTCCGTGGGGGCTATAGAGGAGAGCAAGGCTCAAGTCACTGGTCAGGTAGGTACCTTCCCCGAACAAGGAGGTCTGAAAGAAGCGGGAAGCCGGTTTACATGGAGCGAGCGGACCAAACCCTGGCATCCTCCCTTTCCCAAAAGCACACAGCCGTTATTCTCATCCATGATGGAAAAGCACAAAAGGAAAGGGCCTGAAGCTGTTAGGAATGGTGGGAGTTGGAGTCCAAAACACCTGGAGGGCCGGAGTTTGCCCATGCCTGCATTACAGTCAGCTGTATTGTATTTTTGAGCTTGGCCTCATGTGAGCCGCCCCGAGTCTCCTTTGGGGAGACGGTGGCGAGGTATCAATAAAGATTATTATTATTATTATTATTATTATTATCCAAGGCAGCTAGAAATCAATACAGGCACAACATCTGCATTGAGGGTTAAAACCTACACTCAAAGAGCTGGAAGGGACTCTGAGGGCCATCCAGTTCAACCCCAAACCACCATGCAGGAAAAGCATAATCAAACCCCTCCTGACAGATGGCCACCCAGCTTCATAGACATGAGCAGGCTCATAGAGAAATGGGATATAGAATCATAAATGAATTGGAAGGGACCCCAAGGGTCATTCAGTCCAACCCCCTTCTGTCATTAAGGGGGACACAATCAAAACCTTCCCAACAGATGACCATCCAGCCTCATAAACATGAGTAGGTTCGTAGAGAAATGGGGATATAGAATCATAAATGAGTTGGAAGTGACCCCAAGGGCCACTCAGTCCAACCCCCTTCTGTCATTAAGGGAGACACAATCAAAACTCTCCCGACAGATGACATCCAGCCTCATAAACATGAGCAGGTTCGTAGAGAAATTGGGATGTAAAATTATAAATTAATTGGAAGGGACTCCGAGGGCCATTCAGTCCAACCCCCTTCTGCCATTAAGGAAGACACAATCAAAACCCTCCCAACAGATGACCATCCAGACTCATAAAAATGAGCAAGTTCGTAGAGAAATTGGGACATAGAATCATAAATGAGTTGGAAGGGACCCTAAGGACCATCCAGTCAAACCCCCTTCTGCCATCAAGGGACACACAATCAAAACCCTCCTGACAGATGGCCATCTAGCCTCTGTTTAAAAGCCTCCAAGGAAGGGGTTTCCACCAGAATCTGAGGCAGTGAGTTCCACTGTTGAACAGCTCAAACAGTCAGGAAGTTCTTCCTAATGTTCAGGTGGAATCTCCTTTCTTGCCTGCCATTTGAACCCATGGTTCCATTGAGTACTAGTTTCCAGGGCAGCAGAAAACAAGTATATACATCTATAAAAAGTCCTAACATCTGAGATGCTTCTTGCTTGGTATGTCATTCCAAATCCTGTGCATCTCCTCAGGCAATATCTGAAGCACTGTGATAACATGCTGGTATCTACACAGGCTGCTTGGGAACAGCAAAAGAGGAAGAATGCTGGGAGCTTGACTGCTGCTTATTCGGACGGATCAGGGCTCTTTCAGAGTTCTGATTTTGTTGCAAGCCAGAGACGCGTCCCTTACCCGGTTCAGGTGGCATTGCAGCCCATTGTGGACGATGGAGTGGAAGTTCTCGAGGCGGCTCCCGTGGAAGGCATAGAGGAGGTCCCTCCCTGCTTTGGTCTCCTCGAATTTGGCGTTCATCTGGCTGGAATAGGTGATCTCGAACAGGAAGTCCGGCTCGGCCACCGGCACACTGGGAGCTCCCGTCAGCTCTTGGATCTTCTTGTACTTCAACACCAGTTGAGATGCAACAAGGTTATTTGCTTTGAAGGCATGCATCATCCCCAACCCTCAAAATATTGCATTGTATTTTATTTATTTATTTATTTGTTTGTTTATATTTCTATGCTACCCTTCTCACCCCAAAGGGGACTCAGAGCAGCTTACAGGATAGATAGATAGATAGATAGATAGATAGATAGATAGATAGATAGATAGATAAGAGATAGAGATAGAGATATAAATAAAAATAAAAATAAAAATAAAAATGTAATGTTTGTGGGATTAACATAACTCAAAAACCACTGAACGAATTGACACCAAATTTGGACACAATACACCTAAGAACCCAATGTATGTCCTTCACTCGAAAAAAAAATGATTTTGTCATTTGGGAGTTGTAGTTGCTGGGATTTATCGTTCACCTACAATCAAAGAGCATTCTGAACTCCACCAACGATGGAATTGAACCAAATGTGGCACACAGGACTCCTATGACCACAAGAAAACACTAGGAGGGTTTGGTGGGCATTGACCTTGAGTTTGGGAGTTGTAGTTCACCTACATCTAGAGAGCACTGTGGACTCAAACAATGACGGATCCAGATCAAACTTGGAACGAATACTCAATGTGCCCAAATATGAACACAGATGGAGTTTGGGGGAAATATACCTTGACATTTGGGAGTTGTAGTTACAGGGATTTATAGTTCACCTACAATCAAAGAGCATTCTGAATCCCAAATGACAGAATTGTGAAAACTTCCCACACAGAACCCCCATGACCATCAGAAAATACTTAAGGCCATCCAGTCCAACTCCCTTCACTGGGGCAAGAAAATGTAATCAAAGCCCTCCTGACAAAGAGCCATCCAGCCACAGATGTTTGGAATTGTGGAAGTCCAAAACACCTGGAGGAAGGCTGAAGTTGGTCAACACCTGTTTTACGTTTTAGAATTATTAAATAATCATCATAATATAGAATTGTTTTAGGTGGTGAGCCCTATTCCAAGTCTGGTTTCCTCACCCTGCTTTTAAGATTCTGAACATTTACTCTGATCTCTTGAGAGCCCCCAAACACCTTGCCATGTTGCTCAAAGTTGCTTCAAGATGGATTGTGCAAAATATAAGGATTCAAAGGCTTCATTCGCCATTAAGAGCGAGACTCTCACCTCTGTTTTGCTGGTGCTGTGTATACGCAAGGCCTTGGAGGACAAAACCCAGCTGAGCAACTCCCAGATCCTTCCGTCGACGTTGTGGGCGGATTCGCACAGGTCTTTCAGGCTCCCAAGTGCATTTGTATCTGCAAGCTGCAAAGATACCAAGGGAGAAAGCATTCACTTCTGGGATTTATGGGTCATTTTGCAATCCTAGAGACTCCAGAAGTTTAGTAAAAGAGAGCAACATCTCCACCTAGTTATGGCACGTTATCTTTGCATTTTGGTTCATACCACCCAGAGGACTGCAAGATGCAATGTGTCATCATTGGACGGGAGATATAACAACGTGGAGCACTCTAAAACAGTGGTTCTCAACCTGAGGTCCCCAGGTGTTTTTGGCCTTCAACTCCCAGAAATCACAGCCAGTTTAACAGCTGTTGGGATTTCTGGGAGTTGTAGGCCAAAAACATCTGGGGACCCACAGGTTGAGAACCACTGATCTAAAAGCATTTCCTCTTGTAAGTTAGCAAGTTAAATGGGGTGGTATATAAATACAGTTGTTGTTGTTGTTGTTGTTGTTATTATTATTATTATTATTATTTGAAACACAACAAGATGAGTCTATAGAAGACACTCTGCTGGCTGTTGTATTGGATCACACATTGGACACTTCCCACGTGTCTAGGACTGTGTAAGGTATCGGCGAATAATGCATGCAGATCCCAGTAAGGTGGCTTTCTGCAACTGGCAAATGGTAATTTTGTCAGCGCTGATTGTGTTTAAGTGCAGGCCAAGTTCTTTAGGCACTGCACTCAGTGTGCCAATCACCACTGGGACCACCTTCACTGGCTTGCGCCAGAGTCTTTGTAATTCGATCTTTAAATCCTCGTATCGTGTCAGCTTTTCCAGTTGTTTCTCTTCAATCCTGCTGTCACCTGGGATTGCGACATTGACGATCTATACTTTGTTTTTTAACATGATTGTGAGGTCAGGAGTATTGTGCTCCAAAACTCTGTCTGTCTGAATCCGGAAGTCCCAGAGGAGTTTGGCGTGTTCATTCTCTGTAATTCTTTCTGGCTTGTGATCCCACCAGTTCTTTGTTGCAGGCAAATTGTATTTGTGGCACAAGTTCCAATGAATCCTCTGAGCAACGGTGTTGTGCCTCTGCTTGGAGTCTGCGCAATCTTCTTGCAGCAGCTGAGGATGTGATCTATTGTTTCATCTGCTTCCTTGCAGAGTCTACATTTGGGATCTGTTATTGACTTTTCAATTCTGGCCCTTCATGGCATTGGTTCAAATGGCTTGTTCTTGGGCTGCCAGAATCAGGCCCTCCTTTGTCTCCTTTTTCAGAGTCCCATTTGTGAGCCACAGCCATGTTTTTCTTTGTCAATTTGGCTCTCAATTTTTCCCAGGAACTGTCCATGGAGAGCCTTCTTTCGCCAGTTTTTTCTTCTGCTCTGGATTGTGTTTTTATGGTATTCACTCTTTGTCTTTTGCACTTGAAGCAGTTTACTACTATTGACTTCCCTCAATGTTGGTTCTTGACTGCCTTTCACATAATCTGCCAGTGCATGTTTCTCTTCTTCTACAGTTTGTTTCACTTGCAGAAGCCCTCTGCCTCCTGATTTTCTGGGCAGGTAAAGTCTGCCGACATCATTACGCAAGTGTAATGAGTAATGGATTTTCATCAGTTTTCTTGTTTTTCTGTCCAGATCATCCAGCTCTGCTTGTGTCCAGTTCACAATCCCAGAAGTGTATCTAATGACGGGGATGGCCCTGGTGTTGATAGCCTTGATCGTATTTCCGCCATTTAATTTGCTCTTCAAAATCTTTCTGACTCTTTGGATATATTCTTTGCTGAGCATTTTTCACATGCCCATGCTTGATACTGTCCAATTGCAGTATGCCCAGATATTTATTATTATTATTATTATTATTATTATTATTATTATTATTATTATTTACATTAATTATATAATGAAGTCCAAACTGTATTATTATTATTATTACTTTGATCATATTCAGCCTTAGAGACTCCATGAATCCCATAAGCTATAAATGTTTAGAGTGGACTAATCAATAAACTTTGCTTGCTATAAATGTTCAGCACAAATTCACCATTCCAAACAGGAAACTGGTTTAATCTGTTTAGTTTCTAAGATCAGACAGGATTTCCCACCTTTAGGGTTGTTTAATCAGATTTTTCCATGACTGAACCCTACTCCCCAATGCACAAACTGTTGGAAGAAACAAGGATTTGAGTTACAGCTTCAGTGGAGACATCTTTTCCCCATAAACATACAATCATGCAGCTAGAAGAGACCTCATGGACCATCCAGTCCAACCCCATTCTGCCAAGAAGCAGGAAAATTGCATTCAAAGCACCCCGACAGTTGGCCATCCAGCCTCTGTTTAAAAGCTTTCAAAGAAGAAACCTCTACCACACTCCGGGGCAGAGAGTTCCACTGCTGAACAGCTCTCACAGTCAGGAAGTTCTTCCTAATGTTCAGATGGAATCTCCTTTTTTTGTAGTTTGAAGCCATTGTTCCACGTTCTGGTCTCCAGGGCAGCAGAAAACAAGCTTGCTCCCTCCTCCCTGTGACTTCCTCTCACATATTTATACATGGCTATCATGTCTCCTCTCAGCCTTCTTTTCTTCAGGCTAAACATGCCCAGCTCTTTAAGCCGCTCCTCATAGGGCTTGTTCTCCAGACCCTTGATCATTTTAGTTGCTCTCCTCTGGACACATTCCAGCTTGTCAATATCTCTCTTCAATTGTAGTGCCCAGTATTGGACACAATATTCCAGGTGTGGTCTAACCAAGGTAGAATAGAGAGGTAGCATGACTTCTCTGGATCTAGACACTAGACACTATAACTCTTCCAGGACTGGATTTCCCTTCCTAAAAGGTAGATTCTTCTCATTTCCGGTTGTCTCATCCATGTCCATAACTAGGAGCCATTTATAAGTCGGATGTTGGTAACTCAGAGACTTGCTTTTGCATTAAACTCACCAAAGCCTCAAAGTCCTTGGTCTCCTCAGCGACGTAGAGCCCAGGAAAGGGCCGCAGGACGGAGTCCCGCTTGTAGCTCTGCAGAGCTGAGGCGAAGAAGCTGCACTTCAAGTCGGCGGCCAAGAGGTCCTTCTGGATGGCCTCCCGGACCCGTTCTTCGGAGGTGGCGGCATCCTTGGCATTTGGCTCCTGCATCCCCCGGAGGGCTCCTATCAAAGAGAAAACACAACCAGAGTGATCCTAGAGTCGGAAGGGAGCCCAAGGACAATACCCCTTCTGCCTTTGTGCAGGAAACAATATTGAACAGTACTGAGCCCAGGACTGAACCTTCTTCGTGGCACTCCACTAGTCACTTCTTTCCAGGATGAAGAGGAGGAGGATAAAAATAATAATACTTTATTTATATTTATTTATTCATTTACTTTATTTCTATACTGCTTTTCTCAGCCCTTAGGCGACTCAAAGCGGTTTACATAATACAAATTATCACAAAACAGTATCATAGGCAAATTAAAACACATTATACATTATACATAACAATCAATATCAATAAACAATCATTATCATAGCGCCTCAACAACAAATCAGAATCCATTCTCGTAACCTTTGTTCCATATTCCTATGTTCGATTGCACCGTGTTCCTATATTCCATTGCACTAATTTGCCAAACGCTTGTTTGAAAAGCCAGGTCTTCACCTTCCTCTGGAATGCCAACAGCGAAGGGGCCTGTCTGATGTCTGCAGGTAGGGCATTCCACAGCCGAGGGGCCACCACTGAGAAGGCCCTGTCACTTGTCCCCGCCAGGCGCGCCTGTGATGCAGGCGGGACCGAGAACAGGGCCTCCCCAGACGATCTTAATGTCCTGGTCGGTTCATAGGTGGAGATGCGTTCGGAGAGGTAATTAGGGCCGGAACCGTTTAGGGCTTTATAGGCTAACGCCAGCACTTTGAATTGTGCCCGGTAGCAAATTGGCAGCCAGTGGAGCTGGCGCAACAGAGGAGTGGTATGCTCCCTGAGAGCCGCTCCTGTTAGTAACTTGGCTGCCGAGCGCTGGACCATTTGAAGCTTCCGAGCAGTCTTCAAGGGCAACCCCATGTAGAGAGCATTGCAGTAGTCTAAACTGGATGTAACCAGAGCGAGGACCACCGTGGCCAAGTCAGACTTCCCAAGGTACGGGCGCAGCTGGCGCACAAGTTTTAATTGTGCAAAAGCTCCCCTGACCACCACCGAAACCTGTGGTTCCAGGCTCAGCGATGAGTCCAGGGTCACTCCCAAGCTGCGAACCTGCATCTCCCCAGGAGGAAGGCGCGTCAAGCCAACTCTGACCGGGACCGCCTTCCACCTGGAAACCAATGCTTTCACTGCGGAAGAAGATGCAGAGCAAGAATAGGGCTCCACAGCCACATCCTGACCCACAAGGAAACCCGTAACGGAAGACCATCTTACTCGTCCAACGAGGGATCGCCTAAGTAAGTAAGTAAGTAACTCCACTAGTCACTTCTTTCCAGGATAAAGAGGAGGAGGATAATAATAATAATAATAATAATAATAATAATAATAATAATAATAATAATGCTTTATTTATACCCCGCTCCATCTCCCCCAGAGGGACTCGGTGCGGCTTACATGAGGCCACACCCATCAATACAATACAAGCAATATATAACACAAAACATAATAAAACCAAGCAAAATACATAAAATGCAAAATCAAAATAATATACGACAAAACAATATAAAATCAAGCATTAAAAACACAGGAAATTTCACTAGGCAGGGCCAGATGCAAGGATAATTTGTTTTAAAAGAATGTTTAAAACACTGGGAGATAGGACAGTGTAAATTATAAGGAGGAGACTCTGGGAATGAGGAAGGATTTCATTGCACAAACCATAAAATAAAGTGCTTCTTAGGACATTTTGTGTAAAGTGTGGTCAGGGAGAATCTTACATTCAATTACTGAAGGCACATTGGAATAACAAGGTTTTCAAATTCCTCCTGAAGATTGCCAGTGTGGGGGCTTGCCTAATATCTCTGGGGAGTGAGTTCCAGAGCCGGGGGGCCACCACAGAGAAGCCCCTCTCTCTCGTCCCCGCAAGTCACGGGAGTGAAAGGAGCGCCTCTCCGGAAGATCGAAGGGATCGTGTGGGTTCGTAGATGGAAATATGGTCGCGCAATGAAGGATCCAATGAAGAGAAGCTCCCTTTGGGTTTGGTCGCTTAAACAATTACAGATCCGCCTAATAGTAGCATTGCCTAGCCCACATTTGACTAGTTTGCTTGCAAGAAGGTCATGGGGGACTCTGTCGAAGAAAGGTCTTACTGGAATCAAGATATTTAGTTATTTATTTACTATATTTATATACAACCGTTCTCAGCCCAAGGGCAGTTTACAAATGGCACGATTCGATGCCCACAATAACATAAAAACAATTAAAACATTTAGCATAAATAACATTAAATAAATAATTTAATTTATTAAATTAAACTGCCAACCTAGCAGTTCGAAAACATGCAAATGTGAGTAGATCAATAGGTACCGCTCCGGCGGGAAGGTAACGGCGCTCCATGCAGTCATGCTGGCCACATGACCTTGGAGGCGTCTACGGACAACGCCGGCTCTTCGGCTTAGAAATGGAGATGAGCACCACACCCCAGAGTCAGACATGATTGGACTTAATGTCAAGGGACTACTTTTACCTTTTTTAACATTAAATAAAATAATAAAACCAATAAAATATAGATCCTCAGCGTCTCATTGACTAAAATCATTGTCCAATCGCATATCCAGTCGTTCCGAAAATCAGTTTGTCTGCAACCCTGCATTTGGGAAAGCTTGCTCAAAAAGCCAAGTTTTTACATTAAAAGTTGCTTTAAAACCATCTCAGGACACCATTTTGCCTCACTGCCCTGCCCCAAAGTCTTGGTCCCACATCCAGGTCTTCACCATCCTTCTGAAGGACAGGAGGGAAGGGGCTGATCTAATATGGCCAGGAAGGGAGTTTCATAGCCGAGAGGCAATCACTGAGAAGGCCCTGTCTCTCGTCTCTGCCAAATGCGCCTGTTATGGTGCCAGGACCAAAATCAGGGCCTCTCCAGAAGATCTTAGTTTCCGCAGTGGTTCGTAAAGGGAGATAAGTTCAGACAGGTAAACTGGGCTTTATAGGCCAAAGCCCGCACTTTGAATTATGGCTGGTAGCAATCAGGCAGCCAGTGGAGTTGACATAACATGGGAGTTGTGGGCTCCCTGTATGCCGTCCCAGTTATTAACCTAGCAGTTTGAAATGTGAGTAGATCAATAGGTACCGCTCTGGCAGGAAGATAATGGCGCTCCATGTAGTCATGCCGGCCCCATGACCTTGGAGGCGTATATGGACAACGCCGGCTCTAAGCAGAAGAGCCAGCATCGTCCGTAGATGCCTCCAAGGTCATGTGGCTACTTGCATGACTGCATGGAGCACCCTTACCTTCCCGCCAGAGTGATACCTATTCATCTACTCACACTTGCATGTTTTCGAACTGATGGTTGGCAGAAGCTGGAGCTAACAGCGGGAGCTCACCCTGCTCTCCAGATTTGAACCGTCAACCTTTCAGTCAGCAATTTTTGCAGCCCAGCAGTTTAATCCACTGCATCACGGGGACCCCTATTATTATTATATTTGGTGTATTATTATATCCATATTATTATTTTATAATATTATTTATATTTCATATTATTATTATTAATATATTTCATATTACTATTCTTATTTATATTTCATAATATACTTATATTTCATATTATTATTATTTATATTATTATTCATATTGTTATTATTTATATTCATATCTATATTATTACACTTCATATTATTCTTATAATATTTCATATTCTTGTTATATTTCATATTACTATTACTATTTATATTTCATAATATACTTATATTTCATATAATTCTTATTTATATTCCTATCTATATTATTACACTTCATATTATTCTTATTATATTTCATATTCTTGTTATATTTCATATTATTATTATTTATATTTATATTATTATTCATATTTCATATAATTATTATTTATATTCCTATCTATATTATTATACTTCATATTATTCTTATTATATTTCATATTTTTGTTATATCTCATATAATTATTATTTATATTTATATTATTATTAATATTTCATATAATTATTATTTATATTCATATCTATATTATTATACTTCATATTATTCTTATTATATATCATATTCTTGTTATATTTCATCTTATTATTATTATTTATATTTCATAATATACTTATATTTCATATAATTATTATTTATATTCATATCTATATTATTATACTTCATATTATTCTTATTATATTTCATATTACAGTACTATTCCTCTTTATATTTCATAATATACTTATATTTCATACAATTATTATTTATATTTATATTATTACTCATATTTCATATAATTATTATTTATATTCATATCTATATTATTATACTTCATATTATTCTTATTATATATCATATTCTTGTTATAGTTCATATTATTATTATTATTTATATTTCATAATATACTTATATTTCATATAATTATTATTTATATTTATATTATTATTAATATTATTATTCATATTCATATCTATATTATTATACTTCATATTATTCTTATAATATTTCATATTCTTGTTATATTTCATCTTATTATTATTACTATTATTATTTATATTTCATAATATACTTATATTTCATATAATTATTATTTATATTCCTATCTATATTATTATACTTCATATTATTCTTATTATATTTCATATTCTTGTTATATTTCATATTACTATTATTATTTATATTTCATAATATAGTTATATTCCATATTATTATTATTTATATTTATATTATTATTCATATTTCATATAATTATTATTTATATTCCTATCTATATTATTATACTTCGTATTATTCTTATTATATATCATATTCTTGTTATATTTCATATTATTCTTATTATTCATATATTTCATATAATTATTATTCATATTATTATTCATATTCCTATCTATATTATTATACTTCCTATTAGTCTTATTATATTTCATATTCTTGTTATATTCCATATTATTATTATTCTCATTCCTATCATCATGCATCTCTATACCCTGTATACCTTAAATATATTATATATATATTATATCTGATGTCCTTTCCTTCTTACCTCTGCAAAAAGGTTGTTGCAACGCTGAGCTGGATTAGAGGACTACCCAATGAGCTTACTGCGCATGCGTCGCTCGCTCCTTCCGCGCACGCGCAGTAACGCCCACTGAAGCCTCGAAGCCGTGACCAACACGGAAAGCCTTTTGCCCTTGGTTGGGCACCGCCCTGCGCATGCTCAGTAACGCCGTTTCGAAAACATTCACTGTTTCCCCTCCAGCAGTGCCGTTTGCTTGCCCTCTAACGCGCATGCGCGGAAGCATTCCCTTGACTCGGGGAGCCTTGCAAGCATGCGCAGTACACCAATTGAGAGAGGGCCCATCTCTTTGCATTTTATTTTATTTTGTTTATTTGCATATCAAAACTCCCATCAATTTGCATTTTATTTTATTTATGTATTTGCATATTACAGAATCCATCACTGCATTTTATTTTATTTATTTATTTGCATATTAGAGTCCATCACTTTGCATTTTATTTATTTATTTATGTATTTGCATATTAAAGAATCCATCACTTTGCATTTTCTTATATTATTGATTTGCATATTAGAGCCCATCACGTTGTATTTTATATATTTATTTATTTGCATATTAAGGGTCCCATCCCTTTGCATTTTATTTTATTTTATTATTTATCTGCATATTAGAACCCATAATATTGCTATTTATTTATTTATTCGCATATTAAGGGTCCCATCACTTTGCAGTTTATTTTATTTTATTATTTATTTGCATATTAGAACCCGTAATATTGCTATTTATTTATTTATTCGCATATTAAGGGTCTCATCACTTTGCAGTTTATTTTATTTTATTATTTATTTGCATATTAGAACCCATAATATTGTTATTTATTTATTTATTTGCATATTAAGGGTCCCATCCCTTTGCAGTTTATTTTATTTTATTATTTATTTACATATTAGAGCCCATCACGTTTTTATTTATTTATTTGCATATTAAAGGTCCCATCACTTTGCAGTTTATTTATTTATTTATTTGCATATTACAGTCTATCACTTTGCATTTTATTTTATTTTATTATTTATTTGCATATTAGAATCCATCACTTTACATTTTATTTATTTATTTGTATATTAAAGGGCCCAACACTTTACATTTTATGTATTTATGTATTTATTTGTATCCTGCTTTATCTCTTCATTCAGAGACTTTCAAAAACATTACAACTTAAAATATGCAAATATACAATAATAAAAATGTAGTATCATTATATATGTCGGAGCCCCCGGTGGCGCAGTGGGTTAAACCCCTGTGCCGGCAGGACTGAAGACCGACAGGTCACAGGTTCAAATCCGGGGAGAGGCAGATGAGCTCCCTCTATCAGCTCCAGCTCCTCATGCGGGGACATGAGAGAAGCCTCCCACAAGGATGATAAAAACATCAATTCATCCAGGCGTCCCCTGGGCAACGTCCTTGCAAACGGCCAATTCTCTCACACCAGAAGCGACTTGCAGTTTCTCAAGTCGCTCCTGACACGACCATATATATATATATATATATATATATATATATATATATATATGTATTATCAGTGGTATTATATTTAATGTATTTGTATTATTATATTACGATATTATATATTATTCTATTCTATCATTATTAGTATATTGTATTACATTATATTATTATTATTAATATATGTCTATAATATATTGTAATATTAGTATAGCACAATATTAGTATTATATATTCTTATTATATTGTACTAAACCACTACACTGCAATATTATTAGTAATATTACATGTAACATATAATATACAATTATTATATTACTAGCCATCCCCTGCCACGCTTTGCTGCGCCCCAGACTGTGTATATGTGTTGTATATGTGTGCATATGTGTAGATATGTGTGTTTGTGTATATATGCGGTTTTACGCATGTGTTGTAATGTATTTTTGTTTTTTGGCTTTTTAAGTCTCTTCTGCTGTACTTTTCAGTGTTTTTATGTGTGATGGTTACTTGTTGGCCTGATAGGTGTCTTGTGTCCAAATTTGGTGTCAATTCGCCCATATCATACTATATCATTATACTATTATAATATTATAATATTATATTACATCTGAATGAATGCATTGATCAGGAAGAAAGAAGTCAACAGAAAGAAGAATAAATGTAATATTGTATTTATGCCAATAATGGGTTCCCCCCCTGGAGGGCAGCAAAGCATTAAAAAGCTGCCAAATTAATGGGTCTTATCCAGAGTCCATCTACACTGCCAAATTAATGCAGTTTGATTCCACTTTAACTGCAATACATATATATAAAACCTGATAAGATGTATACAGATATAGCCAGAGAGAAGCAGGGTCCATGCTGCTGCTCGTCCTGTTATAGGGTGGCCAAGACTTTACCTTTGTATATCATTTCAACCTGAAGTCTTTGGCAAACTATAGATTCCCCAAACTATAGATCCTTTTTATTTTTGGGAGGATGGGGTTAGTCATGTCTGATAACATAATAATGGGAAACTCTGGGGAGGAAGGTAACTCAGATTCATCGTTGACCAAGCCATCCTTCCATCAATCCCAGCCTAAATATTCCCAGATTGCACTGTCAAAGGCTTCCACAGCTGTAATCACAGGGTTCTTGTAGGTTTTTTGGGCTGTATGGCCATGTTCTAGAAGCATGCTCTCCTGACGTTTCAGCTTCATCTATGGCAGGCATCCTCAGAGGTTGTGAGGATGCCATAGATGCAGGTGAAACGTCAGGAGAGAATGCTTCTAGAACATGGCCATATAGTCTGAAAAACCTACAACAACCCATTTCCAGATTGTGTTGCTCATGGCAATGGAATTCTGTCCAGAATCTTGCCGTAATTAAGCGGAATCTTCCCAGCCCTGTTTGGATAGCTGCTCTTGCCATTAAGTTCATCCTCTGGAGCCCTTAAGCGGATAGTAACCCCCCTTCCTCTCGATTGCTTCCATTCTACTTTCAGGACTTTAAAACCTTAATCACTTACCCAAGATTGCAGTGATCACTGGGGCATCCTTTGGAGAATGGCATTGAGTTGAACGGCAGTGGAAGAGGCCCAAGAAAAGAGTTGGAAGACAAAGGGTCTGATGGTCAAGTCCGAAATGCCCTCAGGTGCATCTACACTGTGGAATTAATGCAGCATAACACTACTTTGACTTCTGTGGCTCAATGCTGTGGACTCCTCCTGGGAGTTAAAGTTTGGTTAGGTACATGAACTCTTTGCAGAGGCTGCAAACATTGCCGAACTACATATCCTAGATGTGCAATGCATTGGATAAAACAGTGACCAACTGAATTCATCCTACAGCGGAGATGTGTAAACAAAGCATAGTCCTTTCAATAAGCTTGACTCTGCTCCTGTAATTTGATTACACTCTACTGCTATCCTCGAAAAGCTTCTGGTTTGAGATAGATAGATAGATAGATAGATAGATAGATAGATAGATAGATAGATAGATAGATAGATAGATAGATAGATAGATAGATAGACCATATACAATATATGAAACACACTTTTTAAAATAAATGACATGTTGCTGTGGTCTGGTCTGGTGATCTGGAAAAGTAATGAAAAAGTGTTGGTTTCTAATATTTATAGTATTTTCTGTTGGTCACGGGGGTTCTGTGGGGGAAGTTGGGGCCAATTCTATTGTTGGTGGGGTTCAGAATGCTCTTTGATTGTAGGTGAACTATAAATCCCAGTAACTATAACTCCCAGATGTCAAGGTCTATTTCTCCTAAATGCCATCTGTGTTCATATTTGGGCATATGGAGCATTCGTGCCAAGTTTGGTCCAGATCCATCATTGTTTTGAGTCCACAGTGCTCTCTGGATGTAGGTGAACTGCAAATCCAAAACCCAAGGTCAATGCCCACCAAACCCTTCCAGTGTTTCCTGTTGGCCATGGGAGTTATGTGTGCCAAGCTTGGTTCAGTTCCATCATTGGTGGAGTTCAGAATGCTCTTTGATTGTAAGTTAACTATAAATCCCAGCAACTACAACTCCCAAATGACAAAATCATTTTTAAAAAAACTGATGGTCACTCCTTGGGTTAGTAGATGTCTTGTGGCCAAATTTAGTGAAAATTAATCCAGCGGTTTTTGAATTATGATGCCACTCAAAACGAACAGAGTATATATATATGGATTTGATCATGTTAGTGTACTTCATGTTGAAGCTCTTAGAACATAAGGCAGCATAATTAAAAAGAGGGGATGATATTGCCCAAATATTTCCATCATTGTGATATTGAACAAGAATTTAGGGGTCTTTGCCAGGGGGCAGAGACCAATCAGACCCACCAGAGAGAGTCCGTTTGCCCTGGTGAGACAGAAAGAAGCACTAAAGAATTTTCCCTGATTTTTCCCAATAAAAGTCTCATCAAGTTGAAGAAAATGCCACCAAGTTGTTTTATTTCATCCCAGCTGGTACGGATGTAGAGCTGCAATTCCTTGCCAAAAGCTGACATGTTTTGCAAGGCAGAACAGTACATTTTTATAGAGAAAACAGTACTGTAAGGTTCAAACATTCTGCTCCCACCCCCTCTTGCTGGCTTCACGCTGCTTGGTGGGTGTAATCAGCTGGAAAGGAGGTGCGGCTGGCTTTGCCGCACCTCGGCCAATCAGGGAGCCAGCGCCGCTTTTGCCTTTTGGCCAATGAGGGAGGAGGAGGCGTTCCAGGCGGGAAACAAAGAACCGGGATGAAAGAAATGAGAGGATTTAAATGGCTTAATTGTTGTCCAATTGCTGGTGATAACTCCAACAGTCCTCAAGTTAGCCTTTTGTATTGTTCCAGTGTATGAAATAAGCACCTTGGTCTAGCATGGATGCCAGGCCCCACTAATCCTTAGTCCTGGATATGGGATCAATTGATGATATCTTGTCTCTGGTTTCAGCCAAGGGGATGAAGACAATGGGTGAGGCAGTTGGGACATCCAAATCCTCCCCAAGGCAGGATGTCCCCTTTGTGAAGAATGATTATATCACCATAGGGCACATCCTTCAGGTGGCCATGCTCCAAAGCCCGAAGGTGTGTGCCTATTGTATTGTCCATGCAAGAGGTTTCTGTTGAGTCCTTTCAGTCAGGGGATTATCTATCCCAGGAAATGAGAAGATTTTCCTGAGATCTTTTGTATGCTGGGGTCATGAAGAGGTGACATTTCATATTTTATACAGACACATATATGGGGTTCATAAGGCATACATTCAAAAAGAGGGGAAAAGAAATATCAACCCTCCCCACTCCCACACAGAGTCCATCTCATAAATTATGGAGAGCATAATGTTTTTCTTGACTAACCTTTAGCCTGGATATGTAAATGTTTCTCAGCTCAAAAGGGAGTTCCTTTTGTTTGTGAGTCATTGACTGAGATGGGAAACCAATTGGAGAGCCATTAATTCTCTAGCCCAGTTGTGTCTCAGGTGGAAAAAGTCAAATGACTTTTGTGGCATGGTTTTCAGTGATAAATTTGTTACCTTCTGCTATATATGAAATTTAGGGCATAAAACCTTGATTAAATGTACACACTATCTGACATGGGAAGGGCCCCTGTTGTTGTTAGTGTCTTTGCAAATTGACCAAGACTTGACCCCTATTATCCAGCCTGATGTCCTTGTCCTTATCAAAACAATGTTACTATCTCTTATTGGGGGGGGGGTCATAGTCGACTTCAATTGTATCTGAATAATTGTATGAAACTTCCGGGTCTTGTGTAGAAAAAGGCAAGACAGAACCCAGAAAAACTCTACTTATATATGCCATTCTTGTAGAAAGTTTAATATCTGGGTCTTTTATTTTGCTCAGTTTGGATTTCTATGTCAATAGCAGCTCTGCCATGCTAGCAGAGCCAATGTTGATACTAAACAGCCATGTCAACACCAGAGAGTTAATTGCTTATGTTATTTGAAATAGCATTTGCTTTGGAGTTTGACATGATTAGTGAGCATGGAGAGGATGTTAAAATGAACCAATTAGGACATTAAGATCGTCCGGGGAGGCCCTGCTCTCGATCCCGCCAGCCTCACAAGCACGGCTGGTGGGGACGAGAGACAGGGCCTTCTCAGTGGTGGCCCCTCGGCTGTGGAACACCCTTCTCGCAGACATTAGATCGGCCCCCTCCCTGCTAGCGTTCAGGAGAAGAGTAAAGATCTGGCTCTTTGAACAGGCGTTTAATTAAGCAGTGCAACAAACTGATTGATCTTGGAACTTGGACTAATGGACGAGGAGATCGGATTATGACTTTACTGATGAGACGTGATGGATTAGTTATATAGATGTATAGATGTTATATTGATGTACTGTTGTATTGCTATATCGATGTAGTTGCTTTAGTTACTGTTTTAAATGCTAATGTTGTGCACTGTGTATATTGTCCTGGCTGTAAACCGCACTGAGTCGCCTACGGGCTGAGAGAGTGCGGTATACAAGTAAAGTAAATAAATAAATAATAAATAAAATAGTGCAGAAAGGAAGCAAACCTGCCAATTGTACCATCTAAAAGAATCGTCCATCTTGTGCAACTGTGGAGCAGAACAAACAACTCCGCATCTGTATGCTTGCCCACAATGCCCTGCCTCATGCACAGAGGAAGAATTGCTTAAAGGTATAGATAATACAGTCACTGTTGCCCGTTTTTGGTCTAAAACTATTTAGCTACTTATGTTCCCTTTATTTTATCAGTTTCGTACTTGTTTTACATATGCAATGCTTTTGACATAAAAATAAATAAAATAAATAAAGTTACACACTAATGGATGGATCCCACTCAAACACTTGCAAGTCGGGCTTGCTAATTGCACCCTTTACACTTGGTTAATTACATTGGTTCCTCCTCCCACGCTGGACATTCCGCAGGTATATAATACACTCAACTTGCTTTACCACCATCAGGTCCTCTGGAATGTGACTATTCTGTTATATTGCTTAGTGACAATTCTTCACTGGCAAAATCTTTCCAACAAGGAAGAAGTATTTTACAAATATATTGGAAAACACATTAAAGATCTTCAAAGACTAGATGGAAGTCACCTTTTTTTTCTTCCTTTTTTCAATATTTTGCTTACTTATTTTTGTCCCTTTTTGGATTTACTTTCTTTCTTTTTTTTTACCCCAATAGGACTCCTTTTTCTCCCCCCCCCCTCACTTCCCAAATCTTTCTTTCTACTCCTTTTCTATATATAAAGTTCATGTTCTCCCACTTTTGCTGTTAAAAATTTCACCTTTTTTTCTCTGTTTCTTTTTTTTAATAAAAAATATAAATAAAAAAGTTATATTCTTTTCAGTCAAATTCTGACTCTTCCAATCTTCTACTGTAGCTTCTCTCGATTCCCAAGGCCAAGCTTCTCCCATTTTAGTTCCTCCGCAAACATAACAATTCTTTTTTTTTCAAATGAATATCTTTTATTTCTTTAAAACATCTACAACAAAAACTAAGGCTTAATATAAACACAGAACAACAGTTATATAATACTGGAAAATTCCGGTCATCCTTAATAATAATTGTCACTAACATTTGAGTGATTTTAAACAGGTGACATTCACTTGGTTTCTGGATATGCTCTCTATATAAAATCTCTCTTCTATATAAAGTCAGGGCAACTGGGTATTGAACTAAGATACGTATAAACCCCAAAACAGAACTTAACAAAACCCCTATTATTTGTTACTGTCCCATATTTTGTTAAAGAACCAGGAAAAGTTTGCATAAATCTTACGAGATGAATTCTGTGATCCTAAAAGTTACAAACAACAGTTCTCAAACAGACTCATGTGGAGTCATTGAAACAACATACAAAAATATGTTGTAACAAAATAAAAGTAACTTGTTGGAGGAATGCATAGTGGCAGAGGCCCTTGTATCACTGGCCAAGGAAATTAGCCAGGAAAACCATAGTATATGAGAGCAGTCAATCCTCAGGAATGTGACTATTCTGTTATATTGCTTAGTGACAATTCTTCACTGGCAAAGTCTTTCCAATTTCGTCCGTCAGGGCTCCAAAAATGTTCTTAGTAATGAAGTCCATGGGCCGCTCTACTTTGTTCTTCACAGTCATCTGGAGGTGCACTCTAATAAATCAAAGTTTGCCACATTTATTCATCACTTTTGATCCAACCGGTCGATGAAGTACCTCCTGAATACATTCGTTATCACTTTGTCTACGGCTCCTTCATGAGTAGATTCTGCTCTGTCTCTTGAAGTAGCACAAGGAATCACACTGTCTCTTTTCACGGATTTTACATCATCACCTGCTTCTCCATGACACCAGTCCCTTTCTGGTGGTGGACATCTCCATTCTGCCTCTGACTCTTAATCCAAGTGCTTTCACCATCTCTATCACCCCAATGGGATTTCTTCCTTGAAAGTAGATCTTCAGTATTTCTCCTCTCTTTCTCTCGGCGGCTCTCTCTCTCTCTCTCTCCAATCTCCAACTCTCTTTGGCATATATATTTTTCTATCTCTAGTAGGTTTTTCAACACGTTCTGATATTCAAGCATGTCTTGTTCACTTTTTTTGTGTTCAACACTTTTTTTTCTTTTTGCTCTTTAAGTAACTTCTCTTTTTGCAATTGTTACTATTCTTCCTCTTTCTCTTGGTTGTAGGTAGCATGTCTTCGTTCTTTGCGTTGTCAATATCTTTGAATGCCTAAGCTCCAAGTTCAGTCTTCTTGATCTGCTCCAAAGGTTCCCAAACTGTTTTCTTTTTGATTTGCTCATGTTCCTGCAGAATGCGTTCCTTTTGTCTCTCTTTTGCCTTTTGTCTCTCATGTTCTGGCTGCATGGATATGATCCGTTCATCTTTTTGCTGCTCCCAGAGATCCATATCTTTGACTCTTTGCAGTCTTAATCAGTGAGATTTCTTCTGTTTTGCTCTTTCAAAATAATCAATCCTCTTCTCTTTTTCTAGCTGTTGAACCTGTTTTGCCATAATGAAGTCAAGATCCAATTCTTAGAGATCTTCAGTGTCAATATCTTTGAATGCCTAAGCTCCAAGTTCAGTCTTCTTGATCTGCTCCAAAGGTTCCCAAACTGTTTTCTTTTTGATTTGCTCATGTTCCTGCAGAATGCGTTCCTTTCGTCTCTCTTTTGCCTCCTGGCGCAATGTCTCCTCTTCTTATTTGCAAATCCTTTTGAACCACAGCTTCACACTGTTCCAACTCTTCCTTTTCACATTGGATGTTGATATTAATCTTAGAAAAGAGATTACAGTCTTACAGTCTTGAAGCCTAGTTATAAATAAATCACTGTCTTCTTGCATCTTTATGTTCAATGGCCTTTTCACGTTCTGGCTGCATGGATATGATCCGTTCATCTTTTTGCTGCTCCCAGAGATCCATATGTTTGACTCTTTGCACTCTTAATCAGTGAGATTTCTTCTAAGTGTTTTGCTCTTTCAAAATAATCAATCCTCTTCTTTTTTTCTAGCTGTTGAACCTGTTTTGCCATAATGAAGTCAAGATCCAATTCTTAGAGATCTTCAATGTCAATATCTTTGAATGCCTAAGCTCCAAGCTCAGTCTTCTTGATCTGCTCCAAAGGTTCCCAAACTGTTTTCTTTTTGATTTGCTCATGTTTCTGCAGAATGCGTTCCTTTTGTCTCTCTTTTGCCCCCTGGCGCAATGTCTCCTCTTCTTATTTCCAAATCCTTTTGAACTGTCTTCTTGCATCCTTGTGTTCAAGGGCCTTTTCACGTTCTGGCTGCATGGATATGATCCGTTCATCTTTTTGCCGCTCCCAGAGATCCATATTTTGACTCTTTGCAGTCTTAATCAGTGAGATTTCTTCTGTTTTGCTCTTTCAAAATAATCAATCCTCTTCTCTTTTTCTAGCTGTTGAACCTGTTTTGCCATAATGAAGTCAAGATCCAATTCTTAGAGATCTTCAGTGTCAATATCTTTGAATGCCTAAGCTCCAAGRTCAGTCTTCTTGATCTGCTCCAAAGGTTCCCAAACTGTTTTCTTTTTGATTTGCTCATGTTCCTGCAGAATGCGTTCCTTTTGTCTCTCTTTTGCCCCCTGGCGCAATGTCTCCTCTTCTTATTTCCAAGCGTTTTTGAACCTCAGCTTCACGCTGTTCCAACTCTTCCTTTTCACGTTGGATGTTGATATTAATCTTAGAAAAAAGATTACAGTCTTACAGTCTTGAAGCCTCGTTATAAATAAATCACTGTCTTCTTGCATCCTTATGTTCAAGGGCCTTTTCACGTTCTGGCTGCATGGATATGATCCGTTCATCTTTTTGCTGCTCCGAAAGATCCATATCTTTGACTCTTTGCACTCTTAATCAATGAGATTACTTCTAAGTGTTTTGCTCTTTCAAAATAATCAATTCTCTTCTCTTTTTCTAGCTGTTGAACCTGTTTTGCCATAATGAAGTCAAGATCCAATTCTTAGAGATCTTCAGTGTCAATATCTTTGAATGCCTAAGCTCCAAGCTCAGTCTTCTTGATCTGCTCCAAAGGTTCCCAAACTGTTTTCTTTTTTATTTGCTCATGTTCCTGCAGAATGCGTTCCTTTCGTCTCTCTTTTGCCTCCTGGCGCAATGTCTCCTCTTCTTATTTCCAAATCTTTTTGTACCTCAGCTTCACACTGTTCCAACTCTTCCTTTTCACGTTGGATGTTGATATTAATCTTAGAAAAGAGATTACAGCCTTACAGTATTGAAGCCTAGTTATAAATAAATCACTGTCTTCTTGCATCCTTGTGTTCAAGGGCCTTTTCATGTTCTGGCTGCATGGTTATGATCAGTTCATCTTTTTGCCGCTCCCAGAGATCCATATCTTTGACTCTTTGCACTCTTAATCAGTGAGATTTCTTCTAAGTGTTTTGCTCTTTCAAAATAATCAATCCTCTTCTCTTTTTCTAGCTGTTGAACCTGTTTTGCCATAATGAAGTCAAGATCCAATTCTTAGAGATCTTCAGTGTCAATATCTTTGAATGCCTAAGCTCCAAGCTCAGTCTTCTTGATCTGCTCCAAAGGTTCCCAAACTGTTTTCTTTTTGATTTGCTCATTTTCCTGCAGAATGCGTTCCTTTTGTCTCTCTTTTGCCTCCTGGTGCAATGTCTCCTTTTCTTATTTCCAAGCGTTTTTGAACCTCAGCTTCACGCTGTTCTAACTCTTCCTTTTCACATTGGATGTTGATAGTAATCTTAGAAAAAAGATTAGTCTTACAGTCTTGAAGCCTAGATATAAATAAATCACTGTCTTCTTGCATCCTTCTTGCATCCTTCTTGCATCCTTATGTTCAAGGGCCTTTTTACGTTCTAGCTGCATGGTTGTTAACGGGGTTTTTTTTTCTTGCTGCCCCCAGAGATCCATATCTTTGACTCTTTTCAGTCTTAATCAGTGAGATTTCTTCTAAGTGTTTTGCTCTTTCAAAATAATCAATCCTCTTCTCTTTTTCTAGCTGTTTCTAATATCCCTCCTCTTCCTCTTCTTCCTCTTCCTCCTCCTCCTCGTACCATTGTTCCTCGTCCCATTCTACATCCCCTTGCTCTTCCTTCTCCCATTGTGCTGATTCTGATTCCTTTTCCTCCTCCTCCTCTTCTTCCGCCTCCCCATGTTCTTCCTCTTCAATTTCCTCGTCCTCTACTTCTTCCGCTTCCTGCTCTTCCTCCTCCTCTACTTCTTCTGCTAATTCTTCATCCACCTCCTCCTCTTCTAGTTCTTGTATTATCTCTTCTATATATTCTATTTCTTCTTTCTCCTCTTCTTTCTTCTCTGGTGTTAGAAATGAAAAAAGGCTGTCTTTTACTTTCTTTAATAGCCTCTCAGGCTTCTGGGCAGGTTCCTTCGTAGAGGCTAAGGATGAGGAAGAAGACGGTTCTACTTTGTTTGCCCAGTAATGTGTGCTCTTTTGATGCATGGTTGGCAAAGGTGCCACTTTGTTATTTCTATGGTGACGTTTAGGTTGCAGAACCGTGGAGAATGGCACTACTTTTGTCTTTTTTGCCCAGAGAGGCATGGCTGTAAAATAAAACCAGAAGAACAGTGAGAAAGGGTTATATACTATATGAACAAAAACAAAGAACTATACAATTTCTGAAATCTCCTCCATCAAAACGCACCCCTTTCCCCCAATCCTGCCACCTCGCTCTTCCCACCCGTGAACCCACAGCCAGGACTCCTGACATATGGAACTTCATACAGTTCCTCATGTTGTGCTGACCCCCAACCATAACATTATTCTCGCTGCAACTTCATAACTGTCATTTTGCTCCTGTTATGAATCGTCATGTAAATAATATCTGATATGCAGGATGTCTTTTCATTAACTGGACCAAATTCGGCACAAATACCCGATACGCCCAAATTTGAATACTGGTGGGGTTGGGGGAGGGGAGAAATCATTTGGGAGTTGTAGCTGCTGGGATTCTTAGTTCACCTATAATCAAAGTGCATTTTGGCCATTAATTCAGGCATGTTTGTCTAATGGACATCGTTTTTGGACTTCATCCCATTAGTTAAATTCCATTGAATTCTACACTTAAAATCTGGGCATCCACTGGGGTTACTACATTCGTTTGGGTCCAAGAGTAGTTTTTGTATTTTAACCATAAGGGGCAGCAGTCTTTCTCAATGCAT
Source organism: Anolis sagrei ordinatus (assembly GCF_025583915.1). Classification (NCBI taxonomy): domain Eukaryota; kingdom Metazoa; phylum Chordata; class Lepidosauria; order Squamata; family Anolidae; genus Anolis; species Anolis sagrei. The sequence continues at coordinate 20,145,622 of NW_026844367.1, read as the reverse complement.
CAGGAAGAGGTGAGGAAATGGATTTTTCTCAATTCTCCATTTTTGGTTTTTGGTTTTGTTTCGTTTTTGTTTTTGGCCAGATTTTGAATGAAGTAGCATTTGTTGCTCCCAATTGAACTGCTGCAATGCAGTGATGCAAGTATCCAGATCTTCACAAGCTGTAGATGAGGCCCCAACTTACCAGAGGCAAGTGGGAATAATGCAGTTGGTGGTCTTGATTAGCATTGAATAGCCTTGCAGCTACAGAACCTGACTGCCATTAATAATAATAATAATAATAATAATAATAATAATAATAATAAATATTTATTTGTCTATTACAGTCAATGACCAGCATCAAAAATGTACAAATATTTGGGTATTAAGAAACAATGTCAAAAGCAAACTGTAAACCCAGTATTAAGATAGGTAAAATGGTATTAAACATTTAGATGCTAAAATGACAATGGTAAAAATTGAAATAAATATTATAACCTTTTAAGACTGTGACAGCATCTTGCACCGACAAGCTATTGCTGCTGCACAGAAGCTAGCAACTTTAGCAGTAATTTTGGGCAAGAGATCAAGGCCAGAGATCATGACCCGAAGTTTTGTAGAAGTTAATATCCCGAGTCCTCCCTTAGGGCGACCTCCCCTTGCACTGGGCTCTGCTTTAAGGAGGTGTGATTGGAACCCATTTAGTTCTAAATAGCCACAGTTCCAAGTCTCTTGTAGGAAGATTGTCGTGAATGACTTTTCAATCACTTTAAAGCATAGGTTCTTTTTATTGCAATTTCCAGTGTGAGAGGGTATATCAGAAAACATTTAGACAAAGAATGACATTGGACATACAGACATACAGATTCTATACAACTACATCGGATTTGCAATTATATTGGTTAACAAACAAACAAAGAGGAATTCCATTTTCACTCAACATTGACACCACATGTACACGCATTCGTCCTCAGGCATTCAAATATTACCATATCCTTTTCTCCCTCCTTGGAGAAACACCTGTTAGGCCAGACCCTGCTTTCCTGCAGCCTGCCAAGGCATAGTTCCAGAACGCCAAAACTTCTTTCCCTAAGCCCAGTGATGATCCTGCCTTCTAACCCTTCATCTAAGTCACTAATAAAGATGTTGAACAGGACCGGGCCCAGGACGGAACCCTGCGGCACTCCACTCGTCACTTCTTTCCAGGATGAAGAAGAAGCATTGTGGAGAATCACCCTCTGGGTTCGTCCATTTAACCAATTACAGATCCACCTAACCATAGTTTTGCCTAGCCCACATTGGACTAGTTTGTTTGCCAGAAGGTCATGGGGGACCTTGTTGAAGGCCTTACTGAAATCCAGGTACGCTATATCCATGGCATTCCCCGCATCTACCCAGCTTGTAACTCTATCGAAAAAAGAGATCAGATTATTCTGGCATGACTTGTTTTTGATAAATCCATGTTGACTATTAGCAATGACTGCATTTGTTTCTAAGTGTTTGCAGACCACTTCCTTGACAATCTTTTCCAGAATCTTGCCTGATATCGACGTGAGGCTGACCGGACGGTAATTGTTTGGGTCATCCTTTTTTCCCTTCTTGAAGATTGGGACCGTATTGGCCCTCCTCCAATCTGCTGGAACTTCTCCCGTTCTTCAAGAACTCTCAAAGATGATTGCCAATGGTTCCGAAATGACTTCCGCTAGTTCCTTCAATACTCTTGGGTGTAGTTGATCTGGCCCTGGGGACTTGAACTCATTTAGAGTGGCCAGGTATTCCTGGATGACTTGTTTCCCAATTTGGCGTTGGATGTCCTCTAATCCCTCATCCACTCCATCTTGCTGAGGTTGAAGATGACTTTCTTTTTGTGAGAAGACCGAGGCAAAGAAGGTATTAAGTAGTTTTGCCTTTTCCCTATCCCCTGTCAGCTTTGCCCCATCTTCTCCTCAAAGAGGCCCTATCGCCTCCTTGTTTTTCCTTTTTTCTACTGACATAAGAAAAGAAGCCCTTTTTATTGTTTTTAATGTCCCAGGCAAGCCTGAGCTCGTTTTGTGCTTTAGCCTTGCAGACCTTTTCCATACAGGTGTTGGTTATTTGTTTGAATTCTTCTTTGGTGATTTCTCCCTTTTTCCATTTCTTGTGCATGTCTCCTTTGTGCCTAAGCACAGTTAGAAGTTCTTTGGACATCCATTCTGGCTTCTTTGCACTTGTCCTATTTTTTCTCTTTGATGGCACGGTTTGCAATTGCGCCTTAAGTATTTCACTCTTGAGACATTCCCATCCATCCGTAACTCCCTTGTCTTTTAGTATCTGTGTCCACGGAATGCTGTTCAGTGTTTCCTTCATTTTTTGGAAATCAGCAATCCTAAAGTCCAAAATGCAGGTTTGACTTTGAGCAAGATAAGACTGAGTCTTTGATAGGAATATTTTGCTGATGTCGTCCCAAAGTTGTAAATCAGGGGTCCTCAAACTTTTAAACAGAGGGCCAGGTCACAGTCCCTGAAACTTTTGGAGGGCTGGATTATAATTGGAAAAAAAAACATGAAAGAATTCCTATGCGCACTGCAACATATCTTATTTGTAGTGCCAAAAAAAACCCCATTTTAAAACAATACAATAATTAAAATGAAGAACAATTTTAACAAATATGAACTTCTTAGTATTTCAATGTGAAGTGTGGACTTGCTTGTGGCTGATGAGATAGGGTTGTTGTTAGGTTCTTGTGGGTTTTTTCGGGCTATAGAGCCATGTTCTAGAGGCATTTCTCCTGACGTTTCGCCTGCATCTATGGCAAGCATCCTCAGAGGTAGTGAGGTCTGTTGGAATTAGGACAATGGGTTTATATATCTGTGGAATGGCTGGGGTGGGGCAAGGAGCTCTTCTCTGCTGCAGCTAGGTGTGAATGTTTTAACTGATCACCTTCATTAGCATTTGAAGGCCTGCCTGAGCCTGGGAAAATCTCTTGCTGGGAGGTGTTAATCTGTGCCTGGTTGTTGTTGTTATTATTATTGTTGTGTGCTTTCAGATCATTTCAGACTTAGGCTGACCCTGAGTGAGGGCCGGGTAAATGACCTTGGAGGGCCGTATCCGGACCCCGG
>NW_026844367.1:20125703-20139665 GCF_025583915.1 Anolis sagrei ordinatus | reverse complement strand
CCCATGACCAATTCTACATCCTGGTGCCGTTTGGAAGAGGATCTCTGGATACTATTGAAAGCCTAGCAGAAGACACAGAGAGGCCCAAAGAAATCAGGTATCATCAAGGAATATGCAGTACCACTTAAATTTTTTATTTATTTATTTATTTATATCATTTTTCCCCGCCCATATCAGCCCTAAGGCAACTCAGGGCGGCGAACAATCGGCACAATTCAATGCCACACATAAAAATACATACATCAATAAAAATAAAACATCACATTACATTATATCTAAAAACATCAAACCTGTGAACAATAAAAATAAATAAAACTATGATGTCATATTCAGTCCTCATCCATTCCATTGTCTTAGCTGTTCCTGGGTCGTTTTCCAATTCAAGGTTTATCTGGTTAAGCTGAGGCTCCAAAAGCTTCCTCAAAGAGCCAAGTTTTCAGTTTTTTTCAAAAGCTTAGGAGGGAGGGGGTCGATCTGATATCCCTGGGCAGGGAGTTCCACAGCCGAGGGGCCACCACAAAGAAGAAGGTCCTGTCTCTCATCCCCACCAGACGTGCTTTCAAGGAACTTTGCAAACTTCATGGGACTTTTCCCAAGCCCTATGGACTCCCTTCTCCTGATCAAGGGATATTATGATTTTATGCTTATGGACTTTCTTCTTCCTTTGGACTCTGGTGGGTGGGATGGGTATATGAAATTCCCTTTATGTCTTATTATTCCCTATGTATCTCCCTGACCCCTTTGCTACATATGAAAATATAAGGAAGCCACCTTTTGTGATCTTCAGCATATCAATGACCTTGGGTAACCCTTACCCCAAGGCACTTCCCTATTGACTCTGGATCTAAACAAAGAACTAATTGCATGATCATACCTTGGCCCACTTCAGTCTCAGAGCAAGACCACTGAAGGGGACCGTTTGGCGAAACGGTCAAACAAAGGTCACCCTGCTTTCAAAAGAGGCCAGGATGTTCCCATTTCCTTCCCTTTTGTCATTTCCCCCATGGACTGGGAAAACCATATGATTACACAAAGGACTCATATCTGCGACCAGGGAAAAACCGGGGCTGGCAATCATGCCATCCGCATCTGCATATCGCATCCTTTCAAGAGACCAGACCACCTTTTGAGGAATCTTTTCATAGATTTATCGCCGGTCGTTTGGACAATTGGAATCAGTCTAATTCAATCATCTGGACATTCTTTTCATTGTTCTGCCCAAGGACCGCCTCCTCCGCTCTCATTGGCTGCAGGCTGTAATATAATATGCTTATAATATTAGCATATTATATTACATTATAATATTATTAATATATGTCTATATAATATATTGTATTATTAGCATGGCACAATATTATTATTATATATTATTATTATTTTGTACTATACCACTATTATTATTATATTATATTATTAGTAATATTCCATGTAACATATAATATACAATTATTGTATTACTAGCCATCCCCTGCCATGCGTTGCTGCGGTCCAGTCTGTGTATATGTGTTGTGTATGTGTGTATAGGTGTGTGTATATATATTTGTGTATATATGTAGATATGTGTGTTTGTATATATATGTGGTTTTGCGCATGTGTTGTAATGTATTTTTGGTTTTTGGCTTTTTAAGTCTCTTCTGCTGTACTTTTCAGTGTTTTTATGTGTGATGGTCACTTGTTGGCCTGATAGGTGTCTTGTGTCCAAATTTGGTGTCAATTCGCCCAGTGGTTTCTGAGTTATGTTAATCCCACAAATAAACATTACATTTTTATTTATATAGATTATATCGTACTATATCATTATACTATTATACTATTATATTACATCTGAATGAATGCATTGATCAGGAAGAAAGAAGTCGACAGAAATAAGAATAAATGTAATATTGTATTTATGCCAATAATGGTTTCCCCCCCTGGAGGGCAGCAAAGCATTAAAAAGCTGCCAAATTAATGGGTCTTATCCAGAGTCCATCTACACTGCCAAATTAATGCAGTTTGATTCCACTTTAACTGCTATAAATATATATAAAACCTGATAAGATGTGTAGAGATATAGCCAGAGAGAAGCAGAGTCCATGCTGCTGCTCGTCCTGTTATAGGGTGGCCAAGACTTTACCTTTGTATATCATTCCAATCTCGATAAAATAGTAAAGAGTAGAGACATCACAATGGCAACAAAGATCCGCATAGTCAAAGCCATGGTATTCCCTGTAGTAACCTACGGATGTGAGAGCTGGACCTTAGGGAAGGCTGAGCAAAGGAAGATCGATGCTTTTGAGCTGTGGTGCTGGAGGAAAGTGCTGAGAGTGCCTTGGACTGCGAGAAGATCCAACCAGTCCATCCTCCAGGAAATAAAGCCCGACTGCTCATTGGAGGGAAGGATACTAGAGACGAAGTACTTTGGCCACATCATGAGGAGACAGCAAAGCCTAGAGAAGACAATTATGCTGGGGAAAGTGGAAGGTAAAAGGAAGAGGGGCCGACCAAGGGCAAGATGGATGGGTGGCATCCTTGAAGTGACTGGAATGACTTTGGAGGAGCTGGGGGTGGTGATGGCCGCCAGGGAGCTCTGGCGTGGGCTGGTCCATGAGGTCACGAAGAGTCGGAGATGACTGAACGAATGAACAACAACAACATCATTTCAGCCTGAAGTCTTTAGCAAATTATAGATCCCCAAACTATAGATCCTTTTTATTTTTGGGGAGGATGGGGAGTAGTCATGTTTGATAACATAATAATGGGAAACTCTGGGGAGGAAGGTAACTCAGATTCATCGTTGACCAAGCCATCCTGCCATCAATCCCAGCCTAAATATACCCAGATTGCACTGTCAAAGGCTTCCACAGCTGGAATCACTGGGTTCTTGTAGGTTTTTCGGGCTGTATGGCCATGTTCTAGAAGCATTCTCTCCTGACGTTTCAGCTTCATCTATGGCAGGCATCCTCAGAGGTTGTGAGGTGACCTCACAACCTCTGAGGATGCCTGCCATAGATGCAGGTGAAATGTCAGGAGAGAATGCTTCTAGAACATGGCCATATAGTCTGAAAAACCTACAGCAACCCATTTCCAGATTGCGTTGCTCATGGCAATGGAATTCTGTCCAGAATCTTGCCGTAATTAAGCGGAATCTTCCCAGCCCTGTTTGAATAGCTTCTCTTGCCATTAAGTTCATCCTCTGGAGCCCTTAAGCGGATAGTAACCCCCCTTCCTCTCAATTGTTTCCATTCTTCTTTCGGGACTTTAAAACCTTAATCACTTACCCAAGAATGCAGTAATCACTGGGGCATCCTTTGGAGAATGGCATTGAGTTGAACGGCAGTTGAAGAGGCCCAAGAAAAGAGTTGGAAGACCAAGGGACAACTCTTCTTAGTCTGATGGTCAAGTCCGAAATGCCCTCAGGTGCATCTACACTGTGGAATTAATGCAGCATAACACTACTTTGACTTCTGTGGCTCAATGCTGTGGACTCCTCCTGGGAGTTAAAGTTTGGTTAGGTACATGAACTCTTTGGCAGAGGCTGCAAACATTGCCGAACTACATATCCTAGATGTGCAATGCATTGGATAAAACAGTGACCAACTGAATTCATCCTACAGCGGAGATGTGTAAACAAAGCATAGTCCTTTCAATAAGCTTGACTCTGCTCCTGTAATTTGATTACACTCTACTGCTATCCTCGAAAAGCTTCTGGTTTGAGATATAGATAGATAGATAGATAGATAGATAGATAGATAGATAGATAGATAGATAGATAGATAGATGACCATATATAATATAATAATATAAAGAATGCTCTTTGATTGAACTATAAATCCCAGTAACTACAACTACCAGATGTCAAGGTCTATTTCTCCTAAACGTCATCTGTGTTCATATTTGGGCATATGGAGCATCCGTGCCAAGTTTGGTGCAGATCCATCATTGTTTTGAGTCCACAGTGCCCCAAAAGCCAAAGAATTTTGGAATATGATACAAAATGACATACAAAAGATTCTTAAAACACAAATAAAAAGAGAACCAGAGTTCTTCTTGATAGGAATGCTTGGTTTTGATGGAGAGAAAAACAAAGAAATACTGTTTAGCTACCTAACTACCGCAGCCCGAATTGTATTTGCTAAAAATTGGAGACAGAAAGAAATACCCCAAAGAGAAGATTGGCAAAATAAAATTTTGGAGATAATAACTATGGATGAACTAACTTATTGGCTAACACTAAACCAAGGAATTCCAAAGAAAAAGTTACTTTAGACAACGGAAAATAAAGATCATTTATTAAAGAGTAAATCACGGTTAAAGAAAACCAACAAGGAAGAAGTATTTTACAAATATATTGGAAAAGACATTGAAGATCTTCAAAGACTAGATGGAAGTCACCTTTTTTTCCTTCTTTTTTTCAATTTTTTCCTTACTTATTTTTTCCCTTTTTGGATTTACTTTCTACTTTTTAATTTTTTTACCTCAATAGGACTCTTTTTTCTCTCCCCCCCCCCCCCTCACTTCCCAAATCTTTCTTTCTACTCCTTTTCTATATACAAACATCATGTTCTCCCACTTTCGCTGTTAAAAATTTCACCTTTTTTCTGTTTCATTTTTTAAATAAAAAATATTAATAAAAATGGAAAGTTATATTCTTTTCAGTCAAATTCTGACTCTTCCAATCTTCTACTGTAGCTTCTCTTGATTCCCAAGGCCAAGCTTCTCCCATTTTAGTTCCTCCGCACACATAACAATTCTTTTTTTTTCAAATGAATATCTTTTCTTTAAAACATCTACAACAAAAACTAAGGCTTAATATAAACACAGAACAACAGTTATGTAATACTGGAAAATTCCGGTCAACCTTAATCATAATTATCACTAACATTTGAGTGATTTTAAACAGGTGACATTCACTTGGTTTCTGGATATGCTTTCTATATAAAATCTCTCTTCTATATAAAGTCAGGGCAACTGGGTATTGAACTAAGATACGTATAAACCCCAAAACAGAACTTAACAAAACCCCTCTTATTTGTTATTGCAAGAACATTTGTGATATGACAACATTATAAACCTATCAGCAACCCCCATTTGACATTTCTGTCCAATATTTTGTTAAAGAATCAGGAAAAATTTGCATAAATCTTACGAGATGAATTCTGTGATCCTAAAAGTTACAAACAACAGTTCTCAAACAGACTCATGTGGAGTCATTGAAACAACATACAAAAATATGTTGTAACAAAATAAAAGTAACTTGTTGGAGGAATGCATAGTGGCAGAGGCCCTTGTATCACTGGCCAAGGAAATTAGCCAGGAAAACCATAGTATATGAGAGCAGTCAATCCTCAGGAATGTGACTATTCTGTTATATTGCTTAGTGACAATTCTTCACTGGCAAAGTCTTTCCAATTTCGTCCGTCAGGGCTCCAAAAATGTTCTTAGTAATGAAGTCCATGGGCCGCTCTACTTTGTTCTTCACAGTCATCTGGAGGTGCACTCTAATAAATCAAAGTTTGCCACATTTATTCATCACTTTTGATCCAACCGGTCGATGAAGTACCTCCAGAATACATTCATTATCACTTTGTCTATGGCTCCTTCATGAGTAGATTCTGCTCTGTCTCTTGAAGTAGCACAAGGAATCACACTGTCTTTTTTCACGGATTTTACATCATCACCTCCTTCTCCACGACACCAGTCCCTTTCTGGTGGTGGACATCTCCATTCTGCCTCTGACTCTTAATCCAAGTGCTTTCACCATCTCTATCACCCCAATGGGATTTCTTCCTTGAAAGTAGATCTTCAGTATTTCTCCTCTCTCTCTCTCCAATCTCCAACTCTCTTTGGTGTATCTTTTTTTCTATCTCTTCTAGGTTTTTAAACACGTACTGATATTCAAGCATGTCTTCTTGTTCACGTTTTTTGCATTCAACACGTTTTTTTTCTTTTTGCTCTTTAAGTAACTTCTCTTCTTGCAATCGTTGCTCTTCTTCTTCTTTCTCCTGGTAGTAGGTAGGTAGTATGTTTTTCTTCTTTGCGTTGTCTCTTGCGTTCCTCTAAGCGGTTATACCTTTCCTCTGCCAGTCTTGAAATGTTTCGGTTTTTCCTCCTAAACAGATTTTTCTTGCTGTTTTGAGCCTAGTTATAAATAAATCGCTGTCTTCTTGAATCCTTGACAGCAAAATCTTTTCAATTTCTTCCGTCAGGGCCACAAAAATGCTCTTAGTAGTTAGGTCTATGGGCCGCTCTACTTTGTTCTTCACAGTCATCTGGAGGTGGACTCTAATAAATCAAAGCTTGCCACTTTTATTCATCACTTTTGATCCAACCGGTCGATGAAGTACCTCCAGAATACATTCTTTATCACTTTGTCTACGGCTCTTTCATGAGTAGATTCTGCTCTGTCTCTTGAAGTAGCAGAAGGAATCACACTGTCTTTTTTCACGGATTTTACATCATTACGTGCTTCTCCACGACACCAGTCCCTTTCTGGTGGTGGACATCTCCATTCTGCCTCTGACTCTTAATCCAAGTGCTTTCACCATCTCTATCACCCCAATGGGATTTCTTCCTTGAAAGTAGATCTTCAGTATTTCTCCTCTCTCTCTCTCTCCAATCTCCAACTCTCTTTGGCGTATCTTTTTTTTCTATCTCTTCTAGGGTTTTTAACACATTCTGATATTCAAGCATGTCTTTTTCACGTTTTTTGCGTTCAACACGTTTTTTTCTCTTTTTGCAATCGTTGCTCTTCTTCCTCTTTCTCCTGGTACAAGGTAGTATGCCTTTCTTCTTTGAGTTGTCCCTTGCGTTCTTCTAAGCGGTTATACCTTTCCTCTGCCAGTCTTGAAATGTTTCAGTTTTTCCTCATAAACAGATTTTCTTGCTGTTTTGAGCGTAGTTGTAAATAAATCGCTGTCTTCTTGAATCCTTGACAGCAAAATCTTTCCAATTTCTTCCGTCAGGGCTACAAAAATGTTCTTAGTAGTTAGAGGTCTATGGGCCGCTCCACTTTGTTCTTCACAGTCATCTGGAGATGCACCCTAATAAATCAAAGCTTGCCACATTTATTCACCACTTTTGATCCAACTGGTCAATGAAGTACCTCCTGAATACATTCTTTATCACTTTGTCTTCATGAGTAGATTCTGCTCTGTCTCTTGAAGTAGCACAAGGAATCACACTGTCTTTTTTCACAGATTTTACATCATTATGTGCTTCTCCACGACGCCAGTCCCTTTCTGGTGGTGGACATCTTCTTTGCGTTGTCTCTTGCGTTCTTCTAAGCGGTTATACCTTTCCTCTGCCAGTCTTGAAATGTTTCAGTTTTTCCTCATAAACAGATCTCCTTGCTGTTTTGAGCCTAGTTATAAATAAATTGCTGCTTTTTTTGAATCCTTGATAGCAAAATCTTTCCAATTTCTTCCATCAGGGCTACAAAAATGTTCTTAGTAGTTAGGTCTATGGGCCGCTCTACTTTGTTCTTCACAGTCATCTGGAGGTGCACTCTAATAAATCAAAACTTGCCACTTTTCTTCATCACTTTTGACCCAACCGGTCGATGAAGTACCTCCAGAATACATTCATTATCACTTTGTCTATGGCTCCTTCATGAGTAGATTCTGCTCTGTCTCTTGAAGTAGCACAAGGAATCACACTGTCTTTTTTCACGGATTTTACATCATCACCTCCTTCTTCACGACACCAATCCCTTTCTGGTGGTGGACATCTCCATTCTGCCTCTGACTCTTAATCCAAGTGCTTTCACCATCTCTATCACCCCAATGGGATTTCTTCCTTGAAAGTAGATCTTCAGTATTTCTCCTCTCTCTCTCTCCAATCTCCAACTCTCTTTGGCGTATCTTTTTTTCTATCTCTTCTAGGGTTTTTAACACATTCTGATATTCAAGCATGTCTTTTTCACGTTTTTTGCGTTCAACACGTTTTTTTTCTTTTTGCTCTTTAAGTAACTTTTCTTCTTGCAATCGTTGCTCTTCTTCCTCTTTCTCCTGGTACAAGGTAGTATGCCTTTCTTCTTTGCGTTGTCTCTTGCGTTCTTCTAAGCGGTTATACCTTTCCTCTGCCAGTCTTGAAATCTTTCAGTTTTTCCTCATAAACAGATTTTCTTGCTGTTTTGAGCCTAGTTGTAAATAAATCGCTGTCTTCTTGAATCCTTGACAGCAAAATCTTTCCAATTTCTTCCGTCAGGGCTACAAAAATGTTCTTAGTAGTTAGGTCTATGGACCGCTCTACTTTGTTCTTCACAGTCATCTGGAAGTGCACTCTCATAAATCAAAGCTTGCCACATTTATTCACCATTTTTAATCCAACCAGCCAATGAAGTACCTCCTGAATACATTCTTTATCACTTTGTCTTCATGAGCAGATTCTGCTCTGTCTCTTGAAGTAGCACAAGGAATCACAATGTCTTTTTTCACAGATTTTCACGCTGTTCCAACTCTGTTCCTTTTCACGTTGGATGTTGATATTAATATTAGAAATAAGGTTACAGTCTTACAGTCTTGAAGTCTAGTTATAAATAAATCACTGTCTTCTTGCATCCTTATGCATCCTTATGTTCAAGGGCCTTTTCACGTTCTAGTTGCATGGTTGTGATCTGTTCTTCTTTTTGCTGCTCCCAGAGATCCATATCTTTGACTCTTTGCTCTTCATATGCACTCTTAATATTCTCTTTTTCTAGCTGTTTCTAATATTCCTCTTCTTCCTCTTCCTCCTCTTCCTCATCCCATGGTTCCTCGTCCCATTCTACCTCCACTTGCTCTTCCTTTTCCCATTCTTCTGCTTCTGATTCCTTTTCCTCATCCTCTTGTTCCACCTCCCCATGTCCTTCCTCCTCAATTTCCTCCTCCTCCACTTCTTCCACTTCATGCTCTTCTTCCTCCTCTACTTCTGCTAATTCTTCATTTATTTATTTATTTATGACATATATATGCTGCCCTTCTCACCCTGAAGAGGACTCAGAGCAGCTTACAAGGTATATATACATACAATATATTATATTCTTAGCATAGCACAATATCAGTTATAAATATTGCTGTATTATACTATACCAATTATATTGTAATATTATTAGTAATATTACATGTAATATAAATATATAATTATATCATATTATTATTATTATTAGTATTATATTGCTTTACATTATAATATTATAAATATTATATGTTTATACAATATATATTATATTATATTATATTATATTATTAGAATAGCACAGGAGACAAGGTGGAACTGTCCTCTGTCCTCCCCTCTCTTCACTCCGGTCCAGAGCGGCAGTTGGTGCTGGGGGAGGGTTCTCCAGCTGAGGGCATATGCAGGAGAGAAGATGGTGCTGTCCCCTGGCCTCCCCTCTCTTCGCTCTGGCCCAGAGCGTCAGTTGGTGCTGGGGGAGGGTTCTCCAGCTGAGGGATATGCAGGAGAGAAGATGGTGCTGTCCCCTGGCCTCCCCTCTCTTCGCTCTGGCCCAGAGCGTCAGTTGGTGCTGGGGGAGGGTTCTCCAGCGGATGGTAAATGCAGGAGAGAAGATGGTGCTGTCCCCTGGCCTCCCCTCTCTTCGCTCTGGCCCAGAGCGTCAGTTGGTGCTGGGGGAGGGTTGTCCAGATGATGGTATATGCAGGAGAGAAGATGGTGCTGTCCCCTGGCCTCCCCTCTCTTCGCTCTGGCCCAGAGCGTCAGTTGGTGCTGGGGGAGGGGTCTCCAGCTGAGGGCATATGCAGGAGAGAAGATGGTGCTGTCCCCTGGCCTCCCCTCTCTTCGCTCTGGCCCAGAGCGTCAGTTGGTGCTGGGGGAGGGGTCTCCAGCTGATGGTATATGCAGGAGAGACGATGGTGCTGTCCCCTGGCCTCCCCTCTCTTCGCTCTGGCCCAGAGCGTCAGTTGGTGCTGGGGGAGGGTTGTCCAGATGATGGTATATGCAGGAGAGAAGATGGTGCTGTCCCCTGGCCTCCCCTCTCTTCGCTCTGGCCCAGAGCGTCAGTTGGTGCTGGGGGAGGGTTGTCCAGATGATGGTATATGCAGGAGAGAAGATGGTGCTGTCCCCTGGCCTCCCCTCTCTTCGCTCTGGCCCAGAGCGTCAGTTGGTGCTGGGGGAGGAGTCTCCAGCTGATGGTATATGCAGGAGAGACGATGGTGCTGTCCCCTGGCCTCCCCTCTCTTCGCTCTGGCCCAGAGCGTCAGTTGGTGCTGGGGGAGGGTCTCCAGCTGAGGGCATATGCAGGAGAGACGATGGTGCTGTCCCCTGGCCTCCCCTCTCTTCGCTCTGGCCCAGAGCATCAGTTGGTGCTAGGGGAAGGGTCTCCAGCTGAGGGCATATGCAGGAGAGACGATGGTGCTGTCCCCTGGCCTCCCCTCTCTTCGCTCTGGCCCAGAGCATCAGTTGGTGCTGGGGGAGGGGTCTCCAGCTGAGGGCATATGCAGGAGAGAAGATGGTGCTGTCCCCTGGCCTCCCCTCTCTTCGCTCTGGCCCAGAGCGTCAGTTGGTGCTGGGGGAGGGTTCTCCAGCGGATGGTAAATGCAGGAGAGAAGATGGTGCTGTCCCCTGGCCTCCCCTCTCTTCGCTCTGGCCCAGAGCGTCAGTTGGTGCTGGGGGAGGGTTGTCCAGATGATGGTATATGCAGGAGAGAAGATGGTGCTGTCCCCTGGCCTCCCCTCTCTTCGCGCTCGCCCAGAGCGTCAGTTGGTTCTGGGGGAAAGGTCTCCAGCTGAGGACATATGCAGGAGAGAAGATTGTGCTGTCCCCTGGCCTCCCCTCTCTTCGCTCTGGCCCAGAGGACAGTTGGTGCTGGGGGGAGGGGTCCCCAACGGATGGCAAATGCAGGAGACAAGATGGTGCTGTCCCCTGGCCTCCCCTCTCTTCGCTCTGGCCCAGAGTAGTTGGTGCTGGGGGAAAGGTCTCCACCTGAGGACATATGCAGGAGAGAAGATGGTGCTGTCCCCTGGCCTCCCCTCTCTTCGCTCTGGCCCAGAGCGTCAGTTGGTGCTAGAGGAGGGGTCTCCAGCTGAGGGTATATGCAGGAAAGAAGATGGTGCTGTCCCCTGTCCTCCCCTCTCTTCGCTCTGGCCCAGAGCATCAGTTGGTGCTAGAGGAGGGGTCTCCAGCTGAGGGTATATGCAGGAGAGAAGATGGTGCTATCCCCTTGGCCTCCCCTCTCTTCGCTCTGGTCCAGAGCATCAGTTGGTGCTAGGGGAAGGGTCTCCAGCTGAGGGCATATGCAGGAGAGAAGATGGTACTGTCCCCTGGCCTCCCCTCTCTTCGCTCTGGCCCAGAGTGTCAGTTCGTGCTAGGGGAAGGGTCTCCAGCTGAGGGCATATGCAGGAGAGACGATGGTGCTGTCCCCTGGCCTCCCCTCTCTTCGCTCTGGCCCAGAGCGTCAGTTCGTGCTGGGGGAGGGGTCTCCAGCTGAGGGCATATGCAGGAGAGACGATGGTGCTGTCCCCTGGCCTCCCCTCTCTTCGCTCTGGCCCAGAGCGTCAGTTGGTGCTGGGGGAGGGGTCTCCAGCTGAGGGCATATGCAGGAGAGAAGATGGTGCTGTCCCCTGGCCTCCCCTCTCTTCGCTCTGGCCCAGAGCGTCAGTTCGTGCTGGGGGAGGGGTCTCCAGCTGAGGGCATATGCAGGAGAGACGATGGGGCTGTCCCCTGGCCTCCCCTCTCTTCGCTCTGGCCCAGAGCGTCAGTTGGTGCTGGGGGAGGGGTCTCCAGCTGAGGGCATATGCAGGAGAGAAGATGGTGCTGTCCCCTGGCCTCCCCTCTCTTCGCTCTGGCCCAGAGCGTCAGTTGGTGCTAGGGGAGGGGTCTCCAGCTGAGGGCATATGCAGGAGAGAAGATGATGCTGTCCCCTGGCCTCCCCTCTCTTCGCTCTGGCCTAGAGCGTCAGTTGGTGCTAAGGGAGGGGTATCCAGCTGATGGCATATGCAGGAGAGACGATGGTGCTGTCCCCTGGCCTCCCCTCTCTTCACTCTGGCCCAGAGCGTCAGTTGGTGCTGGGGGAGGGGTCTCCAGCTGAGGGCATAATGCAGGAGAGAAGATGGTGCTGTCCCCTGGCCTCCCCTCTCTTCGCTCTGGCCCAGAGCGTCAGTTGGTGCTGGGGGAGGGTTCTCCAGCGGATGGTAAATGCAGGAGAGAAGATGGTGCTGTCCCCTGGCCTCCCCTCTCTTCGCTCTGGCCCAGAGCGTCAGTTGGTGCTGGGGGAGGGTTGTCCAGATGATGGTATATGCAGGAGAGAAGATGGTGCTGTCCCCTGGCCTCCCCTCTCTTCGCTCTGGCCCAGAGCGTCAGTTGGTGCTGGGGGAGGGTTGTCCAGATGATGGTATATGCAGGAGAGAAGATGGTGCTGTCCCCTGGCCTCCCCTCTCTTCGCTCTGGCCCAGAGCGTCAGTTGGTGCTGGGGGAGGGTTGTCCAGCTGATGGTATATGCAGGAGAGAAGATGGTGCTGTCCCCTGGCCTCCCCTCTCTTCGCTCTGGCCCAGAGCGTCAGTTGGTGCTGGGGGAGGGTTGTCCAGATGATGGTATATGCAGGAGAGAAGATGGTGCTGTCCCCTGGCCTCCCCTCTCTTCGCTCTGGCCCAGAGCGTCAGTTGGTGCTGGGGGAGGGTCTCCAGCTGATGGTATATGCAGGAGAGACGATGGTGCTGTCCCCTGGCCTCCCCTCTCTTCGCTCTGGCCCAGAGCGTCAGTTGGTGCTGGGGGGGGTCTCCAGCTGAGGGCATATGCAGGAGAGATGATGGTGCTGTCCCCTGGCCTCCCCTCTCTTCGCTCTGGCCCAGAGCGTCAGTTGGTGCTGGGGGAGGGGTCTCCAGCTGAGGGCATATGCAGGAGAGAAGATGGTGCTGTCCCCTGGCCTCCCCTCTCTTCGCTCTGGCCCAGAGCATCAGTTGGTGCTGGGGGAGGGGTCTCCAGCTGAGGGCATATGCAGGAGAGAAGATGGTTCTGTCCCCTGGCCTCCCCTCTCTTCGCTCTGGCCCAGAGCGTCAGTTGGTGCTGGGGGAGGGGTCTCCAGCTGAGGGCATATGCAGGAGAGAAGATGGTGCTGTCCCCTGGCCTCCCCTCTCTTCGCTCTGGCCCAGAGCGTCAGTTGGTGCTGGGGGAGGGGTCTCCAGCTGAGGGCATATGCAGGAGAGAAGATGGTTCTGTCCCCTGGCCTCCCCTCTCTTCGCTCTGGCCCAGAGCGTCAGTTGGTGCTGGGGGAGGGTTGTCCAGATGATGGTATATGCAGGAGAGAAGATGGTGCTGTCCCCTGGCCTCCCCTCTCTTCGCGCTCGCCCAGAGCGTCAGTTGGTTCTGGGGGAAAGGTCTCCAGCTGAGGACATATGCAGGAGAGAAGATTGTGCTGTCCCCTGGCCTCCCCTCTCTTCGCTCTGGCCCAGAGCAGCAGTTGGTGCTGGGGGAGGGGTCTCCAGCTGATGGTAAATGCAGGAGAGAAGATGGTGCTGTCCCCTGGCCTCCCCTCTTTCGCGCTGGCCCAGAGCGTCAGTTGGTGCTGGGGGAAAGGTCTCCAGCTGAGGACATATGCAGGAGAGAAGATGGTGCTGTCCCCTGGCCTCCCCTCTCTTCGCTCTGGCCCAGAGCAGCAGTTGGTGCTGGGGGGTCTCCAGCTGATGGTATATGCAGGAAAGAAGATGGTGCTGTCCCCTGGCCTCCCCTCTCTTCGCTCTGGCCCAGAGCATCAGTTGGTGCTAGAGGAGGGGTCTCCAGCTGAGGGTATATGCAGGAGAGAAGATGGTGCTATCCCCTTGGCCTCCCCTCTCTTCGCTCTGGTCCAGAGCATCAGTTGGTGCTAGGGGAAGGGTCTCCAGCTGAGGGCATATGCAGGAGAGAAGATGGTACTGTCCCCTGGCCTCCCCTCTCTTCGCTCTGGCCCAGAGCGTCAGTTGGTGCTAGAGGAGGGGTCTCCAGCTGAGGGTATATGCAGGAGAGAAGATGGTGCTGTCCCCTTGGCCTCCCCTCTCTACGCTCTGGTCCAG
>NW_026844367.1:20081994-20121991 GCF_025583915.1 Anolis sagrei ordinatus | reverse complement strand
ATGCAGGAGAGATGATGGTGCTGTCCCCTGGCCTCCCCTCTCTTCGCTCTGGCCCAGAGCGTCAGTTGGTGCTGGGGGAGGGGTCTCCAGCTGATGGCATATGCAGGAGAGACGATGGTGCTGTCCCCTGGCCTCCCCTCTCTTCGCTCTGGCCCAGAGCATCAGTTGGTGCTAGGGGAGGGGTCTCCAGCTGAGGGCATATGCAGGAGAGAAGATGGTGCTGTCCCCTGGCCTCCCCTCTCTTCGCTCTGGCCAGAGCGTCAGTTGGTGCTAGGGGAGGGTTCTCCAGCTGAGGGCATATGCAGGAGAGAAGATGGTGCTGTCCCCTGGCCTCCCCTCTCTTCGCTCTGGCCCAGAGCGTCAGTTGGTTCTGGGGAGGGGTCTCCAGCTGATGGCACATGCAGGAGGGAAGATGGTGCTGTCCCCTGGCCTCCCCTCTCTTCGCTCTGGCCCAGAGTGACAGTTGGTGCTTTGGGGAGGGGTCTCCAGCTGATGGCATATGCAGGAGAGAAGATGGTGCTGTCCCCTGGCCTCCCCTCTCTTCGCTCTGGCCCAGAGCATCAGTTGGTGCTAGGGGAGGGTTGTCCAGCTGATGGTATATGCAGGAGAGAAGATGGTGCTGTCCCCTGGCCTCCCCTCTCTTCGCTCTGGTCCAGAGCGTCAGTTGGTGCTAGGGGAGGGTTCTCCAGCTGAGGGCATATGCAGGAGAGAAGATGGTGCTGTCCCCTGGCCTCCCCTCTCTTCGCTCTGGCCCAGAGCGTCAGTTGGTGCTGGGGGAGGGGTCTCCAGCTGATGGTAAATGCAGGAGAGAAGATGGTGCTGTCCCCTGGCCTCCCCTCTCTTTGCTCTGGTCCAGAGCATCAGTTGGTGCTAGGGGAGGGTTCTCCAGCTGAGGGCATATGCAGGAGAGAAGATGGTGCTGTCCCCTGGCCTCCCCTCTCTTCGCTCTGGCCCAGAGCAGCAGTTGGTGCTGGGGGAGGGGTCTCCAGCTGATGGTAAATGCAGGAGAGAAGATGGTGCTGTCCCCTGGCCTCCTCTCTCTTTGCTCTGGCCCAGAGTGACAGTTGGTGCTTTGGGGAGGGGTCTCCAGCTGATGGCATATGCAGGAGAGAAGATGGTGCTGTCCCCTGGCCTCCCCTCTCTTCGCGCTGGCCCAGAGCGTCAGTTGGTTCTGGGGGAAAGGTCTCCAGCTGAGGGCATATGCAGGAGAGAAGATGGTGCTGTCCCCTGGCCTCCCCTCTCTTCGCTCTGGCCCAGAGCGTCAGTTGGTGCTGGGGGAGGGGTCTCCAGCTGAGGGCATATGCAGGAGAGAAGATGGTGCTGTCCCCTGGCCTCCCCTCTCTTCGCTCTGGCCCAGAGCATCAGTTGGTGCTAGGGGAAGGGTCTCCAGCTGAGGGCATATGCAGGAGAGAAGATGGTGCTGTCCCCTGGCCTCCCCTCTCTTCGCTCTGGCCCAGAGTGTCAGTTGGTGCTAGGGGAAGGGTCTCCAGCTGAGGGCATATGCAGGAGAGACGATGGTGCTGTCCCCTGGCCTCCCCTCTCTTCGCTCTGGCCCAGAGCATCAGTTGGTGCTGGGGGAGGGGTCTCCAGCTGAGGGCATATGCAGGAGAGAAGATGGTGCTGTCCCCTGGCCTCCCCTCTCTTCGCTCTGGCCCAGAGCAGCAGTTGGTGCTGGGGGAGGGGTCTCCAGCTGATGGTATATGCAGGAGAGACGATGGTGCTGTCCCCTGGCCTCCCCTCTCTTCGCTCTGGCCCAGAGCGTCAGTTGGTGCTGGGGGAGGGGTCTCCAGCTGATGGTATATGCAGGAGAGAAGATGGTGCTGTCCCCTGGCCTCCCCTCTCTTCGCTCTGGCCCAGAGCATCAGTTGGTGCTAGGGGAGGGTTCTCCAGCTGAGGGCATATGCAGGAGAGAAGATGGTGCTGTCCCCTGGCCTCCCCTCTCTTCGCTCTGGCCCAGAGCATCAGTTGGTGCTGGGGGAGGGGTCTCCAGCTGATGGTAAATGCAGGAGAGAAGATGGTGCTGTCCCCTGGCCTCCCCTCTCTTCGCTCTGGCCCAGAGCGTCAGTTGGTGCTGGGGGAGGGGTCTCCAGCTGATGGTAAATGCAGGAGAGAAGATGGTGCTGTCCCCTGGCCTCCCCTCTCTTCGCTCTGGCCCAGAGCGTCAGTTGGTGCTGGGGGAAAGGTCTCCACCTGAGGACATATGCAGGAGAGAAGATGGTGCTGTCCCCTGGCCTCCCCTCTCTTCGCGCTGGCCCAGAGCGTCAGTTGGTGCTGGGGGAAAGGTCTCCAGCTGAGGACATATGCAGGAGAGAAGATTGTGCTGTCCCCTGGCCTCCCCTCTCTTCGCTCTGGCCCAGAGCAGCAGTTGGTGCTGGGGGAGGGTTCTCCAGCTGATGGTATATGCAGGAAAGAAGATGGTGCTGTCCCCTGTCCTCCCCTCTCTTCGCTCTGGCCCAGAGCATCAGTTGGTGCTAGAGGAGGGGTCTCCAGCTGAGGGTATATGCAGGAGAGAAGATGGTGCTGTCCCCTTGGCCTCCCCTCTCTTCGCTCTGGTCCAGAGCATCAGTTGGTGCTAGGGGAAGGGTCTCCAGCTGAGGGCATATGCAGGAGAGACGATGGTGCTGTCCCCTGGCCTCCCCTCTCTTCGCTCTGGCCCAGAGCATCAGTTGGTGCTGGGGGAGGGGTCTCCAGCTGAGGGCATATGCAGGAGAGACGATGGTGCTGTCCCCTGGCCTCCCCTCTCTTCGCTCTGGCCCAGAGCGTCAGTTGGTGCTGGGGGAGGGGTCTCCAGCTGAGGGCATATGCAGGAGAGAAGATGGTGCTGTCCCCTGGCCTCCCCTCTCTTCGCTCTGGCCCAGAGCGTCAGTTGGTGCTGGGGGAGGGGTCTCCAGCTGAGGGCATATGCAGGAGAGAAGATGGTGCTGTCCCCTGGCCTCCCCTCTCTTCGCTCTGGCCCAGAGCGTCAGTTGGTGCTGGGGGAGGGGTCTCCAGCTGAGGGCATTTTCATCCGTCTCCTCCATTTCCTCTCATAGTTCTTCTATGTTTTCTTCTATATCTTCTATTTCTTGAATTTCTTCGTCCTCCTCTTCTTTCTTGTCAGGTGTAAGGAACGAAAAAAGCTCTGTTTGACTCTCTTAAACCGCCTCTGAGGCTTTTGGGGAGGTTCCTGCCCAGAGGCTATGAATGAGGACGAAGAACAAGGTTCCACTTTGTTCATCCAATAATGTGTGCTCTCTTCAGCCATGGCCGGCAAAGGCGCCACTTTGTTCTTTCCATGGTGACTTCTAGGTTGAGGAATGGCGGGAAAAGGAGCCACTTGCTTTTTTCTCCAGAAGAGAGGCATGGCTGTAAAATAAAACTGCAAGAACAGTGAGAAAGGGTTATAGACTACATGAACAAAAACAAAAAACTATACAGTTTCTGAAATTTCTGGCCCAGAGCGTCAGTTGGTGTTGGGGGGAGGGGTCTCCATCTGAGGGCATATGCAACCACCTCCTCCATTTCCTCTCCTAGTTCTTCTATGTTTTCTTGTATATCTTCTATTTCTTGAATTTATTCGTCCTCCTCTTCTTTCTTGTCAGGTCTAAGGAACGAAAAAAGGCTCTGTTTGACTCTCTTAAACCGCCTCTGAGGCTTTTGAGGAGGTTCCTGCCCAGAGGCTATGAATGAGGACTAAGAACAAGGTTCCACTTTGTTCATCCAATAATGTGTGCTCTCTTCAGGCATGGCCGGCAAAGGCGCCACTTTGTTCTTCCAGTGGTGACTCCTCGGTTGAGGAATGGCAGGAAAAGGAGCCACTTGCTTTTTTCTCCAGAAGAGAGGCATGGCTGTAAAATAAAACCGCAAGAACAGTGAGAAAGGGTTATATACTATATGAACAAATACAAAAAACTATACAGTTTCTGAAATCTCCCCCATCAAAACACACACCTTTTACCCAATCCCGCCACCCCGCTCTTCCCACCTGTGAGCCCACAGCCAGGACTCCTGACATATGGAACTTCATACAGTTCCTCATGTTGTGCTGACCCCAGCTTCATTTTGTTTTTGGCCAGATTTTGAATGAAGTAGCATTAGGTGATCCCAGTTGAACTGCTGCGATGCAATGATGCAAGTATCCAGATCTTCACAAGCTGTAGAAGCCCCCCCCCCCATAACTTATCAGAGGCAATGCAGTTGGTGGCCTTGATTAGCATTGAGTAGCCTTGCAGCTACAGAGCCTGACTGCCATTAATAATAATAATAATAATATGCAGGAGAGAAGATGGTGCTGTCCCCTGGCCTCCCCTCTCTTCGCTCTGGCCCAGAGCGTCAGTTGGTGCTGGGGGAGGGGCCTCCAACTGAACGTTCTTGCGTTCACCTCCTCCATTTCCTCTCCTAGTTCTTCTACGTTTTCTTCTATATCTTCTATTTCTTGAATTTATTCGTCCTCCTCCTCTTTCTTGTCAGGTCTAAGGAACGAAAAAAGGCTCTGTTTCACTCTCTTAAATAGTCTCTGAGACTTTTGGGGAGGTTCCTGCCCAGAGGCTATGAATGAGGATGAAGAACAAGGTTCCACTTTGTTCATCCAATAATGTGTGCTCTCTTCAGGCATGGCCGGCAAAAGCTCCACTTTGTTCTTCCAGTGGTGACTCCTCGGTTGAGGAATGGCGGGAAAAGGAGCCACTTGCTTTTTTCTCTAGAAGAGAGGCATGGCTCCACTTCCTCTCCTAGTTCTTCTATGTTTTCTTCTAAATCTATTTCTTGGATTTCTTCGTCCTCCTCTTCTTTCTTGTCAGGTCTACGGAATGAGAAAAAGCTTTGTTTGACTCTCTTAAACCGCCTCTGAGGCTTTTGGGGAGGTTCCTGCCCAGAGGCAATGAATGAGGATGAAGAACAAGGTTCCACTTTGTTCCTCCAATAATGTCTGCTCTCTTCAGGCATGGCGCTCAAAGGAACCACTTTGTTCTTCCAGTGGTGAAGGCTCGATTGGGGAATGGCCGGGGAAGGCGCCACTCTCTTATTCCTCCAGAAAAGAAGTTTTCTTGGAGGCATGGCTTGGCTGTAAAATAAAACCGCAAGAACAGTTAGAAAGGGTAATATATTATATGAACAAAAACAAAGAACTATACAATTTCTGAAATCTCCTCCATCAAAACGCACACCTTTCCCCCAATCCCGCCACCTTCCTCTTCCCACCCATGAACCAACAGCCAGGACTCCTGACATATGGAACTTCAAACAGTTCCTAATGTTGTGCTGGCCCCCAACCATAACATTATTCTTGCTGCAACTTCATAACTATCATTTTGCTCCTGTTATGAATCGTCATGTAAATATCTGATATGCAGGATGTCTTTTCATTAACTGGACCAAATTCGGCACAAATACCCGATATACCCAAATTTGAATACTGGTGGGGTTGGGGTAGGGGATAAATCATTTGGGAGTTGTAATTGCTGGGATTCATAGTTCACCTACAATCAAGGTGCATTTTGACCATTAATACAGGCATGATGTAATGTCTATAGAACGTTTTGTCCACATTTGCTCTAATGGACACTGTTTTTGGACTTCATCCCATTAGTTAAATTCCACTGAATTCTACACTTAAAATCTGGGCATCCACTGGGGTATTTGTTTGGGTCCAAGAGTAGTTTTTCAGTCTTTTAACCATAGGGGGCAGCAGTCTTTCTCAATGCATCAGGAAGAGGTGAGGAAATTGATTTTTCTCAATTCTCCATTTTTGGGTTTTGTTTTGGGCCAGATTCTGAATGAAGTAGCATTTGTTGCTCCCAGTTGAACTGCCACAATGCAATGATGCAAGTATCCAGATCCTCACAAGCTGTAGATGCCCCCCCCCCCTTATCAGGGGCGGGTGGGAATAATGTGCAGAGCATTGTGTCCTCCATCTTTGAAGCCAGGAAAGAACAGTGGATCAAGCTGATCACAGAGGTCCACATGGGCAAGAGCAGCCAGAAGGCTTGGAGGCTGCTGAGACGGCTGAGCAATGATCCCTCACAAACTAATACCCATGCCAACATAAAGGCAGATCAGATAGCACACCAACTC
Source organism: Anolis sagrei ordinatus (assembly GCF_025583915.1). Classification (NCBI taxonomy): domain Eukaryota; kingdom Metazoa; phylum Chordata; class Lepidosauria; order Squamata; family Anolidae; genus Anolis; species Anolis sagrei. The sequence goes on along the minus strand of NW_026844367.1, from coordinate 20,115,940 downwards.
TTGAAGAATGGGAAACCCAACTCTGCCACCAAAGTAGGAAAGAAACCAATAGCCAGACAACAAGAGATTGTGAACAACAACCTTCATGAACCCTATACATCTACTGAATTGGACATGGTTCTCAATAAGTGTAAAAATGGCAAAGCAGCTGGCCTGGATGATCTACGGATGGAACAAATCAAGAACTTTGGTCCCAAAGGAAGGCGCTGGCTGCTGGAGCTGATGAACAACTGCACTGCATCCTGTCAGATCCCCAAAATCTGAGGAAAGCAAGAGTCATCGCCATCTTGAAGCCAGGCAAAGACCGTAATGACCCAAAAAACTACAGACCAATCTCCCTGTTGTGCCACCTCTACAAAGTTCTGGAGAGACTTATTTTGCATAGAATTATGGGAAAAAATAGACCCCTGTCTGATCCCACAGCAAGCTGGCTTCAGGAAAGGCAAAAGCTGCACATCGCAAGTGCTGAACCTGACTCAGCACATAGAAGATGGCTTTGAAAGGCAGCAGATCACAGGAGCTGTCTTCATAGACCTGTCAGCGGCTTATGATACTGTGAACCACCGCCTCCTCCTGAAAAATGGACGGATATCACAAAGGACGACCACCTCACCCGCCTTATAGGAAACCTGCTACAAAACAGGAGCTTTTTGTTGAGTTCCAGGGCCAGAGAAGCAGATGGCGGAAACAGAAGAACGGCCTGCCTCAGGGGAGCGTGCTTGCTCCATCCATGTTCAACATCTACACAAATGACCAGCCACTGCCAGAAGGGACAGAGAGCTTCATCTATGCTGATGATCGTGCCATCACCGCTCAAGCAGGGAGCTTTGAGATGGTTGAACAGAAGCTCTCCGAAGCTCTAGGTGCTCTTACTGCCTACTACAGGGAAAACCAGCTGATCCCTAACCCATCTAAAACACAGACATGTGCCTTTCATCTCAAGAACAGAGAAGCATCCCAAGCTCTGAAGATCACCTGGGAATGAATCCCACTGGAGCATTGCAGCGCACCCAAGGTTGGCTCTGCATCTTGTGGTGCCAGAGAGCAGTCTGTTCAGCGCCTTCCAAGTCACCCAGTCCTCTGTGTGGAGTTTCTCATTTGGTATCAGCCATTGGTTGAGGTTCTGGGTTTGAGCCTGCCACTTTTGGACTCTCGCTTGCTGAGGTGTTCCAGCGAGTGTCTCTGTAGATCTTAGAAAACTATGTCTGGATTTAAGTCGTTGACGTGCTGGCTGATACCAAAACAGGGGATGAGCTGGAGATGTCTCTGCCTTGGTCCTTTCACTATTGGCTGCCACTTCCCGGCGGATGTCAGGTGGTGCAATACCGGCTAGACAGTGTAATTTCTCCAGTGGTGTAGGGTGCAGACACCCCGTGATAATGTGGCATGTCTCATTAAGAGCCACATCCACTGTTTTAGAATGGATATAGAATGGAATAAGGCCCAATTCTTCACTCAGAAATTGGAAAGTAAAGAGGAATATAAGGAAAGTGAGGAAATAATAAAACACATGATAGAGGCAATTAAAGCCTCAGTGGCCCTGGGCTGGAAAGACCACAAGAAATGGGATACAGAAACCTGGTATAAATATTTAGCAGATTACCTTCTTCAAGATTACATTAGCGAAAGGAAAAGTTATTATATGACGGGTCAAAGCAAAAGGACATGGAAAGCAAAATGAAAGGGTCTCATATGTGGAATAAAGGGGAAAGATAAATATACGGTGTTGAACAAAACTATTCTCATGATTGAACAATTGTAACAAACACAGCTAAAGTACTTATCTGTTCCCGGGCGGGGGGGGGGGGGTTGTGGTGGTGGTGGGATTGGGGAAAATACTGGTAAAAAATTTTTTAAAAAAAGAATATAAGAAAAGAGATCCCATCTGAAAATGCTGCAGACATTTTTTAAAAAAATGTGTTCAAAAGTGGAACTCTCTGCCCCAGGGTGTGGTGGAGGCTCCCTCTTTGGAAGCTTAGAAACAAAGGCTGGATGGCCATCTGAAAGGTGAAGTGCAGTCAAAATGTCTGCCGGCCATGAGGTGCAGTCAAAATGTCTGCCGGCCATGAGGTGCAGTCAAAATGTCTGCCGGCCATGAGGTGCAGTCAAAATGGCTGCCGGCCATGAGGTGCAGTCAAAATGGCTGCCGGCCATGAGGTGCAGTCAAAATGGCTGGCGGCCATGAGGTGAAGTCAAAATGGCTGGCGGCCATGAGGTGCAGTCAAAATGGCTGCCGGCCATGAGGTGCAGTCAAAATGTCTGCCGGCCATGAGGTGCAGTCAAAATGGTTGCCGGCCATGAGGTGCAGTCAAAATGGCTGGCGGCCATGAGGTGAAGTCAAAATGGCTGCCGGCCATGAGGTGCAGTCAAAATGTCTGCCGGCCATGAGGTGCAGTCAAAATGGCTGGCGGCCATGAGGTGCAGTCAAAATGGCTGGCGGCTATGAGGTGAAGTCAAAATGGCTGGCAGCCATGAGGTGCAATCAAAATGGCTGGCGGCCATGAGGTGCAGTCAAAATGGCTGGCGGCCATGAGGTGCAGTCAAAATGGCTGGCGGCCATGAGGTGCAATCAAAATGGCTGGCGGCCATGAGGTGCAATCAAAATGGCTGGCGGCCATGAGGTGCAGTCAAAATGGCTGGCGGCCATGAGGTGAAGTCAAAATGGCTGCCGGCCATGAGGTGCAGTCAAAATGTCTGCCGGCCATGAGGTGCAGTCAAAATGGCTGCCGGCCATGAGGTGCAGTCAAAATGGCTGGCGGCTATGAGGTGCAGTCAAAATGGCTGGCAGCCATGAGGTGCAATCAAAATGGCTGGCAGCCATGAGGTGCAGTCAAACTGGCTGCCGGCCATGAGGTGAAGTCAAAATGGCTGCCGGCCATGAGGTGAAGTCAAAATGGCTGCCGGCCATGAGGTGAAGTCAAAATGGCTGCCGGCCATGAGGTGAAGTCAAAATGGCTGCCGGCCATGAGGTGAAGTCAAAATGGCTGCCGGCCATGAGGTGCAGTAAAAAACAAATATGTTTTTAATGTATGATACAGGTAAAACTGGACCCAAAAAGAAAACCGATAGTGGAAACTCAACAGGTAGGGCATTATAGCCCAGGTAAAGGCCCATCAAGCCGGTGGGGGGACTGGGAGCCCAGGGAAAGCTGGTGGTGACCCAAGCAGAGGGCCCGGGGCCGATGCCGCTCTCAAACTGCGTCGAGGAAGGCGCGAGCGAGGCGGAAACACAACCGCCCAGAAGCTCTCCCGCCATAAGCGCCAATTGGCGCTCTGACAGCACGCACCCCCCAAACAGCGCTGGGGACCAGGAGCCTCTCCAGCCTGCAGGAGCCGGTTGCAATGGGCATGTAAAGTCTCCAGAGGGAGACCCGACAAGCTGCCGGCCAGGAGTGCGCCCGCCACTGTACAAGCGCCACCCCAGCAAGACTGGAGGGAGGCTAATCTTCTCAAGGCTCCTCCCCCCCAAAGTAGTTCCGGCCGGAACTATTTTGGGTTGAATTTTCCCCTCTCCAGCTTTGCTCGGATCAGGGAAAAAGGGTTCTCCCTCCTTGGAGAAGCACCAGTTAGGCCAGACCCTGCTTTCCTGCAGCCTGCCAAGGCATAGTTCCAGAACGCCAACACTTCTTTCCCTAAGCACAATGCCAAGGACCAGACTTCCACATGCCTCCAGTTGACCCAAGGACCAGATCTCCGTTTTCCAAACAGCAGAACCTGACTCCCTGCACAAAATCTAAGCCTCCAAGGCACACTTCTTCCTCTTCCCTTGAGAAAGAAGCCCCAAAGTGACCAGACTGCTCTCGTGAGAATCTGCCACTATCCATAGGTACACTATCTCTCTCCTTCCCAAGGAGCAGAGCATAGCGGGTGGAACAGACACCTCAGGACTGCCACACTTTGAGCATTATGAGACTGAGTCTTTGATAGGAATATTCTGCTGATGTCGTCCCAAAGTTGTAAATCAGGAGTCCTCAAACTTTTAAACAGAGGGCCAGGTTACAGTCCCTCAAACTGTTGGAGAGCCGGATTATAATTGGGGGAAAAAAACATGAATGAACTCCTATGCACACTGTAACATATCTTATTTGTAGTGAGAAAAAAACCCATTTAAAAAATTCAATAATTAAAATGAAGAACAATTTTAACAAATATGAACTTATTAGTATTTCAGTGTGAAGTCTGGACCTGCTTGTGGCTGATGAGATAGGATTGTTGTTGTTGTTGTTGTTGTTGTTGTTATTGTTGTGTGCTTTCATGTCATTTCAGACTTAGGCTGACCCTGAGTGAGGGCCGGGTAAATGACCTTGGAGGGCCGTATCCGGACCCCGGGCCTTAGTTTGAGGACCCCTGTTGTAAATGAATGATAGACATCTTCCATCCTGGCTCCATCTCGGTTTCCTGGCCAGATGTTGATCTTCTTGATTGGTGTTGACAAACAAACACAAGGCTTGTGCTGGCTTCCTTCTTAACATAAGGAATGCTGCAAACATTTAGGTTATCACTGTCCCAGTTCTTATCACAGCTAACTTTTAATTAAAAGTCCAGCAAGCAGGCCTGGGTCTTTTACTGGTGTTTCCAAAATTATTAGCTCCATACATCCTTCCATTCTTCCATTCATTCCCACACATCATATTAAATCCACATTGATCAAATCTGCACATTCAATTTTTGTGACAAGATTATGTCATATCTCCCAATCAAATCACCAAAAGAGTGGTCAGCCATCTTATTGCGCCAGCCAGCAATGTTCCAAGACAGCAGTGATAGCTGACAGGTCTGGTGTGATGATGTGAGTCAACTGGAGGCACGTGGACGGGGCGGCTCGTCCATTACGCGAAGTAAGCAGTCGCAGAACACTTTTTTTTACCAGGGGCGCAGAGGCGCCTTTTCCTCCTCCTCTTCTTCCGCCTCCCCATGTTCTTCCTCTTCAATTTCCTCGTCCTCTACTTCTTTCGATTCCTGCTCTTCCTCCTCCTCTACTTCTTCTGCTAATTCTTCATCCACCTCCTCCATTTCTTCTCCGAGTTCTTGTATGTTCTCTTCTATATATTCTATATCTTCTATTTCTTCTATTTCTTCTTCCTCCTCTTCTTTCTTTTCAGGTCTTAGGAATGAAAAGAGGCTCTCTTTGACTTTCTTAAATAGCCTCTCAGGCTTCTGGGCAGGTTCCTTCCTAGAGGCTAAGGATGAGGAAGAAGAAGGTTCTACTTTGTTTGCCCAATAATGTGTGCTCTTTTGATGCATGGCTGGCAAAGGTGCCACTTTGTTATTTCTGTGGTGACTTTTAGGTTGCATTATTGTGGAGAATGGCACTACTTTTGTCTTTTTTGCCCAGAGAGGCATGGCTGTAAAATAAAACCACAAGAACAGTGAGAAAGGGTTATATACTATATGAACAAAAACAAAGAACTATACAATTTCTGAAATCTCCTCCATCAAAATGCCCCCCTTTCCCCCAATCCTGCCACCTCGCTCTTCCCACCCGTGAACCCACAGCCAGGACTCCTGACATATGGAACTTCATACAGTTCCTAATGTTGTGCTGACCCCCAACCATAACATTATTCTCGCTGCAACTTCATAACTGTCATTTTGCTCCTGTTATGAATCGTCATGTAAATAATATCTGATATGCAGGATGTCTTTTCATTAACTGGACCAAATTCGGCACAAATACCCGATACACCCAAATTTGAATAATGGTGGGGTTGGGAGAGGGGATAAATCTTTTGGAAGTTGTAGTTGCTGGGATTCTTAGTTCACCTACAATCAAAGTGCATTTTGGCCATTAATTCAGGCACGTTTGTCTAATGGACATCGTTTTTGGACTTCATCCCATTAGTTAAATTCCATTGAATTCTACACTTAAAATCTGGGCATCCACTGGGGTTACTACATTCATTTGGGTCCAAGAGTAGTTTTTCAGTCTTTTAACCATAGGGGGCAGCAGTCTTTCTCAATGCATCAGGAAGAGGTGAGGAAATGGATTTTTCTCAATTCTCCATTTTTGGTTTTTGGTTTTGTTTCGTTTTTGTTTTTGGCCAGATTTTGAATGAAGTAGCATTTGTTGCTCCCAGTTGAACTGCCACAATGCAATGATGCAAGTATCCAGATCTTCACAAGCTGTAGATGGGGCCCCAACTTACCAGAGGCAAGTGGGAATAATGCAATTGGTGGTCTTGATTAGCATTGAATAGCCTTGCAGCTACAGAGCCTGACTGCCATTAATAATAATAATAATAATAATAATAATAATAATAATAATAAATATTTATTTGTTTATTACAGTCAATGACCAGCATCAAAAATGTACAAATATTTGGGTATTAAGAAACAATATCAAAAGCAAACTGTAAACCCAGTATTAAGATAGTTAAAATGGTATTAAACATTTAGATGCTAAAATGACAATGGTAAAAATTGAAATAAATATTAAAACTTTCTAAGACTGTGACAGCATCTTGCACCGACAAGCTATTGCTGCTGCACAGAAGCTAGCAACTTTAGCAGTAATTTTGGGCAAGAGATCAAGGTCAGAGATCATGACCCAAAGTTTTGTAGAAATTAATATCCCGAGTCCTCCCTTAGGGCGACCTCCCCTTGCACTGGGCTCTGCTTTAAGGAGGTGTGAATGGAACCCATTTAGTTCTAAATGGCCACAGTTCCAAGTCTCTTGTAGGAAGATTGTCGTGAATGACTTTTCAATGACTTTAAAGCATAGGTTCTTTTTATTGCAATTTCCAGTGTGAGAGGGTATATCACAAAACATTTAGACAAAGAATGACATTGGACATACAGACATACAGATTCTATGCAACTAGATCGGATTTGCAGTTACATTGGTTAACAAACAAACAAAGAGGAATTCCATTTTCACTCAACATTGACGCCACATGTACACGCATTTGTCCTCAGGCATTCAAATATTACCATATCCCTTTCTCCCTCCTTGGAGAAGCACCTGTTAGGCCAGACCTTGCTTTCCTGCAGCCTGCCAAGGCATAGTTCCAGAACGCCAACACTTCTTTCCCTAAGCACAACGCCAAGGACCAGACTTCCACATGCCTCCAGTTGACCCAAGGACCAAATCTCCATTTTCTATACAGCAGAACCTGACTCCTTGCACAAAATCTAAGCCTCCAAGGCACACTTCTTCCTCTTCCCTTGAGAAAGAAGGCCAACGTGACCAGACTGTTCTCGTGCAAATCTGCCACTATCCATAGGTACACTATCTCTCTCCTTCCCATGGAGCAGAGCATAGCGGGTGGAACAGACACCTCAGGACTGCCACACTTTGAGCATTATGAGACTGAGTCTTTGATAGGAATATTCTGCTGATGTCGTCCCAAAGTTGTAAATCAGGGGTCCTCAAACTTTTAAACAGAGGGCCAGGTTACAGTCCCTCAAACTGTTGGAGAGCCGGATTATAATTGGGGAAAAAAACAACATGAATGAATTCCTATGTGCACTGCAACATATCTTATTTGTAGTGCAAAAAAAAAACCATTTTAGAACAATACAATAATTAAAATGAAGAACAATTTTAACAAATATGAGCTCCTTAGTATTTCAGTGTGAAGTGTTGACCTGCTTATGGCTGATGAGATAGGGCTGTTGTTGTTGTTCTTGTTCTTGTTGTTGTTGTGTGCTTTCAGGTCATTTCAGACTTAGGCTGACCCTGAGTGAGGGCTGGGTAAATGACCTTGGAGGGCCGTATCCGGACCCCGGGCCTTAGTTTGAGGACCCCTGTTGTAAATGAATGATAGACATCTTCCATCCTGGCTCCATCTCAGTTTCCTGGCCAGATGCTGATCTTCTTGATTGGTGTTGACAAACAAACACAAGGCTTGTGCTGGCTTCCTTCTTAACATAAGGAATGCTGCAAACGTTTCTGTTATCACTGTCCCAGTTCTTATCACAGCTTACTTTTAATTAAAAGTCCAGCAAGCAGGCCTGGGTCTTTTACTGGTGTTTCCAAAATTCAAATCAAATCACCAAAAGAGTGGTCAGCCATCTTATTGCGCCAGCCAGCAATGTTCCAAGACAGCAGTGATAGCTGACAGGTCTGATGTGATGATGTGAGTCAATTGGAGGCACGTGGACAGGGGGGCTCGTCCATTACGCGAAGTAAGCGGTCGCAGAACACTTTTTTTTGCCAGGGGCGCAGAGGCGCCTCTGTAAATGCCCCTCGACCGCCACTTGAGGAGCGCTCCCTCAGCTCACAACAGCCCTAGCAGTCCGGGGGGAGCCTCGGCTTTCTTGCCTCGCTGCCGGGCGATCCTCTTCCCAAAGGGGCCGGGCCCTTGAGCCTCGCCTAGCCCCTCTCGTTCCTGCTCCACCCAGCCACCGGGTGCATGAGCAGAGCCGGCACTCAATCGTTCTCTGCGTTCGATCCCTTCCCCATGACTGGCTCCCTTTCCCGATCCCCCGGTGCTCCACCCACCTCCTCTCCTTGTCCCCAATCTGCGGGTGGGCCAAGGGGCGGAGCCGCCACGCCCGGCCCACTTCAGGTCTGGAGGCGTGTCTGAAGACCCCAGCGTGCGCACCAAAAGTCGCCGCTTCTCCTGACTTTCTCTTCAGCCATTGGGACCAAGAGAGAGAGAGAGAGCCCCTCTGGCTGGAGGTATCTCCCACCTCCGCTCCCTCCTTTGTTTTTGCGCCTACCTTCAGGAAAGTGGGCATCTCCACTCTCTCTCTCTCTCTCTCTTGGTCCCAATGACTGAGGAGAAAGTCAGGAGAAGAGGTGACTTTTGGTGCACACGCCAGGATCTTCAGGCATGCCTCAGGATCCAAAGCGGGCCAGGCAAGGGAGCAAGTGCGGCAAGTGTAGTTACTGGGATGTATAGTTCACCTACAATCAAAGAGCATTCTGAACTCCACCAATGATGGAATTGAACCAAATATGGCACACAGAACTCCCACGAAAACAGAAAATATATATCAATGATGGTTGGGGGGGGGGCAAATACTGTTTGCTTACCGTTGAAAATTACCTAGGGCCACCTCTGCACGTGGAAGTCTTCCAGCAAGTGGCTTTGGAAGTGTTCCATTTTGTAAGAAGTGTACTTGGATAGTGGGAATAGGGACTCGATTAGAGTTACCAGGACCTTGGTTGACTACTGTATCTACCAGCTTATCTATCCGAACGCATCTCCCCCTATGAACCCACTTTAATTGGAAAACGACCTAGGAACAGCTAAGACAATGGAATGGATGAGGACTGAATATGACGACATAGTTTTAATTTTTTTTATTGTTCACCTATTTGATGTTTTTAGATATAATGTAATGTGATGTTTTATTTTTATTGATGTATGTATTTTTACATGTGGCATCGAATTGTGCCAATTGCTCGACCCCCTGAGCCGCCTTTGGGCTGATATGGGCAGGGTAAAAATGATATAAATAAATAAATAAATAAATAAAATATACTGTATATTCCGGCATATAAGACGACTGGGCGTATAAGACAACCCCCAACTTTTCCAGTTAAAATATACAGTTTGGGATATACTCGCCGTATAAGACCACCCGTCTTCCAATGCACACCAAATAAAATAAAATTAAAAATCAGATTTGAATTCAATATAATGCTTATGACATGCAGGTTCCTATGAGAGGGACACTCTACCTTACATTGGACATTACAGTTGCTCTTCCTCCCTTGAATTCATTTACACTCTGGGTCCTTTACATCATGCTGGCAAGTATGAAAGCAGGCTTTAAATGGTTCAGATTACATTTATGTTGGCATAGAAGCTTGCATGCAAATAGAAGTCAGGCTTTGTATTATGAGTACTGAGGTGAAGGCAAAGCATTTGTAGAATTTTTATCTATACGCAGTCTTTATAAATCAGGACCTCCTATCAGAAGAGAGGGGCAGATTGGACCCTAATCCTTCAGAAATATAGCATTTGGCATGGCACATGTTTACTGGGTCACATCTTGACATGTCTACATCCTTAAATCACCGTGACAGCTTGAATTGTTTCAGAGTTTCTCAAGAACATAGTCAGGTGGTGTTTAATTGGTAGAAGGGGAAAAGAGATCAGAAAATGAAATGCAAAGATACAGGATGGGGAACGCGTGGCTCGAGAGCAGTACATGTAAAAAAGATCTTGGGGTCCTTGTGGACAGCAAGTTAAACATGAGCCAGCAATGTGATACAACGGCAAAAAAAAAAAAGAAAAAGCCAATGGGATGTTGGCCTGCATCAATAGGAGTCTAGAGAAGTCCTGCTCCCCATGCTCTATTCCGTCTTGGTTAGACCACTTCTGGGCACTTTTCTGGGCACCACAGTTGAAGAGAGATATTGACAAGCTGGAATGTGTCCAGAAGAGGGCAACTAAAAATGATCAAGGGTCTGGAGAACAAGCCCTATGAGGAGCGACTTAAAGAGCTGGGCATTTTTAGCTTGAAGAAGAGAAGCCTGAGAGGAGACATGATGACCTCCACGTATAAATATGTGAGAGGAAGTCACAGGGAGCAAGCTTGTTTTTTTGCTGCCCTGGAGACTAGAACGCAATGGAACAATGGCTTCAAACTACAAGAAAGGAGATTCCATCTGAACATTAGGAAGAACTTCCTGACTGTGAGAGACATTCAGCAGTGGATCTATCTGCCTCAGAGAGTGGTAGAGGCTCCTTCTTTGGAAGCTTTTAAACAGAGGCTGGATAGCCATCTGTCGGGGGTGCTTTGAATGCAATTTTCCTGCTTCTTGGCAGAATGGGGTTGGACTGGATGGCCCATGACGTCTCTTCCAACTCTAGGATTCTAAGCAGGGACATCTCTGGCCCATCCTCTGTTTGGATATCAGCCAGCAAAGAAATGCCTTAAATCAAGAAATAGCTTACTAAGATCTACAAAGATACTCACAGGGATACCTCAGCAGGCAAGAGTCAAAAAGTGGCAGACTAAAACGCAGAGCCTCGATCCATAGCTGATACCAGATGAGACCCCCCCCCCCCCCCCCCCCCCCCCCGGGCACAAGGAAGACCGGGCAACTTGGAAGGCGCTGAACAGACTGCGCTCTGGCACCACGAGATGCAGAGCCAACCTCAAGAAATGGGGCAACAAAGTGGAATCCACGACACGCGAGTGTGGAGAAGAGCAAACCACAGTTCACCTGCTGCAATGCAACCTGGGGCCTGCCACATGCACAAGGGAGGACCTTCTTGCAGCAACACCAGAGGCACTCCAAGGGGCCAGATAGTGGTCAAAGGACATTTAATCAATTACCAAGCTTGCAAACTTTGTGTTTTGTCTGTCTGTCTGTCTGTCTGTCTGTCTGTCTGTCTGTCTGTCTGTTTGTTTGTTTGGTCTGCCGCTGACATGATAAATAAATAAATAAATAGGAAATGACACTTCTAACCCAGGAACAAAAATCGTGTTACATGGGGTAATCTTACAACACTGTGCACCCAAATTACATTTGCCCTTTTTTACAGATCAGACCAAATAGATACTAGGGCTGGGCGGTTTCGTTTCGTAATTTCGTAATTCGTTAAAAATTCATTATTTTTTTTGATAACGAAGCGATATTGAACCATTCAGGAGCAACTAAAAAACGAAACGAATTTTTAAAATTCGTTTCATAATTGTTTCGTTATTGATTCGTAAATGTTTCGTTAGTATTTCTGCATGTCTGGTGCAAGTTTTAGGGTTGCTGTTTGATTTCTCAGTGAAAAAAAATATAATTATCACACCAACAGTCAACAACAGAGGGAGAGGGAAGCTTCAGAAGTTTTTTTAGCGTATTGCGCGATCGCGGCCGCTATTAACGAATCGATTCGTAATCGATTCGTAATTGTTTCGTAATTGTTTTATGATTTCCGAAATTTCGTAAATATCGAACTTTTTTAAGGAAAATTTCGGAATTCTTTTAAATAACAAAACGCAAAAAACCCCTAAAAACGAATCGAGTTTAGAAACAAATTTTTCCGTGGTTGCCCAGCCCTAATAGATACTCTTATGTCTTCTTTATCATGCAGTGCTGCTCACTTGCAAATATATTTGGATTCACCTGGGTGCATGTTGAATCTTTAGAGTTCAAAGGTTTTTAGCCCATGTTTTAGCTCAAAGGACATTTAATCAACTACCAAGCTTGCAAACTTTGTGTTTTATATTTGTTTGTTTTGTTAAAAATATAATATAACTGTTAGGTCTGCTCCTAACACAATAAATAAAAAATAAATACCGTGGCTGGCATGGAGTTGGCTTCGCCTCCGCCCTCCATCCCAGCTGCCGCAGGAGCCAAAGCCAAAGCAGCGGGGGCAGGGACGGGAGAGCTCGCCTCTGGCTGCTGAGGCCCCACCCCCGTGGAAGGCTCTGCCCCTCCCGGCCCTGCCCCCTACTCTGGTTTCGACTCCTGCCGCATTACCAGGCTGGCTGGGGATGTTTGCATGCTGTGCTGTCCCTGGTCTGCTGCTAGCTCCACCTCTGGTTTCAAGACTGCCGAGGGAGCCAAAACCGGAGCGGGGAGGCAGTGGAAGAATAGGACCCCGCCCCTCGTAGCTCCGCCCCACGCTCTGGTTTTGGCTCCCTTGGCGGCCTTGAGTCCAGAAGCGGAGCTAGCAGCAGACCAGGGACAGCACAGCATGCAAACACCCCCAGCCGGCCTGGTAACACGGCAGGAGTTGAAGCCAGAGCGGGGGTGGGAGGGGCGAGGCCTTCTGTGGGGGGCGGGGCCTCAGCAGCCAGAGGCGAGCTTCCCAGCCCCGCCCCCGCTGCTCTGGCTTTGGCTCTTGCGGCAGCTGGGATGGAGGGCTGAGGCGGGTGAAGACAGCCTAATAGGCTACCACGCTGCTGGCTTGGTAGCAAAGCCTGCTGCTCCTCCTCCTTGCCCCACCCTCCCTCCCTCCGCCCTCCTCTTCCTCAGGCTCCACCACGCAGGGATGCCAAGGGTGAGGGAAAAATGATCCAGACTTTATACTGGGGTACAAGACGACTCCCCACTTTTGAAATGATTTTCCTGGCTTAGAAAGTCGTCTTGTACCCTGGAATATATGGTACATAAAAACTCCAACATCACCCAAGTCAAAAAAGAAGCACCATTAAAGCCCTGGTAGACCATGCAAAAAGAATCTGTGAACCCCACTAAAAAATCGACAAAGTCTTGGCCGGTAAGGTCTACTTGGGTTACCCATAAAGAAAATTGGAACCAGGAGTAGGGCCCCACACCAGCCTAAGGACAGATTGCCCAGGGAAGGGTCAAGGATTTCCTTTATAGAAGAAAGAAACAGTTCTTGAAGCAAGTTGCCTGTCCCTTGTGGGCAGATTAAGAAAGTTTTCCAGAATTTTAAGGTATTTCATTCATCAGTTGAAGATTTAAGCATTAATAAAGAACATTTTTAAACTTTCTAAGCTTCTAAAGACTTTGTATAGGGAAATCCATAGGACCCCTCAGCTGAGGCACCCCGGGAGTCCCGCTGGGCATATAGAGACCACGTCCTGTTAATAGACAATTGCTACGGGTCCAGCGCGTGTCAGCACACCCACCTTCTCCAAGGTGAACAGAACCACCTAAACTGGGCTCTCCAGGAAAATGGAGACTCCACCACAGACATCAGAAGAGCTGCAAGACCGAGAACAACAAGCTATGAGAGTCAAGGCAAAGATCCACCCAGAGGAAAAGGGTTCTTGCCATACATCAAGGGAACCACTGACCTCATAGGAAAGCTGATGAGGAAACACAAGCTACAAACTATCTTCAGACCCACCAAGAAAATTGAACAAATACGACGTTTAGCAAAGGACAAGAAGGAGCCTCCCACCTCTGCAGGAGTCTACCGTATACCAGGCAGCTGTGGACAAGTCTACATAGGGACCACCAAATGCAGCAGCATCGACCAAACACAAATCAAGGAACATGAAACTACTGCAGACTACTTCAATCAGAGAAGTCAGCCATAGCAGAGCACCTGATGGACCAACCTGGACACAGCATAGATTTTCATAGATTTATCGCCGGTCGTTTGGACAATTGGAATCAGCCTAATTCAATCATCTGGACATTCTTTTCATTGTTCTGCCCAAGGACCGCCTCCTCCACTCTCATTGGCTGCAGGCTGGAAGCGGCGCTGGTTTTCTGATTGGCGGAGGCATAGCCATAGGTCGCACCTCCTCTCCAGCTGATGACACCAATCAATCAGGAAGAAGCCGGCTGAAGGGCGGGGGGCGGGAAATTTGAACTTTGAAAGCTCTGTTTCTCTATAATAATGTATCTAATAGGGCTGGGCGGTTTTGTTTCGTTAATTCGTAATTCGTTAATAATTTGTTAATTTTTTCAATTACAAAACGATAACGAACCATTCTGGAGCAATTATTAAAAAAAACGAATTTTCAAAAACGTTTTGTAAATGCTTCGTATTTCGATATTGTATTCGTTTCGTTATTGTTTTGAGGTCGTTTCGTTATTATTTCCGCATGTCTGGGCCAGTTTTATGGTTTAATTAGTGAAAAAAAAATATAATATCACACCAACAGTCAACAACAGAGGGAGAGGGAAGCTTCAGAAGGTTTTGGAGGTTTTTTAGCGTATTTCGCGGTCGCGTCCGCCATTAACTAATCGATTCGTTATTGTTTCGGAAATCGATTCGTTAATTTTTTACCATTTACGAAATTTCGTAAATATCGAACTTTTTAAAAGGAAAATTTTGTAATTATTTTAAATATCGAAACAAAAAAACCCCCCAAATACAAATCGATTTTAGAAACAAATTTTTCCGTTGTTACCCAGGCCTAGTATCTAAATGTACAGCATGCATGTCTCTCCTGATGAACTATCGCGGTTTGACATCCTTTCCAGCTGGATTGCAATAAAGAACAGCTCGGTGGTTTTTCTTCAACCTTGGTGAGATTTATTTGGGAAAAATTAGGGAAAATTCTGGGTTTCTTCCTCTTCGCTTGCCAAGGGTTCGGATCCTCTTTAGGGGGTCTGAGAGCTCCTCTCTCCTCGGCAGGAGCCTCCAAATTCTAGCTCGATATCACCATCACTTTGCAGTTTATTTATTTATTTGCATATTAGAGTCAATCCGCTACCAGGCACAATTCAAGGTGCTGGCTTTAGCCTATAAATCCCTAAACGGTTCTGGCCCTGCTTACCTCTCCGAACGCATCTCCACCTATGAACTGACCAGAACATTAAGATCGTCTGGGGAGGCCCTGCTCTCGATCCCGCCTGCGTCACAGGCGGCTTGGCGGGGACGAGAGACAGGGCCTTCTCAGTGGTGGCCCCTCGACTATGGAATGCCCTACCGGCAGACATCAGACAGGCACCTTCGCTGCTGCGTGTTTCGGAAGAAGGTCAAGACCTGGCTTTATGAACAAGCGTTTGGTTAAGCAGTGCAACCAATCATAGGAAGATGGTAAATAGAACATAGGAATGGCACAAGGATTATGAGAACGGATCTGATTTCAACTGAGGCGTTATGTTATGTTTGTTTTGTTGATCTGTCTTGTTGATTGTTAACTGTTGTGGATTGATGCTGTTGATCCTGTTTGTTGCATTGTTATGTTTTAATTTCACTGACACTGTTTGATAATTGTACCATGTAAACCGCATTGAGTCGCCTGTTAAGGGCTGAAAAATGCGGTATAGAAATAAAGCAAATAAATAAATAAATAAATAAATCACTTTGCATTTTATTTATTTATTTGCATATTACACCACGCCCCCTCACTCCCCCGCCTCGCACACACACACACACGCAACACCGCGCCCCCTCACTCCCCCGCCCCGCCCCACACGCACATGCAACACCACGCCCCTCACTCCCCCGCCCAACACATACACACAGAACACCACACCCCCTCACTCCTCCGCCCCACACACACACATGCAACACCACGCCCCCACACTCCCCCGCCCCCTCCACACACACACAACACCACGCTCCCTCACTCCCCCGCCCCACACACACACACACACTGCAACCTGACTATCACCCCTGCCCCAACACACACACAGCTTCTGCACACGCCCCCTCATTCCCTCCCTTCCCCCTCCCACCTACCCAACTTCAAATTCGGATCGCCCTCCCCCGCCCACACACACACGCAACCCCACTCCCCCCCCCCCCCGCCCAACACACACACACAGCAACACCACGCCCCCTCACTCCCCCGCCCCACACACACACACACACACCACGCCCCCTCACTCCCCCGCCCCCACCACACACACGCAACACCACTCCCAATTACTCTCCCCCCCCCACACACACACAACACCACGCCCCTCACTCCCCCGCCCAACACATACACACAACCGCAACACCACGCTCCCTCACTCCCCCGCCCCACACACCCCCTTTCCCCCCACCCCCCCACTCCCCCCCCCACACACACACGCAACAGCCCCCTCCCTCCCGACGCACACGCACACACACACACGCAACACCACGCCCCCTCACTCCCCCACCCCGCCCCACACACGCACCGACACCCTACCCCTAAACTCCTGCTCCTCCCCCTCCCACCCCCCTCCGTGGAAGCCCCGCCCACACCCACCAACGCCCCGTCCCTACACTCCTCCTCCTCCCCGCCCACCCGCCTCCGCGGAAGCCCCGCCACACCCACCGACGCCCCAGAGTTGAAGCTGCAGGGATTTATAGTTTACCAATAATCAAAGCATTCTGAACTCCACCAATGACAGAATTTAACCAAACGTGGCACACAGGACTCCCATGACCCAACAGAAAGCATGAGAAGGGTTTGGTAAGCATTGGGAAGGAAAAAAGGAAGGAGGGAAGGCAGGAAAGAAAGAGGTACCGAAGGAAGGAAGAAGATAAATTAGAAAGGAAAGAAAAATAAAAGGAAGGAAAGGCAGGAAAGAGGTAAAGAAGAAAGGAGAAAAGAAAATAAAAAGTGAAAGAAGGAAGGAAACATGAAGGGAAGAAAGGAGGCAAAGGAAAAAAGGGGGAGGGAATGAAGGAAAGCAGAAGGATGAAACCAAGGAGCGAAAGAAGGAAGGAAGGAAGGAAGGAAGGAAGGAAGGAAGGAAGGAAAGAAAGAAAGAAAGAAAGAAAGAAAGAAAGAAAGAAAGAAAGAGGTAGAGAAGGAAGAAAGGAGAGAAAGGGGAGAAAAAGGGGGAAGGAATAGGTAGGTACCTCTCTTTCATAATACTCCAGATATCTACCTCTACTTTGAAAAGATTTACTATAGGCCACAGCAACGCGTGGCAGGGTACAGCTAGTGTATTTATGTATTTATTTATTTGTATCCCGCTTTATCTCTTCATTCGGAGACTTTCAAAAACATTACAACTTAAAATATGCAAATATATAATAATTTAAAAAGTATTATCATTATATATGTATGTATTATCAGTAGTATTGTATTTAATGTATTCGTATTATTATATTACGATATTATATATTATTGTATTGTATCATTATTGGCATATTATATTACATTAGAATATTATTCTTAATATATGTCTATATAATATATTGTAAGATTAGCATAGCACAGTATTAGTATTATTAATAATATCACTATTATATTAATAATACCACTATTATTATTATATTATATTATATTATTAGTAATATTCCATGTAACATATAACATACAATTATTATATTACTAGCCATCCCCTGCCATGCGTTGCTGCGGTCCAGTCTGTGTATATGTGTTGTGTATGTGTGAGTATATATATGTGTGTGTGTGTGTAGATATGTGTGTTTGTGTATATACCGTATATTTCGGGGTAATAGGCGACTGGGCGCATTAGACGACCCCCCAACTTTTCAATTAAAATTTTCGATTTTTGGATATACTCGCCCTACTAGACGACCCCTCTTTGCCAGCCCCTTCAGGCCCCAAAGCCTCCTTTCCTGGGCTTTGAGGCAGCTTTTCGGCGCCATAGAGCCTCCCCTCCGCCGGCAGCCAGGCTTCGCCACAGCCAGCCAGCCACGTGCTCATCCCTTCCTGCTTTGGGTCAAAATAATAATAAAGTTTTCCTGAGTTGCAGTTGCAGCTATGCGCCTGTAGGTGTCAGCAGAGAATTTTCTCTCTTCTCTTTGCTGCTTTACGGAATCCATGAAGCCTCAAAGCCCGGGAAACTGGAGGAGTGGGGGAGTGGATAGAGAACGCTAGAACTCCCTCCTCCTTTCCCCCCTCCCTTTTTTTTTGGAGAAGGGACAGGATACTGGCATAAATTATGCTGGGGGTGTTGAGTGATGTTGAGCCTGGCAGGCGCAGGGCTTCAGAGAGAAATGAGAGATAGAGTGCAGGTATGTGTGTCCTGTGTTTTTTCCTCTCTTCCCTTGCACTCGCTGTCTCTGCTGGATTGATGGCTATCCCCCCCCCCCCGCCTGCTTCTCTGCAAAGTCACTCTCTATCTCTACTGAGGAGAGAGAACCTGTGTGTGTGTGTGTGTGTGTGTCCTGTGCTTCTTAACCAGCCCGAGCGACTCGCTCCCTTCCCTTGCACTCAGTGCCTCTGCTGGATTGATAGCTATCCCCGCTGCCTGCTTCTCTGCAAACTCACTCTTTGGAGAGAAGCAGGGTTCCCTCTCCTCAGGAGGGATAGAGAGTGAGAGAGCGACGTCAGCATCGCGCCTGGCATTGGGAGAAGGGCAGGCAGGGGGGATAGCCATCAATCCAGCAGAGGCAGCGAGCGAGCGAGGGGGAAGAGAGCGAGCCGCTTGGGCTGGTTAAGAAGCACAGGAACACACGCGCGCGCACACACAGGTTCTCTCTCCTCAGGAGAGAGAGAGACTTTGCAGAGGGAGATAGCCATCAATCCAGCAGAGGCAGCGAGCGCGGGGGAGGAGAGCGGGCGCTCGGGCTGGCTGGTTGGTTAATGGCTTTCGTATATGTGTGTGCTTTTTCATATGTATGTGTGTACATGTGCGTGTTGCTCGGCTCCAGAACTATCAGATTAAACTTGAATCGAGGGGAGAAGATTATTATTAAAACAAAGGGAGCCCCTCAGTTAAGTTGAAGCCTGGCAGTGGGAGACAAGCAGCGCTGGAGGAGCCCAGCAGCAGCTGCTGCTGCTTCGGGCGCCCTGCTCTAGCGCAGGGCAGCTGCTCGCCTCCCTCGCCTTGACCCAAAACAGGAAGTGATTTTTTCTATCCGGCATACTAGACGACCCCCAAGTTCAGCAATGATTTTCGAGGGTTAAAAAGTCGTCTATTACCCCGGAATTTACGGTATGTGGTTTTGTGCATGTGTTGTAATATATTTTTGTTTTTTAGCTTTTTAAGTCTCTTCTGCTGTACTTTTCAGTGTTTTTATGTGTGATGGTCACTCGTTGGCCTGACACCAACGTTGGTATTGTGTCCAACTTTGGTGTCAGAGAGAAGCATGTCCAAGACTTTACCTTTTTATACCATTTCAGCCTTTAGCAAACTGTAGATCCCCAAACTATAGAGCCTATTTATTTTTGGGGAAGGGGGGGGAGTCATGTTTGATAACATCATAATGGGAAACTCTTGTCTCTGGGAAGGAAGGTGACTCAGATTCAATGTTGACCAAGCCATCCTTCCATCAATCCCAGCCTAAATATTCCCAGATTGCGTTGCTCACAGCAATGGAATTCTGGCCAGAATCTTGCCATAATTAAGCGGAATCTTCCCAGCCCTGTTTGGATAGCTGCTCTTGCCATTAAGTTCATCCTCTGGAACCCTAAGCGGATAGTAACCCCCCTTCCTCTCGATTGCTTCCATTCTACTTTCGGGACTTTAAAACCTTAATCACTTACCCAAGATTGCAGTGATCACTGGGGCATCCATGGGGAATGGCGATGAGTTGAATGGCAGTGGAAGAGGCCCAAGGAAAGAGTTGGAAGACAAAGGGGCAACTTTGTCTTCAAGGGACATGAAAGGCACTGCAGACTACTTCAACCAGAGAAGTCAGCCATAGCAGAGTGAAATCAGCAATTTTAGATGGGTCTCCTCGTGAGGAGGGTACCCCTGGATCACACCAAAGAGGATCCGCTACCTTCTCAGCGAGACTTTCAGGAAGCCAATCCAAGCGACCGATAAAAAATGATTTTCCCGACCAAGAGGTTGAAGAAGTGGCGACCGAGGCTTTTATTAGCGATTCAGCTGATATCGGATGCAATTGTTGGAATTATTCCACCACAAGCATGAAAATACAAAGTTTGGAGGCATCTTTATACATTCAGTAAGTTCCGCAACTTTGAAATTCCTGCCCGCCCTCCCTCACCCGGCTTGGCTGTGATTGGTGGATGGCTGAACAGCTGGGAGAGGCTTGCCGGTCCGCCCCTGCACTCAGCCTATCACAGAGTTCCCTCGCTTCGGGGAACCAGCGAATCAGGGACGAGGAGGCGGGACGGAAAAGTGTAACAATGAAGGAGGAAGGATTATGATTGCTTGACAAAGGACCTTCACGCGTCCAAGGGCAAAGTCGGCCAGCTGGGAAGGTAAACCATTGTTTGGGTAAAGAAAAAGGGTGATTGAATCAATCTGGTTTTTTCCTGGCTGAAACAGAGCAAATATGTTGCTTAATGGGTTTCGGGAGATATGATCAAGGCTGGGCACAGACTCCCTGGTGGGCAGTCTGGCCCCTATTGTGATTGGCAAATTAAGACTTGACTGGAGGAAGAGATCTATCTGTGGGCCATGCTCCGAGGACAAATAGAGAAACTTCCTGACCTATTGTTCCATGCAAAAAAAGACTGAATAGTGGGGGGGGGGGTTTCATTGTGGGGCAAAATGGCCCCTTTTGGGCAGCTGGGCACTCTCAGGTCTTTCCGCTTCTGAATTCCCTTAGTGGGGCAAAGTTGGAGGGGCAGAGGGTAATGCAAGGGGTACACATTCATAAGCATTCCATACATAGTACATRGATTAAARTTARTKCCATCCCRTCSCCAAACAAAARTAATAKYGCAATTTTATTATGAAAATGAATATTTTTAGTCCTGGGTTTCTCGGAAAGTTCATGGGGAGGAAAAGGGCTCGTTGATGCCCAAAAAGGGTAAGCGCCAGAGAGTTCATGATCGGCGGGGGCACAAGGGGGGAGGCTGGAGTCCTTGGAGCCGGCAGAAACAGCCCCTCCCCCCTGCCGTGCTGCGATCGGCTTCCTTGAGAGTCCTTGGTAAACTAGAACTCCCCCGAAGGGAAGGGGCCTTCCTGGCCAGACCATCTCCGAAGTCCCATGGGGTATCCACACCGAGTCCCCGGGTCGGAGCCTGGCAAAGACGAGGAGAAGCCCAGCCGATCGGCAATGGAGCGGAGGGAGCCAGCTGATTTTGACAATCAGCTGGTGTGTGCTGGAAAATATTCCTGGAACTTTAAAGGATATTACCCAGGCGTAGGAGTCCATTGAGAGAAAAGTAAGGTAGCAGTTTGGATTAGAATTTGGTGCAGAAAAATATGGGATTAAAATGGAGCCGATTGGCCATCTTAAAGTTTTGTGGATACAGAGATCTGAAAGGAAAATCTCTGTATCCACCGTTGTTGTTAACACAGATTCAGCATCCCTGGGGCACCAGAAAAGCATCCCAGACAGGCTCGCGGTTCCCCAGAGCCTAGAAAGGGTTTACTTCATGCATTAGGTAGTAGTTCAATAAAACGAAAGACACAAAGTAACAGGCGGGAAAGTTTAAAAGTTGCAACTTCAGGTACTTTTATTGGGGGATAAGATACAATGTTAGGGCTTGGGGAAAGTAGAGAAAAGGCATTGAGGCTTGTTCGTCTCTGCCTGGGCTGGCTGTTGGAGGCACATTTCATCAGTTGATCGCAATAGCGGAGCCCAGGAACTGCGGAACTCTCCGCTACGGTTTTCTATACAAATTTGAAAGCGGGGGTCTCGGCTGCCCTCGATGTCAAGAGCACCTGATGAACCAGCCTGGACACAGCATATTATTTGAGAACACAGAAATGCTGGACCACACCAACAACCACCATGTCAGACTACACAGAGAAGCCATTGAAATCCACAAGCATGTGGACAATTTCAACAGAAAGGAAGAGACCATGAAAATGAACAAAATCTGGCTACCAGTATTAAAAAACTCTAAAATTACAACAGCAAAACAACAGAGAGGAAACAACCAGGCACATCTTAACACCTCTCAGCAAGAGATTTTCCCAGGCTCAGGCAGGCCTTCAAATGCTAATGAAGGTGGTCAGTTGAAACATTCACACCTAGCTCCAGCAGAGAAAAGCTCTTTGCCCCACCCCAGCCATTCCACAGATATATAAACCCATTGTCCTAATTCCAACAGACCTCACTACCTCTGAGGATGCTTGCCATAGATGCAGGCGAAACGTCAGGAGAAATGCCTCTAGAACATGGCTCTATAGCCCAAAAAGACCCACAAGAACCTAGTGATTCCAGCCATGAAAGCCTTCAACAATAAAGGGGGAACTCTTCTTAGTCTGGTGGTCGAGTCCAAATTGTCCTCAGGTGTATCTACACTGTGTAATTAATGCAACATAACAATACTTAGACTTCTGTGGCTCAATGTTATGGACTCCTGGGAATTATAATTGGGTGAGGTACATGAACTCTTTGGCAGAGGCTGCAAACATTGCCAAACTACACATCCTAGATGTGCATTGCATTGGATGAAACAGTGCCCAGCTGCATTCATCCTACAGCGGAGGTGTGTAAACAAAGCACAGTCCTTTTAATAAGCTTGACTCTGCTCCTGTAATTTGATGACACTCTACTGCTATCCTCGAGAAGCTTCTGATCTGAGACTTGGCACACAGAGCCCCCATGACCCACTCTACATCCTGGTGCAGTTTGGGATGGACCACGGATCATGGGATTTGAAGTACCTTCACTCACTTCCCAAGACTGCTGCGACCCTCAGACAATGACTGATCAAGACCAAACTTAGCACACAAAGCCCCCATGACCCACTCTATGTTCTGGTGCAGTTTTGAGGAGGATGGACCACGGATGATGAGACTTCAAGTACCTCTACTCACTTCCTGAGACTGCTGCAACCCTCACCCAATGACTGATCAAGACCAAACTTGTCACACAGAGCCCACATGACCCACTCTACATCCTGGTGCAGTTTGGGATGGACCACGGATAATGGGATTTGAAGTACCTTCACTCACTTTCCAAGACTGCTGCGACCCTCATACAATGACTGATCAAGACCAAACTTAGCACACAAAGCCCCCATGAGCCACTCTATGTTCTGGTGCAGTTTTGAGGAGGATGGACCACGGATGATGGGACTTCAAGTACCTCTACTCACTTCCTGAGACCACTGAAGCCCTCACCCAGTGACTGATCAAGACCAAACTTGTCACACAGAGCCCCCATGACCCACTCTACATCCTGATGACCTTGAGTTTAGAAGTTGTCATTCACCTACATCCAGAGAACACTGTAGACTCAAACCATGATCAATCTGGACCAAAGTTGGCATAAATACCTTTCATTTTCACATCACAGTAAGAAAAACGGCTTTGTTTTTTTTTAAAAAAAAATAACATCCCGTTTTGCCTATTAACACAGCAGTCTTGGGCAACGAAGGCTATGCTCTCATTAGCAGCTGGCACAAGGCATCTGGCAGCCCATGGCCTGCAGTAGGCTTGGGCGGTTTCGTTCGTTAATTTCGTAATTCGTTATTAATTCGTATTTAAATTAGCTTACGATCCAATATTGAGCCATGCAGGAATTGTGTGAGGAGTAATAAAGATTCGAAACAATTTTTTCAATTTATTTCATAATTATTTCGTAATTATTTTGTAATTATTTTGTAATTATTTCGAAATTATTTTGAAATTATTTCGTAATTATTTCATAATTATTTTCACATGTCTGGTGCAAGTTTTATAGTTTTTGTTTGTTTTATCACACCAACAGTCAATAACAGAGGGAGAAGTTCCTCCTGTCCCTTTTGGAGGTTTTTTTTAGCATATTGCGCAATCTCGTCTGCCATTAACGAATCAATTCATAATTTTACGAAATTTTGTAAATTTCAAAAAATTTTAAAGGAAAATTTTGGAATTATTAAAAAAACGAAACGCAAGGGCCCCCTAAAAAACAAAACGAGTTTAGAACCAAATTTTTCCGTGGTTACCCAAGCCTAGCCTGCAGCAAAGCAAACACATAGTTTGGCTTCCAGAGACTGAGGCCATGGAAGCTGCAGTTTACAATGTACTTCTTTCTTTCAAGGTGTATATCCTGCCCTAGATGAAAAGGGGAGTTTTGTTTGAATCAGAATAACTCAGTGGAAGCAGGAGGGTGACTCACAACCTTGGTATTTGAAGGAAACCCTCCGTTTGTTTGGTGTTAGCAGMACAAGGGAAACGTGCCATGTGTAAGGCAAACAATGCCAACCGAAGGCTCTTTCTCTCCCTGCTTGCTGCAGGGCGAGGTCTGCTGTTTTATACAGGGTGCCCCAAACATGGGAGCCCATGTTCCATCCTCTCCAGCTGTCCCAATATAGGAGAAACTAACCCCATTTGCCCCACGTCTTTCCATTTTGAAAATGCCCCTCTTAGTTTATTGATATTACAATGAGTTTTCCCTGTTTATGCCAGTGTTCAGTCCCTTTCTCCAATTAGCTGGCATTAATTCAAGTGTATTTTCCCCCAATTTTGAGTCATTTCCATTCTTGAAACAGGAAAAAGAAATCTATGGGCTAATAATAACTAATAATTAGTTATTATATGTAACTAATTATTATTACCTAAAAATATAAAGCTAGAGAATCATAGTAATGAGTAATACGTCCTTCTAGAATGATGAAATAGATACACTTTTTTCTATATAAAAGACATGTTGCTGTGGCCCAGTCTGGTGAGCTGGAAAATAAAGTAATGAAAAAGTGTTGGTTTCTAATATTTATAGTATTTTCTGTTGGTCATGGGGGTTCTAAGTGGGAAGTTTGGCCCAATTCTATTGTTGATGGGGTTCAGAATGCTCTTTGATTATAGGTGAACTACAAATCCCAGTAACTATAACTCCCAGATGTCATGGTCTATTTCTCCTAAACGCCATCTATGTTCATATTTGGGCATATGGAGTATTCGTGCCAAGTTTGGTCCAGATCCATCATTGAGTCCACAGTGCTCTCTGGATGTAGGTGAACTACAACTCTAAAATCCAAGGTCAATGCCCATCAAACCCTTCAAGTATTTTCTGTTGGTCATAGGAGTTCTATGTGCCAAGACTGGTTCAATTCCATCGTTGGTGGAGTTCAGAATGCTCTTTGATTGTAGGTTAACTATAAATCCCAGCAACTACAACTCCCAAATGACAAAATCATTTTTTAAAGTGATGGTCACTCCTTGGGTTAGTAGGTGTCTTGTGGCCAAATTTAGTGGAAATTAGTCTGGTGTTTTTTGAGTTATGATGTCACTCAAAACGAACAGAGTATTCATATATATATATGGATTTGATCATGTCAGTGTACTTCACGTTAAAGATCTTAGAATATAAGAGAGCATAATTTAAAAGAGGGGATGATATTGCCCAAATATTTCCATCATTGTGATATCAAGCAAGAATTTAGATGTCTTTGCCAAGAGGCCGAGACCAATCAGACCCACCAAAGAGAGTCCGTTCGCCCTGGTGAGACAGAAAGAAGCACCAAAGAATTTTCCCTGATTTTTCTCAATAAAAGACTCACCAAGTTGAAGAAAATGCAACCGGATTGTTTTATTTCATCCCAGCTGGTACAGATGTCAAGCTGCAATCCCTTGCCAAAAGCTGACATGTTTTGCAAGGCAGAACACTACATTTTTATAGAGAAAACAATACTGTAAGGTCCAAACATTCTGCTCCCGCCCCCTCTTGCTGGCTTCACGCTGATTGGTGATTGTAATCAGCTGGAGGGGAGGTGCGGCTGGCTTTGCCAGCGCTGCTTTTGCGTTTTGGCCAATGAGGGATGAGGAGGTGGTCCAGGTAGGAAACAAAGAACCGGGATGAAAGAAATGAGTGGATTTAAATGGCTTAATGGTTGTCCAATTGGTGGTGATAACTCCAAGAATCCTCAAGCTAGCCTTTTGTATTATTCCAAGTATATGAAATAAACACCTTGGTCAGGTCATTAGCCCTGGATATGGGATCAATTGATGATATCTTGTCTCTGATTTCAACCAAGGGGATGAAGACAATGGGTGAGGCAGTTGGGACATCCAAATCTTCCCGAAGGCAGGATGTCCCCTTTGTGAAGAATCACCATGGGGTACATCTTTCAAGTGGCCATACTCCGAAGTCTGAAGGTGTGTTGTATTATATTATATTGTCCATGCAAGAGGTTTCTGTTGAGTTCTTTCAGTCAGGGGATTACCTATCCCGGGAAATGAGAAGATTTTCCTGAGCTCTTTGGTGTGCTGGGGCCACGAAGAGGTGGCATTTCATATTTCATATAGACACATATATGGGGTTCATAAGGCATACATTCATAAAGAGGGGAAAAGAAATCATATCAACCCTCCCCACCYCCACCCAGAGTCCATCTCATAAAGTATGGAGAGCATAATGTTTTTCTTGGCTAACCTTTAGCCTGGATATGTAAATGTTTCTCAGCTCAAAGGGGAGTCCCTTTTGTTTGTGAGTCGTTGACTGAGATGGGAAACTAATTGGAGACCCATTAATTCTCTAGCCCAGTTCTGTCTCAGATGGAAAAAGTCAAATGACTTTTGTGGCATGGTTTTCAGTGATAAATTTGTTACCTTCTGCTATATATGAAATTTTGGGCATAAAACCTTGATTAAATGTACACACTGTCTGATATGGGAAGGGTCCCAGTTGTTGTTGTTAGTGTCTTTGCAAATTGACCAAGACTTGACCCCTATTATGTTAAAATAGAGGGAAGCGAACCTGCCATTTTTTTTCAGCCAATGCGCCAAATGTTCCTCCAGAAACAGCAAGAATATCCCTGTGGGCAGCAAAATCAGGCAATTCCAACTGAGTGCCCACACCACAAGGGTCTTCCTCCAGGGGCAAACCAAGAATGGGCAACTTGGAAGTCCCTGAACAGACTCAGAAGGAGAGTAGGCAGATCAAAAGACAACCTGGCGAAATTGTAGCACCTAAAAGAATCCTCCATCTTGTGCGACTGTGGAGCAGAACAAACAACTCCGCATCTGTATGCTTGCCCACAATGCCCTGCCTCATGCACAGAGGAAGAATTGTTTAATGGTATAGATAATGCAGTCGCTGTTGCCCATTTTTGGTCTAAAACTATTTAGCTACTTATGTTCCCTTTATTTTATCAGTTTCATACTTGTTTTACATATGCAATGTTTTTGACATAAAAATAAATAAAATAAATAAAGTTACACACTAATGGATGGATCCCACTCAAACACTTGCAAATCAGGCTTGCTAATTGCATCCTTTAGACTTGGTTAATTGACATTGGTTCCTCCTCCCATACTGGACATTCCGCAGGTATATAATACACTCAACTTGCTTTACCACCATCAGATCCTTTGAAGATGCCAGCCGCAGATGCAGGAGAAATGTCAGAAGAAAATGATGTCAGAACATAGCCATACAGCCCAGAACCCACACAAAACTCCAATAATAGTAATAAGAACTCCTTGGGGGTTCTAACAGAAACTCTTTTTCTTGCCCAATGATAATATTTCTGCCTCTAGTGCCCTCTCATGGATCTTTTTCAGCAATGCATTTTCCATGCTTCTCTTGCAATGTTTTGTGTAGCAGTTAAAATTATTCGTCCTTTCCTTTGCTCTTTGTTAGGAAGGCTGGAAGAGATCATTCAGGCCTGGGAAAACAAGAGGCTGCAAAGTGAAGGGTTTCTTTGATTATTTGCAGTGTTCTGGATATCAAAATCACACGAAATAAAAAGATACAACCAGGCAAAGGCAATGAGCCAAGACTGGCCGGTGAGCCCTCGCAGATCTTTTGAGGAATCCTGCCTGGAAAACACCTGGAGGCTCCCATCCCAAAAGGAAAGGAGCCACTTGCTTAACGAATCGAGAGGGCAGTTTGAAACTGGCACCGAGGGAGTTCTAAAGTGCATTGTCGGCACAGCTAAATAAATAGCGGCTAGCCTTAAATTGTCTCTTAATAAACTGCAAACTACAGGGTGAGGCAGCATAACTTCCTTTTTTCAAAACTTAATAAAACCCATTGAATGGATCAGAATTTATATATATATAAATAATGTAGGCACATACCTAAAGTTTTGTTTTACGTAGTTTTGAAGATCAAATTAGGTAGGTGATCAAATGGGCACAAAATATAGGACACCAAAATGAATTAACTCAATGGGAGAAAATCAGGAATCAAAAAATTAAATATACATATTCTTACGATTTAAAAGAAAACCTCAAAATGATACAGAGATGGCATTTAACACCCCAAAAAATCTCAAAATGCTATAAAAATGCATCAAAACATTGCTGGAAGTGTAACCAACAGATTGGGACCTTTTCCCATATTTGGTGGACTTGCCCAAAAGCCAAAGAATTTTGGAATATGATACAAAATGACATACAAAAGATTCTTAAAACACAAATAAAAAGAGAACCAGAGCTCTTCTTGATAGGAATGCTTGGTTTTCATGGAGAGAAAAACAAAGAAATTCTGTTTAACTACATAACTACCGCAGCCCAAATTGTGTTTGCTAAAAATTGGAGATAGAAAGAAATACTCCAAAGAGAAGATTGGCAAAATAAAATTTTGGAGATAATAAATATGGTTGAACTAACTTATTGGCTAACACCAAACCAAGGAATTCCAAAGAAACATACAAACTGGGACCCGGTAAAAAGTTACTTTAGACAATGGAAAATAGAGATCATTTATTAAAAAGAGTAAATCATAGTTAAAGGAAAASCAACAAGGAAGAAGTATTTTACAAATATATTGGAAAAGACATTAAAGATCTTCAAAGACTAGATGGAAGTCACCTTTTTTTCCCTTCCTTTTTTCAATTTTTTCCTTACTTATTTTTTCCCTTTTTGGATTTACTTTCTATTTTTTTTACCCCAATAGGACTCCTTTTTCTCTCTCTCCCCTCACTTCCCAAATCTTTCCTTCTACTCCTTTTCTATGTACATCTGGGGAGGCCCTTCTCTCGATCCCGCCTGCCTCACAGGCACGTTTGGCGGGGACGAGAGATAGGGCCTTCTCGGTGGTGGCGCCCCGGCTATGGAGCACCCTCCCTGTGGACATCAGACAGGCGCCCTCCCTTATGTCATTCCGCAAGAGCTTAAAGACATGGCTATTCGAGCAGGCGTTCAACTATTACAACAACTGGCATTGATGACTGGAACGGAATATGGAATACGAGATTGGTTTACGATTTTACGATGAGACGACACGGATGATTTAGAGTAATTATTGTTATATTATTGATGTTACGTGCTTACTGTGTTGTATGAGGGTTGTATTGTAAACTGTTTTTTATATGTTGTACACCGCCGTGAGTCGCCCGAAAGGGCTGAGAACGGCGGTCAACAAATGCAATAAATAAATAAATAAATAAATAAATAATACAAACATCATGTTCTTCGACTTTCGCTGTTAAAAATTTCATCTTTTTTTCTGTTTCTTTTTTAATTAAAAATTATTAATAAAAAATTGAAAGTTATATTCTTTTCAGTCAAATTCTGACTCTTCCAATCTTCTACTGTAGCTTCTCTCGATTCCCAAGGCCAAGCTTCTCCCATTTTACTTCCTCCGCACACATAACAATTCTTTTTTTTTTCAAATGAATATCTTTTATTTCTTTAAAACATCTACAACAAAAACTAAGGCTTAATATAAACACAGAACAACAGTTATATAATACTGGAAAACTCCGGTAATCCTTAATAATAATTATGACTAACATTTGAGAGATTTTAAACAGGTGACATTCACTTGGTTTCTGGATATGCTTTCTATATAAAATCTCTCTTCTATATAAAGTCAGGGCAACTGGGTATTGAACTAAGATACGTATAAACCCCAAAACAGAACTTAACAAAACCCCTATTATTTGTTACTGTCCCATATTTTGTTGAAGAATCAGGAAAAGTTTGCATAAATCTTATGAGATGAATTCTGTGATCCTAAAAGTTACAAACAAAAGTTCTCAAACAGACTCATGTGGAGTCCTTGAAACAACATACAAAAATGAGTTGTAACAAAATAAAAGTAACTTGTTGGAGGAATGCATAGTGGCAGAGGCCCTTGTATCACTGACCAAGGAAATTAGCCAGGAAAACCATAGTATATGAGAGCAGTCAATCCTCTGGAATGTGACTATTCTCTTATATTGCTTAGTGACCATTCTTCACTGGCAAAATCTTTCCAATTTCGTCCGTCACGGCTACAAAAATGTTCTTAGTAGTTAGGTCAATGGGCCACTCTACTTTGTTCTTCACAGTCGTCTGGAGGTGCACTCTAATAAATCAAAGTTTGCCACTTTTATTCATCACTTTTGACCCAATCGGTCGATGAAGTACCTCCTGAATACATTCTTTATCACTTTGTCTATGGCTCCTTCATGAGTAGATTCTGCTCTGTCTCTTGAAGTAGCACAAGGAATCACACTGTCTTTTTTCACAGATTTTACATCATCTTCTGCTTCTCCACGACACCAGTCCCTTTCTGGTGGTGGACATCTCCATTCTGACTCTGACACTGCATCCAAGTGCTTTCACCATCTCTATCACCCCAATGGGATTTCTTTCTTGAAAGTAGATCTTCAGTATTTCTCCTCTCTTTCTCTCGGCGGCTCTCTCTCTCTCTCTTAAATCTCCATCTCTCTTTGGCATTTCTTTTTTTCTATCTCTTCTAGGTTTTTGAACATGTTCCGATATTCAAGCATTTCTTGTTCACGTTTTTGCTTTCAACACGTTTCTTTTCTTTTTGCTCTTTAAGTAACTTCTCTTCTTGGAATCATTGCTCTTCTTCCTCTTTCTCCTGGTACAAAGTAGTTTGTCTTTCTTCTTTGTGTTGTCTCTTGCGTTCTTCTAAGCGGTTACACCTTTACACTGTCAGTCTTGAAATGTTTCAGTTTTTCCTCATAAATGGATCTTCATGCTGTTTTGAGCCTAGTTATAAATAAATCACTGTCTTCTTGAATCCTTGATAGCCTGTTCTTATGTTCAAGGGCCTTTTCACATTCTAGCTGCATGGTTGTGATCCGTTGGTGTTTTTGGTTGTTTTTTTTTTTTTTTTGCTGCTCCCAGAGATCCATATCTTTGACTCTTTGCACTCTTAATCAGTGAGATTTCTTCTAAGTGTTTTGCTCTTTCAAAATCATCAATTCTCTTCTCTTTTTCTAGCTGTTTAACCTGTTTTGCCATAATGAAGTCAAGATCCAATTCGTAGAGGTCTTCAATGTCAATATCTTTGAATGCCTAAGCTCCAAGCTCAGTCTTCTCGATCTGCTCCAAACGTTCACAAACTGTATTGTTTTTGATTTGCTCATGTTCCTGCAGAATGCGTTCCTTTTGTCTCTCTTTTGTCTCCTGACGCAATGTCTCCTTTTCTGATTTCCAAACTTTTTGGAACTCAGCGTCACACTGTTCCAACTCTTCCTTTTCACGTTGGATGTTGATATTAATCTTAGAAAAAAGATTACAGTCTTACAGTCCTGAAGCCTCGTTATAAATAAATCACTGTCTTCTTGCATCCTTATGTTCAAGGGCCTGTTCACGTTCTAGCTGCATGGTTGTGAACCGTTGGTTTTTTTGCTGCTCCCAGAGATCCATATCTTTGACTCTTTGCAGTCTTAATCAGTGAGATTTCTTCTAAGTGTTTTGCTCTTTCGAAATAATCAATCTTCTTCTCTTTTTCTAGCTGTTTTTAATATCCCTCCTCTTCCTCTTCTTCCTCCTCTACCAAGTCCCATTGTTCCTCTTCCCACTCTATCTCCTCTTGCTCTTCTTTTTCCCAGTATTTTGCTTCTGATTCCTTTTCTTCATCCTCTTCTTCCGCCTCATAATGTCCCTCCTCCTCAATTTCCTCTTCATCCATTTCTGCTGTTTCCTGGTCTTCTTCCTCCTCTCCTTCTTCTTCCACTTCTTCAGGGACTTCTTCCACTTCCTCTTCTAGGTTTTCTAGGTTTACTTCTAAATCTATTATTTCTGGGATTTCTTCATTTTCTTCTTCTTTCTTCTCAGTTCTCAGAAATGAGAAAAAGCTTTGCTTTACTCGGTTAAATAGCCTCTGAGGCTTTTGGGGAGGCAATGAAGGCAATGAAGAGGCAATGGAGGAACAAGGTTCCACCTTGTTCCTCCACTGGTGTCTCCTCTCTTCGGACACAGTGCTTAAAGGAACCACTTTCGTCTTCCATCGGTGACTTGTCGGTAGGGCAATGGTGGGGGAAGGTGCCACTTTCTTATTACACCAGAATAGTTTTCTTGGAGGCATGGCTGTAAAATAAAACCGCAAGAACAGTTAGAAAGGGTAATATATTATATGAACTAAAACAAAGAACTATACAATTTCTGAAATCTCCTCCATCAAAACGCACCCCTTTCCCCCAATCCCGCCTCCTCGCTCTTCCCACCCGTGAACCCACAGCCAGGACTCCTGACATATGGAACTTCATACAGTTCCTCATGTTGTGCTGACCCCCAACCATAACATTATTCTCGCTGCAACTTCATAACTGTCATTTTGCTCCTGTTATGAATCGTCATGTAAATATCTGATATTAGCATTGAATAGCCTTGCAGCTACAGAGTCTTAGAAGGTTTTAATATTTATTTCAATTTTTACCATTGTCATAATTCTGGGTTTACAGTTTGCTTTTGACATTGTTTCTCAATACCCAAATATTTGTACATTTGGGTATTTTTGTACATTTTTGATGCTGGTCATTGACTGTAATAAATAAATACATATTTATTATTATTATTATTATTATTATTATTATTGTTAATGGCAGTCAGGCTCTGTAGCTGCAAGGCTATTCAATGCTAATCAAGGCCACCAACTGCATTATTCCCACTTGCCTCTGATAAGAGGGGAGGCATCTGCAGCTTGTGAAGATCTGGATACTTGCATCATTGCATCGTGGCAGTTCAACAGGGAGCAACAAATGCTACTTCATTCAAAATCTGGCCTAATTAAACAAGAACCTAATTACCATATCCCTTTCTCCCTCCTTGGAGAAGCACCTGTTAGGCCAGACCTTGCTTTCCTGCAACCTGCCAAGGCATCGTTCCAGAACGCCCACACTTCTTTCCCTAAGCACAACGCCAAGGACCAGACTTCCACATGCCTCCAGKTGACCCAAGGACCAGATCTCTGTTTTCCAWACAGCAGAACCTGACTCCCTGCACAAAATCTAAGCCTCCAAGGCACACTTCTTCCTCTTCCCTTGAGAAAGAAGCCCCAAAGTGACCAGACTGCTCTCGTGCGAATCTGCCACTATCCATAGGTACACTATCTCTCTCCTTTCCATGGAGCAGAGCATAGCGGGTGGAACAGACTCCTCASGACTGCCACACTTTGAGCATTAGGAGACTGAGTCTTTGATAGGAATATTCTGCTGATGGTGCCCAAAGTCGTAAATCAGGGGTCCTCAAACTTTTAAACAGAGGGCCAGGTCACAGTTCCTCAAACTGTTGGAAGGCCGGATTATAATTGGGGGAAAAAACATGAATGAATTCCTATGCACACTGCAACATATCTTATTTGTAGTGCAAAAAAAAAAACCATTTTAAAACAATACAATAATTAAAATGAAGAACAATTTTAACAAATATGAACTTCTTAGTATTTCAATGTGAAGTGTGGACCTGTTTATGGCTGATGAGATAGGGTTGTTGTTGTTGTTGTTGTTGTGTGCTTTCAGGTCATTTCAGACTTAGGCTGACCCTGAGTGAGGGCCAGGTAAATGACCTTGGAGGGTCGTATCCAGACCCCGGACCTTAGTTTGAGGACCCCTGTTGTAAATTGCAGGCCTTTTACTGGTGTTTCCAAAATTATTAGCTCCATACATTCTTACATTCTTCCATTCATTCCCACACATCATATTAAATCCACATTGATCAAATCTGCACATTCAATTTTTGTGAC
>NW_026844367.1:19987117-20077912 GCF_025583915.1 Anolis sagrei ordinatus | reverse complement strand
TCTGGCGTTGCTCCTTGATATCTCAGGATAGTGTTTGTTTATACCTGGGTGTAGCCCTAGTTCTTTGCTGGAACTCAATTCGGACAAGTTCAGGATATCGTTTGTATTTGCGCGTCTTGTTTGTGAATAGTCATCTCTTTGGGGAGATTCCGCCTTGGCTGTTGAAGGGCTGCTCTGAGGGCTTGGGGAGTTACCTGGGGCACGGTCGACATTTCCGTGAAGGCATTGTAAAATTCCTTTCAGGGAGGTTAGCCTATTTATGATCTCAGCTTGTGCCGTAGTGGGCAATGCATTCAATAGTATCCACTGAGATCCTCTTCCAAACGGCACCAGGATGTAGAGTTGGTCATGGGGGCTCTGTGTGCCAAGTTTGGTCTTATCTGTCATTGGCGGCTTTTAATAATATTCAGTACTGGTTTTTAACTCTGCTTTTGACAATGTTTCTTAATACTTAAATATTTGTCATAATCCTATTTGACGTTTGTTCACTTTTGGTGATGGTTATTGACTGAAGTAGTAACAACAACAACACCACCAACAACAACAATAATAG
The DNA here is from genome assembly GCF_025583915.1 of Anolis sagrei ordinatus. Classification (NCBI taxonomy): domain Eukaryota; kingdom Metazoa; phylum Chordata; class Lepidosauria; order Squamata; family Anolidae; genus Anolis; species Anolis sagrei. The sequence continues at coordinate 20,077,359 of NW_026844367.1, read as the reverse complement.
CCAATTTATATTGGGCACATGGTGGCACAGCAGGTTAAACCACTGAGCTGCTGAACTTGCTGACTGAAAAGTTGATGGTTCAAATCCAGGGAGTGGGGTGAGCTCCCGCTATTAGGTCTAGCTCCTGCCAACCTAGCTGTTCGAAAACATGCAAATGTGAGTAGATCAATAGGAAGACCCTAGCCATTGACAATATTTGATTTTTTTAGCCCCCCCCCTCCCCACACATACAAGGAGTAAAAATAACATACCTCAATTCACCAACAACAGGATGATCCACTAGATTAGGGCTAGCTCCTGCCAAAGCTGTTCGAAAACATGGAAATGTGAGTAGATCAATAGGACGACCCTAGCCATTGACAATATTTGATTTTTTTAGCCCTCCCCCCCCCCCAAACATACAAGGGGTAAAAATGACAGACCTCAATTCGCCAACAACAGGATGATCCACCAGATTAGGGCTAGCTCCTGCCAACCTAGCTGTTCGAAAACATGCAAATGTGAGTAGATCAATAGGAAGACCCTAGCCATTGACAATATTTGATTTTTTTAGCCCCCCCCCTCCCCAACATACAAGGGGTAAAAATGACAGACCTCAATTCGCCAACAACAGGATGATCCACCAGATTAGGGCTAGCTCCTGCCAACCTAGCTGTTCGAAAACATGCAAATGTGAGTAGATCAATAGGAACGACCCTAGCCATTGACAATATTTGATTTTTTTAGCCCCCCCCCTCCCCACACATACAAGGAGTAAAAATGTCAGACCCCAATTCGCCAACAACAGGATGATCCACCAGATTTGGATTCACTAAGCAATAAAGATCCAGGACCTTCTCACTTCTCTAACCACAGGCAAGAGAATAAGATTCCAACAGCTTTCAGTTGCCGAGGTGGCAGTGCATCATAAACGTTTCCATAGGGATGCCCTGGACCAGACTTGGCACACATAACCCCCATGACCCCCTTTACGTCCTGGTGCAGTTTGGGGGAGATGGACCACAGATTATGGGATTTGGAGTACTTTAAATCCTTTCGGTTCCCACAAACCACTGTGGCCCCAAACAAAGACCAATAAAGACCAAACTTGGCAAACAGAGCCACCATGACCCACTCTACATACTGGTGCAGTTTGGAGCATGGCAGAACATGGATCAACAGTTGGGTTACATAGTTTACAGAAAACCTACACACACAGATAGATAACTACATAAAAACTCCAACCATCACCCAAGTCGAAAAAGGAGCACCATTAAAGCCCTGACAGACCGTGCAAAAAGATTCTAACCCTAACCCTGAACCCCACCTCCTCCAAGATGAACAGAACCACCTAAACTAGGCTCTCCAGGCAAATGGAGACTCCACCACAGATATCAGAAGAGCTGCAAGACCGAGAACAACAAACCACGAGAGTCAAGACAAACTCCAACCATCACCCAAGTTAAAAAAGAAGCACCATTAAAGCCCTGGTAGACCGTGCATAAAGAATCTGTGAACCCCACTGTGCTGGTGCAGTTGTACCAGAAGCCGCAATTTCTTTTCTATGCATGTGTTTGTTTTGGCCATGCATTTTGCAGTTGGGTGGTTCCTTCCAGGCTGCAGCCATTGGGCCAGCCACTTGTCTATCATCGTTAAGTTCTTTGGTTCAGTCCCTTTCCCCAGGGTTCTGGGAGGAAAAAGAAAGTTTTTAGTTCTGTCTTACAGTTACCCATTAAGCAAATTGGAACCAGGGGAAGGGTCAAGCATTTCCTTTATAGAAGAAAGAAACAGTTCTTGAAGCAAGTTGCCTGTCCCTTGTGGGCAGATTAAGAAAGCTACCTGTTTCCCAGAGTTTTAAAGTATTTGATTGATTTGTTGAAGATTTAAGCGTTAATAAAGAACCTTGTTAAACTTTCTAAGCGTCTAAAGACTTTGTATCGGGAAATCCATAGGGCCACTCAGCCGAGGCACCCCAGGCGTCCCGCTGGACATATAGAGACCACGTCCTGTTAGTAGACAATTGCTACGGGTCCAGCGCGTGTCAGCACACCCACCTTCTCCAAGGTATACAGACCCACCTAAACTGGGCTCTCCAGGCAAATGGAGACTCCATCACAGACATCAGAAGAGCTGCAAGACCGAGAACAATAAGCCAAGAGAGTCAAGACAAAGATCCACCCAGAGGAAAAGTATTCTTACCATACATCAAGGGAACCATTGACCTCATAGGGAAACTGATGAAGAAACACAACCTACAAACTATCTACAGACCCACTAAGAAAATCCAACAAATGCTATGTTGAGCAGAGGACAAGAGGGATCCTCTCACCTCTGCAGGAGTCTACCTATACCATGCAGCTGTCTATGAACCACCACGGGTCTTTCCTTCCTCCCTACACAGGGAGGTAGGATGCAGCGAATCAGACTACTTCAACCAGAGAAGTCAGCCATAGCAGAGCACCTGATGAACCAACCTGGACACAGCATCTTATTTGAGAACACAGAAATGCCAGACCACTCTGACAACTACCACCAGAAACAGATGTTGATAAAAACTTTGAAAATTTGCCAAAAATCAGTGGATAAGTGAACACTTTGAAATTTGGTGTGGCAATAGTGGTAAATGTGTTCTATCACTGTAGCAAGTTTCACCCTAATAGCTTTAAAAATGAGGGAGAAAGAAGCCCCTGAAGTTTCCCCAATTTTTTATTGATCACACATCCCTAGTAGATACCAGGGGCTTTGGTTTTGGAAAGATTACATTGATAGATCTGAAACCTACAGGTTTTAGTTTGTACTTCCTTTGGACGCTGGGATGCCCTCTGTGGGCATTTTGGGTCTGTTTTCGTCGCCAATTTCTGGCCCCTTTTCTGAGTCAAATGAAAGGAGGGACCCGCAGAACACACAAAAGGGAAAGTGCATCAGGCGCAAGAGTGTGAGATGTCTTTAAAAGGGATTTATCCAGTCTTCTCCTCCCCAAACCCAGGCTTACTTATCCATTCATCCCAGTGTTAAATTCCAACAGGGCTTATCTCTTGGCGTCCTGCTAAAAACTGTCTTCTAACATTTGCTGGGATATTTGACTCAATGGGAAATTTTCTATGGCAAGACAATATTCCACCGGGGTCCCCGTTAACATGTTTTCAAGGCATTTCGGATCAGCTTCCTGGCTAAAATTTAAGAGAACTAGAAATGTGTCAGTTGCAAACCAAAATGTCACTGAGATATGGGGAATTAATGTAGTTTGGCACTACTTATATGCTATAGCATTCTCTTGCTTGTGATTTCATGAGGCATCCACACTCAAACGAGAAGTTCCAGAATTCCGTAACATTGAGCCAAGTCATGTCAAACTGCATTAATTCTATAGTTACGAACCATCGAGGACTTTAAGATCATCTGGGGAGGCCCTGCTCTCGGTCCCGCCTTCGTCACAAGTATGTTTGGCCGGGACGAGAGACAGGGCCTTCTCAGTGGTGGCCGCTCAACTATGGAATGCCCTCCCTAGAGAAATCAGATCTGCTCCCTCCCTCTTAACGTTTCGGAGGCAAGTTAAAACATGGCTGTTTGAGCAAGCGTTTACAAATACAGAGTAGCTAATATAGGAAATCGAATGATTGGACAATGGAACTGGACAATGCTTGATAATAATGAGATGCTAATGATGTTGTTTGTATTGCTTTTGTGGTATTTTTATACTGTTTGGTGTTTATATTATGTTCTTATGTATTCTGATTTGTTGGAAACCGACTTGAGTCGCCAGTTGGCTGGGAAGGGCGGTATACAAATACAGTAAATAAATAAATGAATGAATAAATAGTGGAGGAAATAGCGTGGGATAAAATTTTAAAATTGGAAAAGAAAGTAATATCAAATATTTATAATATATTACTTACCTGGCTGACTGAAAAAGAACAGGTTAAAAACCGTATGATAAAATGGGCTCAAAATATAAGAAGACCAATTCAAATGAGGGAGTGGGAACAGATGTGGAACAAAAAATTAAAATATACATATACAACGGACTTAAAAGAAAACTGGATAAAAATGTTCCATAGATGGTATACCACACCGAAACAACTTGCTAAAATGTATAAAACAGTTTCTGATAAGTGTTGGAAATGTTCAGAACAAGCTTTTGGAAAAAAACTGAAAACTTGGCTCTTTGAGCAAGCTTTTGGAGCCTCAGCTTAACCAGATAAACCTTGAATTGGAAAACCACCTAGGAACAGCTAAGGCGATGGAATGGATGAGGACTGAATAGGACAACATAGTTTTATTTTATTTTTTATTGTTCACAGGTTTGATGTTTTTAGATATAATGTAATGTGATGTTTTATTTTTATTGATGTATGTATTTTTATATGTGGCATCGAATTGTGCCGATTGTTCGCCGCCCTGAGTCGCCTTTGGGCTGATATGGGCAGGGGGGAAATGATATAAATAATTAAATAAAATATTTTTTTAAGTGGTACTGCATATTCCTTGATGATACCTGATTTCTTTGGGCCTCTCTGTGTCTTCTGCTAGGCATTCAATAGTATCCAGAGATCCTCTTCCAAACGGCACCAGGATGTAGAATTGGTCATGGAGGCTCTGTGTGCCAAGTTTGGTCTTATCGATCATTGGTGGCTTTTAATAATATTCAGTACTGGCTTTTAACTCTGCTTTTGACAATGTTTCTTAATACTTAAATATTTGTCATAATCCTATTTTGACGTTTGTTCACTTTTGGTGGTGGCTATTGACTGAAGTAGTAACAACAACAACAACAACAACAACAACAACAACAACAACAACAATAGCCAATTTATATTGGGCACATGGTGGCACAGCAGGTTAAACCACTGAGCTGCTAAACTTGCTGACTGAAAAGTTGGTGGTTCAAATCTATGGAGCGGGGTCAGCTCCCACTATTAGGCCTAGCTCCTGCCAACCTAGCTGTTCGAAAACATGCAAATGTGAGATCAATAGGATAACCCTAGCCATTGACAATATTTGATTTTTTTTAGCCCCCCCCCCTCCCCACACATATAAGGAGTAAAAATAACATACCTCAATTCACCACCAACAGGATGATCCACCAGATTTGGATTCAATAAGCAATAAAGATCCAGGACACTGAAGGATCACCTTCTCACTTCTCTAACCACAGGCAAGAGAATGAGATTCCAACAGCTTTCAGTTGCCAAGGCGGCAGTGCATCACAAACGTTTCCATAGGGATGCCCTGGACCAGACTTTGTATACCTAACCCCCATGACCCCCTTTACATCCTGGTGCGGTTTGGGGGAGATGGACCACACATTATGGGATTTGGAGTACTTTAAAACCTTTCGGTTCCCACAAACCACTGCGGCCCCAAACAAAGACCGATAAAGACCACACTTGGCAAACAGAGCCGCCATGACCCACTCTACATCCTGGTGCAGTTTGGAGGAGGGTGGAAGATGGATGATGGGACTTGAAGTACCTCCACTCACTTCCTAGTCATCCGCAAACCAGATCAACAATTGGGTTACATAGTTAACAGAAAACCTACACACACAGATAGATAACTACATAAAAACTCCAACCATCACCCAAGTCAAAAAAAGAGCACCATTAAAGCCCTGGCAGACTGTGCAAAAAGAATCTAACCCTAACCCTGAACCCCACCTTCTCCAAGGTGAACAGAACCACCTAAACTGGGCTCTCCAGGCAAAAGGAGACTCCACCACAGTTTTAATCTATATTATGTTCTTATGTATACTGATTTGTTGGAAACCGCCTTGAGTCACCAGTTGGCTGAGAAGGGCGGTATACATTACAGTAAACAAACAAACAAACAAAAAATAAATAAATAGTGTAGGTGCTCTCTCTGTGGCTTCCCAGTCAATTGGGTGACCGTTCTGTTCCAGACTTTAGTTTGAACTTTAAAGTCGCTGTCTCAAATGTTTTGGGCACTTTGAATATAGTTCCTTTCCAACTTCAATCCAAAGTGGGTTCACTCTTCCGCCATAAACTCATTGCAACTGGGGTTACTACTAGTGGACACCAATTCCCATATTTATTTGGGATCTGTGTGGCAAAAGAATAGGTGAAGGATCGCTTTTGAACTACAGATGGGAAAAAAATTGGTGTCAGGAGGAATGACAATTACGAATCTGCTTGCAGTCAACGGAGACGTTCCAGCTCTTGTTTTTTACAGACCGTTTTCCAGCTTGGCAAACATCCCTATAAAACTGCTTTTATAGCCTCCTGGTTGAAATTAAGCATGGATTCATAAAAGTGTCAGCCAAACGAGCCCATCAGATCCGACGCAATCATAAAGGAGGCCAATTGGCTTTTTCAGGTAGATCGGCTTTTATGGGGCATGATAAAATGCATTGAGCAGCACAAGGTTGGTGCATCTCCTGCTCAGTTGTCCTTCCTGCGGTTGAGGCTTCTTCTCTCTGCCCCCCCCCCCATTTTTTCCCTCTGCGCTGCCAAAAGGCCCCTCATGTTTTCTTCAAGTGTAGATACTGAAGGACAGCCGAGAGCTCTCAAGGCGCATCTCCCCCTAAGTTCCCCAGCACTTCAGAGCCGTGTCACAGAAGCACTTCCAAGTTAATTGCTCTTCTTGCAGAAAGTCTTTTGTCCTCTACTTCTTATCCTATCCAGTACTTCTCCAATTTACCTATCCGAATGCATCTCCCCCTATGAACAATTGGAGAGATTAAGATCCTCTGGGGAGGCCCTGCTCTTCATCCCGTCATTATCACAGGCGTGATTAGTGGGGATGAGAGAGAGGGCCTTCTCGGTGCTTGCCCCCCCGGCTATGGAACTCCCTTCGTGGTGAGATCAGGTTGGCCCTTTCCCTCTTGTACTTCAGAAGGATGGTAAGAACTTGGCTGTGGGACCAAGCTTTCGGGACAGTGTAATAAAACAGCGATAGGAAACTTTACCAGATCAAATAGATTTGACGCAGATGACCAAGACAGTTTTAAACAGTGTATTTTATTATTGAGATAAATGTTTTCATGTTTGCATACAATGAATTCTTGTTCCAGCATTGAACATTTGCTGTATATATGCTGTGCTCCACCCTGAGTCCCCCTTCGGGGTGAGAAGGGCGGAATATAAATGTTTTAAATAAATAAATAATTCTGTGTTTCCAGGATCGCAAGACGGATTCAGGTTCACAGCCTACCTTCTGCCCAACACTAGCGATGCAGCATGTTCTATAGTGGCTCCGTTACTTCCTGGAGGGTCGGACACAGAAGATGATGTTGGGAGAGTCCTGTTTGATCACCTGGCTGGTGGCCTGTGGGGTCATTCAGGGACCCATCCTGTCCCCCATGCTCTTTAACATCTACATGAAACCACTGGAAGAGATCACTCAGAGTTTTGGAGTGCGATGCCACAGATATACAGATGACACTCAACTCTATTACTGTATTGTCGAAGGCTTTTATGGCTGGAATCACTGGGTTGTTGTAGGTTTTCCGGGCTATATGGCCATGTTCTAGAGGCATTTTCTCCTGACGTTTCACCTGCATCTATGGCAAGCATCCTCAGAGGTAGTGAGGTCTGTTGGAAGTAGGAAAATGGGTTTATATATTTGTGGAATGACCAGGGTGGGACAAAGGGCTTTTGTCTGCTGGAGCTGGGTGTGAATGTTTCAACTGACCACCTTGATTAGCATTCAATGGCTTGGAAATGCCTGGGGGAAACTCTTGCAGAGAGGTGATTTGATGTGCCTGATTGTTTACTCTCTGTTACTCCTTTCCACCAAAAGCCAAGGATGTTACTCTGCTCCTAAACCGGTGCCTGACATCAGTAATGGACTGGATGAGGGCTAACAAATTGAGGTCAAATCCAGACAATACAGAGGTGCTCCTGGTTAGTTGAAAGGGAGATTAGGGTATAGGGATACAGCCTATGCTGGAAAGGATCACACTCCTACTGAAGACACAAGTTCGTAGCTTGGGTATGATCCTGGATTCGTCACTGACCCTGGAGGCTCAGGTGTCGGCAGTGATCAGAAGTGCCTTTGCACAATTAAAGCTTGCGTGCTAGTTGTGCCCATATCTTGAGAGGCCAGATCTGGCCTTAGTAATCCACATCCTAGTCACATCCTGTTTGGACTACTGCAATGCTCTCTACGTGGGACTGCCTTTGAAGATAGTAAGGAAGTTTCAGCTGGTCCAGAGATCGGCAGCCAGGTTACAGAGCGCTGTATAGGAAGACCACTTCACCTAGCAACAGCCTTTGTAGTACAAATAAAGGGACATAATGTCCTATATAAATATATATAGTCAAGAAACCCCACTTTTGAACCATCCCCAAAATATCACAAAACACACCGAGAACCAGGTCTATTTCATTCTATCTTTATTGTTTTCATCTCGTATGGATAACCACAGCCTAAAAAAATCTAAACAGAACATTCTACAAAAAAAAAAATCTAGGTTTTGTTTCTCCCCCCGCCCTTTCCCCACCCCGGCTTTCTTCTTCTTTTAATTATTAAATACAGAACTAACAATCATAAGCTCAGTGGGATTTCAAAGAGCAAGAAAGGGAAGTTTGAAAAAGAAATGGGAAGAAAAGTGCTTTGCAGAGTTATTCCTGAAGAGGACCAAAACAGCAGAAAATGTTGTATTCCATTTTATTATTTTTATTATTTTCAACCAAAGAATGGGAAGACATTCAATGCAGAGCAGTTGGAAGGCAACTGAATGATAAGACAAAATCTGGAGTCTAATATGCAAAATTGTTATGATGTAGTCATGAAAACTTTTTTTTAAAAAAAAATCCCAGAATTCCTCAACTACCATGGCCAAACTCTCCATCATTTCCATGAGTTTAGGTTTCTGCTTAATAAATGCAAATTGTGGCATTGTGGAACAACGAAACTTTTTATGTGCAGAAAAAGATTTTTGTGCAGAAAAGGGTTTTCTGCACACAAAAATGTTTTCTGCACACATAAATAGTTTTGTGCAGAAAAGGGTTTCTGAGCAAAAAACTTGTTCTTTTGTGCAGACAAACCAGCCAGATTCTAAATTTTGGCTCTATAGAAATCACCATACATTTTCCTGCAGGTGAGTATATAATATCTATATATATAAATCAGCAACCACATTGAACTGTAGCCATCTGTTTCATAACTATTGGCCGTGCTGTTGAGGATGATGGGAGGAGTAGTCTCACATCCCCATATCACCCAGATTGGGAAATGCTAGGTTATGTGGCATATAAAGAGAAATGGTCCAAAGACTGAAGATGTGAAAATTTGTCCTTCTAAGACAAACAAATGCATTCGTTTGGACCCCAAAACATGCTAATGATGTGTGGTTATCTTCCTTTTCTGAGTGGTCTTATTTACTACTTCTGGTTTAAAATGCAAATCATTGTCGTCCATATATATGAGTCTACAGAGGCTATATAATGCAGATTCACACCAGGTTAGTGTAGGTCCATCCTTTCACAGTAGCCTAAAGAAGAATACATTCAGATAAGAAATGACTACACTCTTTATGACATGGATTGACTGACTACTTATCTGGTTTCGATGCAGCCCAACTTAAGCCATGGCCAAAATTTCCAATTGGGACTGGGCCAAACTAAGGATGCGTCTACATTGTAGAATGGATGCAGTTTGGCACCACTTGAGCCACTGTGGACCAATGCTATAGAATCCTGGGAATTATAGCTGTACAAGTTATGTAGTTTCCTCTGCCAAAGAGTGCTGGTGCTTCACCAAACTACAACTTCCAGGATTCATGCTATTGAGCCAAGTGGTGTCAAACAGCATTCATTCTACCGTGTAGAAGCAATCAAAGCCAGCAGTCCAGATTGTGAAGAAACCAGTTTTTGGAAAGCACAGACTTCCTTTTTGTGTCCAACAATGTGGTCCAAATACATCCTGTTCCTTCTTTTTCTCCCTGAGGTAGCAACTATTTCTGGTGGATTTGGACACTGATCTACACCAATTGGCCTCAGCCATAAGTGGAAGTAAAGACAAACCATTCTGGAGGATTGGAATACTAGTAAAGGGGATGTTTTTTTGCCTATCGAATGTATACTACCCTACCTTTGATGCGATCCATGGCAGATCCCATCTGAGAACAATATCAGCATTGTTTTTCATTTAATGTATATCCACATGCTGGAATTAGTGAGGTGTAGAAGTCAATACATGTGGGGAAATGTCTGAGGATATCTGGGAAATGTGGGGCCAAAGTGAGAGTCGCATCAGTGGGGTTGGAGCCAATGTTAGAATCTATAGGAGATCTTCATGGGGTCTTGTTTGCTTGTTTAAACCAGGGGTGTCAAACTCATTTTCATGGAGGGTCACATCCGCCTTATGGTTTCCCCCAAAGGGTTGTTGAATCCATGGATCGAGAATCCATGGATACAGAGGACCAACAATAATTTTTGTACATAGTAGTTGGTGGTCTTTAGTTTTTACCTAGTTTAGGTCTCCAGATGTTATTGGGGACCCAAACTAGGGTCCCCGTCATGCAGACTGGGGATAATGGGAATTGCAACCCAACTGTGATTACGGCTCTTGGATTTGAGGAAAGACCAAAGAACATGTCAAAGTCAGACATCATTTCTACAAGCCTTGTTGCTAAATCGAAACCCAACTCTCATATATATACATATACATTGATACACACATATGTGTGTATCAATGTATATGTATATATATGAGAGTATGTATATATATGAGTGTGTGTGTGTGTGTGTGTGTGTGTGTGTGTGTGTGTGTGTGTGTATGTGTGTATATCTCCCTGAAATGGTCCAAAGACTCAAGGTGTAAAATCTGTCCTCTGAAGACAAACAAATGCACTTGATCATGACATATGGATATCTGTCTTTACTGAGTTATCTCATTTACTACTGCTGGTTTAAAATGCAAATCATTGTCGTCCATATCCATGAGTCTACAGAGACCATATAATGCAGATTCACACAAACTGCCTTCCCGATGTGACTGTATCCCAACTCTCATCAGCTCTCATCATGCTGGCTAATGAAGAGAAATATAGGTGTTGTAGTCTAGCATCTGGAGGAGGGTCACATAAAAGGACATAACGGGCCAGATTTGGCCCACGGGCTTTGAGTTTGACACCTGTGGTTTAAATCTTCCTGTGTTAACAAGAGATATGGAAGATGTGTAGATGTGCTTTATGTCCATAGTCAATCCAGTTAAATACAAACTGGGGTTCAAAGTGGACTTCACTGCTTGGCCCCATATTTCCTTCCAAGAGTTGCAACATCTCTTTGCAAGTTACGGTTTTATTTCCATTGGGTCATCCCTTTAAGTCAGTGTTTCTCAACTTTCCTAATGCCACGACCCCTTAATACAGTTCCTCATGTTGTGGTGACCCTCCCCCCCAACCATAACGTTATTTTTGTTGCTACTTCATAACTGTAATTTTGCTACTGTTATGAATCGTAATGTAAGTATCCAATATGAAGGATGTACATATTTTCATTCATTGGACAAAATTTGGCACAAATTCCCAATACATGCAAATCTGAATACTAGTGGGGTTGGAGGGAATTGATTTTGTCATTTGGGAGTTGTAGTTGCTGGGATTTATAGTTAACCTACAATCAAAGAGCAATCTGAACTGCACCAATGATGGAATTGAACCAAACTTGGCCCACAGAACTCTGATGACCAACAGAAAATTATGGAAGGGTTTGATGGGCATTGACCTTGACTTTTGGAGTTGTAGTTCTCCTACATCCACTGTGGACTCAAACAATGATGGATCTGGACCAAACTTGGCATGAATACCCAATATGCCCAAATGTGAACACTGGTGGAGTTTGGGGGAAATAGACCTTGACATTTTGGAGTCATAGTTGCTGGGATTTATAGTTCAGCTACCATCAAAGAGCATCTGAACCTCACCAACAACAGAATTGGACCAAACTTCCCACACAGAACCCCCATGATCAACAGAAAATACTGTGTTTTCTGATGGTCTTTGGCAACCCCTCTGATACCCCTTCACGGCACCCCCCCCCCCAGGGGTCCCGATCCTCAGGTTGAGAAACACTGCTTTAGTTTATTCGTGGTTCCTCCTAGAAAACCATTTGGAAGATTAAAACATGGCAGCCAAATATTCTTATTATTATTATGTTTACTTATACCCCGCTTTCTCTCTCCACAAGGAGACGTGCAACTCTCTACTCAGCTAAATGAGATGCCCAAAGCTTTCCTGTGAATTTGAAAGCACAAGTCCATAGTACCATTGAACTCCACCATTGCTATCATATTAAACATATTAGGGGGTCTGTCAGATTGGTGACCATTAACATCAACTTGGCTTGGAAGAGGCAAAACATGGCCCAAAACAAGCACAGATTCCCTTCATCTTGTTTTGTCATCAAGGATAGGTCATGAAGACCTTCTGCAAAGGCTGGTCTATTGGAAACATCTCTGGCTAACTAGCTAGGTCAAAGAAATCCCCCCAACAGAGAAACAATCTAATGATATTTTCAAAGAGAATAAAATTAATAATAATTATTAATAATTATATTCTGTAGGGGTTCACATCCATCATCCGTTGCCTTGTGCCAATGGGAAATCCGCATTGGGTGAAGCCATTACATTTACTGGAAGGCAAAACAAGAAAGAAGGAAGGAAGGAAGGAAGGAAGGAAGGAAGGAAGGAAGGAAGGAAGGAAGGAAGGAAGGAAGGAAGGGAGGGAGGGAGGGAGAGAAGAAAGAAAATTTCCTACTGTAATGTCTCTAATAAAATGGCACAACATTTTCCCTTTTACACAAAGGAAACAGTGACAAAATACTTGTTTACAGCATCACAATAACATGGTATTAAAATAAGAACAGGTTCATACAACCCAGGAGCAATTTGAAGCCGAAGCTAGTTTTCAAAAAAATTAGGTGTCTTGCTTTGGCAATAGATTTTTTAAAAACTTCACATCTGATTTTTAAAAATTTTTTTAGACAAATCATGTTTTTTTAAAAAAAAAACGGTTACTAGATAAAGTTCACCCTGAAAAAAGATGTGTCTTATTAATGTTGTAATTGGACGTACAATCAAAGCAAAGGCATTTCTTTCTTTTTTTCTCTTTTTGTTTCTTAGCTATTACAATGTAAACTAAGCCTTAAACCATCAGAAACAGGTGGCAAGGTGAGAACTAAAGACCACATTTCTTGAATGGAAGAACACAGAGCTACTTTTAATTTTTTTCATTGTTGGCTTGGGATTTTGAGAGTGACCGTTCAAAAAAAAGAAGGTACTCCGGAGCCAATGCTAGTGATGTAACACAGGGGTAATACAACCTAGGTCTCACAATTTTGTATTATTTTATTTGGTCAGAGATCAGGATTTACTAATGACTAAATTCATCGCAAATTCCATTTTACCTCCTTCCTTTGGCCACAGCAACACAGACAACATTGAGTGGGGAGCATCAGGCCACATCAACGTAGTCAATATAGAGTGAGCACCATTGGCAAAGGTCATGTCAACATAGTCAATACTGAGTGAGCACCATTAGCCATAGCAACACAGTTAATGAGGAACATCAGGCCATATCAACATATTCAATATTGAGTGATGAACATCAGGGCACAGTAACATAGTCAATATTGAGTGAGCACCATTGGCTATAGAAACACAGTCAATACTGAGTGATGGACATCAAGCCATAGTAACACAGTCAATATTGAGTGAGGAACATCAGGCCATATCAACACAGTCAATATTGAGTGAGGAACATCAGGCCATATCAACATAGTCAATACTGAGTGAAGAATATTGGCCATAGCAACACAGTCAATATTGAATGAAGAACATCAGGCCATATCAACACAGTCCATGTGGAGTGAGCACCATTGGCCATAGCAACACAGTCAATATTGAGTGAGGAACATCAGACCATATCAGCATAGGCAAAATTGAGTAAGCACCATTGGCCATAGCAAAATGGTCAAGGAGGAACATCAGACCATATCAACATATTCAATATTGAGTGAGCTCCATTGGCAATAGCAACACAGTCAATATTGAGTGAGGAACATCAGGCCATATCAATGCAATCAATATCAAGTGAGCACCATTGGCCATAGCCACACAGTCAAATCAACATAGCCAAATGTTAGTGAGGGTGATCAATTGCCAATCGTGAATGAGAACCATCAGGCCACATCAGCATATCCCAAAGAGAGTGAGGATGGGAAAAGCTCTCCAACAGCACCTGGAGGGCCACATGTTGAACACAACATTTCCCAAATGCTCTTGGAATAAAGGCCACCACCAACATAGGGTCCCAGTCTGTGTCTCTCTCTCGGACCCACATCTGACACTATGCTCACAGACTGTCCTCTTCTGCTGTGTGGCAGCTGCCATGCTGGTTCTTATATCAGTGGGACCGTAAAGCCACTTTGGGTTTTAATCTGAATTTTAAAGGGGTTCTCCAACATGCTGTACCTCTTTGGAGGTGAGGTGACTTCAGCAGAATGTGTGGCTCCTTTAAAGTTCAAACTAAAATCCAAAAAGGATGCCACCTTCCCATCCTTATACACTGTCTAGAGAGCCACCGAAACCATCTTATTTGGTAACAATGCCACGAAACAAGAGATTCACATCCAGATACACATATTGTCCTGTTGGGTCTTATTTACACTCACAGTAAATACACTCTACATGTCAAAGTTTGCGCTCAATAACACAAATATTTTAGGTGATGAAGGAGCCAAGCCATGGCAGAAAAGCCACCTGATCGCCTCTTGCTGGTGCTCAAAATGGAGAATTTGGGGAGCATTGGTTTTTCTGTTCTTTGTAAAGGTCATAATAATATTGTTGAGGCATTTAAAAAAAACAACCAAACTTAATGTCTTCCTTCCCCTATCCTTCTTTGATTCCTTTTGCTTCTTAACCAAAAAATATTTTAATTATTTTTTCAAAAACAACAGTTATAAAAATAGCTATTAGAATTAAACATACTAAAATAAAATTAGATATATTTATATATATAGAAAAGGAAACATGACAATGGAGTGGCTGATGTGGACACCAAAGGTATCGCCCAGGCACGGGCAAACTTAGGTCTTCCAGGTGTTTTGAACTCCAACTCCCACAATTCCTAACAGACAGTAGAAATGTGGGAGTTGAAGTCCAAAACACGTGGAGGGCAGAAGTTTGGTCATGGCTGAACTAGAAGGTATTTTTTCACTGATCCAAAGCTGCCCATTCTAGTGGGAGTGGACCATAAATAAGGTGGGATAGGATTGAACATATTGGATAATGTCTGAACTCAAACCTGGAGTCGATTCACAGCTCCACAAACATGGGATCCTTGTATTACCAATGGAAGTCAAGAGGTAGTTGGCTTCACCTCTTAAATCTTCAGCTTTGTCCCACATGGCCCTGTTTTCCACCAGAGCAGACAAAGTGAGCTTCCACCATTCTGGAAAATGAGGGAGACTCATCCGGCTCATGCATGCTTTGGCCCACGTCAACAGACGTCAGGTGGGGTTTGTCATCATTTTGATCATTCTCTCCCACCAATAACCATATTGGAGACATTGCTCATCCTTTTCCCCACATCGCTTGGTCACGCTGACTACTTATAACTGAGGTAGGTCGCCAGTCTATCGAGAAAACGTGCTACATTCTAAGGCTTCAAAACATGAGGTCCATCACCGATGGCGCCACACCAGTCACCTACAAAGCAAACCAGGAGAAGCCAACTGCTAAGGACCAAGCAGAGGCCCACCAAGCAGTATCCATCCCCTATTAGACAACAGGTCTTACTGGTCCACAGATCACCCTAGACCTGCAAATGGTTCACACATTTCACATGAACAAGGCCATCGTTTCATCACTAGCCTGATGCTGAGAGAAGCATGGCACCCTTCCCTTCCAGGATGACGTGAGCAGTTTGTATAGCTTTACCTGTCAGAAGTGGATAATGCGCAGTGACACAACACAAGTTTTGTTTTCAAAGGTTCCATACCTTGTTTCTCAAAGTTTAAGGGGTTGTAACCAGGAGAGCTAAAAATACAAGGTTTCCTCATAGCCTGCAACCTTAAAGACTAGGTAGATCAACTGCCTCACTACAACTTGGTAAAGTAACTTTGGGAAACAATTGACTGGTTCCTATTGGTTAATCCCAACTGGAGTATCTCCAATGACTCAACACATAAGATAAAGTCAGCGGATCCATTCTAGTAGGAGTGGACTATAAAGTGAAGCCCTACAACACCCAAAATCCACCAAGCTGAGTTAAGATATTCTGAGAACTTCCCAAAGCAAGGACTCCAAGCTCTGGAGAAACCACAACTAAAGCTTAGGAATAATGAATGTGGGCAGGCTTATCTGGAAAGACAATAGGCTTTCCTTCAGCAGAAAAGGCTCAGGAATGTCATAGGTTGGTTGTAGAGTATTCACTTTGCATGCAGAAGGCCCTACGCTTGACTCAGAGCATCTCCAGTGGAAAGGGAGCTCTGGAGATGGTTGTCTACTAGAGACCCGGAAGAGACACTGTCAGCCCCCTTCTACGCTGCCATATAAAATCTAGATTATCTGCTTTGAACTGGATTATTGGGCAGTGTAGACTCAAATAATCCAGTTCGATGCAGATCCGTATTATATTGCAGAGGTCGCAGTCTGAGGAAAAAACTCAAGGTTTGATGGACCCATATTTGACCTTTTAATAAAAGTAAAGGAGCCCCTGGTGGTGCAATGGGTTAAATCTTTGTGCCGGTAGGACTGAAGACTGATAGGTCAGAGGTCTGAATCTGGGGAGAGCATGGATGAGCTCCCTCTGTCAGCTCCAGCTCCCCATGTGGGGACATTAGAGAAGCCTCCCACAAGGATGGTAAAACATCAAAACATTCGGGTGTCCCCTGGGCAACGTCCTTGCAGACGGCCAATTATTTCACACTAGAAGTGACTTGTAGTTTCTCAAGCCACTCCTGACATGAAATATATATATATAAAAATACAAGGTGACTGGAACCAATGAATAGCCTTATGTCCACTGCAAAGTGATACAAGAAGTCCAGTTATGGTAACTGTAACCAATGAATAGCCTTATGTCCACTGCAAAGTGATACAAGAAGTCCAGTTATGGTGCCTCAATTTATCCATGTGGCTATAACTTGATCATCTAAGGAACATCCCTGGTGTGAACCAGCTTTGGATAGAGAGCAGTAGTCTTCAGTAGCAACCTGTGGACCAGTAGTGACCCATTACAGCAGTGGTGGGCAACCTCAAGGGGTAAAAGGGCTACACTGCCCCCATGGGACCTTAGGTGGCCATGGTACCCACTGATACACCCCATGCTTCAATCAGGAAGGATTGTGTTTTGGACACAAGTTGGCCCACCCCTGCATTATGGGCAGAAGCTAGCAACGGGTGACCTGCCTTTTGCTACAACCCTAACAATCTTTAATTATTATTATTTTTACAAAAGAGACAAACATGATATTAAAAGCAACTCTTGAGACAGTAAGAAAAGCCTACACAAATTAGCTAGCAAGCATATGAGACTAAAAGGGGAAATGTCATCTACTGGACACATGAGTCCACTCTGCTCTCAGTCCCCACTTTTTTGGAACGCAGGGACTGAGCCGAAGGAAGAGAGGCGAAGGGCAAAGAGGTCTGACGACACGACACACCATTCTTCTATAAAAACATCTTGAGGTAGAACATTGCTTTCAAGGTTTTGGAAGTGCTTTACATTGGGACGACAATGAGAATCAAAGGAATACTTTTGTTGACAAAATAAAAAAAACAAAACAACAACCAACGTGGTAGACATGGAGCGTGACTTCTGAGGTAGTACCAAAACGCCTACTGACCAAAATGCTACACTACTTGCTTTGAAAACAAAAGGAAGACACAAGAGCTTTGCTTCTTCCCAGAAGACATTCAATTCCGGTTGAGGTAGGTTCTGATTTTGCTCGGGATGTCCGTCCAAGTCTTTTCTTTCAGTAGCCTTCGTGCAGGCTTAAAAACATGTTTTTGACACACTTGTTTTGCCTTTCGAGCAGTTCATCAGCAACAAGAAGAAGAAAAAACACATCCTGAGAATCACAGAGAGCCGAACGCACGTGGCAAAAAGTGTCCATAAATCCATGTAGAAGGTTTGGCCAACCAAGCACCTGCAGAGTTTTTGGGAGAAAGCCGACATTGGAGAGGTCTGCCAGAATCGGTTCTCTCCACATTTTGCCAAAGAGAATCCACAGAGTAATTTTACTAAAGCTGCCAGAGGGAGGAACGCATTGGTAAACTGAGTCAGCCCACGGTCCCCATCACATTTGGTGTCAATGGTGACTAGGCGGTGGGCCAAAATGTCTTCTGAAACCTACCCAGCTCAGATTTGGATAGGAAAGAAGGTACGCAAAGACCTGAGGGAGGTCAGAAAGGCAGACTTCATGAAGCTTCCACAAGGCTGCCCACGGACAGTACACCTGTGTTTTCGCAAAGAAACAGACTTAAATTGACCTGAGATTGATGAGTCCTCTTAAAGACATCACCAGAGACTAATCCAACGTTGGCTGGAGAGTCCGATCAGAAGCTCGACCGTGTTGGTCACTTATCCTTCATTGGTTGGAGCTGGGTTCAAAGCTGGTTCTCCTTGGCTGAGGCTGAGCAGGCATCGTCCGAAGACAGGCTTGGAAACGGGGTGTCGCCTTGCTCTTCGATGATGCTGAACTCATCGGGCGGAAGCGTGGATATCTGGGTTTCATCATGTGAGGTAGGAAGACTGTGATCCAACTGAGGAGAGACAGTGAGGGAGGGAAAGGTTATTTGAATGCACAAGAGTCATTTGCAACCCTCTTCCAAAAGCCAATGTTGACATCCACCTTATGTAAGTAGAGTGCTGATTCTACTTTAACTTCAGCATCTTTTGTTCACTATATTTTAGTTTTGTTCCTTGTATTTTAATATATGTATGTTGTAGAATTCCAGGAATGTTTGGGTAATATTGTAACTGGTTTTTTAGCAATTACTTTTTGCAGCAGTGTCATTTGGGTTGCTTGCCTTTATGTCCCTATAGTCACTTATCCCTCCATCATATACTACAGTTTTTAACTCTCAACTTTTAATCCTTTGCTGTGTTTACTTTTCGTTTTCCTTTGTTTTGATGTGTTTTATGTTAAATTTCATTTGTCATGTTTTACTTTTATTTCTTTTGGGACTGTGGCGCAGCTGGCTGGGAGTCAGGTGCATTAAGATCACTACTGACCAAAAGGTCATGAGTTTGAAGACAGCCCGGGTCGAGTGAGCTTCTGACCAAAATTGTGTAGCTTGTTGTCAACCTTTGCAGCCTGAAAGGCAGTTGCATCTGTCAAGTAGGAAATTTAGGTACCATTTATGTGGGTAGGCTAATTTAACTGATTTACGAGGCCATAAAAATCTCCAGGAAGTATGCAAAGAACAAGGATGTACTTCATCAGTGTCACAAATGGACAGTGAAGTGACAGCTCCCCTGGTGGCCAGAAGCTGGAATGTTAAATAGCCTCTGAGTGTCTGTCTATGTATATTGTGTGTCTACGGCATTGAATGTTTGCCATGTATATGTACATTGTAATCCACCTGAGTCCCCTGTGGGGTGAGAAAGGTGGAATATAAATACTGTAAATATATAAATAAAATAAATTGATGTAGGTTAATTGCTGTATATTTTATCGTGTTCTTGTTTGATTTGCTGTTATCTTCTAAGCCGCCCCAAGTCCCCTTGGGGAGATGGGGCAGAATATAAATAAAGTTATTTTTATTAGGAACCATGGTGCCACTGAACCCTTGTGCCACTGAACTGCTGATCTGAAGGTTGGCAGTTCGAACCCACGAGACAGGGTGAGCTCCCATCTGTCAGCTCCAGTTCCTGTCAACTTAGTAGCTTGAAAACATGCAAATGTGAGTAGATAAATAGATACTGCTTTGGCAGGAAAAGGCAAAGAGCAATCTTGCTGGCTACACAACCAGGAGGTGACAACACAGGCTCCTTGGCTTGAAAGTGGAGAAAGCACCTCTCCAGAGCCAGAGATGCGCACCGCCTCCAGAAGCCGGAAATGAAAGGAGAAGCCTCTGCCTTTGTTTGTGTGTCTCATTACATATTATTGTAAAGACATTGAATCTTTGCCTATGTATGTAAATGCTGTAATCTGCTCTGAGTCCCCTAGTTTTTATGAGTGATGGTCACTCGTTGGCCTGATAGGTGTATTGCGTCCAAATTTTGTGTCAATTCATCCATTGGTTTTTGGGTTATGTTAATCCCACAAACGAACATTATATTTTTATTTATATAGATTGTTGTTGTTGTTGTTGTTGTTGTTGTTGAATCCTGGGAGAATTATTGAGAACATTCAGCCAAAGGTCTCTGGTGCACATCAAGCAACAAACCCCCAGATTCCCCAGCAATTAAAATGGAATACTGGGACATATCCTTTGTGCTTTTTTGGACAAGCCCTGGCCTTTGAGTGCTCTAACTGGAGGTCAGCTGTGACCAGCAGTGCTGTGGAATTTGAAGAGGCATGAATGGAGGGCAAAAGGGAGAAACGTGCCATGTCCTCACTGTGGAAGAACATGCGGTTCAAAAATAGGGCTTCACAATCACTTACTGACCCACTGCTAAGACACTGAACTTGGAAAGCCATCATACGAGAGATCACCTAAGTAAATAAGTTACTTTTTTGGAATATTCTTTCTCTTCCTGCAATTGGGACCAATGGGAGCTGCATTCTGACAATCTCTGGAGGGCTATTTGATTCCCACTCCTGGCCTAAATCCAATGGCTGATCCCTTCTTGGGTTCAACATCTTTATTAATGACTTAGATGAAGAGTTAGAAGGCAGGATCATCAAGTTTGCAGGCGACACCAAATTGGGAGGGATAGCCAATACTCCAGAGGACAGGAGCAGGATTCAAAACGATCTTGACAGATTAGAGAGATGGGCCAAAACTAACAAAATGAAGTTCAACAGTGACAAATGCAAGATACTCCACTTTGGCAGAAAAAATGAAATGCAAAGATACAGAATGGGGGACGCCTGGCTCGAGAGCAGTACGTGTGAAAATGATCTTGGAGTCCTCGTGGACAACAAGTTAAACATGAGCCAACAATGTGATGTGGTGGCAAAAAAAAGCCAATGGTATTTTGGCCTGCATCAATAGGAGCATAATGTCTAGATCTAGGGAAGTAATGCTACCCCTCTATTCTGCTTTGGTTAGACCACACCTGGAATATTGTGTCCAATTCTGGGCACCACAATTCAAGAGAGATATTGACAAGCTGGAATGTGTCCAGAGGAGGGCAACTAAAATGATCAAGGGTCTGGAGAACAAGCCCTATGAGGAGCGGCTTAAGGAGCTGGGCATGTTTAGCCTGAAGAAGAGAAGGCTGAGAGGAGATATGATAGCCATGTATAAATATGTGAGAGGAAGCCACAGGGAGGAGGGAGCAAGCTTATTTTCTGCTTCCCTGGAGACTAGGACGTGGAACAATGGCTTCAAACTACAAGAAAGGAGATTCCATCTGAACATGAGGAAGAACTTCCTGACTGTGAGAGCCGTTCAGCAGTGGAACTCTCTGCCCAGGAGTGTGGTGGAGGCTCCTTCTTTGGAAGCTTTTAAACAGAGGCCGGATGGCCATCTGTGAGGGGTGATTTGAATGCAATATTCCTGCTTCTTGGCAGGGGGTTGGACTGGATGGCCCATGGGGTCTCTTCCAACTCTTTGATTCTATGATTCTATGATCCATTGAAACAAGGGGATGTATATAAGTGCTCGTGTTACCGTTTACCCAGCTTACAGGTCTCTCTGGTGTAAGCTGATTCAGCAAACAAACTCAAGTCCTTGTTCCCCTTCTTACCATGCTCTCTTTGCAGTGTGGATCAGGCGGGGAAGGCGGTGCCGGGAACAACCTCTCCAGCTCATTCATATCCAGCTGTTTCCCATTGGCGTCCGGATCCTCCCTTTCCCTCTGGGCAGCTCCATTGAGGGCCAAGGTGGCAGCATTCCTCTGGCTTCTTGGGACCTGCGGTGTCGACAACTGCTCCTGGACATTCTTACACATCAGTAGTCTGTGAAAAAGCAAGCGGGGGGAGTAATATAAATTGGTCTTGCAGGGCATTTTTACAGTTTACAGAAAGTTGTGAAACTTATGGGAAGGGCCATCATTCAATGGCAGAGCCCAGGCTATGCAAGAAAAAGACCTAAGGTACAGCGCTTGGTATCTCCAAACAGAGCTTGAAAAACTCCTGCCTGAGGTTTTGGAGAATGGGAACAAGACTGAGATGGAAAGTCACTGGGCTGATGTGAGTTGTAACCTAATACATCTGGACCAATGCATGGTCTGATTTTTAGGAAAAGCATCAGCTTAGGGAAAGCTGGAATCCCCAATATGGGAAATCCTGATTCAAAAACCTCCCTGTTTAAGGAGCTTCATTGGTAGCCGTTTATTTGGGAATTGTTTGGGAACCGCCTACTTTCGTGACCGCATTTCCTTTTACAAGCCTATATGATCCCTTCGATCTTCTGGAGAGGCCCTTCTCTCGCTCCTGCCCCCATCGCAAGTGTGACTTGTGGGGACAAGGGAGAGGGGCTTCTTCGTGGTGGCCCCTTGGCTCTGGAACTCGCTCCTCAGAGAAATTAGGCAAGCCCCCAACCTGGCAGAGTTTAGAAAGAGTCTGAAAACTTGGTTATTCCAGTGTGCCTTCGATGAATGAACTATAATCCCTGACCTTGGCCAAACCCTGCATAAATGCCCTCAGAAGCACTGTATCCCATCTTCTAGTGCAATTAAACCTCATTTTTGTCCCTCTGATCCTCTGTCTAGATACATTACAGGGCCTGCTCACCCAGTGTTTTTAAACTTTTAATCTTTGCAACTTGCGCTGCCCACTGCACACTGTGATTTGTGTGTGTGTGTGTGTGATTCAATTACTGTGATCTTATATTGTTTGGTGTGTGCATTTGTATAGTTTTCTGTATTTATTTTTTATTTTCATTATATTTTGCCATTTGTATTTGATGTTGTATATGCTCTTCTGTACTGTTGGGCTTGGTCTCACGTAAGCTGCCCCGAGTCCCCTTGGGGAGATGGTGGTGGGGTATAAATAAAGTTGATTATTATTATTATTATTATTATCATTATTATTTTACTGACACAAAAGCACAGTATGTCACAGCAAATGAGATCTATATGCTGGATTTTGCATCAAAAAATTACAAGTCGAACACTTCCAAGTGTCTAGGACTGTGTGATGTATTTTTGAATGATGTGCACAGATCCAAGGTAGGTGGCCTTTTGCAGTTGACAGATTGCGATTTAGTCGATGTTTATTGTTTCCAAATGCTGGCTGAGATGTTTTGGCACGGCATCCAGTGTGACGATGACCACTGGGACCACCTGTACTGGTTTATGCCAGAGCCTTTGCAGTTCGATTTTGAGGTCTTGATAGTTTTTCATGTTGTTTTTCTTCAATGCGGCTGTCACCTGGTATGGTGACATCAATAATCCAGACATTTTTCTTTTCCTCAATTGTGATGTCTGGTATATTGTGTTCCAAAACTTTGTCAGTCTGGATCCGAAAGTCCCACAGTATTTTTGCATGTTCATTTTCCACAACCTTTGCGGGTTTATGATCCCACCAATTCTTTACTGCTGGCAGGTGGTACTTGTGACATAAGTTCCAGTGAATCATCTGAGCCACAGAGTTATATCTTTGTTTGTAGTCCATCTGTGCGATTTTCTTGCAACAGCTGAGGATATGGTCCATGCTCAATCTGACCAATTTCCTTCTATATGTCCTCTGAAGCATTTTCTCTATCCATTGGATTGATCCCCCCATATCACTCTTTAAAACCCCCATGCCTAGACATACCCTACTCTGGTGGCGGGGTATAAACAAAGTTGTTGTTGTTGTTGTTGTTGTTGTTGTTGTTGTTGTTGTTATTATTATTCCTTGCACAGTCTGCATTTTAGGTCATCCGCTGATTATTATTATTATTATTCCTGAGATGGCCCATCCCAAATCCATCAGACTCTGCACACATCTTACCGTCCTCTATAGCCAAACATGAGGAAGAGAACGCAGAAGATGATGCAGGTGACGCCGATGTGGATCCCGATGATGATGCCGGTAGCCGAGGTCTTGTTGGTCTGCTCATCTTTCATACAGTTGCAGGGTTGGCTCAGGCCTAGGTTCAAAGAGAGCTTGTGAGGAACAAGAGAGGGTTTTCCACACGTGAAGTCACTGCAAACAGCCCCAGTTCAACCACAGCGTTTGGATCCAGTGCCATTTCTGACCAGTTTCCAATGGCTGCCTCATATGTGTTATGATTGTCCAAACAGAATGTAAGTGTAAACTCTCACCTGTCCGGTCAACAGTCTCTCGCAGGGACACAAAGCGGACAGTGGCATTCCCGTCGCCATGTTGGTTGTAAGCAAGGAGCTTGACTTCATACACCACCGATGGATCTGAAAGGAAAAGATGCAGAGCCACATTTAGGAATGACACTGTATGGTTAGGTTGGCCACCTGCCTCCGTTGCTCCAAGTGCTTCTATGGCAACCACAGACGGGGAAAGGGCAAATTTATTTATTTATCTATCCATTTATTTATTTATTTATTTGCCACATTTATAAACCGCCCCTCTCAGCCCAGAGGCGACTCAGAGTGTTCACAATCGGCAACAATTTGATGCCTCAAGAATTATAACAAATAAAATGATCATAAAATACTGTTAAAAACATTAGCATACAACATAAGAATATAAAAAAAAACCCATACAAAGCCTTAAAAACATTATCGTGAGTGTCTCCAAGTCAAGTCATTATTCAGTTGCGTCATCAAGTGGTTCCATGATTTCATATAACTATGCCGTATTTGGGAAGGCCTGCTCAAAAAGCCGGTTTTTCACCTTTCTTCGAAAAGTCAGGAGGGAGGTGGCCAATCTTTTATCCCTAAGCAGGGCATTCCACAGTTGAGGGGCCACCACTGAGAAGGCCCTGTCTCTGGTCCCTGCCAAAAACATCTGCAAGGAAGGCAGGACCGAGACCAGGGTCTCCCCAGAAGATCTTAATGTCCTAAAGAATTATAAAATTGGAAGGGCCTCCAGGGGCCATCTAGTCCTCTCCTTGCCACCTTTTTGTTAATTCTGAATTGAGTCACAGGGTGCATCTACAGCTGGTGGTTCCCCACCTTTGGTCCTCCAGGTGTTTTGGACTTCAACTCCCAGCAATCCCAGCCAGTTTACCAGCGGTTAGGAACTGTGGGAGCTGAAATCCAAAACATCTGGAGCCTCAAAGGTTGGGAACCACTGATCTACACTGTAGATGCAGCCTGACACCACTTTAACTGCCACATCCCAATGCTATGGAATCATGGAAACTATAGTTTTACAAGGTCTTTAGCTGTCTCCACCAAAGAGTGATGATGCCCAACCAAACTACAAGGATTCCATAGCATTGTGTCATGGCAGTTAAAAGTGATATCAAACCACATTATTTACTCAAATTTAATGCTCGCCTTTAAAAAAACTAAACGACTTTCCCAAAATGAGGGTGTGCATTAGATTTGTGTCATATGGTCATCTGAGTGCTGAGCCAAAGCAAAAGAGGAAGTTGCTTCAGGAGCAACTGGAGTTCCTCTTTGAAGGACCTCATCTCTCATTTAATTGTCATAGCTCAATGCTATGCAATGCTGGGATGTGTAGTTTGGTTTTTTTTCCATGTCAGGAGCAACTTGAGAAACTGCAAGTCTCTTATGGTGTGAGAGAATTGGCCGCCTGCAAGGATGTTGTCCAGGGACGCCCAGATGTTTTGATGTTTTACCATCCTTGTGGGAGGCTTCTCTCATGTCCCAGCATGGGAAGCTGGAGCTGACAGAGGGAGCTCATCCACACTCTCCCCAGATTCGAACCTCTGACCTGTCAGTCTTCAGTCCTGCCAGCACAAGGGTTTGACCCATTGCACCACGGAGGACTCCTGTGTAGTTTGGTGAGACATCCACACTCTTTGGGAGAGAAGGTGCAAGACCTTATAAGACTAGATCCCTTATGATTGCATAGCACTGAACAAAGGCAGTTTAAGTGGATTCATTCTGCAGCATAGATGCACCTTGATGTTTTCTCCTCCAGTACTGGAAGCTTTGGGGTCCTAATGCTGCCTCTGGAAAATCCTGCAAATCTCTTGGGAAGACAGGCAGACAAATGTCAGTGTGCTGGAAGAAGCAAAGACCACCAGCATTGAAGCGATGGTCCTCCGCCATCAACTCCGCTGGACCGGCCACGTTGTCCGGATGCCTGACCACCGTCTCCCAAAACAGTTGCTCTACTCTGAACTCAAGAACGGAAAACAGAATGTTGGTGGGCAGGAAAAGAGATTTAAAAATGGGAAGCCTGGGCCCTTGAGTGCTCTGGATGGAGGTCAGCTATGACCAGCAGTGCTGCAGAATTTGAAGAGGCACGAATGGAGGACAAAAAAGAGAAATGTGCCAAGAGGAAAGCATGTCAAGCCAACCCCGACCGAGACTGCCTTCCACCTGGAACCAATGCCCTCACTGTGGGAGATGGTGCAGATCAAGAATAGGGCTCCACAGTCACCTACGGACCCACCTGAACACTAATCCTGGAAGACTATCCCACTCAGCCAATGAGGGATCGCCTAAATAATTAACACTTTTGTTTTTAAAGAAGGGATTGTAAGAAGGCAGCAACTGTAATAGACCAATGACAAAGAGTGAACTTTTTGCCACTGCGCATTATATTCGCTAGCAAATACTTTTTTTGGTATCAGGGTTCTGAAAACTGAGGTGCACATTAGATGTGATAGCATGTGACACTCAAGTTAATATGGTCTTTTCTCAATGGCACTAAGGACTTCTGTTTTTTGCCCATCTTTTTTACTCACCAAGCTGGCTGATGTTGTAGGAAGTGATGTTGCTCGGCAAAAGCAAGGGGCCGGTGAAATGGGGGAGATGGACCTTGCGGTAGTAGAGCTTGAAGCCTTGGTGCTGGCCCAGCTTGATGGAGGGCTCCCACACAGCTTGGACTGCGGTGCTGTTGAGGACTTTAATGAAGAGGGACGGCACTGCCGGCACTGGAACGGAGCAGGAGGAAAAGAGAAATTGGCTTTTTGGTAGACCTTTTGCTTTGAACAAGAAACGAAAACTACCCTATGCATTGGATAGGGAATCATAGAATAATAAAATAACAGAGTTGGAAGAAACCACATGGGCCACCTAGTCCAACCTCCTGCCATGCAGGAAAAGTACAATCAAAGCACCCCTGACAGATGGCCATCCAGCCTCTGTTTAAAAACTTCCACAGAAGAGGCTTCCACCAGACTCCAAGGCAGAGAGCTCCACTGATGAACAGCTCTCACAGTCAGGAAGTTCTTCTTAATGTTCACCTGGAATCTCTTCTCTTGTAATTTAAACCCATTGCTCCAGCCCTGGTTTCAAGGGCAGCATAAAGAAATCCTGCTCCCTCTTCCTTATGGCAACCTTTCACATATTTATACATGGCTATCGTGACTCCTCTCAACCTTCTCATCTGCAGGCTAAACAGACCCAGTTCTTTAAGATGCTCCTCAGAGGGATTCATGGTCTTCAGATCTTTGATCATTTTATTTGCCCTCCTGTGGACACCTTCCAGCATAGAGTCAATATCTAAATTAAATTGCTTTGCCTAGAATTGGACAAGTATTCCAGGTAAAGAGCAGAATAAAGAGGCACCATGATTTCATTTGAAGTGGACACTCCTTTGGATGCAGCCCAAAATCTCCTTGGCTTTTTGAGCTGCTGCATCACACTCTTGGCTCACAGAATCATAGAGTTGGAAGAGACCTCATGGGCCACCCAGTCCAACCCCCTGCCAAGAAGCAGGAAAATTGCATTCAAAGCATCCCTGACAGATGGCCATCCAGCCTGTGTTTAAAAGCCTCTAAAGAAGGAGTCTCCGCCACACTCCAGGGCAGAGAGTTCCACTGCTGAACAACTCTCACAGTCAGGAAGTTCTTCCTAATGTTCAGGTGGAATCTCCTTTCTTGTAGTTTGTAGTTTGTTCAACTTGTTCTCTGGGAAGACTCCAAGATGGCTCTCTCGTGGACTATTTTGGAACCAGACATCACCCAACCTGCATCTTTGCATTTCATTATTTCTGCCTAAGTGGAGTATCTTATGTTTGTCCTTGTTGAAGTTCATTTTGTTAGTTCTGGCCAATCAGCTCTCTAATCGGCTAAGGCCATTTTGAATCCTGATCCAGTCCTCTGGAGTATTAGCTCTCCCTCCTATTTTGGTCCCACCTGCAAACTTGATCAGCATCCCCTCTAAACCTTCATCCAAGCCATTAATAAACATTGGGACAGAACGAGGATGCCGAACACTCACAGAAAATTTCATAGAATCATGGAATAATAGACTTGGAAGAGACCACATGGGCCATCTAGTCCAGCCACCTGCCATGCAGGAAAAGCACAACCCTGACAGATGTCCATCCACCCTCTGTTGAAAAGTTTCCAAGGAAGGAGTATTGACGTATTTAATAGTATTGAAGTATTTTTGATGCAAGGGATGGGAAACCATGTCCGATTGGTACATTTGTGAGGACAAATGTACTATCTGTACATTGTCCTCGCAACCCTGCTATATGACTGCGAAATGTGGACTGTCTGCAGACGTCACATGCAACTCCTAGAATGATTCCATCAGCGCTGCCTCCGGAAAATCCTGCAAATCTCTTGGGAAGACAGGCAGACAAATGTCAGCGTGCTGGAAGAAGCAAAGACCACCAGCACTGAAGTGATGGTCTTCCGCCATCAACTCTGCCGGACCGCCACGTTGTCCGGATGCCCGAGCACCATCTCCCAAAGCAGTTACTCTACTCTGAACTCAAGAATGGAAAACGGAATGTTGGTGGGCAGGAAAAAAGATTTAAAGATGGGCTCAAAGCCAATCTTTAAAACTCTGGCATGGACACGGAGAACTGGGAAGCCCTGGCCCTTGAGCGCTCCAGCTGGAAGTCAGCTGTGACCAGAAGTGCTGCAGAATTTGAAGAGGCACAAATGAGAGAAACGTACCAAGAGGAAGGCACGTCAAGCCAACCCCAACCGAGAACGCCTTCCACCTAGAAACCAATGCCCTCACTGCGGGAAAAGATGCAGATCATGAATAGGGCTCCACAGAATACTGATCCTGGAAGACTATCCTACTTGGCCAATGAGGGATCGCCTAAATAAATAAGTAAGTAAGTAAGTAAGTAAGTAAGTAAGTAAGGTACATTTGTGAGCATTTCTTATCTGGAATCCTCCAAAATGCAAAATGATCCAGGAATTTGATCTAAGGCAACGTCATGGTCACTTCTGCAAGAAGCAAACTATGAAATCTCCTGCAGGACTAAGAACCTTCCTAAAGAGGATATATTTGATTGGATGGGAAGGTGAAATCATGGGCATTTTTCCTGCAGATCATACTGTCTCACCTTGAGTCCAACTTTTGGGAAGATAAATGATATGCTTAACGTGATTGGCAGACTGGACTAATATAATGCCCGAACAACGATTCTTTCAAAACAGTGGCGCTTTGGGTAGGGTTGGATAGCGCAAGGCATCAAACACTGCTATCATTTAGAAGACCCACAACCTTTAATGATCACAGCCAAGGAGGGAATATTACACCCAGACCGCTCCATGCCGAAGGAAAGAAAACACACAAAAACCTCCAAGCTTTATGAGGCTGAGCGCTACCGGCTTGAACGGCAAGGCTTTGGGTCAAGGCTTTTTAATGGAGTTTGAAGCCGTGTCAATCTTTCTGCCTCTTTAATGGAAAAAAAGAAAGGGAAGGGTGGGAGGACAGATGGCGCACTCCCAGGATACGGAGGAAGAGGGGCCTAAGAATGTGGATCCCTTCCACAATCCACTTCAAGGATTTATTTGCCTTTTTTGCTAACGTTATGAGGTGTAGAAAGAGCTGCTATTTGGTTAAGTGCCTTCAAGTCACTCCTGACTAACGGGAACTCTTAAGGTGACTCTCTCTCTCTCTCCTAAGGCTTCATTTTTTTTATTTTGGACAACACCACTGCCTATATACCCAATTTCCCCCAAAATAAGACAGGTCCTTATCTTAATTTTTTCTGCAAAGGATGTGTTAAGGTTTATTTTCGGGGGATGCCTTATTTTTTCCAAATAGGCTTTTTTGTGAACTGTGACCAGGGCTTATTTTTGAAGTAGGAAAAATCTTGAAAAATCACACTAGGGCTTATTTTGGGGGTAGATCTTATTTTGGGGGCAGGTCTTATGTTCAGAGTAGATCTTATTTTGGGGGTAGATCTTATTTTGGGGATGGGTCTTATTTGGGGGTATGTCTTATTTTGGAAGTAGGTTCTATTTTGGTAGTAGGTCTTATTTTGGGAGTAGGTCTTATTTTGGGGATGGGCCTTATTTGGGAGAAGGTCTCATTTTGAAAGTAGGTCTTATTTTGGGAGTATTATTTGAGGGGGAAAGGTCCTATTTTGGGAGAAGTTCTTATTGGGGGGGGCAAGGTCTTATTTTGGGAGTAGGTCTTATTTTGGGAGTAGGTCCTATTTTGAGAGTAGGTCTTATTTGAGGGGGGGCAAAGTCTTATTTTGGGAGTAGGTCTTATTTTGGGGGTGGGTCTTATTCTGGGGGGGGGCAGGTCTTATCTTCAGGGTAGGTCATATTTTCAGGGAAACAGGGCATCAATCCCTCAAAAGCTGACCGAGAAAGCTGTGGTTCTTACCTTCCCCCAAAGTGCTCACGACCACCACTTCAGAGGCTTTACTGGCTCCCCGAGAGGTGTAGGCCTTGATGTAGAAGCTGTAGCTGGTGGAGGGCTCCAGGTCTGTCACAAGCTGCTGGAAAGTGTTTTTGCTGACAGCCTCTTGGTATTCCATCTCTACCGGATCTGACAAAAGAAAAGCCTTGTAACTATCTCAAAAATGCACTGAGCCAGAAGGAAAAAGGTTGCAAGGGGACATGTTGGGACATCTTGGATTGTGGCTTCCTTTCTGGCAGAAGAGGTTTGGACTGGGTGGCCTTTTGGGTCTCTTCCAGCTCTCTTCTTTACGGAACCAATGTGGGATCCCAACCCTAGGTGCCTATTGACTTTTATTGCCATTTGTACTTGTCGCTCTCCCAGTGTGCAACACATAACCAATGATCCTCTACCCAGCAAAAGGCGTTTGGACTGGATGACTCTTAGGGTCTCTTCCAACACTATAATTCAATGATATTGCTTACTCTTCTTCTCTGCATGGAACCAAACATGACATCTCAATCCAAAGGGTATTGCTGCCCATTGGCCTCTATTGCCATTCCTATCTGCTGCTCTCCAAATGTGCAGCACATTGTCAATGATCATCTGCATAGTAGAAGGGTGTTGGACTGAATGACCCTTCTTTCAGCTCTATGAGTCTACACTATGCTTTGCTCCTCTTTACAGAACCATATGTGGCATCCCAGCCCAAGGTGTCTGTTGACTTCTATTGGCTATTCCCCCAAGGTGAAAAACATATCAATTGTCATCTGCATGGTAGAAAAGGGTTGGATTGGATGACCTTTGGGGATCCCTTCCAGCTCTATGAGTTTACCAAACCTTATGTAGCATTTCAGACCAAGGTGCCCATTGACTTCTGTTGACCATTCCCCCAATGCACAGCACACACCAATGATCTTTTTCAGCTCTATGAGTCTATGCTATGTTTTGCTCCTCTTTGCAGGACCATATGTGACATCCCAGTCCATGGTGCCCATTGACTTCTATTGGCTGTTCCCCCAATGTGCAGCACACACCAATGAGCTTGTGTGTGATAGAAGTGGGTGGACTGGATGACCCTTGGGGATCTCTTACAGCTCTATGAGTCTATGCTATGGTTTCCTCTTCTTTATTGAACTTCATGTAGCATTCCAGCCTAAGGTGCCCATTGACTTCTGCTTACCATTCCCCCAATGCGCAGCACACACCAATGATCTCTTTCAGCTCTATGAGTCTATGCTATGCTTTGCTCCTCTTTGCAGGACCATATGTGGCATCCCAGTCCATGGTGCCCATTGACTTCTATTGGCTGTTCCCTCAATGTGCAGCGCACACCAATGACATGATAGAAGTTGGTGGTTTGGATGACCCTTGGGGATCTCTTCCAGCTCTATGAGTCTTTGCTATGCTTTGCTCCTTTTTGTAGGATAACATGGGAAATCCCAACCCAAGGGGCCTGTTGACCTCTACCTGCTGCTCTCCTGATGTGCAGCACGTATCCAATGATCTCCTTGGTGTTCTGCAAAGGCTCGCTCCACAGCACTTGGATGGTAGTGGCAGAGACGGTGGCGGCCTTCACTTTCTGCGGTGGACCGGGCAAGCCATCCGCCCACAGCACCGTCAGCCGGGCGCTGGCCTGAGTGGAGCCGGCGCTGTTTTCTGCAATGCATTGGTAGATGGCCTCGTCCGCCTGGTTGATGCTGGAGATGGTCAACGTGCTGCGGAGAAAGCAACAGCCGAAGATTAGCAGCTTTCTAGCAACAATCCTCGAAATTGCTGGCTGTTCCCTGTTCCTCCCCTCCCACCCCGGCATCGAGGATAATCCTTGTATGTCTGCAAAGGGTGTATCGAAAAGGCTAAGACCGCTTAGCGGGCATTTCACATTGGGCTGGGCAAAGGGAAAGTTGCAGGATTGTCTGCTTGAATGAAAGCTGGGGTTTCAAGTTGGGAACCAGCATGTGGATTACATTAAGAAAGAAAAGGCAGGGGGGAAATGAAGAGGAGGGGAAGGCGCTGGTGAGAGTCTTAACCAGCTCTGATCATCCGTCAGCTTAGGACTGCCTCGCATTAAAAGAGATCAAGTCACCAGGAATGAAAAATTACAAGTGGGAAAGGGCACATTCCTAAGAGGGAACGTGGAGGTTCCCTTTCAGAAGGCAGGAAAGGTAGGGATGTTTGACATCTTGGCTGGAATCTTGCACTTGGAGACAAGACACATGCGGTATTTCTCTGTAAAAGTATTACTCTGCAAAAAGTATTTCTCTGCAAAGATATTAAGATCTTGGAGTCCTCGTGGACAACAAGTTAAACATGAACCAACAATGTGATGCAGCAGCAAAAAAGCCAATGGGATTTTGGCCTGCATCAATAGGAGTATAGTGTCTAGATACAGGGAAGTCATGCTTCCCCTCTATTCTGCATTGGTTAGACCACACCTGGAATATTGTGTTCAATTCTGGGCACCACCAATGAAGGGAGATGTTGACAAGCTGCAATGTGTCCAGAGGAGGGTGACTAAAATGATCAAGGGTCTGGAAAACAAGCCCTATGAGGAGCGGCTTAAAGAGCTGGGCATGTCTAGCCTGGATCAATGCCACTTATTTAGGTATCAATGCAATATTCAATAGGTCTTATTCTCTCCACCTCAGAGGAAGGCAAAGGCAAATTTCCTTTGAAGAAATCATGACCGATTGCGTACCAAGAGCTAAGTACAATTTCTGCTATCTTTTCATACTGCTTTGCTTCAAAATGCAAATCAATACCAGGAAGATTGGATGAATCAAATTTTTCTTTCTCTTCTTCCACAGTGAAAGAGTGTCAGGGCAACATTCTGTAAGAGGCACAATCAACTCCAGAAGCTATTGAGTAACTACTAATACTACAATTCAGTGCACTTTTGCGTATGAGCTAATCTTGCTGAAGCAACTTGAAGGCGCACAACAAGAACCACAAACGATAGTCTTTGCTCCGCAGCGACAAACACGAATCCCCTCCTGCAGAATGCCCAAGGGGGAAAGATGGAAATGGCAGACATTATGCCAGCTCTTTTTGCAATCAGCCGGGATCTAATTTATGCCGAGGTGCCATCTGGAGCGCGTGTGGAACGGCCTCCGTGCAAAAGCTAAGGGAGGGGAGGCACGGCAGACGTGGAGGAGAAAAGCGGCACTCCCAAGACTGTCAAGGGGAAGGGACCATTCGTTGGCTGTCCCCTGCTCAAAAAAAGAAATCTCTTGGGTACATAAATGTTACTTAGAGAACTGCAAAGAAACAGATGCCGAGGACGAAAAGTGGGGGAGTCATCAAATCCGCCTCTCTATAAGACGGTTTTGAGAAAGGCTCGAAAAGCTTCCAATTTTCTAAGATCCCCCAATTGGAGGGAATCATACGTTCCTTTTGCAGAGACCAGAAAGGATAACTTACTTCTTGGGAGGTGAGTTAGATCAGGGGTACTCAAAGGACGGTCTCTTGAGCCATTGGTTGCATTTTCGGGGAGCCTGGCACTTTTCAACCCAGGCTATCTCCATACCTTGCAGCTAAAACCATGGAAGGAAAGAAGAGGCCACAGAACCGGAGAAATGGGAAGAAGGAAGGCTTGATCCTCTGCCATTCAACATGGAAAGATATGTCCCAAGGCTACATTGCAAACCAATTCAGCCTGGAACTAACTATGATGACATGCTAAGGATGTGAAGACAATGAGAAGAAGGGAAGGAGGGAAAGAGAAGATCCAGAGAAAAGGGAACATGACCTCCAATAGGGAAAACTCTGTTTCTTGCCATTATTCCATCCCAGCTCCAATAAAGGTGCACAAGTGTTTCTCAACCTGGGGATCAAGCCAACAGGGAGGGGGTTGCAAGGGGGTGTCAGAGGGGTTGCCAAAGGCCATCAGAAAACATAGTATTTTCTGTTGGTCATGGGAGTTCTGTGTGGGAAGTTTGGCCCAATTCTATCATTGGTGGGGTTCAGAATGCTCTTTGATTGTAAGTGAACTATAAATCCCAGCAACTACAACTCCCAAATGTCTAAGTCTATTTTCCCCAAACTCCACCACTGTTCACATTTTGACATATTAGTATTCGTGCCAAATTTGGTCCAGATTCATCCTTGTTTGCGTCTACAGTGTTCCCTGGATGTAGGTGAACTATAACTCCCAAACTCAAGATCAATGCCCACCAAACCCTTCCAGTATTTTCTGTTGGACATGGGAGTTCTATATGCCAAGTTTGGTTCAATTCCATTGTTGGGGGAGATCAGACTGCTCTTTGATTGTAGGTGAACTATACATCCCAGCAATTACAACTTCCCAAATGACAAGATCAATCCCCTCCCCAACCCCACCAGTATTCAAATTTGTACATCTGGCATATTGGATATATACATTACAATTTATAACAGTAGCAAAATTACAGTTTTGAAGTAGCAACGAAAATAATGTTATGGTTAGGGGTCACCACAACATGAGGAACTGTATTAAGGGTTCTCAATCTGTAGGTCCCCAGATGTTTTGGCCTCTATGCCTCCATAAACATCCTCAGCTAAGGATTGTGTGGCTCCTCTGAATGAATGCCTGGAGGACTGGATGAGGAAAAACAAACTGAAACTGACTCCAGACAAGACAGAGGTGCTTGTCATCAAGGGTCCTCATCTGGGGATGGAGGTGTGTCAACCAGTTTTGGATTGGATTACATTCTCCCTGAAAGACTGTTCGCAGCTTGGGATTCTCCTGGATCCGTTTCTCCAGAAGACAGCCCAAGGAAATATGACAATAGTTAGAAGGGCATACTACCAGCTTCAGCTGATCCACCCCTGTGTCCCTTCCTAGATTTGGAAGACCTGAAGATGGTAGTGAATGTGCTGGTTACCTCAAGGTTGGACTTCTGAATGTTGGACTTCAGAAGGTTGGACTTCTGAATGCACTCCACACTGGGCTACCATTGTACCAAGTTCAGAAACTCCAGATGGTTCAAAATACGGCAGCCAGATTGGTTACATGAACATTTAGGAGTGAGCATATTACATCTTTCCTAAATCACTCTACTGGCTGCCGATGAGTTTCTGGGCAAAGTACAAAGTGTTGGGTTTCTACCTTCAAAGCCCTACATGGTTTGGGTCCAGGGTCCCTACAGGATTGCCTTCTCCTGTACAATTTGCCCCTTTGGACACTTAAGAGGCGGTTACTCCAACTACCCAAAACCTGACTGGCAACTGTCACCCAGAGGACCTTTTCATCGGCCACCTCAAAGTTGTGGAATGACCTGCCAGTAGAGCTTCAACAGCTAAGTCAGCTATTGGGATTTAGAAACCATCTAAAGATACATCTCTTTCGGCAGGCCTACACAGACAGTTTTTAACTATGAATCCTTTGTCTGATGTCTGTTTTGTGTATTTTAATATGTATCTTATAGAAATGCAGTTTTAATATGGATCTTTTATAGAAATGTGTATATTTTTTGAATGTTTGCAATTTTCATGTTTTTTAAAATTGTGTTGTAATCCACCTTGAGCCGCAACGAGAAGCAGGTAAGAAATAATAATAATAATAATAATAATAATAATAATAATAATAATAATAATAATAATAATGCTCCTCCAGCTGT
Organism: Anolis sagrei ordinatus; assembly: GCF_025583915.1. Lineage (NCBI taxonomy): Eukaryota > Metazoa > Chordata > Lepidosauria > Squamata > Anolidae > Anolis > Anolis sagrei. The sequence continues at coordinate 20,041,050 of NW_026844367.1, read as the reverse complement.
GCCCATTCCTGGATTTGGAAGACCTGAAGATGGTAGTGAATGCTCTAGTAACCTCAAGGTTGTTATTATTATTATAAACACAACAAGATGAGAACACCGCAAACAAGATCACGATGCTGGCTGTTGTACTGGATAACACATCGGACAATAATGTATCGGCAAATAATGCATGCAGGTCTGAGTAGGGTGGTCTTTTGCAGCTGACAGATGGTAATTTTGTCAGTGCTAATTGTGTTTAAGTGCAGGCCAAGATCTTTAGGCACTGCACCGAGTGTGCCAATCACCACTGGGACCACCTTAACTGGCTTGTGCCAGAGTCTTTGCAGTTCGATCTTTAAATCCTCATATTGTGTCAGCTTTTCCAGTTGTTTCTCTTCAATCCTGGAAAAGCTGACACATTATTATTATTATTATTATTATTATTATTATTATTATTCTGACACAAAAACACAGTATGTCACAGCAAACAAGATCTATATGCTGGATTTCGTATCACAAAATCACAAGTCTAATTCTTCCCTAGCGTCTAGGACTGTGTGATTTTTTATTATTATTACTAGCTGTCCCCTGCTGTGGCCCAGTCTGTTGATCTGGAAAATAAAGTAATAAGAAAATGTTGGTTTCTAATATATGCAATTTCTTTATGCTTGTGGGTAAACAGTATTTCTTGCTGTGTCTTTGTCAGTGTTGATGTGGGGAGTGTCTGGTTTGCCCACCCTGGAACATGCAACATATCTTTGTCCTTTTTTAAGGGTCCCTTTCAAATCTATACTATATATCTATATATCTATACTATATCTCTGTGTGTGAATCATATCTCTATCTATCTATCTATCTATCTATCTATCTATCTACCTATCTATGGCTGGATGGCTCTTTGTCAGGAGGACTTTGATTACGTTTTATTGCCGTGATGAAGGGAGTCGGATTGGATGGCCTTAAGTATTTTCTGATGGTCATGGGGGTTCTGTGTGGGAAGTTTGCCCCAATTCTGTCATTCGTGGGGTTCAGAATGTTCTTTGATTGTAGGTGAACTGTAAATCCCAGTGACTACAACTCCCAAATGTCAAGGTCTATTTTCCCCAAACTCCACCAGTGTACATATTTGGGCATATTGAGTGCTTGTGCCAAGTTTGGTCCAGATCCATCATTGTTTGAGTCCACAGTGCTCTCTGGATGTAGGTGAACTACAACTCCCAAACTCAAGGTCAATGCCCACCAAACTCTTCCAGGATTTTCTGTTGGTCATGGGAGTTCTGTGTGCCAAGTTTGGTTCAACTCCATCGTTGATGGAGTTCAGAATGCTCTTTGATTGTAGGTGAACTATAAATCCCGGCAAGTACAACTCCCAAATGACAAAATCATAAATTTTTGAGTGATGGTCACTCCTTGTGCTGTGACATTTTGTTGCCAAATTTGGTGTGATTTGGTTCATTGGTTATTTTGTTTTTAAGGTACTCATTATGTACAGAGCATGCACATATATATAATTACATGGTGTCAACCTATACATTAGTATAATGGCTATAATTTTCCTTGGAGTTGCAATCCAAGCCATCTGCTTCCCGGAAACTTGACTGCAAAAAGCCAGTCTTGTGGCCGTTTTTTGCATCCAGCCAATCTGATCCGGGAGCCTTTCTCTCCGCTCGTTGCCAAAGATGCATGAGAAAGCCCTGGTGAACTTGATCAAACCTTTGCACAATGAGGCTGACAGGCAAAGAATGAAGGCCAGGGAGAGGGAGGTCTTTGCAGAGCCCTGCGAGGCGGCTGCGTGAAATGTTTTACAAGAAAGGAGGGCAGAGAAAGGTGGAGCGAGGGAGGAAAGAGAGAGCGAGAGAAAGAAGGAGAGAATGGGTTGTTTCAGCCATCCGCTCACAAGCTGTCACTACAGTCATCCTCCGGCAATGAAGATGATGGATCTCACTGGAGGTCAAGGACCAACACCAAACTTTCCAAGGTGCTGTTAGGGAGCAACATGGAAGGACGCCAAAAAAAGTACAATGGACGGCCAAAAGAATGAAGGATGATGGCATTCATTCCCTAATGATGATGCCATTTTGACAGCTGAGGAGGACCTCAATCCGTTGGGAGAACATTGTCCCAAAAGAGTCCATAACTAGCCAGAATATTTGGACACCAGCCTTGAAAGCATTTGGCATAGGCCTCACCTACACTGCCACATGCTTGATATGGTCAGTGTAGACCAGGCATGGGCAAACTTTGGCCCTCCAGGTGTTTTGGACTCCAACTCCCACAATTCCTAGCAGCCTCAGGTGGCTGTGGGGAAAATAATAAAGGGCCTGAGGCTGTTAGGAATTGTGGGAGTTGGAGTCCAAAACACCTGGAGGGTCAAAGTTTAAACATGCCTGATCTAAACTGTAGAATGAATACAGTTTGGCACCATTTTTAACTTCCATGGTTCAGTGTTATGGCATCCTGGGAGTTGTAGTCTGGCTAATACCCTTGAGAAACTACAACTCCCATGGTTGCATAGCACAGGCACATGGAAATTAAAGTGGTTTCCAAAGTGTTGTAATTTTGCAGGTGGGTTTTTGACACCACCAAAAAGCCATGTATGTGTGTGTGTGTGTATCTGTTGTCTGTCATCCAAGCTTTTCCTTAGTACTCATTCCTAGCTTTCATTTCCAATGCCACAATCAATTAGAAAATCGCAATCAATTAGCAAACAATACCACTTGGGAATGGATCAGTGTTTTACCTCCCTGTCATTTTCAAATCATCATCAACAACAACAAAGGGAAATCCTTTTAATTCTTTTTTATTCCTATATGATGGCTTTTAATCCAAATGGAATTTTCAAGGAGGAGAGAAGCATGTAATATAATTATGAGTCTCAGGCTCGTGTGTTAGTCGGGCTCATTACCACAAGATAAGAGATCCCATCATTATACGGACAAAGACTGGGTGATTTTTTCGTATTCCGGGTGCAATTGGCAGATATGTCCAAAGGCCACGTTGCAAACCAATTCTGCCTGGAACTAAGTGGGTTATGGTGGTTAGTCGTGCGCAAAGGAATAAAACAAAAGGGATTTGAAGACGAAGGGAAGGAGGGAAAGAAAAGATTCAGAGAAAAGGGAACACGAACACCAATAGGGAAAACTCTGTTTCTTGCCATTATTCCATCCCAGCTCCAATAAAGGCACATCTACACTATGGAATTATTGCAGTTTGACACCATTTTAACTGGCATGGCTGAATGGCAGAGAACCCTGGGAGTTCTAGTTTGGTGACGCATTCCCTCTATTTTGCTGAAAAGGCTCAAGATGCTGTAAAACAACATCAGTTGTGCATTGACAGCAATCCAGAGAAATAGATTGTCTTTACTTGCTATAAAGAAATAAGCAAATGTTTTTGTGTGAAATGTATTGGAATTTGTGTGTGGTTTATATATTTGCAATATCTGAAATATGATTTCAATGTGTAGAAAATGTGTTGCTGGGTGAAGTGGCCCTGTGGGATGTCCCTGTATTGGCTTTAGCTAGGTGAAGTGGCCCTGCATGATGTCACTGAAAGAAAGGTGACATATGTATAATGGAGAGGGAAGGATGGAGGGAGAGAAAGAAGGACAGAAAGAAGGATAGAGAAGGAAGGAAGGAGAGAAGGAGGGAGAGAAAGAGGGCAAGAAGGAGGGAAGGAGAGAAAGAAGGAAGAAGGGATGTTGGGGCGGAGGAAGAAAAAGAAAAAGAAAGAAAGAAAGAAAGAAAGAAAGAAAGAAAAGTGAAAAGAGAAAAGAAGGAAGAAAGAGGGGGAAGAAACAAAAAGGAGGCAAGGAAAAAAGAGAAAGAAAAAAGGGAAAGGTCTGAAGGGAGAGAACGGAAGAAAGAAAAATAAGGGAATAGAAAGGAAAAGAAGAAATGCGGGTGGAAGAACAGGAGGGAAGAAAGAAAAAAGTGAACAGAAAGCAAGAAGCAAGAAAGGGAGGGGGGAGAAAGAAAAAGGTGAGAACAAAAGAAGGAGAAAGAAGGAAAAGAAAAGAAAGAAAGAAAGAAAGAAAGAAAGAAAGAAAGAAAGAAAGGAAGAGAAAGAAAGGAAGAGAAGAAGGAAGGAGGAGAAGAGAAAGGAAGAGGGAGGAGGAGAGAAGGAAAGAAAGAAAGAGAAAGAAGGGAAGGGAAAAGAAAAGAAATAAAGGGCAGAGGGGAGGAAAGAAGGAAAGAGAAAGAAGCAGAGAAAAGAAGGAAAAAAGGGGGAGAGAGAAAAAGGAGGGAAGGAAAGAAGAGAAATAAAAGAAGAAAAGGTATGGAGGGGTGGGGGAAAAAGAAAAAGAAGGCAAGAGAAAAGAAAAGTAGAATAGGGAAAGAAAGAAAGAAAGAAAGAAAGAAAGAAAGAAAGAAAGAAAGAAAGAAAGAAAGAGGAACAGAAAAGAATGGAAGCAAGACAGAACAAAAGAAGGGAGGGAAGATAGAAAAAGAACAGAAAAGAAGGAAATAAGGGAGGGAGGGCAGAGAAAGAAAAAGGAGGGAAAGAAAGAGGTAGGAGGGGAGGGAAAGAAAAAAAGAATGAGAAAGAAGGGATTAAAGCGGGAGGGCAGAGGGCCCTATGACATCTGGACAATAGCAAGTATATATGCTAGATAAAAATAAAACACATAAAGAAGAGAAATGAAAATAAAATCAGCAAAGATGGATGTCGATGCTTGACTTGACTGTGGAAGAGGAGGGCTCACCTGTTGTTGTTCTTGAGCTTGATGTGCTCCGTGGTTTCCAGGATCTGCCCATTCTTCAGCCAGGTGATCTGTGGGGGCGGCTCCCCTTGAGCCAGGCAGGTGAAGATGGCCGTGGTCCCCACCGGCCGGGAAATGGACTGCGGGTGCTGGACAAATTCAGCCGGAGCTGCAGAAAGAACAATAATTCAAAACGCACTCTTCTTTATGAATATCGGTGCTTTGAGCAGGAAGGCCTTTTGCCTTCCCTGCCAGGGGAGGGTATTTGCTTCATTTGCATTCTGCTTTTCCTCCAAGTTTGGCACATGAGCCCATTTACAGCATATTAAAACGTCCAATAAAATACAGTACGTTATAAATATAAAATTATGGATTGATTTAAAACAGCTGTTTTAACCGCAGCAATAAAAACATGCATTAAAACATTACGCTCGCCATCCTTTGGGTTAGTCTCAAGTACTGACTGAATCAATTGCAAAGTATGGATCGACCCAGAGCTAGGTCCAATTGATTCAATAAAGCTAAATGTTCAGCGGGTCCAATTAGGATGATATTCCATAACTCACACAGTTCCATAGCATCAGGCTAGGGCAGTTAAAAGTGGTGCCAAACTGAATTAATTCAGGAGTGTAGATGCATCCCAAGTGACCTGTGCAAAGCTCAGAGACACCAAATGGTCTAAACCAGTGGTTCTCAACCTGGGGTCCCCAGATGTTTTTGGCCTTCAACTCCCAGAAACCCTAACAGCTGGTATACTGGCTGGGATTTCTGGAAGTTGTAGGCCAAAAACATCAGGGGACCCCAGGTTGAGAACCACTGGTCTAAACAATTGAGTTTCTCAGCTCTACCTCCTTCCTTACAGAAGCCTTTGTAAAAGTCCCAGAAGTCTATAGCATTCAGCCATGGCAGTGAAGGTGGTATCAAACTACATTAATTCTGCAGTATAGATGCATCCCTGCTCAGTACTACCCACTTTGTTTGAATTGGTGATGTGGCATTTCCCAACATGCCAGCCTCTGACATTTGTGTTGGCGCTCATGACATCTACTCTTAATTGTATATAATTCATAGGCTACAATGGAAATGTTTATGTATTTATTAGACTACAGCAAGTCCACCATATCCTGGAGCATTTGTGCACAGGGTACCACATGGATAAGAAAAAATATGGACAATCATCACTGCAAAGCATTAAATAGGATTGGTGTGAACAGCATATTTACATTCATGTCACCACTATTTAATAATACATTTGAATTGAAATTGAGAATTGTATAACTTCAAGAAAGTTGATACTATAGATATTAGGGCAGTGCAAAATTTGCATTCATCATCGTAAGTCGGATCAAATTCGTACTTATGACACAATATCTGACACGTGGGCATGGCATGTGCCAAAAGCTTAAGAATCCTAACTTACCCGATACTTTTTCATTGAATTGTGTTAACCTGTCTCCCCTTACGAACCATCGAGGACTCTAAGATCCTCTGGGGAGGCCCTGCTCTTGGTCCTGCCTTCGTCTCAAGTATGTTTGGCAGGGACGAGAGACAGGGCCTTCTCAGTGGTGGCCCCTCGGCTATGGAACACCCTCCTTAGGGAGATTAGATCTCTTCCCTACCCCTTAACGTTAAAACATGGCTGTTCGAGCAAGCGTTTACAAATGCAGAGTAGCTAATATAGGAAATTGAACAATTTGACAATGGAACTGGACAATGCTTGATAATAATGAGACGCTAATGATGTTGTTTTTATTGTTTTTGTGGTGTTTTATCTTGTTTAATGTTTTAATCTGTATTATGTTTTTATATGTACTGATTTGTTGGAAACCGCCTTGAGTTGCCAATTGGCTGAGAAAGGCGGTATACAAATACAGTAAATAAATAAATAATAATAAATAAATAAACCTCGGAAGCTTCCTGAAAAGAAGCAGGGGAGCGGAGGGATGATTTATTGTTGCCACCAATTTGAAAGGAACCAGTATTCAGGAGATTTTACCCCAGTTCCCAATTTTAAAAAGAACTGGCCGATTTGCAATGGAGGTTGCCGATTAGGAACCAAATTTACCATCAAGTTGGAAGGGAGGCTGTTCAATTGCACCTCCTCCTTTATTAAGAAAGTAATAACTTAGTAGTAATTACACTGTATATACTGTAGCGTGACTGGAGAGAAGAATGTAGATTTATTTTGTTACTTTTCCCTGCGTTTCTGCCACCACGTGAGGTAAGTTGTAATATTGTGAGAAATGGCACTTTGGACACAGAATAGACGGAGCTGAGGCAATCTTCAAATAAAAGTTAACAATTTTATTAAGTACACAGCGTGTGGTTGCAAGACGTAACCTTTCCTTGTTGCACTTGGAATAAAACTTGTAACTTTAACAGTTCATTCTTTCAAGTAACACAGTATCTTTCTGACGTAGAGCACTTGTTTCAGACAAAGTTTCAATACAGGGATGTTTCCCTTATTTGATCCTCCCTAGATCAAATACTAAGTAAACTATTCTTTAGCCTCTCCTTAGACTAAAAGAATACCAGCTATGTTTCACCATTCGGCTGCACTAGCCTGAGAAACTTCCAATAGCCAAACCCAGCTTTTCAAAGCCTCAAAGCTTTGCTTCACAAGTCACTCTGCCACCTTTCCTTTCCTTCTCTCCCAACTCCTAACTCCTCACTCCTCTGAACCTAACTCCTGACTGCTCACTCCTCTAAACCTAAACCCTAACTGATTTTTAACTGTCGTTTTTTCAAACTCTCCCCTCTAAGCTCCTCCCACTTCCCTCTCTCCTGCATCGGTCTCCATGGAAATGCACATGGAGGACTCCTCTGACTTAGGCCGCTCCAGCATTACTGCAGCCAATCTAAACACAAATACAGTTAAAATCATACAATTTATAATCAACTCCTGTACATCACAAAATCAGTTTCACATTCAGTGCAAGGAAGCAAAGCAAAGCCAAAAAGGCCGTATTTCCTGTATAAATGAAAGGCCTCTCACCATGATGAGAGGGAAGCCTTCTGCAATGTAGATGCATCTTGGGACACATTCAACGGGGATGAATTTAGACCATTTCAATTACATGGGGACACTTTGGTGCAGAAACACAAGAGAGGTCTCCCTTAGATTTCCAAAGTCAATGGCATGCGGCAGAAGGAAATGTCTTGCATTGCGAACAACCCTGTGAAAATGTCCAATTAGGCCAGAGCAATATCATTTCAGATTCAGGGGATCATCAAGCGCCCCTTTAATGAGAACACAGAGCTGCTGGAAAGGGACTACTTCAAAGAGGGAAGGAGGGGTCGCAATCAGGAAAGGATTAGCACATTCAGTCCCTTGCTGCCAGCTGGGGAGGCTTTACCCCTCCCACCACCCCCCTTCCTTTTCCTTCTGCAAAAGGCATTCTCTTTGCAAAAACTTCACCATGGAGACTGGATCCCTGCAAAGAAATGTCCAAGAGGCTCCTTTCTGGGCAGCACTCACCAATGAGGTCATAAAGACCAGTTTTTCGGGGGCATCTTTCAACTTTCAAAGAGTTTTCCTCGGCACCTGGGTCTGGAGGGCATTCGGCTGAGCCCCTTTTCCTCAATTTCCAACTTTCTTCCTTAAGTACAAAACAAAACTAGAACTTTCCATGCAAGGAAAGCGGCACATTGAAACTGGCCCTGTTGGGTGCATTCATTTGGAAAGTCCTGTTCTCACCTTCAAGGTGATAGAGGCAAAGGGAAGATGGATTGGCGATTCTTAAAAATATTCGGAGTGGGTCACCAGAATATTGGATTCCTCAATAAAAATGACTCCAAAACTAGAGCCACATTTTATTTACTAGGAGTGTGTGATTTTTTTTTAGTCCATGAGTTGTATCAAATTAGTTAAATTCGTACATACAATCAGATATCCGACACAGGCACAATTACTATAATGAAAAAGTAACAAAATTCCATTACTCTCGTTATAGTAACAAATGTTTTACTAACTATACTATCACTTTAGAAATGAAACACCAGGCCCCCTTAATTTTGTAATGACTTTCAAAACATTTTTTTTCATCGATTGCACATGCCTACTATTTACTCAAATTGAATGTTTAGCTTTTTTGGATAAACGGTTCTGGTCCAACTTACCTGTCTGAATGAATCTCCCCTTACGAACCTGTGAGGACCTTAAGATCATCTGGAGAGGCCCTGCTCTCGGTCCCGCCATCATCACAAGTACGGCTGGCAGGGGCGAGAGACAGGGCCTTCTCAGTGGTGGCCCCTCGGCTATGGAACGCCCTTCCTAGGGAGATCAGATTGGCCTCTTCGCTCCTATCATTTCAGAAGAGTCTTAAGGCATGGCTATTTGAGCAGGCATCTGCGAATACTGAGTAACAGACATAATAACGGAACAACTACATGAAAGGACTGGACATTGTTTTCATGAGTATCGATTGAAGTATGTTTTGTTATAATGTTATGATTTTATTGTTGTTGATGTTTTATACTGTATATTGTATCTATGTTTTTGGTGGCATTGAATTTTTGCCTTGTAAACCACCTCGAGTCGCTGGAAGGCTGAGAGGGGTGGTATACAAATATACTAAATAAGTAAGTAGTAGAATAATAATAATAATAATAATAATAATAATAATAATAATAATAATGGACCTTGCTGAAATTAGGGTGCACATTACATTCGCCTCATAAGGTCATCTTAGCATTTAGCCAAAGCTCCTCTTTGTAAGATCTCATATCTAATTTCATAGCTATGGGATGCTGGGATTTGTAGTTTGGTGAGACTTCCAGACTCTTTGGCAGAGAAGACTCAAGACCTTGTCAAACTACATTCCCCCATGACTCCATAACATTGAACCAAGGCATTCTAATGCACCTTGGGGTGCATACGTAGATGCACCCCAATGTTTTTTTTTCCATTACTGGAAGCTTTGTTGCTCTAACACTTTTGCTTTTACACAGGCAGCAACTGTAATGCACACCTTTTTTGGCCAAATGACAGAAGGCACTTTTGGTTGCTGCGCATTGCAACCAGTAGAAAATACTTTTTTGGGTTTCAGGATTTTGAAAATGGAGGTGCGCATTAGATTCAGTGACCCGTTAGACTTGAGTCAATATGGTCATATTATACCCATTGCCCACCTGTTGAGTTAATGATATGCAAGAAATACAAGGACAGGCTTTGGAAGACATGATGTCCAAACAAGACAGGAAACAGCAATGGGTTGGTTCAGCGCTATTTCTTCCTGGGGGGATCCTAATCCTATCCGCCTTACCTTGCACCACCAGCCTCCCTTGGGCTGTCCTCCGCACTCTTGTGCCAGGCTTGTTGGCTGCGCACACATATATCCCAGAATGCTGGACCGTCAGGTCTGAAATCATCAAGTTGCCTGTCCCAAGAACCTGGATGCCTTCCACACCGATTGGCCGCCCGTCTAAATTGTGGGGAGAAAAAGAGAGAAAATGAATTTGCAAACTCTTACATTTTATGGAAGGAAAGCTCCGTGTTGAGTATCTCTTGAGCAAAGTATTCTTCTCCTTGGGTCCAAATAGGTCTCATCAAGAAAACTTTATGGTAAGGTCATCATAAACTGAAAGTCAACTTCCGTGTATGATGAACTTACCATAGGGTTTTCCTGCTGAGTCTGAATTATGGTAAGGCAACACTTTCCGAATATTTCATGTTGGTGACTGGCTTTTTCAGCATGCGTCATTGCGTGACACAGTCAACCAACCCCTTATAAGAGATACTGATACATACTATGTAAAACATCTAATAGAGGATAGGGAATCATGGATCTCTTTAATAGTGGCAAAGTTTTGTGCTGCAGCTCTAACAGGCATGGGCAAACTTGGGCCCTCCAGCATTTCAGACTTCAACTCCCACAATCCCTAACAGCCTACCGGCTGTTAGGAGTTGTGGGAGTTGAAGTCTGAAATGCTGGAGGGCCCAAGTTGGTCCATGCCTGAACTATAAACATAACAAGTCTGATTGCAGAAGATTTTAGTGGATAACGTCTTCATCTACACATTTTAATATCTTGGGTAGAAAGCAAGACCACAATTATTTAACTTGATGAGATGGAAAAAGAGAGTGTCGGAGAATTGGCTGCCTCTTGTTAAATGCCGGCTGGCTTGCAAAGCAGGCCGTAAAAAGAACAGTAAAACAGAGCTTGTCCACCATTTAATGAGCAATAAGAAGAGACTCGTTTGCTTTGCCTTTGCACCTTATGCAAATATCTGGAGCAAAAAAATAATAATATTCAAGCTCATTATGACTTTAAAGCAGGTTTTTAAAAACATTGCTTTGAAGCAAAGGCATTTAGGTGCTAGACTTACAACATATGAAACCCACAACATAGCAGTAGTGGCTTCAATTTAGAATTATTATTATTATTATTATTATTATTATTATTTGAAACACGACAAGATTAGTACATAGCAAACACGATCACTATGCTGGCTGTTGTACTGGATCACACATCGGACACTTCCCAAGTGTCTAGGACTAAGTGATGTATCGGCAAATAATGTGTGCAGATCCCACTAAGGTGGCCTTTTGCAGGTTACAGATGGTAATTTTCTCAGCACCAATTGTGTTTAAGTGCAGGCCAAGGTCTTGAGGCACTGCACCCAGTGTGCTGATCAACACTGGGACCACTTTGACTGGCTTGTGCCGGAGTCTTTGCAGTTCGATCTTTAAATTCTCATATCGTGTCAGCTTTTCCAGTTGTTTCTCTTCAATTCTGCTGTCACCTGGGATTGCAACATCGACAATCCATACTTGGTTTTTTAACACGATCGTCAGGTCAGGAATATTGTGCTCCAAAACTCTGTCAGTCTGAATTCGGAAGTCTCAAAGGAGTTTGATGTGTTTGTTTTCAGTAACTTTTTCCAGCTTGTGTTCCCACCAGTTCTTTGTTGCAGACAGATGGTATTTGTGGCACAAGTTCCAATGAATCATCTGAGCAATGGTATTATGACTCTGCTTGTAGTCTGTCTGCGTGATTTTCGTGCAGCAACTGAGAATATGATCTGTTGTTTCATCTGCTTTCTTGCAGTCCACACTTGGGATCTGTCAATGACTTTTCAATTTTGGCTTTGATGGCATTTGTTCTAACAGCTTGAATGGTAGGATGCAATTCCTACCGGCTGTTAGGAATTGTGGGAGTTGAAGTTCAAAACACCTGGAGGGCCCAAGTTTGCTCATACGTAATTTAACTTAAGATGCAAAACTAAAACTAATTCTTCTTTCCAGACATATAAATCACTGTGAGTTTGAGGCATGCAAATCCCTGGCCTGTAGGATTATGAGTGAGATGTTGCCCAAACAGAACTAGACATGCTTAAGCCAAACTTTGGTAACTTACCAAGTCGGCTCCAGGAGACGATGGGCCTTGGGTTTCCGGTTGCGATGCATTCCAGGACTGCGGTCTGGTGCACCGTTAAGGTCAGGTTCTCCGGCCCCACGAGAATCATCGGGTCCTTATACACAGCGGAATGGGAACCTAAGCAGAAAGAAGAGCTTGTTGTCAAAGACTGGATGAAAATGAGATGACACAATGGGCATAACTTCATCCCCAGATGCTCCATGTTTTCATAATAATAATAATAATAATAATAATAATAATAATAGACCTTTGTGGTGTTTGGGTGGACAAGGGATCAAGCAGGTGGCTGGGCTACAGCAATTGTAAGCCTAGATCAGTGTGGGTTTTGCTACAAAGTGTGCAAAACAAATGGCCCAGGGACACATAGTTTTTAAAAAATGGAAAGAACAATGACATGACTTGAAATCTCACAAGACATGCAAAAACTCCTTGCACCAACCTGATACACTCAGCCGGGCTCCCCTGCTCAACTTCACCCCAGCTGTGTTGGTAGCCATGCAATGGAAGATTCCAGCATCCTCCGCTCGGAGTCCGGTTATCTGCAAGACTCCCTTTGGCAGCAGCGTGTACCTGAAAGAACACAATGGACCTTTGGTTATGGGATGGCCGTGTGTGCCAGCAATGAGGCTCTTCACAAAAGAAGCAGTAAGTGATGTTCATGGGGAAATAATCACTGCAAAAAGCATATTTGAATATTTTATATGTACACAGTATGTGTGTATGTATGTGTATGTGTGTGTGTGTGTGTGTGTGTGTGTGTGTGTATATATATATATATATAGAAAGAGAGAGAGAAAGAGAGCCTCCCATGGCGCAGTGGGTTAAATCACTGAGCTCCTGAGCTTGTTGACAGAAAGGTCACAGGTTAGGGGAGCAGCGTGAGCTTCCGCTGTCAGCCCCAGCTTCTGCCAACCTAGCAGTTCGAAAACATGCAAATGTGAGTAGATCAATAGGTATCGCTCTGGTGGGAAGGTAACGGCGCTCCATGCAGTCATGCCAGCTACATGACCTTGGAGGTGTCTATGGATAACGCTGACTCTTTGGCTTAGAAATGGAGATGAGCACCACATCCCAGAGTCAGACACAACTGGACTTAATATCAGGGGAAAACTTTTACCTTTACACACGCACACACACACATGGAATTCACCTATGGAATTCACTCCCCGGGGAAATTAGATCAGCAACATCCCTCCTTTCCTTTATAAGGAAATTAAAAACATGGATTTGGGACCAGGCGTTTGGGCAATCTGGCAGATAAATAAAGGACTACGACGACTGATAGGAATAGACTATGTGGAATGAAGTATGGACCATGAGTTGGCGAACGCTGAGCATGAGATTGGTTATTAATTGTGATATATATTGATTGTTTTAATTGTTATAACTGTTTAACTGCTGTTTTTATACGTTTTGTATTATGGTGTAGGCATCGAATTGTGCCTGTTTGTAAGCCGCCCTGAGTCCCCCCTCGGGGGTTGAGAAGGGCGGGGTAGAAGTACACGAAATAAATAAATAAATAAATAAATAATATTCATGTCAGGAGCAACTTGAGAAACTGCAAGTCACTTCTGATGTGAGAGAATTGGCTATCTGCAAGGATGTTGCCCAGGCGATGTCTGGATGTTTTGATGTTTTCTATCATCCTTGTGGGAGGCTTCTCTCATGTCATAGAATCATAGAGTTGGAAGGGACCTCATGGGCCATCCAGTCCAACCCCCTGCCAAGAAGCAGGAATATTGCATTCAAAGCACCCCTGACAGATGGCCATCTAGCCTCTGTATAAAAGCCTCCAAAGAAGGAGCCTCCACCACACTCCGGAGCAGAGAGTTCCACTGCTGAACAGCTCTCACAGTCAGAAGTTCTTCCTAATGTTCAGATGGAATCTCCTTTCTTGTAGTTTGAAGCCATTGATCCATGTCCTAGTCTCTAGGGAAGCAGAAAACAAGCTTGCTCCCTCATCCCTGTGGGAGTCCCTGCATGGGGAGCTGGAACTGACAGGAGCTTATCCGTACTCTCTCCCCATTTAAACCTGTGACCTGTCGGTCTTCTGTACTTCCTGCACAAGGGTTTAACCCATTGCATCACCAGGGTCTCCTATATAATATAATAATAAATTGATTACCGCATTTCCCTTTGGCTCGAGGCAGGATATAATATCATGAAGAGCTGAAACACTATTCGAAGACATGTTGCAAGATAAACAGAGTTGAAATGCAAGTTGAAATCACTAATGAAATGCAGATCAACATTCACAACTTAAAACTAATTGAAAACTGCACAGTTTTGGAACTCGATTTGCAATTTGAGGTGAATAATATTTCCTGTACAGAAAAGGTAATCTCCTGCTCTAAATAGGCTTTTTTTCTGCAAACAAACAAATAAAACTCACATGCAAATTTTGTGCAGAATGATGTCATGGCAGAGCTTCCTAATACTTGACAAACACGGGCCTTTGAAGCCATTTTCTGACTATTTTCTAATATGTTTTCCACCACTCGTAATGGGGTATATGTTTGTGGGTTAGTAGAGGCAGTTTTTCATGATCTTTAGACTTAGGAAGTTCATCCCATCCAGGACTCTGTTGCTTCAGCTGGTTAATCCAAGGTAAGAAATGGCTTCCGGAGCTCTCCATGGTGCTGAATTTTGGGCACAGGATTCAGCACCATGGATAGCATTAACAAATCCCAGAATGGCTTCAATAAATGTAAGTAATGGACCCACCAGCAAGAGAATGACCCCAGGCAAAGACAAGCTTCTATTACATTGGGTTGTTGTGAGTTTTTCAGGCTGTATGGCCATGTTCCAGTAGCATTCTCTCCTGACGTTTCACCTGCATCTGTGACAAGCATCCTCAGAGTTTTGTTCAGAGGTCTGTTGGAAATGAAGCAAGTTGAGTATATATATACCTGTGGAATGATGTCCAGGATGGGAGAAAGATACTCATCTGTTTGAAGCAAGTGTGAATATTGCAATTAGCAAGCTTGATTAGCACTGAGTAGGCCTGTAGCTGCAAAGTCAACCAGTGAGGGTATCTGCATAGAAGTAGCCTGGCTGTTGTTGCCTGGAGGCATCCCCTGTTTTGGAGGTGTTAACAGGCACTTGATTGTTTGCTGTCTGAAATTCCCATTTCTGAGTGGTGTTCTTTATTTACTGCCTTGAGTCGGATGTCTTGATTTTGTTTCTTTTCATAGTTTCTTCCTTTCTGTTGTCCACATTTTTGTGAATTTCACTAGCTTATCTGTATAGCATGACAAGATGGTTCTCTGAGCGGTCCAACATTTCTGTGTTCTCAAATAATATTCTGTGTCTAGGTTGATTCTTTGTAAATGTATGGGCTCAGGAGAATGAAAGCAAGGGTATAGAAAGGGCTACATGTAACCTATGGTGTCTAGATCCAGGGAAGTCATGCTCCCCCTCTAATCTGCCTTGGTTAGACCACACTTGGAATATTGTGTCCAATTCTGGGCACCACAATTGAAGGGAGATATTGACAAGCTGGAATGTGTCCAGAGGAGGGTGACTAAAATGATCAAGGGTCTGGAGAACAAGCCCTATGAGGGGCGGCTTAAAGAGCTGGGCATGTTTAGCCTGAAGAAGAGAAGGCTGAGAGGAGCCATGATAGCCATGTATAAATACGTGAGAGGAAGTCATAGGGAGGAGGGAGTGACCTTGTTTTCTGCTGCCCTGGAGACTAGGACGCAATGGAACAATGGCTTCAAACTACAAGAAAGGAGATTTCATGATCTGAACATTAGGAAGAACTTCCTGACTGTGAGAGCCATTCAACAGTGGAACTCTCTGCCCCAGAATGTGATGGAGGCTCATTCTTTGGAAGCTTTTAAACGGAGACTGAATGGCCATCTGTCAGGGCTGCTTTGAATGCAATTTTCCTGCTTCTTGGCAGGGGGTTGGACTGGATGGCCCATGAGGTCTCTTCCAACTCTATGATTCTATGGAGTCCCGTTTTGTGGAACCCAACAAACTTCTGAGACCTCTTCCAGCTGTCAGGACACTCTACAAGTTGTTTTGTCATCCCAAAAGAATAAAAATACTTTAATAATCTGGGATGAGTCTTTGCATCCATTCTGAGCAATGGGGAGCCTCAATGATCAGCCTTATGGCACTGCTGAGCATAGTCTTCCCTAGGGATATAGAGATCAAAAATTGCACACAAAGAGAAGCAAACCTTCCTAATGCCTCAGAGATGCCTTCCTTACCTGTCATGATCTGTATTTATGGGCAGGTGGTTCTTTTGCCACGTGATCACCGGTTCCGGCAAGCCGTGGATTTGGCACTGGAATCTGGCAACACCACCTTCCTCCACCACGGCACTCTGGGGGTGAATGTGGAAATCAGACATCGCTGGAGAGAGAAAGGAAGAGAAGAAAGGATGAGATTGGATAGAAAGCCATGGACAAACTTGGGCCCTCCAAGTGTTTTGGACTTCAACTCCCACAATCCTTAACAGCCTCAGGCCCCTTCCTTTTCCCCCTGAGCCTCAATCCTATTGTTAGCCTGAACTGTGGAAGGCCCTTTGAAATCCAGTGGTTCATATACGCAACAAGGCTACTTTAGTAGGGTTTCCTTCCAGGTGATATAGTAAAACTTTAAACTATTTATTGCAAGCAGCGCAGAGATCTCACAAAGCAAGGGAGGACATAAAGGGTTGAATCCCTATTATTTTTAATATTATACAGTACAATGGACTCGAACAGACAAAGGAACACCCTCCCAGGGCAAGCTCTTGACTAATTCATGACCGATACCAAAACTGCTTGGCTCTTTTTTGGGGGGTTCCTTCCTCGCCAAAAGCCTGCTGGCTCCATATTAAAGACCGCATACACACACCCTCCATCAAAGATAATAAATGCCTGTCTCTTTAAGGGAAAGAACCTCGGACAACGTGTCAGGGAAGATCCATCACTGGGTCCCCAGGCTCCCATCTTTGGCTCCGACAGATGGGAGCCTTCCTCCTCCTCCTCTTCTTCTCCTTCATCCATTAAACATGGGCCACGTCCCTCGCCTTGCGTTGCATTCGCTTGTCATAAGCGTCAATTCACCAAACAGAGAGAGAAAGGCCTTTGGAAGCACAGCCCACCGATGGGGCTTTTAGCAGGTCTGCTGTTGTCCCCTTTCCTCCTCCCTCTTAAACCACAAATCTGGCTTAAACGGGAAGTTAATGTAATCAGGGTGCGGGTTTTCTTATTAAATTATGTAAGCTCCCCTCGAGCGCTAATTGCATTTTATTGTGCGCTTTGGATAAGTGCTCTGAAACGGCAGCCAATTGGCGGAGAATACACTGATTTTATTAGCATTCATTGTTATGTGGTCAGGAGGCCAGGCGTCAATATTGTTATAGTTCAAACCATTATCAAATATGATGATGGAAATGATGAGCTAAAGTTTGTTTGCTTCTTTATTTACTAACCTTTCATATAAGGGGCTGCTTATTATTATTATTATTATTATTATTATTATTATTATTATTATTACTACTACTACTGCTATTATTATCATCATCATTATGAATACTAATATTATTATAATTATTAATACTACCATTATTATCATACTCATTATTTGTATCCTGCTTTATCTCTCTTAAAAACAGACCCAGAGCAGCTAATAATAAAAAAACAATGCAACATACAGTTTCAAAACTAGAAAGCATACACATATGTATTTATTTACTATATTTGTATACCACCCTTCTCAGCCCTCGGGCTGTATATTTGTATACTGCCCTTCTCAGCCCTCTATTAGTTAAATAGAATTAACTAACTGTTTTACTATTTTTTTCGTATGGTGGGGTGTTTATTATTATTATTATTATTATTATTATTATTATTATTACATCAATGTTTAACATTTACACAAATGATTAGCCACTGCCAGAAGGGACAGAGAGTTTCATCTATGCCGACGATCATGCCATCACCGCTCAAGAAGCAAGCTTTGAAATGGTTGAACAGAAGCTCTCCGAAGCTTTATATGCACTTGCTGCCTATTATAGGGAAAACTAGCTGATTCCTAATCCATCTAAAACACCGATGTGTGCTTTCCGTCTTAAGAACAGACAAGCATCTCAAGCTTTGAGGATGATCTGGGAAGGAATCCCACTGGAGCATTGCAGCACACCCAAATACCTAGGAGTCACTCTAGACCATGTTCTGACTTGCAAGAAGCAAGCAAAAAGTGAGCATGAGAAGTAATATCATACAAAAGCTGACAGACACAACCTGGGGATCACAACCAGACACAGTGAAGGCATCTGCCCTTGCGCTTTGCTACTCTGCTGCTGAGTATGCATGCCCAACGTGGAACACATCTCACCACGTTAAAACAGTGGATGTGGCTCTTAATGAGACATGCCACATTATCACAGGATGCCTACACACAACACCACTGGAGAAATTATATTGTTCATGGTTCTTCAGACTGTTGGGGGGCCGAACTATAGTTTGGGGAAAAATGAACTGATTCCTATACACACTGCACATATCTTATCTGCAATGCAAAAACAAACAAACAAACAAACCAAAACAAAACAAAACAATGAAAGACAAAACAATATTTAAAATTAAGAACAATTTTCACCAACATAACTTACCCATCTTTCAATGGGAAGTGTGGGCCTACTTTTGAATGATGAAATCGTCAAGTTAATTAGGGTTGTTGTTGTGTGCCTTCAAGTCATTTCAGACTTAGGCCAAACCTAAGTCTAAAGTTTAGGGCAGGGGCTGGGTAAATGCCTTTGGAGGGCCGCATCTGTCCCATGTGCCTTACTTTGGGGACCCCTGGTTTAGCCGATATTGCACCCCCTGACATCCGCTGGGAGGTAGCAACCAATAATGAAAGAACCAAGACCGTGACATCTTTGGCTCATCCTCTGTTTGGATATCAGCCAGCATGCCAATGCCTTAAATCAAGAAATAGCTAAGATCTCCAGAGATACTCACAGGTACACCTCAGCAAGCAAGAGTCCAAAAGTGGCATGGTAAAATCTCAATCCATGGATGATACTGGATGAGAAACTCCCCCATGGACATACAGAACACTGGACAACTTGGAAGGTGCTGAACAAACTGTGCTCTGGCACCACGAGATGCAGAGCCAACCTTAATAAATGGGGCTACAAAGTGGAGAAGAACAAACCACAGAGCACTTACTACAATGCAACCTGAGCCCTGCTACATGCACAATGGAGGACCTTCTTACAGAGACACCAGAGGCACTCCAAGTGGCCCATCTTCTCATCAAAGGACATTTAGAATAATGCCAAGTTTTTACCTTTGTGGTTTTTCTATACGTTAAAACTGTATTCTCAGTTCACTTCTGGCATGATAAATAAATAAGAGAAAACTCAGAAAGGAGACTACAAAGCCATTATCTGCAATAGAGGTTCTCTATTGCTCTCTAACCAAAGGCAGCATTTGCCAACAGAAACAGCCCTAGGAAAAGACCACCATCATATCATCTCTTGCAGGTAAAATAGCAGCCATAACCTCTCCTCTTAAAGACACCGGTATTAATGTTTACCATGAATAAAACATGGCCAGGGCATCAATAATTCAACGACGAGGATGTTAAGTAAAAGGCGGCTGTACAATGACCCTATAAAGCCGCCGCGGACCTCGGCAAAGCAGCTGGGTTTTATGGCAACCATTAAAAATGCATGCCCGCCGTGTTACCAAATGCTGCTTTTCTTAGACATAGATATACCCAAGCTTTCATACAATTTATTTATAGGTGCAAAAGGGTCAAAAACATGGTAAAGAGGACATTCAGTGATCTGGTGCTTGGGTTTGAAAGGCTAGGTTCTTGCAACGACGACGACGACGACGACGACGACAACAACAACAACAACAACAACAAGAAAGAAGTTTGGAAAACTTTTGGTCCAAAATAAACAGTTGTGGTCAGTTTTCCATATCCACAAATTAAAAACCACAGCTTGGAAATATTTTTTAAAATAGAAATATAGAGCAGTGTTTCTCAACCTTCACAATGTCACGCTCCTTAATACAGTTCCTCATGTTGTGGTGACCCCCCAACCACAACATTATTTTCATTGCTACTTCATGACTGTCAATTTTGCTACTGTTATGAATCATAATGTAAATATCTGATATGTAGGATATATTTTCATTCACTGGATGAAATTTGGCACAAATACCCGATACGCCCAAATTTGAATACTGGCGGGTTTTATGGGAGGGATTGATTTTGTCATTTGGGAGTTGTAGTTGCTGGGATTTATAGTTCACCTACAATCAAAGAGCATTTGAACTCTACCAATGATCGAATTGAACCAAACATGGCACACAGAACTCCCCAGACCAACAAAAAATACTGAAAGGGTTTGGTGGGCGTTGACCTTGAGTTTTGGAGTTGCAGTTCACCTACATCCAGAGAGAATTGTGGACTCAAAAATGATGAATCTGGACCAAACTTGCCATGAATACTCAATATACCCAAATGTGAACACTGGTGGAGTTTGGGGAAAATAGACCTTGACATTTGGATTTGTAGGTGCTGGATTTATAGTTCACCTACAAACACAGAAGCGTTCCTCAACCCCACCCAACGACATAAATTTGGGTGCCCAAATTTTTCCCACAGAGAAACCCCCATGACCTAATAAAAATACGCCTTTTTTTTGGTGAATAGGCTTTTAGCGTACCCCTCTGGCCACATACTCCCCCCCAGGGGGTTAACCGAGCCCCATTTTGAAAAGAGAAATTCCCTTGAATTATAGAAGGTGTTTCTTGGAATCTTAAACAGGTTGTTGTTGGACTCAATTACCATTCATCTCCATCAAATTTCCCGTGTTGTTACATCATAGAGAGGATTGTTTGGAGTATTTTTTAGAAAACTGATAAATCCACTTTGCCATAGGACCCCAGGGGCGGCTCAACCCATTACGCAAAGTAAGCATTTGCAGTATAGTTGATTTTGCCCAGAGGCGCTCTTGAGGGGAAATAGACCTTGACATATGCGAGTTGTAGTTACTGGGATTTCTAGTTCACCTACAATCAAAGAGCATTCTGAACTCCACCAATGATGGAATTGAACCAAATATGGCACACAGAACTCCCACGATGAACAGAAAAAATATATATTTTGGGGGCATTGACCTTGAGTTTTGGAATTGTAGTTCACCTACATCCAGAGAGCACTGTGGACTCAATGATGGATCTGGACCAAACTTGGCACAAATACTCAATATGTCCAAATGTTAACACTGGTGGAGTTTGGGGAAAATAGACCTTGACATTTGGAAGTTTGTAGTTGCTGGGATTTATAGTTCACCTACAATCAAAGAGCATTCTGAACCCCAAAAGTGATAGAATTGGGCCAAACTTCCCACGCAGAACCCCCATGACCAAAAAATACTGTGTTTTCTGGTGGTCTTTGTGAACCCCTCTGACACCCCCTTGACACCCCCCAGGGGTCCCGACCCCCAGGTTGAGAAATGCTTGATAAGATGGGTTTTTTCTGGATCTGAGCATTTTTTTTGGTAAAGCTATTACCATTCATCTCCTCAATTTCCCCTGATGGTTTTTCCTCGTATAGAGAATGTGGGAAGTATTTATAAAACTATAAAATCCTGGGAGTTGTAGGGCCCTTCCCAATCCCAGGGGCGGCTCAACCCATTACGCAAAGTAAGCATTTGCAGTATAGTTGATTATGCCCAGTGGCACTCTTGAGGGGCTCTTGGGGGAAAATAGACCTTAACACATATGCGAGTTGTAGTTACTGGGATGTATAGTTCACTTACAATCAAAAGAGCATTCTGAACTCCACCAATGATGGAATTGAACCAAATATGGCACACAGAACTCCCACGACGAACAGAAAATATAAATCAGTGATTGGTTGGGGGGGAGGCACCAAAATACTGTTTGCTTACCATTGAAAATTACCTAGGGCCACCTCTGCATAGGACAAAGTCTAGCTCGCGTTAGCTTAGCTCTTCTTGTTCTATTGCAGAACTCATTGACGATTTTCTGCCCTTTTAAAATAATAATAACTATATGATTCTCTGAAATTGGGAGATAAAAGAGAGATGGGAGCAGAGAAAGCGCACTGGAGTAGAGAAAGTTCTGCGCTTTTTTTGTCTTTCTGCTTCTTTGTCCATCCTAACGGTTTTACAGGGCTTTAAAAGCATCGACACAAAAAGAAAGGACCTTGTCTCTCCTTTTAAGAAGGCCCTTCCTTGCCCCTCTCCTCTGCAATAAAAAAGGAAAAGGCTCTTTCCCCGCAGAACAACTGGAGGCTGCCTTTCCGTGTCTAATGGGACTATTGTCCAAAGTGGCCACCGACTGGCCCCCAAGTCTGGCTCTGAATGCACGCTTCTTTAAGCCCGGCCAAGTGTGAACGGCAGCTCCTCCCATTTGCTCTGCTGCTCCGTTGGAGGAGAAACCAACATTTGGAGACAACAGCTGGCTTCAAAAATAATACAACGGCTGCAAATGCTAAGTGGCCTGTTTGGTTTCCCATCCATTGGCCTTCCATAGTCCTTTGTTCTAGAAATGCATACCTTTCAACTCTCCAAACCTTAAGATAAGATAAGATAAGATAGATAAGATAAGATAAGATAAGATAAGATAAGATAAGATAAGATAAGATAAGATAAGATAAGATAAGATAAGATAAGATACAGGTGGCATCAACAATAGACAGAAGATAGACAGAGAATCATAGAATCATAGAGTTGGTAGAGACCTCATGGGCCATCCAGTCCAACCCCCTGCCAAGAAGCAGGAATATTGCATTCAAATCACCCCTGACAGATGGCCATCCAGCCTCTGTTTAAAAGCCTCCAAAGAAGGAGCCTCCACCACACTCCGGGGCAGAGAGGAAGATTGGCAGCATCAGCTACTGGAAGAAAGAAGAGAGATGGGTGGATGGATGGATGGATGGATAGATAGATAGATAGATAGATAGATAGATAGATAGATAGATAGATAGATAGATAGATAGATAGATAGATAAGATAGGCAGCATCAACAACTGATAGAAAGTTGAGAGATGGATGGATGGATGGATGGATGGATGGATGGATGGATAGATAGATAGATAGATAGATAGATAGATAGATAGATAGATAGATAGATAGGATACAGGTGACATCAACTATAGACAGAAGATATTCAGAGAAGATTAGCAGCATCAACAACCAGTACTGGGAGAAAGAAGAGAGATGGATGGATGGATGGATGGATGGATGGATGGATGGATGGATGGATGGATAGAGAAGATAGGCAGCATCAACAACTGATAGAAAGAAGAGAGATGAACGGATGAAGAGATGGATAGATAAGAGACAGGTAGCATCAACAGTAGATAGGTGTGTGTGTGAAAGAGAGAAAGAGAGATTTATTATTTATTTATTTATTTATTTAAAAGTTTTGTATACCGACCTTCTCACCTCTCTTGAGGGACTCAGACCGGTTTCCAACCATAATATCACATACAATCAATAAAACATCATAATACATATTACAGTAAAACATTAAAACAGCAATTACAATCAATAACTATAATGGTCAGTCGTCACACTAAAATCATTGCTCATCATCCTCCATCCATATCTCAGGGTGTTGGCTCACTCGTCGAATGCCTGTCTCCATAAGCAAGTCTTCACCTGTTTCCTAAATGTCAGGATAGAAGGGGCGGTTCTGATCTCCAGTGGGAGAGAGTTCCAGAGTTGAGGGGCCACCACCAAGAAGGCCCTGTCCCTTGTCCCCACCAGACGCGCTTGCGAGGCCGGTGGGACCGAGACCAGGGCCTCTCCAGATGATCTTAATACCTTGGGAAGTCAGACTTCCCAAGGTACGGGCGCAGCTGGCGCACAAGTTTTAATTGTGCGAAAGCTCCCCTGACCACCGCCGAAACCTGGGGCTCCAGGCTCAGCGATGAATCTAGAAGAACTCCCAAACTGATAAACAGTTAGATAGAACTAATTAACTACTCCTGCACAAAGCACTTTTCCAATAATAGCCCATGCTTTTGGGGCACATGTTTTCATCAGCATTCTCTCAATTGGCAAACTAAGTCCCTTCTCCTCTGGTTTCTTGTCTCCAGAGACTCAATGCAGTCCCTGCTTTCAGAGATAACACATAAATGCTTTCTGTTCTGCAAGGAGTTTACCCTTTTGTTCTTTGGTCGCCAAAGGAAGGTGACACACGAATGAACGACTGCCCATCTAACTTCACACAGTCCGCCTTTAACGCCTTTAACGTCTTCATCCCGGCTCATTAATTATACCAAGGGAAGCTCTTCCCGAATGGAAGGGGTGATTTATCGAAGGTTTGGGCAAGGTGCCATTTCCATTGGAGAGGCAGCCAATCGCATTGGCGGAGTTAATTACCCCCGTCTTCCATGACAGGCACAGACATCACCTTTTTTTGCTTGGTTTCGCTGCTGGAAGGGCCAAGACTTGGCTTGATCTATCTCCAAGCGCTGGTTGCTGCCAGATTTTCAGGGGTCACAGAATCACAGCTCGAAATCCACAAGAATAAGGGTGAGATTGCAAGGTTGGGCCTTTTAAAAGCCATTCAGGTTGAGGAATGTCCAGTGCATTTGGTCGTTCCACCGTGCTATTGATGATCATGCCTTTCTGAATGTCACTGAGTAACAAAAGGTTCGAATATTATGAAAGAGAGAGATTTTCCACTTTCTCTGCACCAGATTGTTGTTGTTGTTGTGATATTGTTGTTGTTGTGATACCATTTCCAACATGATCATAGAATCATAGAGTTGGAAGAGACCTCATGGACCTTCCAGTCCAACCCCCTACCAAGAAGCAGGAAAATTGCATTCAAAGCACTCCCGACAGATGGCCATCCAGCCTCTGTTTAAAAGCTTCTAAAGAAGGAGCTTCCACCACACTCCAAGGCAGAGAGTTCCACTGCTGAACAGCTCTCACAGTCAGGAAGTTCTTCCTAATGTTCAGATGGAATCTCCTTCCTTGTAGTTTGAAGCCATTGTTTCATTACGTCCTAGTCTCCAGGGCAGCAGAAAACAAGCTTGCTCCCTTCTACCTATGACTTCCTCTCACATATTTATACATGGCTATCATGTCTCCTCTCAGCCTTCTCTTCTTCAGGCTAAATATGCCCAGCTCTTTAAGCTTGTTCTCCAGACCTTTGATCATTTTAGTCGCCCTCCTCATGACACATTCCAGCTTGTTAATATCTCTCTTCAATTGTGGTGCCCAGAATTGGACACAATATTCCAGGTGTGGTCTAACCAATCATGAACCCATCATGGGGTCTTCTTGGCAAGATTTGTTCAGGGAGGATTGTTTGTATCTCCCTTTGAATGTCTCTTTTGATATTTTTGTCACTTCTGATACAGCCATACCTCCATTTCATTGAACCCTAGAATGTATAGTTTCATAATTACTCTTCAGGGGAAGTCTAGTGTCACACCAAACTACAAACTACAAATCTACAAACTACAAATCTACAAACTACAAATCTACAAACTACAAATCTACAAACTACAAATTCCACAGTCATGAAGGCTGTGACGAAGGACTACATATGTACAACACAAAAAGGAAGTTGAATCTTTGGTTTATTTTATTCAAGTACTTCCATCTCATCCTTTTAATGTGGGATCCCTGAGCGGCAGACAATATAAACCACAATAAACACTTCCAGGTTCAAAACATCAAGATTTTAAACCTACAGACATCACATGCAACTCCTGGAACAATTCCATCAGCCCTGCCTCCAGAAAATCCTGCAAATCTCTTGGGAAGACAGGCGGACAAACGTCAGCGTGCTGGAAGAAGCAGAGACCACCAGCATTGAAGCGATAGTTCTCCGCCATCAACTCCGCTGGACCGACCACGTTGTCCACATGCCCGACCACCGTCTCCCAAAGCAGTTGCTCTACTCCAAACTCCAGAATGGAAAACAGAATATTGGTGGACAGGAAAAGAGATTTAAAGATGGGCTCAAAGCCAACCTTAAAATCTCTGGCATAAACACTGAGAGAGAACTGGGAGAACTGAGAGAGAACTGGTCCTTGAGCACTCCAGCAGTGCTGCAGAATTTGAAGAGGCACAAATGGAGGGCGAAAGAGAGAAACATGCCAAGAGGAAGGCGTGTCAAGCCAACGCCGACCGAGACCGCCTTCCACCTGGAAACCAATGCCCTCACTGCTGGAGAAGATGCAGATCAAGAATAGGGCTCCACAGTCACCTACGGACCCACCACAACACTGATCCTGGAAGACTATCCTACTCTGCCAATGAGGGATCGCCTAAGTAAGTAAGTAAGATGCCATCACCATCGTAAAATATTCAACAGATACATTAGAAACATTAAAACAGTTAATTAAAAAAATCAATTGATTAAACACGCTAGTTAAAACCAAATCCAAGTCTGGGTCAAGTCATTGTTACAACTTGCCTAAGTCTTCTTTCCACTTGCTGCTATTCACTGGTCGAATGCCTGGTCCCATAGCCAAGTCTTAAGTTTCCTTCTAAAAGACAGGAGAGAGGTGGCCAGTTCCTGGGGAGAGAGTTTCACAGACGGGAGTCACTGCTGAGAAGGCCATGTCCCTCGTCCCCACCAATTGCATTTGCAATGGTGGTGGGATCGAGAGCAGGGCCTCTCCAGATGATCTCAAACTTTGTGATGGTTTGTAACAGGAGATACATTCAGACAGGTAGTCTGGGCCAGAACCATTTACAGGTTTAAAGTTTAAAACCAGCACTTTGAATTGTGCTCAGAAGCCAATCGGCAGCCAGTGGAGCTGGAAAAACAGAGGGGTTGTATGCTTCCTGTACGCCGCTCCGGTGAGCAACCTGGCTGCTGACTGTTGAACTAATTGAAGCTTCTGGGCAGTCTTCAGAGGCAGCCCCATGTAGAGTGCACTGCAGTAGTCTATTTGGGATGTAACCATGGCCAAATCAGACATGCAAGTGCAGAGAAGAGCAAACCACAGACCACTTATTACAATGTAGTCTAAGCCCTGCCACATCCACAATGGAGGACCTTCTTACAGCCACACCAGAGGCACTCCAAGTGGCCAGCTTCTAGTCAAAGAAAATTTAGCATAATGCCAAGTTTTTAACTTTGTGGTTTTTTATACATTATAACTGTATGCTCAATTTGCTCCTGACATGATAAATAAATAATTAGCCTGCAGAATAATTCTTCTTCTTGCTAATCGTATTGAAACATAGGCAGGGATCTTGTGCCTTCTTTAAACGCCATGTGCCAGTCCTACCTCACAGCAAAAATAGGAACGTCCGCTCTTGTAATGTGTCTGGCAAAGGCTCAGAAAAAGGAAGAGGGAAAAATAATAGCATGTTGAGTCAGCTGTTTCTTGAATATGCAGCCAACCTCTGGAAATGGGTCACGTGACTGCTGCCGCGCGGGGCCAACCTCCCCGTTCTATTTATTCCCCGGGAAAAGCCCTCTGGGCTGAAAATAGCTTCTCACTGGAAGTTCCCTCTTCCGCCGCCACCGGCTCCACCACATCAGCAGCAGCAGCCGGCGTATGCTTCCCTTGGCAGCAGGCCAGAGTCTGGTTGCCTCAGCGAGGAAGTTCACAGCACATGATGTGTGCACCATGCAGGCTTTGATGCTTTTGCCCCTCTGGACAGCACTTTCCATGAAATGCATCTTCCGAAATCAAAAAGCAGGTGTGCTGCAAAGCGTTGGGTCCTCTCTTTGGTGTACCATTGGTAGCTTGAACATCCGTTATTCAGAATTCCAAAATACAAAATACTCCAAAATCTAAAACTGCCCTCATTGGGTGCATCTAGGGATGTGTCCACACACCGTAGAATTAATACCAATTTAACTGCCATGGCTCAACTCCCAGTAATATGGCGTTCTGAGTTATACTTTGACTAAGTCTTGACCCTTCTCTGCCAAAGATTGCCAAATAAAATTCCCAGGATTCCATTGCAGTTAAGGTCAAAGTAAAGGCTTTGCCTTGACATTAAGTCTAGTTGTGTCCGACTCCGTGGAATGGTGCCCATCTCCATTTCTAAGCCGAAGAGCAGGTGTTGTCCGTAGACACCTCATACTTGCATGTTTTCACACTGATAAGGTGGCAAATGCTGGGGCTAAGACAAGGAGCTCACCCCACTTTCCAGATTTGAACCACTGACCTTTCAATCAGCAAGTTCAGCAACTCAGCAGTTTAACCCACTGCACCACTGAGGGCTCCAGGTAAAACTGGTGCCAAATTGCATTCATTTGATACTGTAGGTACATCTTTTTGATTCTGATACCTTTCTTCTTGGATGACATCAGAACTAACTCAAACTTTAGTTACTGTATGTACATAAAATAATCATGGGCCTTATGTCAAATTGCTTTCAGTCAATAATAATAATAATAATAATAACCCATCAAAGCCAGAATTGAAAAGTTGACAACAGATCCCAAATGTAAACTTTGCAAAGAAGCAGATGAAACAATAGATCACATCCTGAGCTGCTGCAAGAAGATCGCGCAGACAGACTACAAGCAGAGGTATAACACCATTGCTCAGATGATTCATTGGAACTTGTGCCACAAATGCCATCTGCCTGTGACAAAGAACTGGTGGGATCACAAGCCAGAAAAAGTTACAGATAATGAACACGGCAAACTCCTCTGGGACTTCCGGATTCAGACAGACACTTTTGGAGCATAATACTCCTGACCGCACAATCGTGTTAAAAAACAAAGTATGGATCGTCAATGTCACAATCCCAGGTGACAGCAGGGTTGTAGAGAAACAACTGGAAAAGCTGACATGATATGAGGATTTAAAAATCGAACTGCAAAGACTCTGGCACAAACCAGTAAAGGTGGTCCCAGTGGTGATCAGCACACTGGGTGCAGTGCCTAAAGACCTTGGCCTGCACTTAAACACAATTGGCGCTGACAAAATTACCATCTGCCAGCTGCAAAAGGCTACCTTACTTAGATCTGCACACATTATTCGCCAATACATCACTCAGTCTTAGACACTTGGGAAGTGTCTGACGTGTGATCCAATTCAATAGCCAGCAGAGAGTGTGCTGTGGACTCATCTTGTTGTGTTTCAAATAATAATAATAATCTTTATTTATACCCTGCCACCATCTCCCCAGACGGGACTGAGAGCAGCTTACATGAGGCCAAGCCCGGTGATACATTACAGCAAAATAAAATACAGAACAACAAAAATAACATCACAATAAAAAAATTAGTAAAATAAACAGTGCAAAATAACATAATGGAAAATCAAACACAGTGAGCGGGCCAAATGCATGACATAAAATGATAAAACTCTGGATGAGATAGCAATGAAAAAGGTATATTTGAAGGGGGAAGGAGCTCGTAGGGGACGAAACAGTGGAGTTAAGCCTTCAATAAGGTGGGGGAGTGCAATATGAGGACAACACTGTGGGTGAAACAACAGGAATATATGTGTAAAAAGGGCCTATTAAGCAAATTTCGCGTTTAGATTTGGGACCCAGCTCCAAGATGTTTCCTTACACATGTATATGTACACATTGGGGGTCCTAGAAACTCTTAGAGGGGTGTACTTTCTAGAAATGCCGAGGTCCTCCATCATGACCAGTGTGACCATGGCATCACACTGGAGGACTGAGAGATTCCAAACCCACCAATGTGGTGAGCCAGCTGCACCTTGACTATATTTGGGCCTGAAGAATAGACTCACACTGGACGTCCTTTGGGGAGGCGGGATATATATATATATATATATATATATATATATATATATATATATATATATTAGAGCGTGGGTAACTGAAACTGTGTATATCAAGTCCATGGATGAATGGGTCATAGCATAATTGCAATGTGTCAAAAACATGTATGGTGTTCTTGGTGAGAAAGCTACCTCCGTTCCTTACAAGTTGGGTTTTCCGGGGGAGGGCAAATCGCGAAGGATGATGGCTGGCAAGGAATGAAGGCATTCCGCTGTGGGAATCGGACAATAGCGCAGGGAGCGAAGAGAAGACGCAGGAGGGGGCTGCTCATCCAGCCTTCATAATGAGGCACAAGGCTCCATCAACACCAGGCAAGCCTGTGCAAACTTCGCAGTCCACCATCTGGCCGGCCAGCTAATGCACGTCCGCGGCTATTCAGCTGGCAAAGGAGGCCGCTGGGGAAATCACAACTAGCTCAGATCACGGCTTGGAGCCATATCTATATTAATGCAGATGGAACCAATGCAGATGGATCGCTGCTCGGAGCAGCCGGTTTGAGTGACCCAATGGAGGAGAGGTGTCTGAGTGAGAGAAAGATCAAGGGAGAGGAGAGAAGGGAGCCCGCATAGCACTCACAACATTGTGCTAATAGTATTACATAACAAAATTTGAAAAATTCTCTGTTCCTGGTTTGAAAGTGTTATTTCCTGTTTAACACCTCTCAACAAAAGATTTTCCCAGGCTCAGCCAGGCCTTCAAATGCTAATGAAAGTGGTCAGTTGAAACATTCACACCTAGCTCCAGCAGGGAAGACCTCTTTGCCCCACCCCAGCCATTCCACAGATATATAAACCCATTGTCCTAATTCCAACAGACCTCACTACCTCTGAGGATGCTTGCCATAGATGCAGGTGAAACGTCAAGAGAAATGCCTCTAGAATATGGCCCTATAGCCCGAAAAAACCCACAAGAACCTAGTGATTCCAACCATGAAAGCCTTCGGCAATACATTTTCCTGTTTAATTTTGCAATGCTTAGTTTGAAAAGATTTGTTCTACTCCAGAAACTTTATTATTTTTGATTTTTTTCAGTTTTTAATTGAAAACAGAATAGCATATTTGAAAATATGCTTTAAAAATGGGAGAATCAAAGGCAGTTTTTCCTCAAGTAATAGTCGCAACCCTCTTTTGTCAATTGAAAAAGTGG
The DNA here is from genome assembly GCF_025583915.1 of Anolis sagrei ordinatus. NCBI lineage: Eukaryota > Metazoa > Chordata > Lepidosauria > Squamata > Anolidae > Anolis > Anolis sagrei. The sequence goes on along the minus strand of NW_026844367.1, from coordinate 20,010,098 downwards.
ATAAAACGTGTGACTACTATACGATGAAACACATACTTCCTTGGATCATAACTTCCAAAGCAACAACTCCCAATTCACCTCAGTCAAGCAGGGTCTCGTAGGGATGGCTGCCGCAAACAATATTGCATTGGTTGAGACTCAATGATGAGATATTCATTGAAAACGATTCCAAAATGTGCTATAGCAGGATGTCCCCCTACAAAAACAAAGTTTCTGCAGTTGAATAAACTTTGGTTGTTGTGTGTTTTCCGGGCTGTATGGCCATGTTCTAGAAGCATTCTCTCCTGACGTTTCACCTGCATCTATGGCAGGCATCCTCAGAGGTTGTGAGATCTGTTGGAAACTAGGAAAATTTGGTTTATATACTTGTGGAAAGTCCAGCGTGAGAGAAAGAACTCTTGTCTGCAGTAGCTAGGTGTGAATGTTTCAGCTGGCCACCTTGATTAGCATTTGATGACCTAACAGTTTTTAGGTGGGTCTTGTTACTGCCTGGGGGAATCCTTTGTTGAGAGGTGATTAGCTATTCCTGATTGTTTCTTGACTGGAGAGCCCCTGTGTTTGAGTTTTGTTCTTTATTTACTGTTATAATTTTAGAGTTTTTCAATACAGGTAGTCGGATTTTGTTCATTTTTATGGTTTCTTCTAGACTTGATTGATCCACACACAAAAATGGTTCAAAACTCGCTTCTCTGGCTTGAGCCGAGGCAGGACCAGAAGAGGAGAAAAGCAAACAGAGGAAAATCCTTCCTTCTTTGGTTTAAATCTGGCTTCTGTGGCTTTAAAGCTGGCTTCTCTGGCTTGAGCTGAGGTCAGGAAATTCCTTCCTTCTCTGGTTTAAAACTGGCTTCTCTGGCTTAACCCAAGGCCAGGGACCAGAAGTGGGAAAAAGCAAACGGAGGAACTTCCTTCCTTCTTTGATTTAAATCTGGCTTCTCTGGCTTGAGCTGAGGCCAGGAAATTCCTTTCTTCTCTGGTTTAAAACTGGCTTCTCTGGCTTGAGCCGAGGCCAGGGACCAGAAGCGGGGAAAAGCAAATGGAGGAAAACTTCCTGAGTTGTAACAAAAATAGCAGGAAAAGCTTCGGAAGGGCAAAAAGACTTCTGATTTTTTTAAAGCTTTGATATCGTTTCAAAAAGGTAATTTTAACAAAATTACTATGAGCAACGAGTTATCTGAACGACTCTATCCATGCCTAGTTTCTTTCTTTCTGTTGAAATTGTCCACATGCTTGTGGATTTCAATGGCTTCTTTGTGTAGCCTGACCTGGTAGTTGTTAGAGTGGTCCAGCATTTCCGTGTTCTCAAATAATATGCTATGAATTAACTTTCCCCATGTTTTTATGATAGAACCAATTAGGAAAATGTTGAATGTTTTTATGTTGAATGTTTCTATGTTGAATGTTTTTATATTGAATGTTTTATATTGTGTATAAACTGTTTTAAATTGTAAGTCGCTCGGAGCACCTTGGTGGAGAGCGACTAATTAAGAAATAAAGTGATGATGATGATGATGATGATAATGATGATGATGATGATGATGATGATGATGATGATGATGAAATGTCATTTATCACCCAGGAACAAAAATCATGTTACATAGAGTTATGAAGACCCTACAGTCCAGGCAGATTTAAGCAGATGCAATACGCTGTTTTGTGACTTGTAGGATGAGTTTCAATCAAATCAATACAATTTGAGTTCTGGCAATCTAAGTAACCAAATGACTCAGATGGTGGTGATGAAATGCCTTTTGACTGATCATTCTACATTGTACAATGGATCCGAACTGACCCTAGAAATGTGTCACTGCATAGTTCACCAAGAGGATTCAGACACTGGGCCACAATTCTATATTGTGGTCAATGTTATGTAACCTAATGCATCTTTAATTATCTGGCACAGTGGTTCTCAACCTGTGGGTCCCCAGGTGTTTTGACCTACAGCTCCCAGAAATCCCAGTCAGCTTACTGGCTGTTAGGATTTCTGGGAGTTAAAGCCCAAAACATCTGGGGACCCCAGGTTGAGAGCCACTGATTCTAGTAGAAGGGCTATGAAACCTAGTTTCTGAAAAGCAAAGATGTATATAACAGAGAAGGTGGTGCAGCGGGTTAAACCGCTGAGCTGCTGAACTTGCTGACCGAAAGGTTGGTGGTTAGAATCCAAGGAGTGGGCTGAGCTCGCACTGTTAGTCCCAGCTTCTGCCAACCTAGAAGTTTGAAACATGCAAATGTGAGTAGATCAATAAGTACCATGCAGTCATGCCAGCCACATGAACTTGGAGGTGTCTATGGACAACGCTGGCTCTTCAGCTTAGAAATGGAGATGAGCACCATCTCCCAGAATCGGACATGACTAGACTTAACGTCAGGAGAAAACCTTTATCTTTATATAACAGAGACTCAGACATTGTTGATAAATCTTGACACTCTCCAGCTAGTGTCCGGATGCATGTGAATCCTGTTGTATGTCAGCTCTCGTGATGCATGTTTCCCAATACACAGCTGCCATTTTGCTGGTTCTACCTCTTGTTTAATACAGATGTCAAATATTCCAGTTCTATTTCCTGCAGACACCAGTCCATTTAGGAAGAACTTAAGTCCTTGAATGATGTCCTGCCTTCGTTTTCAACTTTCATGCCCAACCGTTTTGCACAAGCCTCGGAGCGATAATCTGACGAGTGTTGTGAACGCAACAGCACATTTAAAACCTAAAGGTTTACTCCACATAAAGGTGAGTTGACCCAAGAACCAAGCTTGGCACCAGTGTATATGTTAGAAATGCAGGTGAGACATGGTTCAGTGTGGAGTAATGGCAGAAACTCCAGAGAGGTAGCCAAACTGAGAGCTTTTCCTGCAACTGCGCCCAATTATCTTTCAGTTGCATGGCCGTTTGTGTTCCTAAAAGGCTCTACTCTGACATCCCCCTTCCATCTTCCCAACTGGTTGCAATCATCCAGAAAAAGTAAAGGAAGAAAGCAATCAGAGTCCAGGAAATGGTTGCAGCTCCCAGCTCCCAAAAACAGAACAGAGAGGTGGGGGAAGAGACCCCAAAGTCAAGCCCAAAGGGAGGGGGTGGAGGAGGAGGGGTAGCGAGCCTTTATGCCACAGGAAAACCCAGCCTGAGCGAGAGGTGCATTCCAACAGGAACAGCAAGGAGGAGGAGGAGGAGGCGGTGTTCCTCTCTCTGGGCAGCAGGCTTTGAAATGTCGGCCATGGCTTTAATTAGCGGCCCTGGGACGAGGATTGTAGCCGTGTTCACAGGCTCCGGAGGGAAGCGGAGACAAAGCCCTCGGCCTCCCGGGTCTCAGCAGGAAGGGCCAGATTCCACACTTCTGAAGTCCTCAAACCAGGTTTGAGCTGTTCCATTCTGGTTGGGGAAAAACAGCTTTGCTTCACACAATCCTGGCAGTGACATAAACATGGAAACATTCCATTCTGGAAGCAGTCGGGCATTTGTGTCCAATGGCAGCATGTGATTCAAGGTTGTAGCAATGGAGACTGCCATTGCACATGGAGAGGCACACATTTGAGTACTTTGCATTGTGCCTTGCAGATCCAGGGAAGTCATGCTCTATTCTGCCTTGGTTAGACCATACCTGGAATATTGTATACAATTCTGGGCACCACAATTGAAGAGAGATATTGACAAGCTGGAATGCGTCCAGAGGAGGGCGACTAAAATGATCAAGCCCTACGAGGAGTGGCTTGTTTAGCTTGAAGAAGAGAAGGCTGAGAGGAGTCATGATAGCCATGTATAAATATGTGAGAGGAAGTCATAGGGAGAAGGGAGCAAGCTTGTTTTCTGCTGCCCTGGAGACTAGGATGCAGAACAATGGCTTCAAACTACAAGAAAGGAGATTCCATCTGAACATTAGGAAAAACTTCCTGACTGTGAGAGCCATTCAGCAATGGAACTCTCTGCCCCGGAGTGTGGTGGAGGCTCCTTTTTTGGAAGCTTTTAAACAGAGGTTGGATGGCCATCTGTCGGGGGTGCTTTGAATGCAATTTTCCTGCTTCTTGGCAGAATGGGGTTGGACTGGATGGCCCATGAGGTTTCTTCCAACTCTATGATTCTATGATTCTATGCAGACTTAGGGATCTGTAGATGAAACATATTATCTAGATTCATTTCAGTCTAGTTTCAGGTCTGGCTATGGAACAGAAACAGCTGTGGTTGCCTTGGTGGATGACCTTCACAGAGAGCTAGACAGAGGGAGTGTGTCCCTGTTGGTTCTCCTGGATCTCTCAGCGGTTTTCAATACCATTGACGATGGTATCCTTCTGGGTTGTCTCGCTGGCAAGGGACTGGGAGGAACAGTGGTTTCATTCCTTCCTGTAGGGCCGTACCCAGAAGGTGGTGGTAGGGGACTCCTGTTTGAACCCCTGGCCATTGTCCTGTGGGGTTCCCCAGGGTTCCATCCTGTCCCCCATGCTGTTTAACATATACATGAACCCACTGGGAGAGGTCATCCAGAGTTTTGGAGTGTGGTGACACTTCTCTATTTATTTACGTCACTTTTATCCCGCTCATATCAGCCCGAAGGCGACTCAGGACGACGTACAAATCGGCACAATTAGATGCCATATAAAAATACATACATTGGTTAAAAGCGAAAAAATCACATTATAATACATTTAAAAACAGTAAAAGAAATAATAATAAAATTATAAAAACTATGTCTTCTTGTTCAAATCCTCAACCATTCCATCGTCTTAGCCGTTTCTAGTTAATATTCCAATTTGAATTTATCTGGTTATGCTGAAGTTTCAAATGTTTGCTCAAAGAGCCAGGTTTTTACTCCTTTTTGAAAGGTCAGGTGGGAGGGGGCCGATCTAATATCCCTAGGCAGGGAATTCCACAGCCTAGGGGCCACCACTGAGAAGGCACTATCTCTTGTCCCCACCAGAGTATCTTCCAAGAGTGCTTTAGCTGCAGACCAAGAGGGTGAGCTAGATGTGAAGCAGGTAGGATTGAGAGCAGGGCCTCCTCAGATGATCTCAACTTCCTGGAAGGTTCATAGGGAGAGATGCGTTCGGCTGGGCTGGAAATGTTTAGGGCTTTATAGGCTAAATTTATATGCAGATGATACCTAACTCAACTACTCCTTTCCACCTAATGCCAAGGAAGCTTTCCTGGCCCTCAACCAGTGCCTGTCATCAGTAATGGACTGGATGAGGGCAAACAGATTAAAATTTAATCCAGACAAGACAGAGGTTCTCCTGATCAGTTGGAAGATAGATCTTTGGATGTCCTTAAATTGAAGTTGGATGGGTATCTTCCAAGAGTGCTTTATCTGCAGACCAAGAGGGTGAGCTAGATGATCTCTGGGGTCCTTTCCAACTTTAGGCACATGCCCATTTGTTTGCACATCACAATTCATTAACAAGGCAGTACTGCACAAAATCCCATATGCAGCTCTGAATCTGAAGCCACACTTTGTCTTCTCATTATGGGCTCTATGTGTGGAGCCAGTCTGTCTAGAAAAGTGGTGGGGAAAGTGCAGCCCATGGGCCACATGTGGCCCTGAGTCCTTTTGTGTGGTCCTAAAAGAACCCCATAAAGATCTCCCCAAAGCATATTTCTCTGGCCTTTTGAAGCTAAAAAAGACCTCCCGATGACCCAACTTGCCAAGAGTTGCAAGAATTTGAGAACCTCTCACATTTTTGATGGTGTTTGAGTCCTCATTGTTGAAGGTCTACAATTTCTCTGATAGAATGTTTGGCACGGTCTAGGAGTGGAGCATAAAGTTCTCAGAGCAACAATTCCAACAATGAAACCTCAAAAAAATAAACCTCAAAACCACATATCTCACAAGTCATTGAAAAGTAAGAGCTGGGGAAGGACTTCCCTTGCCCTGAAACACTGCAGCAATGGCATGCCATTGTGCCACCAAAACCAAGCAAGAAAAACAATGCACAATACGCATAAGCACACGTTCGGTGAAAATCCTGACCCCCAACAACATCTAGAACAATTAACTTCCTAATTAGCCAACAAATTACTGTTTTGCCAAAGTAGAGATTAGGTTGTTTAGAAACCCATTAGCAATTTCTGGTGCAATTTCATGCTCTGCTGGTGATGGATAAATCGAGGGTGATTTCGGCTCCCATTCCCATCCCGATTGAGCTGATGGGAAAATGTGCCAGAATGGCTGGAATGGTTTCCTCCTAAGGAGAACTGGAGCAGGACAGCCTCTCCGAATAGCAGCAAAAAACAGAAACAAAGGGCAGAAAAATAATGGGCAGAATCCAGTTTGGGTTTTCTGTAAGAACAAGTCACCCCACCAAAGCAGTTGGGCATTTTAGGTTCATCCATACTGTGGAATGAATGCCACTTGACCCAAGTTGAATTTCCAAGGACAAAGGCAATGAGGATAAGGGCAGTTGTAGTTGTATAAGGTTTATAGTCTTCTCTGCTGTAGAGGGCATGTGCCTCAGCAAACGGCAACATTGACAACATTGTAAGACTCCATAGCACTGCAAAAAAAAATCCAAGATATCTCCAAGCAATAATAAGGGACGCTCTACCTCTTCCTTGAATTATAGGCAGGCATATAGCCCGGGGGGTGGGGGGGGGCGCTTGAGGGGCTTCAGCCCCCCCCCCCCCCAAATTCCTCAGGGTGGTCCACGAGAAGGCCTTACTGGTACATTATTTATACTGTTATGTTTATTCATATCATGATCTGATCACCATGCTCAATATATCCCATATGCATGGGGGTATTGGGATAACGATACAAAAGGTTTTCTAGGGTAGATCCTCAGCCCCCCCCCCCAAATCAAACTCAGCACCCCCCAAATCAAAATCCTGGCTACGGGCCTGATTATAGGTGCAACTGGAAGGAAGTTATGATGGATCTGGATTCTGTCAACTGACAGGAATCTCTCCCCAGGAGAGAGAATGCAAACTTCCCTCTCCTCTGTTTGGTTTTCTTTCCCCATTCTCACCCGCATGCTCCCCCCACCCCATTGAGGCAGCTGCATACCAGGCCAAAGAAATCCATGGGTCTATACCCCTAAAGACGGCTTCTAATTGACGCTTGGGTTTGGGAAGGACTCCCTTCTTCTTTGCCTCCTTTGAAGCTCAGCTAATGACAGAATGGCATTCCAGCCCCCTCTCCTTGCTCAGCCCCATTCTCCCTCTTTGCCCATTAAAAAAGGGGGTCCCGAGAGCTGACCTTCAGCTGCTGTTGCTTCCAGCTCCAAGTTTCAGCAACTAAGGAAAGGATGCATTTGGAAAGACACAGAAGGGGAGGAGAAGTGGTTTTGGAACCATGCTCCAAATGTTTGCCCTCTTCTTTATGCACTCAAACAAAACCAGTTTGTGGTGCACCGATCATGATGATGACGACGATGATGCTACATAACAAAATATGATAAATGTTCTGTTCCTAGTTTGGAAGTGTTATTTCCTGCTTTATTGTACAGTCCTAACTTTGGAAGTAGTTGTTGTACTCCAGAAACTTCATATTTGCGGTCGACACAAACTAGGTTGAGACTTTAGCCAAGGCATGGGCAAACTTTGGCCCTCCAGGTGTTTTGGACTTCAACCCCCAGGATTCCTAACAGCCTCAGGCCCTTTCCTTTTCCCCCTTAGCCGCTTAAGAGACCCTCACTCTGTGAATACTGTGTGTTGATCGGCTGTGCACCGACTTCCACACATTAAAAAGACCTCACGCACTGGCATCTTCCAAGAATGTGGAAGGCCATGGTACTCAGACAACGAGGGATTACCTAAGAAGATTGGTCAGAATGTTGAACTCTCAACGATTTGCATTCTTTTGCGGTATCTAGCAATGGATTGGGCATGGTGGGATGATACGACATTGCAAATGTGAAGCTGTGATCCTATCTATGGCAACTGCATCCAGATGTTTCTTTTTTTCCCCAAGGAATATAAGTAAATAGTTTATTGTAGAAACACATAAAAAGCATATAAAATCAGGAATAAGGAAGATATAAAATCCAAAAATGGTTTAGCAACAGGTGATAACCCATCAGTAACCCAAATGTTCCAGAAGAGATGAAGTCTAGGAACAGCCAGAAATCACAGGTACAGCTTACGTCCACAAGCAAGGAGATATAACTAGAAAAAAGGTGAACAGGAGTACATTAACAGGAATATAGAAAACTTCCAGGATATTAAATCCAAAACCAAGGCTTGACTTGAACCAGGAACAAGATAACTCAGGCTTAGATGCTCACTCTAATGCAGCATTGCCTGAACTGACTTTAAGGTAAAGAACTTGTAGAATCATAGAATCATAGATTTGGAAGAGACCTCATGGGCCATCCAGTCCAACCCCCTGCCAAGAAGCAGAAAAATTGCATTTAAAGCACTCCCGACAGATGGCCATCCAGCCTATGCTTAAAAGCTTCCAAAGAAGGAGCCTCCACCACACTCCAAGGCAGAGAGTTCCACTGCTGAACAGCTCTCAGTCAGGAAGATAGTTTAGTTTAGTGTAGTTTAGTCGATATCCATGAAAGCATTATATCTCCCATGAATTTTCGCCACTACTTTCCCATTAAATCTCTCTGATGGACACAATATTTGTTGATCTCCGTAGCTACAGATGTTTCTTCAGTCTATTAGGAACCATTCCATAAGCATCTATCGCCATAAGTGGATGAAGACATTGAGGTCAACAACAGGCTCAGTTTGGCAGTGTATTGGAGAGCATCTGTGTGGAGTATCAGACTCCATAGACCTGGGTTCAAATCACCACTTGACCATTGGAAACACACTGGGTGGCCTTTAGCAAGTTGTCCTCATCCTTAGAGAAAAGCAAAGGCATCTTCCCCCTAAACAAATATGACTCAGAAAATCCTAACAAAGAAATGACTTGAAGGCATGCAACATTTAGGTTTTTCAATGCCATAATCATAGAATCATAGAATCAAAGAGTTGGAAGAGACCTCATGGGCCATCCAGCCTCTGTTTAAAAGCTTCCAAAGAAGGAGCCTCCACCACACTCCGGAACAGAGAGTTCCACTGCTGAACGGCTCTCACAGTCAGGAAGTTCTTCCTCATGTTCAGATGGAATCTCCTTCTTTGTAGTTTGAAGCCATTGTTCTGCGTCCTAGTCTCCAGGGAAGCAGAAAACAAGCTTGCATCCTCCTCCCTGTGGCTTCCTCTCACATATTTATACATGGCTATCATATCCCCTCTCAGCCTTCTCTTCTTCAGGCTAAACATGCCCAGCTCCTTAAGCCGCTCCTCATAGGGCTTGTTCTCCAGACCCTTGATCATTTTAGTCGCCTCCTCTGGACACATTCCAGCTTGTCAATATCTCTCTTGAATTGTGTCCAGAATTGGACACAATATTCCAGGTGTGGTCTAACCAAAGCAGAATAGAGGGGTAGCATTACTTCCTTAGATCTAGACACTATGCTCCTATTGATGCAGGCCAAAATCCCATTAGCTTTTTTTGCCACCACATCACATTGTTGGCTCATGTTTAACTTGTTGTCCACGAGGACTCCAAGATCTTTTTCACACGTACTGCTCTCGAGCCAGGCCTCATTGCCCCCATTCTGTATCTTTGCATTTCGTTTTTCCTGCCAAAGTGGAGTATCTTGCATTTGTCACTGTTGAACTTCATTTTGTTATTTTCGGCCCATCTCTCTAATCTGTCAAGATCTTTTGAATCCTGCTCCTGTCCTCTGGAGTATTGGCTATCCCTCCCAATTTGGTGTCGTCTGCAAACTTGATGATCCTGCCTTCTAACCCTTCATCTAAGTCATTAATAAAGATGTTGAACAGGACCGGGCCCAGGACGGAACCCTGCGGCACTCCGCTCGTCACTTCTTTCCAGGATGAAGAGGAAGCATTGGTGAGCACCCTCTGGGTTCGTCCGTTTAACCAATTACAGATTACAGATAATGGGACTGGAGCATTATGTATTCTGGTATTCATGAGGGAATGGTTCTTGAAATCAACTCCCAGCAGATATTGAGACCCCACTTTATTCATGACCAGCCTGTCCAGGTTTTCACTTGGGATTGTTAAACAGTGAGTTTGTTTTGTTTCGCTCAAAAGAGTTCTTTGGCCCTTCCACCTTGTATTCTGCAATTCCCCATGTTTACAAACAGTGCGTTTTCTCCCTCTTCGCTCAGCCATCATTTAACTGAGTTTCACCCCCAGGCTCCTGAATATGAATTTTATAGGGCATAACTAATACCGATCAGCATGCTTGATAAGGAGGTGTCATGAACCAGCGGATGGGGCCAGTTCGTTTATACAGGCTTCAGTTGTCAGAGAGGGAACCACAATGATAGAAAAGGCACAATCCATTGCATGAGGTTTGGGTAGACGGCCAAGTGAAGGGGAAATTGGAGGCTACAGAAGCGCAATAGACCCAAAGGCTGGGCTTTCCCCCCATTGCTTTTCCACAAGGAGCCCGGTCATTTCATTCCTTTGGGGACTTGGCTTTGACTAATGCCCAAACCCCTCACCCCAAAGGCTTCCTGAGACAGGAGCCAAAGGAGGCGGGTAATGTCTGCCTGTTGGGAGCATTCCAAAGTCACGTTTGCAAGCCTTTCTCTGCGTTCTGCAAAAAGCCGGGGTCAGGGGTCCCGTGCCCCCAGGGGCCAAGGGAGGAGAGCACTGGCGGAGAGGGGGAGGGGAGTGGCCATCTGCTGGGCTGCTTAATGCGGAGGTCACCGCTCTGTCACGCAGCCCGCCAGCCTTTGGCTTGCAGGGCCCCCAAAGCAAGGGGGGCAGCCCCTGGAAGAGAGGCATGATGAAAGCTGAGCCCTGATGCAGGGAGACAAGCCAGCCAGGGGCGGCTAAGTGGAAACAGCCATGGGCCCTGGCCCTTAAAGGAGCCGCATCCCTCCCTCTCCTATCTGACACATGCATAGAGCACCCTGCCCCCCAAAACTAGTCATAGAATAGAGTTGGAAGAGACTGCATTGGACATCTAGTCCCATGGATGGAAACAGGGTGGGAAACCCTGCCTGAAGTGGATCAAAGCTTTGACTGTGTTTTTGTTTTTCCTGAATAGGCTTCTGCTATTATTATTATTATTTGAAACACAACAAGATGAGTCCACAGCAGACACTCTGCTGGCTGTTGTATTGGATCACACGTCAGACACTTCCCAAGTGTCTAGGGCTGTGTGAAGTATCAGTGAATAATGTGTGCAGATCCCAGTAAGGTGGCCTTCTGCAGCTGACAGATGGTAATTTTGTCAGCGCCGATTGTGTTTAAGTGCAGGCCAAGGTCTTTAGGCACTGCACCCAGTGTGCTGATCACCACTGGGACCACCTTCTTCTTCTTATTATTATTATTATTATTATTACCAAGGCTGGATGGCCATCCATTGGGGTGCTTTGATAGTGTTTTTCCTCAATGGGTTTTTGTTATGGTTGTTGTTGTTGTTGTTCTTATGAAGGCTGGATGGCCATCTGTTGGAGGTGCTTTCATTGTATTTTTCCTCCATGGATTTCTGTTGTTATTGTTATTGTTATATTGTTGTTGTTGTTGCTGCTGTTGTTGTTATTGCAAAGACTGCATCTCCATCTATTGGGGGTGCTTTGATTGTGTTTTTCCTCAATGGGTTTTTTTATGGTTGTTGTTGTTGTTCTTATGAAAGCTGGATGGCCATCTGTTGGGGGTGCTTGCATTGTATTTATCCTCCATGGACTTCCGTTATCGTTGTTATTGTTATATTGTTATTATTATTATTGCAAAGACTGCATCTCCATCTATTGGGGGTGCTTTGATTGTGTTTTTCCTCAATGGGTTTTTGTTGTGGTTGTTGTTGTTCTTACAAAGGTTGGATGGCCATCTGTTGGAGGTGCTTTCATTGTATTTTTCCTCCATGGACTTCTGTTATTGTTGTTATTGTTATATTGTTATTATTATTATTGCAAAGACTGCATCTCCATCTATTGGGGGTGCTTTGATTGTGTTTTTCCTCAATGGGTTTTTGTTGTGGTTGTTGTTGTTGTTCTTACAAAGGTTGGATGGCCATCTGTTGGGGGTGCTTTCATTGTATTTTTCCTCCATGGATTTCTGTTGTTATTGTTATTGTTATATTGTTGTTGTTATTGTTATTGCAAAGACTGCATCTCCATCTATTGGGGGTGCTTTGATTATGTTTTTCCTCAACGGGTTTTTGTTGTGGTTGTTGTTCTAACAAAGGCTGGATGGCCATCTGTTGGGGGTGCTTTCATTGTATTTTTCCTCCATGGACTTCTGTTATTGTTGTTATTGTATTATTATTATTATTATTATTATTATTATTATTATTATTATTATTGCAAAGACTGTATCTCCATCTATTGGGGGTGCTTTGATTGTGTTTTTCCTCAATGGGTTTCTATTGTTAATGTTGTTGTTGTTGTTGTTACAAAGGCTGGATGACCATCTGTGAGATATATATACAATATACTCTCTCTCTCTCTCTCTCTCTCTCTCTCTCTCTCTCTCTCTCTCTCTATATATATATATATATATATATATATATAATGTGTGTGTGTTGATATGTTATTTCTGGCCAATATTTGTATATATATATGTATATAAACATATAAATAATCAAGCTTCACAGAAGGAAAAAAAGGGAGGAATGGCAGAAAATAGGTTTAATTCAATATAATTAAGATTTTGTCGTTAATTTGCTGACATTTGCCATGTCAACCAAGCAACAAATCACGAGACAACTCAGGCTCCATCTTTTCTCTCCCTCTTTTTGCAACTCTATGTATAATGCATTCGACAAATAATGGGAACAGGGAAGATTACATTCCGAACCCTGCAGTGAGTAAATTAAATGTAGGTGCTGCAAAGTAAATTGAAATACATATTGGACTTATTACACTGTCGAGTTTAATAGCCACTGGTGAGCTGGATTGCAGCTGCTGAATATAATCTGTTTCCAATGAAAATAGATGTAGGCTGGAGTTAAAAAGTTTTTTTTAAAAAAATCTGATCAGCGATGGCCTTGTTACTAAACCTGGGGGAAATTGAGTAATGATGCAGTAAAGGAAATGTAGCACAAAATAGGTAAAGAAGTAGTGCAGTAATATCGGGCTACTGTAATTGAAGTCTCCCGGAGAAGTCCCACAAGACAAGAGAATGACTTAGGTGATCCCTCGTAGTCCGAGGATGATGGTCCTCTAAGTTCGGTGTCTTGGCAGTGGGTTCGTAGGTGACTGTGGAGCCCTATTCTGGATCTGCATCTTTTTCTGCAGTGAGGGCATTGGTTTCCAGGTGGAAGGTGGTCTCGGATGGGGTTGGCTTGACGCGCCTTCCTCTTGGCACGTTTCTCTTTTTCACCCTCCATTCGTGCCTCTTCAAATTCTGCAGCACTGCTGGTCACAGCTGACCTCCAGCTGGAGCGCTCAAGGGTCAGGCCTTCCCAGTTCTCAGTGTCTATGCCAGAGTTTTTAAGGTTGGCTTTGAGCCCATCTTTAAATCTCTTTTCCTGTCCACCAACATTTTGTTTTCCGTTCTTGAGTTCAGAGTAGAGCAACTGCTTTGGGAGACGGTGGTCAGGCATCCGGACAACATGGCTGATCCAGCGGAGTTGATGGCGGAGGACCATCGCTTCAATGCTGGTGGTCTTTGCTTCTGTCTTTGCTTCTTCCAGCACACTGATGTTTGTCCGCCTGTCTTCCCAAGAGATTTGCAGGATTTTCCGGAGGCAGCACTGATGGAATCGTTCCAGGAGTTGCATGTGACATCTGTAGACAGTCCACGTTTCGCAGGCATAGAGCAGGGTTGGGAGGACAATAGCTTTATAAACAAGCATCTTGGTATCCCTACGGATGTCCTGGTCCTCAAACACTCACTGCTTCATTCGGAAAAATGCTGCGCTCGCAGAGCTCAGGCGATGTTGTATTTCGGTGTTGATGTTGACTTTGGTGGAGAGGTGGCTGCCAAGAGAGCGGAAATGATCAACATTTTCTAATGTTACACCATTAAGCTGTATCTCTGGCATTGGAGAGGGGTTGGCTGGTGACTGCTGGAACAGCACTTTGGTTTTCTCGATGTTCAATGACAGGCCGAGCTTCTCGTATGCTTCTGCGAAGGTGTTTAGAGTGGCTTGTAGATTTTCTTCTTAATGCACACAGACGACGTTGTCATCAGCATACTGGAGTTCTATAACAGATGTTGTTGTAACCTTGGTTTACAAGGTATGTATTACATACAATATATTATATTATTAGCATAGTACAATATCAGCATTAAACATTGCTATATTGCACCATACCACAATATTTATTATTTATTTATTTATTTACATCACTTATATCCCGCCCATATCAGCCCGCAGGCGACTCAGGGCGGTCTACATATCGGCACAATTCGATGCCATCAATACAATACAAAAGCAAAAACAATTAAGTGCATTTAGACAAAAAAGACAGTGCAATAACAATTTAAAAAGAGCTATATCTTCTCATTCCAATCCTCATCCGTTTCATCGTCTTGGCCGTTCCTGCGTCATTCTCCATCTCAAGCTTGACTATTCCGGGGTTCCGAATGCCTTCTTGAAGAGCCAGGTTTTCACTCTCTTACAAAAGGTCAGGAGGGAGGGGGCTGATCTAATATCCCTAGGCAGGGAGTTCCACAGCCGAGGGGCCACCACAGAGAAGGCCCTGTCTCGCGTCCCCGCCAAGCGTGCTTGCGAAGCAGATAGGATCGAGAGCAGGGCCTCCTCAGATGATCTTAACTTCCTGGAGGGTTCATAGGAAGAGATGCGTTCGGATAGGTAGGCTGGGCCAGAACCGTTTAGGGCTTTATAGGCTAAAACCAGCACTTTGAATTGGGCCCGGTAGCAAACTGGCAGCCAGTGGAGCTGGCGCAGCAGAGGAGTTGTGTGCTCCCTGAGCGCCACTCCTGTTAGCAACCTGGCTGCTGCACGCTGGACCATTTGAAACTTCCGGGCCGTCTTCAAAGGCAACCCCACGTAGAGCGCGTTGCAGTAATCTATGCGGGATGTAACCACAGCGTGGACTACCGTGGCCAAGTCAGACTTCCCAAGGTACGGGCGCAGCTGGCGCACAAGTTTTAGTTGTGCAAATGCTCCCCTGGTCACCGCCGAAACCTAATATCATATTATTATTATTATTATTATTATTATTATTATTATTATATTGCATTATATTGTGTTCAAGGGGACCACAACTGGAAAGCACAGAAGGACTTTCAGTTTAGTGTAGTGAGGGACGGATTGTTTTTCTGGCACGAATGGCAATAGAAGGGACCCATAAGGCTCCATGAAAACGAACATGACACCCTTGTCCTAAACAGCTAACAACTCGTTGGCTTCCCAAACCTCCCAGGAAGGGAGACAACTTTCTGCATTACCACCCTTTCCTTTCCTCCCGTCCCATCTCTAGAGAATGACTTTGACGCTTTACACAAGGCTTGTTATTTTGTTCTTTGGGCCTCTTTGGGGATGGAATTAGGGAGACGGGGAAGGGGTGTATTGTTGCAGAGCTGCCCCTCACACAAAATAAATCCTTTATGCATGGATTTAAAAAAAAACAGAAGGGAGAGACTTAGTGCTTTCAGATTTATTCTCCGGTGCTCTCCAGTGACCTTGTGCGACCTCCATTACTCAGGAATCCTCCAGAGGAATCCTTAAAAGGCTGCCTCGCAATTATGGACCTTCAGGCTCATTTGTTTGCTCAGGGCAGGGTGGTCTCATACATCCGGACCCCCACTCCTCTCCCTCCCCAAGTCCTTGGTAAAGGGAGGGGGGAAAGCCCTGCTGAAATTATGATCATCATCATTATCCCTCTCAGCTTAAAATTGCAAATCCTCCTCTTTTTTTGCAAAGACCGGAGACCCTTCTCAGCTTTGTGAATGCAGCAGCTTGGGGTTCCCAGCCCTGGATCTCTACTGAGAACAACGGGGTTCATCTGCATGATAAAACTGAAGCCTGCCCCTCTTGAGAAGGCTTCTAGTGTGGTGAGAACCTGGGAAGGAAGGAAGAAAAGGAGGAGAGGAGCGCTCTTTCGGAGACATCTGCTTCCTGAAGTTCCAGCAGGAAAACAAGAGAGAAAAGGAGGGAAGGAGGGAGGGTGATCGCAGATGATGGATTGGTCTGAAAAATACGTCGTTCTAGGGGAATTGGGAGCTGTGGGTGGGATTTTCAAGTTGGAGATGGAGGAAATGTAAGGGATAATTGGTGACTCTGCTCTAGTCATGATGATCCTGAACTGAACCTATCCTTGGGTTTATCTTCGCCAGATGTGTTCCAAAGAGGTTCATCTGAAGCTATTAATTTATCGTGTCAGGAGCAAACCAAAACAGTTGTGTTGCATTAAAAACAAACAAACAAAATACAAAGTTTGCAGACTTGGTATTCTATTAGATATCCTTTGACTGGCCACTTGGAGTGCCTCTGGTGTTGCTGCAAGAAGGTCCTCCATTGTGCATGTGGCAGGGCTCAGGTTGCATTGCAGTAGGTGGTCTGTGGTTTGCTCTTCTCCACACTCACATGTCATGGATTCCACTTTGTGCCCCCATTTCTTAAGGTTGGCTCTGCATCTTGTGGTGCCAAAGCGCAGTTTGTTCAGTGCCTTCCAAGTTGCCCAGTTTTCTATGTGCCCAAGATGGGGGACAATGCCTGGCTCGAGAGCAGTACATGTGAAAAAGACCTTGGAGTCCTCGTGGACAACAAGTTAAACATGAGCCAACAATGTGATGTGGCGGCAAAAAAAGCCAATGGGATTTTGACCTGCATCAATAGGAGAATAGTGTCTAGATCTAGGAAAGTAATGCCAGCCCTCTATTCTGCCTTGGTTAGACCACACCTGGAATATTGTGTCCAATTCTGGGCACCACAATTCAAGAGAGATATTGACAAGCTGGAATGTGTCCAGAGGAGGGCGACTAAAATGATCAAGGGTCTGGAGAACAAGCCCTATGAGGAGCGGCTTAAGGAGCTGGGCATGTTTAGCCTGAAGAAGAGAAGGATGAGAGGAGATATGATAGCCTTGTATAAATATGTGAGAGGAAGCCACAGGGAGGAGGGAGCAAGCTTGTTTTCTGCTTCCCTGGAGACTAGGACGCGGAACAATGGCTTCAAACTACAAGAAAGGAGATTCCATCTGAACATGAGGAAGAACTTCCTGACTGTGAGAGCCGTTCAGCAGTGGAACTCTCTGCCCCGGAGTGTGGTGGAGGCTCCTTCTTTGGAAGCTTTTAAATAGAGGCTGGATGGCCATCTGTCACGGGTAATTTGAATGCAATATTCTTGTTTCTTGGCAGGGAGTTGGACTGGATGGCCCATGAGGTCTCTTCCAACTCTTTGATTCTATGATTCTATCAGCCATTGATTGAGGTTCTAGGTTTGATCCTGCCACTTTTGGACTCTCGCTTGCTGAGATGTTACAGCGAATGTCTCTGTAGATCTTAGAAAACTATTTCTTGATTTAAGTCGTTGACGTGCTGGCTGATACCCAAACAAGGGATGAGCTGGAGATGTCACTGCCTTGGTCCTTTCACTATTGGCTGCTACTTCCTGGTGGATGTCAGGTGGTGCAATAATGGATAGACAGAGTAATTTCTCCATTGGTGAAGGAGAAGATGATGAAGGAGGAGGAGGAGAAGAGGAACAAGAAAAGGAGAAGGAGAGGAAGAAAAAGAAAAGGAGGAGGAGAAGGAGAGGAAGAAGAAGAAGAAGAAAAGGAGGAGGAGAGAAGGAAGAAGAGGAAGAGGAGAAGAGGGAAAGGGGGAAAAGGAGAGGAAAGAGGAGGAGGAGGAGAAAAAGAAGAAGAGGAAGAATGATGATGATGACGATTACATTTTTCTTCTACTAATATTATTCTTATTCCTGCAGGGTTTTAATCTAAACAGTAAAAATGCAATCCTAAAATTTAGCAAAATAGTATTTCTTGGTCCCAAATAAAGAGAGTTTCTGCATTTTTGAGCACTTGGGGTAAACACAGAAATCGGTCCCCCATTAGAGGCACAACTGCTACTTTTTAATGGCACATTCAAACTTCACAGAGGCAACTTGTGCGCGGCTGGACAATGAACAAGACTGAGAACCACTTCACGCTCCACAATGGCCCAGAAGTTCTGAGTAAACCCTATTTTTTTCCCCTTTCGGACAAAGTCACCCATTGCCAGTCCTTCCTTTATCCCCTATTGTAAGTGGGCCGGGTTTGTCTGCCTTGGATTCAAATGAAGTGTTTGGCATGGGCGGTGAGTACCTGCGGCCCCGCTGTCAAAACGTCACTCTCGCTCCTCATATCGCAAGCCCTCCTCACCCCTTCTCTCAATATACACACACAGCAATTGTAGGGATTATTTTTCCCCCTCCCCTTTTCTTTTTGCTCCATAGGAACAAGTGGGTCGGGTTTTGGAGAGAAAAGAGCTGCAGTCAAAAGAGCGTCTCGTAATTATGCACCACGGTGAAGAAATGCGTTATTTGTCTGTCCCTTCCAGCCCCGGAGCTATTATTGTCACTGGCAAGAGGCCAGAGTTATGCAGCGATTCCGTGCGCTGACACACTGCTGCCGGGTTCTATTCTTTTTTACACAAACCCAAACACAATGCGCTGCAAAATAACACGTATGTGTCTCACATAAACATCCTAATGATGCTTTATCTGGATCATATAGAGTCAAGCTCCCAGTGTCTCCCAAAGGCTGGAAGAGGTTTCGGAATACCGTTCCATCATCCTCAGCCACTGTGAGGATGATAGGAGTTGTAATCAAAACAACGCTTGACAGCTTTACCATCTTGAAAGACTAAGTAATTTCTGGACATATAAATAAAAACATCAGCTGAAATACCAGCTAACATGGGAGATTGCAACCAGAAGATTCTGGCAGAGGTCCAAGCCATGAGAGATCAGTTCAAGCAGATTTTCGTAGGAGTTAAAGATGAAACGATAGTGCAGGTCCATAGCCGGAAAAAAAACTTTGAGGTAGGGTGGGTATGAGGGGTGAGAGGAAGTCATAGGGAGGAGGGAGCAGGCTTGTTTTCTGCTGCCCTGGAGACTAGGACTTTCTGCTGCCCTGGAGACCTGCTGCCCAGGTCTCAGCGGTGGCCGGGAGAGCTTTTGCACAATTAAAACTTGTGCACCAGTTGCGCCCATTCCTTGGGAAGTCTGATCTGGCCACAGTGGTCCACGCTCTTGTTACATCCCGAATAGACTACTGCAACGCACTCTACGTGGGGTTGCCCTTGAATACGGTTCGGAAACTTCAACTGATCCAGCAAGCAGCAGCCAGGCTGCTCACTGGGGCAACATACAGAGAGCACACCACCCCTCTGTTGTGTCAGCTCCACTGGCTGCCGGTTCAGTTCCGAGCCCAATTCAAGGTGCTGGTTTTGACCTACAAAACCCTGTACGGTTCCGGTCCAGCGTATCTGTCCAAACGTATCTCCCTCTACGTCCCACCACAGAATTTAAGATCATCTGAGGGGGCCCTGCTCTCGACTTCACCGCTTTCCTAAGTGAGGCTGGTGGGGACGAGGAGCAGGGCCTTCTCAGTGGTGGCCCCTCACCTGTGGAACTCACTCCCAGTGGATATCAGGGCATCGACATCACTCCTGTCCTTTAGGAGGAAGGTAAAGACGTGGTTGTGGGACCAGGCCTTCAGGCAACCTGCTAACTAGGAAGGACAACCAGACAAATAGGACCGGCAGGACTGATAAATGTGGACTGATAAATGTGGAAGGAAACTCTGAACTATGAGATAGCGAACATTGGCTGGCTATTGGTTTGTATCAGTTTGTATGAATTGGTTTGGTTTTATTGGTTTTTAGCGGGCTTAGATGTAATGTATTGTTGTTGTTTGCTAATTTGCGTTATTCTGTTTTATTGTTGTTGTATGTTACGGGCATCGAATTGTGCCTTGGATGTGTAAGCCGCCCTGAGTCCCCTTCGGGGTGAGAAGGGCGGGGTAAAAGTAAACCAAATAAATAAAAATAAATAGGACATGGAGCAATGGCTTCAAACTACATGAAAGAAAAGGAATTCCACCTGAACATGAGGAAGACCTTCCTAACTGTAAGGAGAGCTGTTCAGCAGTGGAACTCTCTGCCCCAGAGTGTGGTGGAGGGACCTTCTTTGGAGGTTTTTAAGCAGAGGCCGGATAGCCATCTGTCAGAGTGGGGAGAGGGCGGACTTTGAATGCAATTTAATAATAATAATAATAATAATAATAATAATAATAATAATAATCTTTATTTATATCCCACCACCATCTCCCCAAAAGGGACTTGGGGCGGCTTACATGAGGCCACGTCCATCAATACAGAAACACAATATAACACAAAAACTCAACAGAAAATCAGAAAATAAAATAACATAAGATACAAAAATACAAAATGTAAATATACAGCACAACAATATAAAACATCAAACCACTAAAAATGAACACAGTGGGCAGGGCCAGTTCAAAGATTAGAATTTTAAAACACTGGGAGATAGGGCAGTGTAAAGTATCAGGAAGGGGATCGGGGAGATAAGGTAAGAGTTCATTGCATCAACCAGAGAATAAAGTGCTTCTGAGGACATTTTACGCAGAGTTTGGTCAGGGATTATCATACATTCAGTCATTGAAGTCACATTGGAACAGCCAAGTTTTCAGGCTCCTCCTAAAGATTTCCAGAGTTGCCTAATATCTCTGGGGAGTGAATTCCAGAGCCAAGGGGCCACCACAGAGAAGGCCATCTCTCTCACCCCCACAAGTCGTGCTTGCGATGAAGGTGGGAGTGAGAAGGGCCTCTCCGGAAGATCGAAGAGGTTGCATGGGTTTGTAGACGGAAATGCGGTCACACAGGTAGGGGGGTCCCAAACCGTTTAGGACTTTGTAGGTCAAAACCTGTACCTTGAATTGCTTATTGGTAGAATGGGGTTGGACTGGATGGCCCATGAGGTCTCTTCCAACTCTATGATTTTATAAGAACATTGTTAAGGAATGGGAACTATCTTTGAACTTTGTGGGAAGAAGGGAAAGTGTTTTAGAATAGGCTCCATAATTTTGGCTTTGTTAGAATTTTTTATTGTAATTTTTCCATGATGATTCTTGTGCTAGGGAGAAGAATGGGTGAGTGTTTTACTGGGAAGGAAGGGCAAGGTTGTTTATGAATGTCTTCAATCCAAAGGATGGGAGGTTACCGTAATAGTGTAATGGAGAACACCTATTGTAGACACTGTTCTGAAGTGTATGTGTTTTATGTATACACACATATATGTGTAGATTTTGGGAGGGGAAGGGAGGGGAAGCAATCATACCAATGTATTGTCGAAGGCTTTCATGGCCGGAATCACTGGGTTGTTGTAGGTTTTTTTCGAGCTATATGGCCATGTTCTAGAGGCATTCTCTCCTGATGTTTCGCCTGCATCTATGGCAAGCAACACTACCTCTAAGGATGCTTGCCATAGATGCAGATGAAATGTCAGGAGAGAATGCCTCTAGAACTTGGCCATATAGCCCGAAAAAACCTAAAACAACCCAATCATACCCAGGTCAGCAGGATGGAGAATCCATTCCTGGACTGGTATCATTTTAGGAACTCTCCAAGGTACTGATCCTATCCAGAAACCAGTTTCAGCACCAAGGAGAACTATTCTAAAACCTTGATGAAAACCTGGCATGGATCCATCCCCAACAAGGGACCCACAAACCACCATAGCCTCCAGATGTTGCTGACAACAACTCCCATTATTCTATAATATTGAGCTATGGTAGTTAAAGTGGTGTCAAACTGCATTGATTCCACAATCTAGATGTGCCCAAAATTGCACAGTTGGGGTCCAACCCTGGGATGTCTTGTCTTTAAGATCAGGCATCCTCTCTGAGTCGATGCTCATCCTTGCTTTCTTGCAAAGGAAAAATCGTGGATTTCATTTTGATTTACAACTGGGATTCGTGCCCCTTCCTTCCTTCCTTCCTTCCTTCCTTCCTTCCTTCCTTCCTTCCTTCTATCTTCCCTTCCTTCCTTCTTTCTGTCTTTCCTTCCCTTCCTTCTTCCCTTCCCTTCTTCCCTTGCATCCATTTTTCTTCCTTTGGCAGTTACAGCCTGCTCTGCTTTTCCTTGAGGCTGTATTTTACTCACACAAACCTCATTGCCATCCCTTGCTCTCTGGCCTGGCAATGAACTTGTTGCCATGGCAGGGGTTTAAGTATGCACTGCAATGCTTCAAATGGATTTCCAAAGCTACACTGGCTTTCAGGAAAACCCCATCAAAAGATTATTTCTCACCACAAAAAAGAAACCAGGTTTCAGCATTGCTGGCTTTCCTATAGAGGAGTGGACAAAGTATGAGCCTTAGACCCACACATTTGGATCCCAACACTCCTCTAAACATCTGAACTTTAAAGAAATTGAAATATTTGGGGGTGGGAGGAGTCGCATAGATAGAAATAGAGATAGATAGATAGATAGATAGATAGATAGATAGATAGATAGATAGATAGATAGATAGATAGGGTGAGTGGATGGATGGATGGACATTTGGCTTGATACTTCTTCACCATGTGCCAAATGATGACATCCATCAAAGACTAGGAATAAAAGTGGTCAGCAAGAAAGACTATGGTGGTATGGCCACATCATGAGAAGAGAACCAGCATCAGTAGCACAAGCAGCACTGTATTTGGGGATTGCAAGACAACAGCCACAACCGTGTCCACAAAGGTCAAAGAAAAGATGGATGGACACCACCAATGAAGATCTGTGTGCTGCTAACCTGAGACCTGAGGAGACCCTGTGGAAACGGCAGTCACAATGCTCACTATTCGATTAGGAAAATGGCATAGAAAGAAGAAGAGAGACAAGGATAAATAGAGAGATAGAAAGATATAGATAGAAAGAGATAGAGATATAGAAAGAGAGGGAGAGGGAGGGAGGGAGAGAGAGAGAGAGAAGATGAATGGATGGATGGAGGATGGACATTTGGCTTGACACTTCTTCACCATGTGCCAAATGATAGCATCCATCAAAGACTAGGAATAAAAGCGGTCAGCAAGAAAATACAGGAAGCAAGACGGTAGTGGT